>BSUD01000004.1:66572064-66610235 GCA_033239045.1 Fagopyrum esculentum | reverse complement strand
AACTTCGATCTCCAATGAGATCTCCAAGATACCTCTAAATGAGGGTTTTGCGTTGGTAAGCGGAGATGTGAGCGGGGGTAAGCGTCGATGATGGAATCTCCTATCTTCCGTCTTTTTATAGTGTAGGGCAAAATGTCGGCCCGGCCCAATCTTCAAAAGATTGTGGCTCCAAAGTGTGGCGAAAAGATTCGCCAAGATCACGGTCGTGGAAGTTTCCACGACCGTAATTCTAGGTGTGGAAAGTGTCACGGTTTGCAGCATATGTTCCACGACCGTAATAGTTACTGGAATGCATCACGCCTCTCTTCACAAGTTCCACGGCCGTAATTCTGAACGTGGTTTGGAATCCGGCCGTATTTTAGGGCGTAATTTAGGGCAAGAACGTGATTCTTCCCTAGCCTCGTGCATTCCTCAAGCTAAACTCCAATTTGCTTCCTAAGAGTGTCCTCAATCTATGGACTCACTCAATCAACTCCTCTTTTGCTTGATTCCGTTCGGAAATAGCTCCAAATCACCTATAATCAACATAGAACTAGTGTAGACATCCATATCGATAATATAGGTAATACTAACTCACATATGCAGCAAAGTTCAATCAAAGACTATCAATATGAATCAAATACGATTAGAAAACGTGCCTAAAATATCACAATATTTCATGCTAACAAATAACCCCATACTTAACACTTGCTTGTCCCTAAGTAAGGTCTTTCAAAAAGCTTTAAACAAGAGTTAGGATGAAATATGTGTACCTTCTTTTGGGTGAATGTGACTTCTAAAGGATAGATCATTCTCAAACCTTGCTTCAATCGTTCATCAAACTTTCACACACTCAATTAAAGAGTAAAAAGCAAAGAAAGCTCATGAATCAATTTAACCTCTAAACAAGCATTATAACCTTCAAACTTTATCAAAATCAATCATAAGAAATTTCAATTTAGATCACCAACCCATATAACATCCTTTTGATCTTAAGGACTTTCAAAGAAAAGGTCTAGAATGTGGAAGGGAAGGGAGAATTTTAAGGGAAAGTGGTGCATGAATCCGGGAAAGTGGACAACTACTTTCTTCTTCTTATGCGGTTCCCGCAATACTTCAACTTAGAGCTTCGCTCTCTTCTGTCCATTTTTTTCGACTTTACTTTTGGAGTTATGGATAGAGGTGCACAAAAACCGAATCCTAGGAGATCGGCGTTTCTCAATTTTTCAAGAGATGCCTCAAACCCTTAGCGCACATACCATAATCCGCTAGGAATATCGCTCAATCCGACTTTGGCAAGACACAAACACCCGGCTATGTGAATGGTGCCGAGTTACTCATCGTCATGATTGACTTCCCCAAACCTACATTTTCTTTCTATTCATTTGATTGCAAATAATTGCTCTCATGGCCCTCCCACATCAAACATGCCTTTTTCATTCACTTCTCCAAATTCCCGGATAGGTAAAGGAGGCTAAAATTTCAATGAGGAGCTAGATGATCAAAGAAAGAAGAAAGAAAGTATCGAATTGCCTTAATCATTTCAACAAGAAGTATAGGAACTTATAACGTGATTTCAACTTCAATTTCTCAACATGATTTAGGTAACGTTTTCACATTTTAAAACTTGCAAAAGAGGTAGAATTCATTCATTCAAATTCTTTTCGATTCACTATTCGTTCAAGCATGCAATTGTTATTAAACTCCATTCACAAGTAATGATTATCATGGAAATCATCTCAATTCATTAGAAGCACAAAATTTTCAAAATTTTTCAATTTTTATGGGTTTTTAAAGTTCTTTTTCATGTAATGCGAAAATGAAACGTGTATCACATAATGAACATGCAACGATAGTCTCAAATGAAAGCAAACATAGAGAGTAGAGTTATTACAAACTTTTAGTACATCCCACCCCATACTTAGGACGAACATTGTCCCTAATGTTCAAAAGAAAGAAACAAAAGAAAGAAAAGAAAAAGAAACTCACAAAGTGGTGGCGGGAATGTCTAAAACAAACGATCATGCGTCCAATCACTGCGGTGCCGGCGGAGGCGGGAATGGAGAGAAACTGGAGTCATAGAACCGCCCAAACTGCTGGCGGTAGACGTCCCTCATCATGTGGTCGAGGTCGTCTAGTCGTCCGTCTCTAGCATCGGCTCGGATCTCCAATGCTCCAACTCTCTCTGACAGGCCTGTGGCCCAATCCGGCATCTGCTCATACCATCCTGGAGCCTGATTGTACCATGATGGGGCGTCGGATGGTGCTGGTGCTGGTGGATGTGCTGCTGGCTGCTCCGTGGACCAAGGAGGGGGGCGGCATACCAAGAGGGAGGTGTGGTCATCCACGTGGGCCTCTCACTCACGCTAGCGTGGCGAGATGACGAGCCTGAGGCTCTAGCTGGACGTGGAGAGCGTCTAGGTACATCTGGGGCCGCCTCGGGCTGGTCCGGAAACGTGCCAAACTCCTACTCTGCTCCTCCTCCACTCTCGTACTGATCTCACATCTCCTCCTCCTCCACAACCGGTGGTGGGACGTAAGGGGGAGCTACTATCCTGTTCGCATGCATCGTAGCGAACGTCTCCTTCCAATTGTGGCGTCCCGCCACAATGGAATACTCCGGCAGCCACTCTATACCCCTGCTTGTCCTACTCTCCCAAGGCATGCCCGCATAAGGCGGACCACTATGTGTGGGGAAAATGAGACCCCTAACCATGAAAGCATGTAATCCTAAAGGTACGGCGGGTATGCGGGTGCAAGCAGAAAAGTCTACACCAAAACTCCTAGCAATGTGGGTAACTATCCCACCATATCCGATGTTTCCCTTCGACTTGTTCTTGAGCTTGCTCATCGTAGCAGCCAAGAGAGTAGCACAATATGTACGGCGTCCATAAAGCATACAATAGAGCAAGAATAGCTCATCCGTCTTTATCTTTTGGGGCGTCTCCGTCCTAGGAAAGAGACACTCCGAAAGAACGCGGTGAGCTATCTTCAAGGCTAAATGGTACATCAATTTAGCCTTGGTATCGGTGGGCTGCCAACGGTCCTCGTCGGCGTAGATCATCGCAATTTCCGCCCAAAAGTCCTTGGCGGAAACGCCGCTCGGAAATCGACCATTGAAGGTCTCATGAAACCCAAAAATAGTCCCAAACTCAATGATACTCAAATGGTAGTCTCTTTCCCTGAGACGGAAAGAGACGGTCCTATCTACGTGGCTGTGCTCGAAGGACGTGACAACCTCCCGGGTGATCTCCTCATATGCGTCTTCTCGGATAGCCGAGAAGATAACTAATCCGACTCTATCCAAGAGCCAAGTGAGGTCATCAACTATGTTAAGAGGATATAGATCCTCCAACAACAAATATCTAGGGCCAATCACTGCCCTTTTCTGTATCTTTTCGAATGCAGCAAGGTGGTTCTGGTGTATGGTTGGGATTCTAGGGTGAGGAGGTGAGGATGGAGGTGAAGGTGAAGATGGTGGTGAAGGTGAGGATGGTGGTGGTGCCCTAGAGGATGAGGAGGAGGAAGGATTTCCCTTTCTTTTCTTATTCTGGTCACCCTTCTTCTCTTTTATCCTTCCCGACACTCTCCTTACGAAATCCATTCTGCACCAAAATTACGGTCTGTTCTTCAAGAACTACGGCCGTGGTTTATCCAGAGACCGTGATTCGTCTCAGAATCTCACAAATCTCAGCAATTTCACAAGCAATCACCACAACAAGCAGTCCTAGTCTAATTCCTTCCAGTCTTTATCAGTTCTTCCTAAAGATCTATAGCAAAAACGACTCAAATTGGCGAGAATCGAGAAGAAAGAATAAACCTCTTTTTCGGATTGAAAAATCCGAAATGCGCGTTTGTTGATGGATTTCCGCTCGGTTTGTCGCTTGGATCTTGTTTGTGGTTGAATTTGCTGCAGTTTGGGAAGAAGAATCATTGAAAACGATTAGGAAACGAAGAATTGAGAGGGGTCGTGGAGTTTCGGCACTTAGGTCGTGGAAAGAGGGGTTTTTGGGATGAGTTTGTGAAGAATGTGGCTTATATAGTGGCCGGAAAAATTTCCAAAAATTACGGTCCATCGGGAGGTTCCACGGCCGTGAAAATGTACGGCACCCTGGTTTTGGTGATTTTTCAAAGGCTTTTGGAAATTACGGTCACTGTAGCTATGACGACCGTAATTTAGACCATGGAACCCTCTGTAAAGCTCCAAAGTCCAAATTTCGTCGCTTTTCTTCAACATTATCCTTCCTTTTCCCTTTTCCATCGATCCTGCAACCAAAAACACGAACATACCGAAAGAAATCGAGGCAAAATAAAGCGAAAAACGTCTATTCTAAACTAAACTATGAATCGAAAACAAAAACGAAAATGCAATACCTTGGGTTGCCTCCCAAGAAGCGCTTGGTTTAAGGTCCGTAGCTAGACCAAGCTCGCACTTATTCGAGTGCGGTAGGTGCAAACTCCTCAGCTTGGAGTTCCGGCGTATACTTCTTTAGTCGTTGGCCGTTCACCTTAAAACTTCTACTAGCTTCACCCCATACTTCAACTGCACCATGGGGGAAAATACGCTTAATTAGAAAAGGTCCGTTCCAACGAGATTTTAGCTTACCTGGAAAGAGGCGAAGTCTTGAATTGAAGAGGAGAACTTGATCTCCTTCTTTGAAGTCCTTTGGAATGATATGCTTATCATGCCAACGCTTTGCTCTCTCTTTGTAGATCTTAGCGTTTTCATACGCATTCAAGCGAAGTTCATCCAGCTTATTGATGTCTAGGAGACGCTTCTCTCCCGCTTCCTTCATGCTGAAATTCAGCCACTTGATAGCCCAAAACGCTTTATGCTCCAGCTCTACCGGTAAGTGACAAGACTTCCCATACACGAGGTTGTATGGTGTGGTTCCTATGGGAGTCTTGTACGCAGTCCGGTATGCCCACAATGCATCGTCAAGCTTTAAGGACCAATCCTTCCTAGTCCTTGAAACCGTCTTCTCTAAGATTCCTTTGATCTCCCTATTTGAGATCTCAACTTGTCCACTCGTTTGTGGATGGTAAGGGGTAGCGATCTTGTGAGTAACCCCATACTTAGCTAGAAGAGCTTCGAAGCGACGGGCTATGAAATGAGAACCTCCATCACTAATGATCGTCCTTGGCATCCCAAATCGCGGGAAGATGGTCTTGTTGAAGAACTTAACCACCACCATGGCATCATTTGTGGGAGAGGCGATTGCTTCCACCCATCTAGAAACGTAATCTACCGCCAATAGTATGTATTGGTTTCTACAAGAAGATGGGAATGGTCCCATGAAATCTACTCCCCATACGTCGAAAATCTCCACCTCTTGGATGTTGTTGAGGGGCATCTCGTTCCTTCTAGAAATATTGCCTGTTCTTTGACAAGCATCGCAGTAAGAAACAAAGGATTGCACATCTCTAAATAAAGTAGGCCAATAGAATCCAGATTGCAATACCTTTGCGCTAGTCTTGTTCGAACTAGCGTGTCCTCCACAAGGTAGTGAATGACAATGGCGGATAACACTTTGCATCTCATCTTCCGGCACACATCGCCGAATGATGCCATCCGGGCCTCTCTTAAAGAGGAGAGGCTCGTTCCAATAGTATTCCCGGACGTCCTTGAAGAACTTCTTCCTTTGTGCGTATGATAGTCCGGGTGGTATCTCCCGGCAAACTAAATAGTTAACAAAATCAGCAAACCATGGTTTGTTACCTTTCGAGATTACCTTGATGCACTCCTCTATGATATGTAGGTGTTCGTCCGGAAAGGAGTCATCAATGGGCAAATGGTTGTCCTCTAGATGTGTTAGGCGACTCAAATGATCCGCAACAGAATTTTCTGAACCTTTCTTATCGCGGATCTCAAGATCGAATTCTTGTAGGAGAAGATTCCATCTAATTAGCCTTGGCTTCGCGTCTTTCTTCGCAAGGAGGTACCGGATCGCAGCATGATCCGTGTAGACAATCACCTTTGCACCTACAAGATAAGAGCGAAACTTGTCAATAGCGTAGACAATAGCTAAAAATTCTTTCTCTATAGTGGCGTAGTTGAGCTGTGCTTCGTCTAGCGTCTTGCTAGCGTAGTATATGGCATGGGTTCGTCCTTCCTTTCGTTGTCCAAGAACAGCTCCAATAGCTACGTCACTAGCATCGCACATAATCTCGAAGGGGAGAGTCCAATCCGGAGGTTGGATAATAGGTGCTGAAATTAGAGCTTGCCGAATGGTGTTAAACGCATCTAAACATTCCTGCGAAAACTCAAAAACCGCATCCTTCATCAATAGATTAGTGAGAGGTTTTGATATCTTAGAAAAGTCCTTAATGAAACGTCTATAAAATCCAGCATGTCCTAGGAAACTTCTTATCCCTTTCACCGAAATTGGGGGAGGAAGTTTCTCTATGGTCTCTATCTTAGCCTTGTCTACCTCTATCCCTCTACTAGAGACTAAGTGACCTAATACGATTCCTTCCTTAACCATGAATTGACACTTCTCCCAATTAAGAACTAGGTTAGTGTCTTCACATCTTTGCAAAACAAGAGAAAGGTTAGAAAGACAATCGTTAAAAGAGGAACCGTATACGGAGAAGTCGTCCATGAAGACTTCCATGATTTCCTCTACGTATTCGGAGAAGATGGCCATCATGCACCGTTGAAAGGTGGCTGGGGCGTTGCAAAGCCCGAATGGCATTCTCCTATAGGCGAACGTACCCCAAGGGCACATTCGCCATCCAGTCACGGTTCGGGTAGGAATGAGTTCGTTATTCTTGTTGGTGATGACCGTCATTCCTCCCTTTTTCGGAACTACTTGAACTGGACTCACCCACTTGCTATCGGAGATAGGGTAGATGATACCTGCATCAAGAAGTTTAAGAATTTCCTTCTTGACAACCTCCTTCATGGTCGGATTCAACCGCCTTTGAGGTTGTCTTGAAGTTCTAAAGTCCTCCTCCATTAGTATCTTATGCATGCATAGGGAGGGTTTAATTCCTACTAAGTCCTCAATAGTATAGCCTATGGCGTTCTTGTGTTTCTTAAGGACAATCATGAGCTGTTCATGTTCATCTATGCTTAGTTCGGAGCTAACAATAACCGGAAAAGTAGAATTATATCCAAGAAAAGTGTACCTTAGATGAGTAGGAAGCGGTTTGAGTTCCATCACTTTCGGAGCTTCAAATGATCCTTGAGGAGCATCCGATGTTTCCTTAGAAGTTTCTAAGGATGTTGAGTGAGTTGGAGAAGAATTAGAAGAAGTTGAAGAAGTATGCCGATCGCCCTCTTCCACGGTCAGAATTACGGCCTCCCTATGTGTTCCACGGCCGTGTAATCCCCTGGAATGGAGGTCGATTTTGGTTGTGAAATCCACGGTCGTTGAATACAGGGTACGACCGTGGATTCTAGTGTTCTCAGCCTCATCGTGGAGTTTCTCAAACTCCACTTCATGCATCTCCTCTTGTGCTTCCAAGGCTTCAATTTCCTCTTTGCATTCTTCTTCTTCCCCTACGTCTGTTAGACTCATAGTAATTACTTTTTGTAAATGATCGTTAAATAGAATCACACTTACCTCCTCCCTAGATAAACCTTCTTCATCTTGGATATCGTAAATATCCTCATCAAAGATTGGTTCCTTCACTAGAGTGGAAAGAACGAACTCTACTTTCTCTTCTCCAATATCAAAAGTGAGTCTTCCATTCTTGCAATCGACCATGCAGCCGGAAGTTGCAAGAAACGGTCTTCCGACTATGATCGGGACCGGACTATCTGCAGGAATGTCAAGCACGACAAAATCAATGGGGACAAAGAATTTACCTAGCTTGACCGGGACGTCTTCTACAATACCGACGGGGCGAGTGATGGATCAATCCGCCATGTATAACGTCATCTTCACCGGTTTAGGGTCGCCTAAACCGATCTTCTTGCACAACGCAAGTGGTATGATGCTCACACTTGATGACCTCTCCCACACCAATGGGAATGCAAAATGACCCCGGATCTTTCAACTTTGGGGGCATTTTCTCCTTCATGGTCTTGATGAGATCCGAAGAATCCAAACTCATCTTGACCTCTCCGAAATCCTCTAGCTTCCTCTTGTTAGAGAGAAGCTCCTTCAAGAACTTGACGTAAGCTAGCATACCTACAATAGCATCAATGAATGGTATATTAATATGCAGCTTACTCATGAGTTCTATAAACTTACCGAATTGTTTGTCTAGGCGCGCTTGCGCTCTAGATTGAGGGAATGGTAGGGGAGGTTTGTAAGCTGGAGGAGGAACATGGACGTCTTCCTTCTCCTTCCCCTTTTCCTTGCCCTTCTCTACGGGGACTTCAACGAATGTAGGCTGCGGATCGGTGGTAGTCACTCCGCTCCTAGTCGTTATCGCCATTACCCTTCCCTTAGGGTTGTCCTCCGTCTTTCCTGGAAGCTTCCCTTGATTTCTAGGAACTTCCTCCGCGTGGTTGAACATTTGGTTTTCTAAAACCTTTTGAGCTTTATCAACCTTAGAAACTTGATCATCAACCTTGATGAGGCGGCTCTACAACCCTTGAAGCTTTCCCAAAATCGTTTCCAATATGGGATCGGGCTTCTCCTTTCCCAAAGTGTTTCCTCCATTAGATGATTGCCCCTGGCTTTTCAAAGGAGTAGAGGAAGAGGAAGGTGGAGTTAGTGAATTAGAATTGGAAGGATAAGAGTTACCGGAATTTTGTTGATTGGGGCGCCAATTGTTGTTGTTTGAACCCCTATTGTTGTTCCAATCGTTGTTCCGGTTGTTGTTGTTTCCATTCCAGTTGTTCCGGTTATTGTTCCGGTTATTGTTGTTGCCGCCATTATTATTGCCCAAATAACCAACATCCTTTCCTTGTTGCTTTGGGAAGTTGGTCTTGATAGCCTCCTTCAACTCTTTGATCTCATTGTTGAGGGAGAAAATCTGATTTTGAGCTTCATGTGTGAGCTTTGCTCCTTGCTCCACACGATTTCCCTCCACCTTCCGGTGGGAATACTTCTCTATGACTCTTGCTTACTTCTCAATGAAGTCCCAAGCGTCATCATCTCTCATGTCCATGAACGTTCCACATGAGAGGGATTGGAGGTTGAATTGCGTTCCCGCATCCAGCCCCTTGTAGTAAATCTCCAGCAAGGCAAGCTTGGATATGCCATGATGAGGGCAATCCAAGAGCAAATCCTGAAACCTTTCCCAAGATTGAAACAAACTTTCGTTAGGTCTCATGGAAAAAGCATTAATCTTACCTCTAAGTTCCGCCGTTTTGGAAGGCGGAAAGAATTTGGTGAGAAACTCCGCGGAAAGGTCTTCCCACGTGTCTAGTTTCCCATTAGGAAGAGCTTGATACCAAGACAACGCTTTCCCTTTCAAAGAGAAGAAGAAGGGTTTAAGCTTGTAGCTGTTGGTAGTAGCGCTCTTCGGTCTCATCGTCTCCATCATACACTCAAAGTTTTGCAAGTGCTGGTGTGGAGATTCGGTGCTTGTACCGCCAAACTGGTTTTGGCGAACAAGAGTAATAACTTGAGGGTTGAAGCTAAACCCTTGTACATCTTCAGCATCAAAGTTCACGCCCAAACGGCGTGGTTGTTGCGTTGGATCCATTCGTTGGCCAAGAGTTCTTGGCTCATTATCCACACGTTCGACCCTCGCATTCCTAGGTGGAGCACGACGATTAGCAGCCTCTTGTGGATTGAAAGGATTCACATTGACTGTAGGATCAATCTCCTCTAACGGTGGCATGGAAGAGTCACTATCATCAGCGGATGAATGACTTCTCCTTCTTCTAGATCTTGATGCCCTTCTTGAGGATTTCTTGATTGCTTTATTCTTAAGGTCGCTTATTTCTAATCTCATTTGGAACATCTGATCCTGTAGAGTGTTAACTTGGGATTGATGGCGATCCATCTCATCCCGGCGAAGATTCTCATTCCATCGGAGTTGAGCTTCCTTCTCCGTTAACTCCACTTAAAAATCACGTTCGTTTTCTTCGGCCATCTTCTTTTCCTTACGCTTTTGCCTCAAGGTTTTCTCTAGCTCTTGATCAAGAGGTAAGAGATCTTCGGTGTTCCTAGACCTGCGCATGCACTCAAAGTAATATCAAATAACGAGAGCAAGCTCCCAAGCTTGACAACTGGTTACCGAATTCGGCCGAAACCAAATCCCCGGCAACGGCGCCAAAAACTTGTTCGCCCCTAAAGGTGTGTACAAATAAGCTTTAAATTTATAAAACTAGAATCAAGCAGCGAACCCGCAGTGTACGGATCGACGTAGCTAAGCAAGAATTCCAGAGTATCGAACACAGGGATTTGGGTGGGAACGAATTCAGTTATAGATTGTCAAGCGAGTAAATATGGGAGTTTTGTAAATATTGGGAAAACAACAATCCTAAAGATCCAGGTATCCAGTTGTGACAATCGATTCAAGATATACTAATGATATAAAGACAGAGTTGAGATATGCAAAGGTATACTAAGGTAAGATGATCGTACGGTGAAGTTCCAAAAACCTTATGTTACTCACCTAAAAGGCACTCTCTATACAGGTTGTTGACGCTCAATATAGAAAGATTCTAAAGATGAGAATTAGTGTCAAACACCCAAACTTATAACCTAAAGATCAAGACTAACCTAACCGATTGAGGTTGTTGAGGCTCACAATCGAGGTAGAGGTTGTTGAGACTCACTACCACCTAGAAAAGACAAGTCTAAACTAAGTTAAAGCAAATCTTTAACTTTGGGTTAAAGTAAAAGCAGGCTCGTAAACTAGAGGGAAATTACGGTTGGATCTTGAGATTCCACGGTCGTGGAACTCAAGAACAACCCGTAATTTAAGGTTCGTCGACGATTCTCTCTAACTCTCAGGGTCTAATCTGTTCGCGATCGATCTATCATCATCTAAGCCACAACTATCAACCCTTCACCTTAGAATTGTTAAGGGTTTTTAGCCAATAACAGTCATGTTGATATTAATTCAAGAATTAGAAGATAAAAAGATGAAAACTTTCAAGAACTTTCAATAATCTTCAAACTAATCTCAAAGTCACAATCAAGAACGAGTGTTGTCAAAAGATTCAAAGTAAGGTAAACAATCACAACCTTAGGAAAGAAAGGGAAACGGGATGTCAATCCGTTTTCCAAATCAAACCTAAACAAGAAGAGAGATCTTCTTGCAAAATCTTCCGAAAGCTTCGATCTTCCGTCAATCCGAAGATCTCAACAGCTATCTCCACCAAAAGTGCGAGATTAGGGCAGTTCCCCGATGCGAACTTCGATCTCCAATGAGATCTCCAAGATACCTCTAAATGAGGGTTTTGCTTTGCTAAGCGGAGATGTGAGCGGGGGTAAGTGTCGATGACGGAATCTCCCATCTTTCCTTCTTTTTATAGTGTAGGGCAAAATGTCGGCCCGGCCCAATCTTCAAAAGATCGTGGCTCCAAAGTGTGGCGAAAAGATTCGCCAAGATCACGGTCGTGGAAGTTTCCACGACCCTAATTCTAGTTGTGGAAAGTGTCACGGTTTGCAGCATACGTTCCACGACCGTAATAGTTACTGGAATGCATCACGCCTCTCTTCACAAGTTCCACGGCCGTAATTCTGAACGTGGTTTGGAATCCGGCCGTATTTTAGGGCTAATTTAGGGCAAGAACGTGATTCTTCCCTAGCCTCGTGCATTCCTCACACTAAACTCCAATTTGCTTCCTAAGAGTGTCCTCAATCTATGGACTCACTCAATCAACTCCTCTTTTGCTTGATTCCGTTCGGAAATAGCTCCAAATCACCTATAATCAACATAGAACTAGTGTAGACATCCATATTAATAATATAGGTAATACTAAGTCACATATGCAGCAAAGTTCAATCAAAGACTATCAATATGAATCAAATACGATTAGAAAACGTGCCTAAAATATCACAATATTTCATGCTAACAGTACACTGCGGGTTCGCTTTGCTTTCGAATTCTAGATATAAATATTAAGACTTTGACGCACACACTTTTGAGCGAACAAGTTTTTGGCGCCATTGCCGGGGATTTGGTCTAGACCAATTTCGGTTTTCGGTTGTCTGCTTGGGAGCTTCTGTTTTTGCTTTTAATCTTTTCGGTATGAGTTTTTGAGTTTTCAGGTTCACCAATGCCTGCATGTAGCTATAAACCTGCATTTGATCCAGCATGGTTTGCATGGCAAGGTGGTAGGGCGGACCATTATGAATACTTGGAAGAGAAATACGCCTTTCATTGGTTCGACAGTGAAAGAGAAAGAGATGAAGTTATTGAGGATGAGCTTGCCTATTGGGATGAGCTCAATTCCCCTCATAACTTTTATGAGCAACCTCCTCAAATGCAGCCTCCACAACAACCATCCGAGGATGGGACACACACGATGCTGGAAAGGATGTTAAAAGTGTTGGACAAGATGGAAGACAAAATGAAGGCAATTTCTGAAGCTCAAAAATCCTTGGAAAATCATTTATCCTGCGAGGACGAATTCCAAGTCTTAAGCCTTCCTCCTATTGAGCTTGAAACCCCTCTTGAAGTCCTCATTGAAGAAGAGGAAGAAGTGGAGAACCTTGGCCAAATCACTGAAACTGTGGCCAAGGTTGAAGAGGATCCAGCTGAGTTGGGAGATATTTCATGTGTGGATAATCATCCCAACATGAAACTTGTCCCAAGCTTTGATGAACTTTACAAGGTACATTTTCTTACTTCTTTTGAAATTCCTATTAAAATTTCTGATTTTTTTCAGGAATGCTCCGGAGAGTTGGAGGTCTCTTCCAAAAGAACCTCCTAAGGTGAAGATGAAACCTCCATTGACTTTGCTAGAGGTAGATGCTCCTTGGACTACAAGGAGTAAATTTGGCAAGCACTTCAACGCTTATGCCAATAAGTATTTCTTATTCAAGTATGGGGTCATTCACATGACAAACACCATACATCATCCCCAATCTGGAGATGGGGAAGCTAGGAGGATTCTCGAGAAACTGATTTCTCGATCCAGGAAAGGATGGGACGCAAGGCTGAATTATGTCCCATTAAAGCATATGAAAGCTAGAAGGATTCCGGTGAGAATCAAACCGTACAAGCTTGTACGTGGGATATCTTACCATTTGCCGGTGAAATTAGGAACCGGAATCTTTTTTGAGGAATTTTATGATGAGTTTGATGAGCAATCCAAGATGTTCAAGGTGCATTGAATCATCTATGGAGATAGGTCCAGCTAACGACCTTAAACAAAGCGCTTCTTGGGAGGCAACCCAAGGTAATGCATTCATGTTTTTCTTTTTCTTTTTCTTAGGATAGTTTATTGTAGGTTGCTTTGTTTTTGTTTTTCTCGATGCGCTCTCGGTTTGTTTGTATCATGGATCGCAGGAACTAGGTATAATCTTGAGGAATTGATGGAAAAAGGCAATACAAATGTGCCTAAGGACGTTTTCAAGGAACAAAATTTTGAAACTAGGTATAATCTTATTGATATGATTAAGGCACCTCGATTTTTCTTGCTTCTTTCCTTATTCATTTAGCCCCTCAATAAAATAATTGCCTTCCCTACCTATCCGGGAACTAGGAAGAGTTGAGTTTTGGCATGTTTGATGTGGGAGGGCCATGAAAGCAAATGCTTGCATTCACAAGTATAGAAAATTGTAGGTTTGGGGAAGTCAATCTTGATGATGAGTAACTCGGCACCATTCACATAGCCGGGTGTTTGTGTCTTGCCAAAGTCGGATTGAGCGATATTCCTAACGGATTATGGTATGTGCATCAAGGGTTTGAGGCATCTCGAAATTGAGAAACGCTAATCTCCTAGGCTTTGGTTTTTGTGCACCGCTGTCCATATTTCCAAAAAGTAAAGTCAAAAAAAGAATTTGTGCAAAAAAGTAAAGAGCAAAGCTCTAAATTGGTGGTTAGTTCAAATAGTAAAAAGAAAAAGAGTTTGTGTTGTTCCTTTTTCCCGGATTCATACACCACATTCCTATATACGTTTCCCACCTATTCACGTTTCTTGACCTTTGCTTGAAAGACCTTAAGATCTTTGAGTATGTTGTTTGGCTTTGTAGTCTAAATTGGATTCCTCATGATTGATTTTGATATATCGCAAGTTATGATGCAAGTTATGATTTTCTTCCAAAGTGTGATTATCCTTTTCATGATATAATTCCTTTTGATCATATGATGATTTTCATTAGCTACAAAGCAACCTTTTGAAAGTGATCTATGAATAGAAGCACAACCAAAATGTTGTGGTTTTTCTTTATTTTTGCATATTCATAATCCATATCATCTTTTATTTTAACTTTGAATCTTGCTTGGAGACAAGCAAGAGGCAAGTATGGGGTATTTTGATGACATGAATTATGACCTATTTTTAGGCATGTATTTATATAGATTTTTCCTTTATTCTGCATGCATAGACATACATTCATGGCATTTATGGTTATATTCACCTACTTTGCAAGAATAGAGGTCTACACAGAGTTTTATTGCATTTGTAGGTAATTTGGCGAATTATGGAGCGAAATAGCATATTTAAGGATTAAGCCTTGAAGCGGGACAAAAAGGAGCAATAAAAGGAAGTTAGGACGCGCCAAAGTATCTTCTGATACCATCTGACGCGGCCGAAAGTATTTTCTGATACCGTCGGACGCGGCCCAAAGTATCTTCTGATACCGTCTGACGCGCCAAAGTATTCTCTGATACCGTCTGACGCGGCCCAGAGTATTTTCTGATATCAGCGGCTCGACTTCTTTTCAGCCCAGATTTCTAGGGTTTACCTTTAAACCCTAGATTTATGCCTACATATATTCGATAGCCTTCAACATTGAAAGGCGGACGGTGACAGCCCCAGGATTTGGATCCCGACGTTAGAGGCTGCAGCGGGAAATCTTTACACGTTTGAGAGGAATTGAAGATTCTTGGAAGGAGATTGAAGAGCTCTTTGCCGGAAAGCTAATCTTGATTCTAGTTGTGAGATTTCTTTGTTCATTGAAGTGTTTATTGTTTTTAGGCACGAATTTGAGTAACTTAAGAGATACGTTGATTTGTTTTGACAATAGTTTACAGATTTGAAGGTTATTGGATTTTTCATTCAAGATTTGGTTTCTTTGCGATATCTCTTTCAATAATTAATTTGATTCGATTTTGAAAATGATTGGCTAGAAACCTTGTGATTCTGGGGAGAATAGTTGATGATTAAGGCTTAGATGATGATAGACTGAACTCATTCAAACATTAAGACCCTGAGAGTTTAGATTTTAGTTTTGCGACAAACAGGAAAATCGGACTGTTCTTGAGGAAAATCGGCCGATTTTCTTATGAACAGCACGATTTATTCTTCTGACGAACTTCAAGTGAATTAATCTTTAACCAAAACTAATCCTTGTCTAAATCCTAACATTGATTAACCTTATTGACCTCTAATAGAGTGTATGAAGAGACTTCAAACTTGATTCTACATTTAGGGCCCGTTTGGTTTTAACACCGGAATCGGAAACGGAATGGAAACGAATCTAGTACATATGTATACTCATGTTCATGAAAGTTTTTGGAATCATTCCTTATAGTTTGTAGTAATTGGAGTTGAATTTGATTACTTTTGATACCCTATAGGGTAACAAAATGTGGAGAGGCAAGAGCATTTTGCATGAAATCACAAGGAATGATTTCATAAAATTTCATGAATAAGGATATACATATGGACTAAATTCGTTTCCATTCCGTTTCCGTTTCCGAAGTTGGAACCAAACGGGCACTTAATAGATTAAGGTTATAAGATTTGGGTATTAAAGAGACTCAACATCCTTTATTAAGATTTAAAGTGTACTTTCTAATCTTTACTTTGGAGAGTCATATCCTGGAGTTTTAGATAGTTAGTTTGAGCATAATTCTTGTCTTTAGATCTCTCTATATTGCAGCCTCAACAACCCTTATAGAGAGAATCTTTAGATTAGTTATATAGGTTTCGGAACTTCACCGTACGATATCTACTTTTGAACATTTAATCTTGACAATATAAACTCTGTCTTATATCTATAGAAGTGTCTTGAATCGAAAGCCGAAATCGGATACTTAAATCCTTGGAATCATTTCTCTCTTTATCAAATCACAAAAGTTTTTATACTTCCGCTAGATAATTGATTTTGAATTTATTCTCACCAAATCCCTGAGTTCGACTCTAGAATTCTTACCTTTCTACAGCCGATCCGTACACTGCGGGTTCGCTTTGCTTTCGAATTCTAGATATAAATATTAAGACTTTGACGCACACACTTTTGAGCGCACAGCTAAAACCCTTTAGCAATTCTAAGGTGAAGGGTTGATAGTAGTGGCTTAGATGATGATAGATCGATCGTAAACAGATTGGATCTTGAGAGTTAGAGAGAATCACCGACGAACCTAATCCACGGTCTGTTCTTGAGCTTCCACGGCCGTGGAACTCAAGAACTACCCCCGTAATTTTGTGTCAGTTACGAACCTTGCTTTTACTTTAATCCAAAGTTAAAGATTTGCTTCAACTTAGTCTTGGCTTGCCTTTTCTAGGTGGTAGTGAAGCCTCAACAACCTCTACCCCGATTTCGAGTGTCACAACCTTTATCGGTTAAGTTAGTCTTGATCCCTGGATTACAAGTTTGAGTGAATTATATAAGGTCTTGGAACTTCACCGTACATCGCCTTACATTCGTATACCTTTGCATACCTCAACTCTGTCCTTATATCTTTAGTATATCTTGAATCGATTGCCACAGCTAGATTCCTGGATCTTTAGGATTGTTGTTTTCCCAATATTTACAAAGCTTCATACATTTACTTGCTTGACAGTTCTATAACTGAATTTAACCCCCCAAATCCCTGTGTTCGATACTCTAGAATTCTTGCTTAACTACGTCGATCCATACACTGCGGGTTCGCTTGCTTGATTTCTAGTTTTATAATTAAAGCTTATTTGCACGCACGCTAAGTGGCGAACCGACACCCTAAACCACGGTCTGTTCTTGAGTTCCACGGCCGCAGAATCTCAAGATCCAGCCGTGATTTTCTCTGTTTTACGACAATTGCTTTTGCTTTAATCTAAAGTTAAAGATTAGCTTTAACCTAGCCCTGGCTTGCTTTTTCTAGGTAGTAGTGAGACTCAACATCCTCTATTTCGGTTTCAAGTGTCACAACCTTAACCGTTTTAGTTTATCTTTGATTCCTTTGTTTTGGGCATGGATATTTGAGATTAATCCTTGTCTTTAGATCCTTTCTATACTGCAGCCTCAACAACTTTTATAGAGAGAACCTTTGGGTAAGATATATAGGGTTTTGGAACTTCACCGTACATAACCTTACCATAGTTATACCTTTGCAAGTCTCAACTCTGTTCTTATATCTATAGTATATCTTGAATCGATTGCCACAATTAGACACTTGGATATTTAGGGTTGTTGTTTTCCCCAATATATGCAAAGCTTTTATACTTTTACTTGCTCGATTATTCGAAATTGAATTTGACTCACCAAATCCCTGAGTTTGATACTCTAGAATACTTGCTTAACTACGCCGATCCGTACACTACGGGTTCGCTTGCTTTTGTTTCAATTTTATAATTAAAACTTATTTGCACGCACATTTAGGGTCGAACATTAAACCTATTCATGATTTCTGGTTTTCCTTATATGTGCCTTGTTGTAAGATCTAGTTAACTTGTTGTCAAACTAAGGTCGGGACCCACTGTGAGGTCCTAACCAGTAGCTCCCCGGGTTCCGGAAAATTGGGGTGTTACAACATGGTATCAGAGCCAAGTTGGCAACATTGGCACTTGAATTCTTCTAAAAGGTCAAATAAGTAAATAAGTAGAACCCGAAAGGGGTTTGAGTTTTCCAAAGGAACTTTTGGTTTTCAAAATTCATGCATAGTCGTGTTGGGATAGAATGTACGGCCAACCACCACTACCTCCACGGATCTCGGCATTCTTAGTCTGATTACCTTAGAATTTCACTGCCTTTTTACCGATTAGTTAGATTATAACTGTACTTGTTATCACTCGTGCAGATGGCACATACTAGGGCTACACCAACTACTGGTCGAGGTAGAGATCGTCCACCTCTTCCTCCAACTAGATAGGATAGGGGTGATAGGACTTCTGCTGTTAGAGGACGTGGCTGTGGAGGTAGACCTCCACTAGTAAGAGGTCGAGGTCAAGCTCCTCGAGAGAATCCACCTGCAACGAGCATATCAGATGCTGAAGTGGAAGAGGTGGTTGAGAGTATGGTTCGTGTGGTCGGGAATCAGACCGCTACTAGGTCTGGAGCATAGGGAGCACATTCGACTAGGTCAAGACGCGTCTCTATAGGGTCATCTGAGTACAGAGAGTACAGGGCGTACGTCCAGCGTATGGAAGAGGCTGCCAGGACAAAGGGACTTGCCCAGGTACCGCCCGTACCATCTAGGTTAGCTCAGGTGTCACGGAGAGTGACTCAGGCGCCGGTTGTACCTGAGAGGAGAGTTGAGGTAGATAGAGCTTCTGCTGGGTCTAGAGCCCCGGGACCGGATGAGTGGTTGAATGCTTTCAACACTTTGAAAGTTCCCTCATTCGATGGTGAGATAGGGTTGGAAGTGGAGCATTGGATAGGGCACGTAGAGACTGCACTAGAGGCGATACGTTGCCCAAAGGTTCGACAGGTAGAGTTAGTGTAGACCTTGTTCACGGGGCAGGCACATTACTGGTGGCGGACCATTCGTAGGCGAGTCACCAATTGGGATCAGATGAGGAGCATTATTAGAGAGAGGTACTACCTTGCCTCATTGAGGAGAGAGAAGTTTCAGGACCTTATTGAGGCGGGATTTGAGGATATTCCCGTCGTTGAGGCAGTCAAGAAGTTTCAAAAGGAGTTGACACTACTTGGAGCAGGTGCACCTCCTGAAGAGCAGCACGTGTACCTCTTTTCCCGGAGATTGAGAGAGCGCACTCGTTCTTATCTTGCAAGATTCCACTGGGAGTTTTTGTTAGACTATCAGGATAGAGCTTTTGCATATGAGAGAGATAGGCCAGTTGCGAGGAGAGCAATTCAGTCTGGTGGGCCAGATAAGCGGCAGAGGACATGGTATGCTAGTAGTAGTACAGTAGTATCTGGTTTTGGGCGAGGGAAGACTCAAGGAAGACCTAGCTATCACACTACTGTTAAGACTCCGGGTAAAGAGCGACAATGTTTTAACAGCGGCCGTCGCGATCATTTCAAGGCAGACTGCAAGAGGCCACCTACTACATGTTTCACTTGTGGCGAGCAGGGACACAAGGCTACTTTCTACCGTCAAGGCAGAGCTCCGTCACAACAGGGTTCTTCCCCTGCAGGTGTTGAGAGGAGTGGACAGAGGCCTCCTCAGTACCGAGCGCCGAGTCAGCAACAACAGTATTACCAGGCTTTAGGACACCCTGCTTCACACAGTACTGCACAAGGCTCAGGCCGTGGCAGGGGATGTGGTGGTACTACTAACACTAGAGGAGCCCCATCGAGAGTATTTGGGCTGAGGAGCACTAAGTAGCCAGCGGCACCTGCGACCACAGATACTATTTGGATCCATGATTTACTTGTACGAGTTTTGTTTGATATGGGTGCTACGCACTCCTTTATATCAAATACATGCGTAGATAGGTTGTCCTTAGCTACGGTAGAGGGAGTACCTTTTGTAGTTGGGTTACCTGATGGGGGTAAGATTAGAGGATCCCGAGAGATTCATGACTGCCCCATTCATTTAGGAGATCGGGATTAGCTGGTAGATTTCCTAGTCATGCCCTTCGTACATGAGGACGTTACTTTAGGGATAGATTGGATGACGAGACATGGAGCGGTCTTAGACATTGGCAGGAGGACTGTGATTGTCGCCACTATGGAGGGTCACTGAGTGATATTTAAAGGTTGGACCTCGGAAATTCCGGCACCGTTATCAGTGTAGTGAGAGAAGCGAGACTGATAGCACAGGGTTGCGAGGCCTTCTAGTGTTATGCCATGAAGGAACGCAAGAGTTTGACAGTAGAGGAGATACTAGTTGCATACGAGTTTGCGGAGGTATTTAGTGACGATCTACCAGGGCTACCCCCACAAAGGATTGTTGACTTTAGGATCGAGTTAGATTCGGGCACGAGACTGATCTCGAAGGCCCCGTACCATATGGTACCGATAGAGCTGCTTGAGCTGAAGAAGCAGTTAGAGGAATTTGCAGAGAAGGGCTTCATAAGTCCTATTGTTTCTGCCTGGGCAAAACCGGTATTGTTTGTGATGAAGAAGGATGGATCGATGAGGCTATGCATCGACTAAAGAGAGTTGAACAATGTCACCATCAAGAACAAGTATCCACTATCTCGCATAGATAATATGTTGGACCTGTTTCATGGAGCGATAGTGTTTTTGAGGATATACTTGATGTCGGGTTATCACCAGCTGAGGGTGAGAGACCAAGACATACCTAAGACGGCATTACGGACTACGTATGGACACTATGAGTTTGTAGTGATACCATTCAGGCTCACTAATGTGCCAGCGGTATTCATGGAGTTGATGAACGGGATTTTCATGGACTTCTTAGACAAGTTTGTAGTGGTCTTCATTGACTACATCCTAGTTTACTCTAGGAGTCGAGAGGAGCATGTCGGACACTTGAGGACAGTGTTACAGATTCTGCAGGATAGCCAAATTTATGCTAAGTTGTCCAAGTGCAAGTTCTGGATGTCAGAGGTGGCCTTCCTAGGCCATGTAGTGATTGTTGAGGGGATTAAAGTCGATCCGGAGAAGATTGAGTCAGTGTCTTCTTGGCAACCTCCGAAGAATGTTAAGGAGGTTCGCAACTTTCTAGGTTTGGCAGGCTACTACCGCCGGTTTGTTGAAGGATTTTCCTTGATTGCCCGACCACTTACCTACCTTTTGAGGAAGACTACTCGGTTCGTTTTGTTTGAGCCGTGTCAGCGGAGCTTTGAGGAGCTGAAGAGGAGATTGACGTCTGTTCCAATTTTAGCACAGCCTGAGGGTACATATGAGTTTTTGGTATATAGTGACACATCCAAGCTAGGCTTGGAGTGTGTCTAGATGCGGAGGGTTAAGGTCATAGCCTATGCATCTCGCCAGCTGAAGACATATGAGGAGAACTACCCCACACACGGCCTAGAGTTAGCTGTAGTAGTCCATGCTCTTAAGATCAGGCGTCAGTATCTCTATGGGGCGACATGTCAGTTTTTCACAGACCATAAGAGTCTGAATACATATTCACTAAACGGGAGTTGAATAACCGTCAGAGGCGGTCGCTAGAGTTGATCAATGATTTCGACCTTGAGATTCTCTACCACCTTGGAAAGGCGAATGTAGTTGCTGACGCTTTGAGTCGGAAGACGCCTTGGGAGAAAGCGATAGCCTGGTTGATAGTATAGCCGCACTTGTATAGGGATTTAGCTTGGTTAGAGGTAGAGATTCGCTTTCCAGATACAGTTCATCAGTTGGCTACCTTGGAGTTACTTCCTGATCTATTAGGTGAGATCCGACAAAAGCAGGAGACCTGTCCGACTTTGACCAAGATCCAAGACAAGATGTCTCGAGATGAGGAACCTCAGTTCACTATTGGTGCTGATGGAGTGATGAGACATCAAGACTGCATTTGTGTACCATCAGACAGTGAGTTGAGACAACGGATATTAGGTGAGGCCCATGCTACCCCATACTCAGTACATCCATGATCGAGCAAGATGTACAAGGATGTGAGACGTTCCTTCTGGTGGGGTGGTTTGAACCTTGACGTGGCTCGGTATGTAACTCAGTGTGCGACCTACCAGCAGGTCAAGATTGAGGATCGTAGGTCTGGAGGAGAGCTCCACCCACTACCAGTACCACAATGCAAGTGGGAGGACATATCTATGGATTTTGTCACGGGATTGAGACTCAGTAGAGGTTTTGATGCTATTTGGGTGGTGGTAGACCGTCTAACGAAGACCGCACGTTTCATCTCGATTAAGGAAACGTGGCCGGTAAGTCGTCTTGATGAGGAGTTCAGTAGACACATTGTGAGACCCATGGAGTACCGAGGACTATCGTCTCCGATAGGGATGGACGCTTCACCTCGAGATTTTGGCAGCAAGTACATACTGATTTGGGGACAAGTCTCCAATTTACCACTACTTACCACCCACAGACTGACGGTCAATCTGATAGGACCATCTAGACGTTAGAGGACATGTTGCGGGCCTGTGTACTGGATTGGGGACAGGTATGGCCGGATCACGTTCCCTCTGTAAAGGTTTCATATAATAACAGTTGGAACGCGTCTATTGGGATGGCTCCTTATGAGGCTTGTACGGGCGGAGATGTCGTACCCCGTTGAGTTGGGATGAGCCTAGCAGAGTTGATGGAGTAGCTCCAGACCAGATACAAGACGACATCGCTCGGATTGCTCTGGTCCAAGAGCGGATGTTAGCAACTCAAAGTCGTCAAAAATCCTACGCCGACAAGAGGCGTCAACCTCTGGAGTTTAGAGTAGGTGCACAAGTGTGGTTGAGAGTGTCACCGACGAGAGGCGTTCGGCGTTTCGGTGTTAAGGGGAAGTTGAGTCCCCGATATGTCGGACCTTTTGAGATCTTGGAGATAGTCGGAGAGGTTGCCTACCGATTAGCACTACCACCGAGATTAGAGGGGGTACATCCGGTCTTTCATTTATCTCAGTTGAGAGAGTATATACCGGACCTGAGACACGTCATCAGTCATGAGGATTTGATAGTTGAGCCCGACCACACTTTCTTGGAGTATCCTGTAGCCGTCCTAGAGCGTAGTACTAGACGTGTGTGTTCCAAGGAGATACCGATGTTGAGGATCTAATGATCTAGACGAGGAGCCGAGGAGGCCACCTGAGAGATAGAGGAGAGTATTAGACGTAGCTATCTTGAGTTCTTTGCGCAGTTAGCCGCTACTTCTGTACCGACGTGTTATTACTCGGATGTTGTGTTTGACTTTTGTGATTATATATTTGATTGAATGATTATGTCTTTATGTGTTGCCTGATTCATGATTGAGTAGTCTTGCATGTTAGGAAGTAGGAGTGAAGAGTTAGTAGAGACCGAGTTGGACGCTTATCTTTGGGAGAGTCATTAGACTAGATGCCGTCATTCTAAGTTTAAGGACGAAATTTATTTTAAGGGGGTACTAATGTAATATCCGGAATTTTATTTCCATTTATTTCCAAGTCGAACCAAATTTTCGACCCGATGATCCATGCAAATGATACCCAATGTTATCTACCATCCCTAATTCTATCATTTTATGTAAGTTTTGATTCACATAAAATGATTAAAATTCCCCAAACCTAGTTTATATCATGACATGTCCTTGACAAAGTCATGACATCCTATAGACGAGACCATTAGAAGATTTGACGAGACCAAGACGAGATTATGACAAGCTCTTGACAAGGAAATGCATGAACTTGGCAAGGCCATGAAAAGTTTTGAAAAGGCCTTGACAACCTTAGCCCACTCTTTCTTATGTTGTTTCAGCCCATCTCTCCATGCATTCCTTGGCTTATGTTGCTTCAGCCACCCGCAGTTTCTTCAGCCAACCTTCCCTTGCAAGAATGCTGCTTGTGTGCCGGCCCAACTGTGTGAAGAAGCCCAGGAAGGACTTTGTAAAATAGCCGGCCTTCTCTCCATCCCACGTAACGCTGTTGAAGATTCCCCACGTAACGCCTGCTGAAGAGCCTCCCGTAACTACCTGAAATCACGCAGCAAGATCCTCCTTCTTTCCTTCTTTCTGGCCACGTTTTTGCACTCTTTCCTTCTACCTCGCTTCGTACAGAAGATCCATCTGAAGGCAACCATGTCGATCAATCTCCTCCCACAGCAAACAACCTAGCCGTCTCATTGGTGTAGACCCCGCAACAGACGCTGCTTCCACTTTTGCAGTTGGGTTGTCACGCACATCAGCAACCAAGTGAGTCTTGCTTCACCCTTCTCTTCATTTTTGCAAACCCAACCACCTCCTTACTCATCCTCCGTTCTGGCGTGAAAAGTAGTAACTTCATCTCTTCATCATAGCAGTGGTCACGCTCTACACCGGTTGCCTCGATGCTGAACAGCAAGGTGAACCTACCCCTTGCTTCTTGTCCCTCTACAGTTTGCAGCCTAACCGGTTACCATGATGTGCATCAAAGAGGAGCACTCCTAGTGAGTCTTTGATATGCACATCCATCCAGACCACACCTCACCTTCGTTCACGCCAATAGTCTGCAATAAGAAACCTTCTCTGTCGACCACAGTAGAAACAACAATGGTTTGAAGCTCATTTCCCTCTCTTCTTCTTATGAAAACACCTCACCCCGGAGCTCTTTTTCCTTCCATTTGATCGCCTAAGAAACAGTCATTCGAAGACAGTTGTGGGGAGCAATGGTGTTAGAGTGTAGCCAAGAGGGATCGATCTTCAGACCTCTACAATAAACCAACTCAAGAATAAACAATCAGGGCAAGAATTGAACCCTTAACTTGTGTACTACATAGTTGGATTTCAGAAAAACTGAGTGTTCCAGTCATCTTTAAGCCTAACTTTCGATACCTTAGATCGAACACCCACCGTTCAATTTTTTATATGTTATAGAGTGATATGCATGTTGTAATGTATCAAAATTTGGGACTTATACAACGGTTAGATTTAGATATGTGAAGGTTCCAAGTGGACTAGTTAGTTGTTTATGAAATGATCCAGAAATTTACTAAATATAGAATTACTGGTTTTGGCTTCAACTTTAGAGAGTTTTTGTAGAAGTTATGGTTGGACATTTTTAAGAAATTCTTGCTTCTATGGGTAGAATGCATATCGTAGAAAACCTAGAGATTTTTATCAGAATTTTTATAAATTTATTTGAGCTTCATATTTGGAGCCAAAGTTGGATCCTAGTGAGTTTTTAGAAAGTAGGGAAAAAGGAGAAGTTTGCTAGGTTCTACCATAAGTCACTCATAAGAGTTAGAAATATGATAGTTAGTCCCAAGTAAGAATTTAAGCATGTATTATTAGATTGTTGGAAGATTTGGGACCAAGGGTAAAATGGTCATTTTACTTGAGATGTGTATTGTAGTAGTTTCTCTCCTGATAGGATCTTATATCTTAAAAGTCTTAGACTTCTAAGTACCTGGAAAATGTGTTGATCCACTTGCCTCCTATGGCAGGCTGTTGAATTTCGACGGTTACAGATCGAGTTATGTTTAAGAGAGTCGAGACCTGATTCAGGTAAGTCCTTTGGGCTTACTTAGCTAGCTTCTAGATATGAGTGTGGATAATAATAGTGGTGTTTGAATGATTGATTATAGTTGTACTTAGTAGTAATTATATAGCGACCTATACATTGGCCTAAGAGTAACGGCCGGTGGCATTATGCTCAGTTAGCCTGAGGGCTCTGGGGGTTTCTTTAGGGACTAGTCCACACTTGGTTTGTAGTGATGCTACTGGCGGAGGTAAGCTATACCTACACCAAGTTGCATAAGGAACAGAGGCGAGAACTCTTAAGAATCTCGTGCCACAACTATAAAATGGAATAAAGTGAATCACCAAAACTATTAGATAATAACCAGTTTGTATGCCAGCATGATGATTGTTTATTTTATCTTGGGTGTATTTGTGCTATTGTTATTCTGCTTATATCTGGTTAGTTATCTAACTGATGTATTGTTGTTTAGACGTGCCACGGGTTTAGAGCAGATGCCGAGTGATCCGGATGATAGTGCTCAGCCAGGGTGTCGTACTTCATAGGACGGGTGGCAGCCTTTTCCTTATGTTTGTGTTTCAGTTATGAATTTTTCATGTTCTCAGATTGTGAGATATTATTATTACCGGATGTTAGTGTTTCTGGTCACATTCACGACATTGTTAAACATATTTCATGATTTTTGGTTTTCCTTATTTGTGTCTTATTGTAAGATCTGGTTAAGTTGTTGTCAAACTAAGGTCGGGACCCACTGTGAGGTCCTACCCAGTAGCTCCCTGAGTTCCAGCAACTTGGGGTGTTACACTTATCATTGTGAATACACACATTAAAGACAAAAAGATATTTATTGAATCGGGTTCCTAGTAAGGCAGATCCTAAGACCCCTTATGAAAAGTGGATGGTAAGAAACCTAGTTTGAGACACCTTTGTGTTTCGGGTTGTCCTATAGAAGCGAGGGTGTATAATCCAAATGAAAATAAACTTGATCCAAGGACAATTAATGGATTCTTCATTGACTGTCCTAATAAGTCAAAGGGATATAAATTTTATTTCCCTAACCATAGTACGAGAATTGTAGAAACTGGCAATGCTAAGTTCGTTGACATGGGTCAAACTAGTGGAACTAGTTATCCATGACAATTGAACATTCAAGAAATCCAGGTCAAAGATCTTTCACATGTGGTTTCTTCTAAGGTTGTTGTACCAATTTTCATATCACGGTTACATGATAAATTGGAACGACAAGATGATGTCCAAAATCCATTAGTTGAATCTGAAATAGATGAACCGGTCATAGTACAAGAAGAGATAAATGAACCACATGAATCATTAAGGCGGTCTATAAGAAAAAGAAGATATGTCATTCCAAATGATTATGTGTTTTATTCTCTTGAAAATGAATGTGACTTGAGCATTGATAAAGATCCGGTCTCATTTAAGAAAGCCATGGAAAGTGACAATTACGATCGCATAGAGGTCATTGGATATTCAGATTCAGTTTTTTAGGAATATGGGGATAATAGGAAATCTATGTTCGGATATGTATTCCTATTAGTGAGAGGAGTTGTTTTCTTGAGGTGTGAGAAGAAGTCTATCATTGCTACTTCTACTATGTAGTCTGAGTTTGTGGCATGCTTTGAGGCCTCTAACCATGCATTGTTGATGCGGAATATTATATAGGGGATTGGAATTGTTGACATCATAGCTAGACCGGTGATAATTTATTGCGATAACTCTGCAACCGTGACCTTTTTGAAGCACGACAAGTACTCTAAGGGTGTTAAGCACATGGAGTTAATGTACTTGATGAAGGATCACCTCAGCTAACTCCATCTTCACCACCTCAAGGGACTCTAACAAGAGCACAAGCTAACCGTCAAACTGAGATGGATGCTCTTTTCCTAAACATGGTCCATGAAGCTCAACCAAGTCCACCTTCATCAAGTCTAAGGATGACAAGACTCTATTCTAGAGGTCGTTTTTATATTATCAAAATATAATCCCGACTTAGCACTAAAATGAGTATAGTGGTTAAGTAAGGGTCGAACCCAAGAGAGTTGAGTATTTTTATTAAATTCAGATTATTGATTATAGAAACAAGTAACAGGGGGGTTTGGTTGAAATGATGCACACAAGACTTATAAAAATAAATAACGCAACAAGTAAGACAATGATGGTTGAATCTACACTAGGTTGATTCTAAGCATGCAATTGCTACTTTGGTGAGTTCCTTTTATAAGTTTTCAAGTAATCTCCCGTCTCGATCATATATATGTGTTGAGCCAACCGGCATCAACACAACTTAACAGGTTAGTGTTCCGTAAACCTACAAGAACAAATAACAAGTTAGCTTTCAAACAAAGACTAAGGGATATACAGAAAAGATTAAAACTGTTAAACTTATCTTTATATTTGTGTTCCTTTTCATTAAGCAATTACAACCCGTTATTACTTAAAGTTTACTACTAGATTAAAGACCCGAACCCGGAATCTATCAATCCTAGTTCTTTGCATGCACTTTAGGACCTAAGGTGATCAATCTCAAGTAATAGTAAAACATGCAATTAGACAATTGAGATCAAGGAAACACAAAGAATTACTGAATGAAAACTTATATTAGAAAGAACTTACAACCAAGGTAACAATGCAGCTTCAAAACAACCCAATGTAGCAAGGGAGTTAGCAACTCATTACAAAGGTAGCAAGATAGTCTTAATGGAAAAAAGTGGATTCTAAGATGGATGATTAGTGGATCATTCTAGCAATCAACCAAGGACTATTTATACTACAAATGACACTAAATAGGAGTAAATGGCCGGCCCAAAACAACCACCTTTAATGCCATAAAGGTGGTGTAAACAGCTACAGTAAAGCTTCTGTCGTTGAACCGCAGGGGCGGCCTTCAGATCCGCAGGGGCGGTGAAGGCGAAAACGCTTGATCTTCTTCATGGCCGCAGGGGAGGCTAGGCAATTCCGCAGAGGCAGATCTTTAATGCTCTTCAAACGTCTGACTCTTCAACTTTATGTCGCTTCACATGCTAACCCGCAGAGGCGTCCTAGTGTCAACACAAGGGCGGTGACACTGACTCTTCATCTTCCAACTCCCAGGTTGAGGCGCAGGCAGAGGCGTAGCGCCGCTGGTCTTCGCTTCATCAGGGCAAGTCACCGCAGGGGCGCCAAGGGTTGACGCAGGTGCGGTGACATTCTTCGTTCCTGGCGTTGGCGATGGCGCAGGCTGCACTCCGTAGTATGGTGTCACCCGCAGGGGCGGTGACACTGCTCCGCGGGGGCGGTGGAGCAACAAAAGCTTTGCTTCGTGAACGGTCTTCACTCCTAAGTGCTTATAACTCCGTCTTTATCTTCTTTTAGTCTTCTTCTTCTGGACCAAGGAGTTAGTAGCATAAACCAACACTAATGTAGCAAAAAGACTCTAAAAACTATCCTAAATGATAGTGATTCCATCACCTATCAAACTCCCTCATACTTAGACCTTTTACTCGTCCCGAGTAAAACAAATGACAGCAATATTTAACTTAAAGGCCTCAGGAAGCATGGGCAAGCAGAAAAGACAATGAAAACAAAAGAAAAGCCAAGAAAGAAAGAAGGAAAAGAGAGGAAATGTGAGAAAAAGGTGAGAAACTACCATCCTTATTGCTCCAAGAGTGACCTACCCGAACAACCTCCTTATGACTCCCCTCCTTATGTCGCCAAATGCCGAAAAGGGAACCTACACTCGGTGCCGCTTATTTTGCCAAGGTGCCCTTTCGGTTTTCACCTTGCCACTCTTCTTCTTTTCTTTGATGATCTCACTTTGAACTCACATCCCTTAAGTCCAATTTTGCACCAACCTAAAGTTGGTCGGACTACCTTCTTTTTGCCTAAACCGCCCTTTCGGTTTTTTAGTTTATCCAAGGATTTTTCATGCCTTTTTTCTTTTTCTTTGGCTTTTACTTCTTTTTTTTCAAACTGAATTACAACTCGAAAGACTCAATGCAAAACAACACAAAACAACTATACATGCAATGATATGTCCCTCCCCCATACTTGAAGTACAATTTGCCCTCAAAGTGGAAATGAAGCAAAGATAAATGTGGGAAAGGGAAAGAGAATGATACCACTAGTGGGATGATCCTGCTGGACCATCCGGACCCTCCTCTGGTGGGTACGGGAAGTGGCTGAAAAAGTGCTCCTGTCGGCGGTAGATGTCTTCGATGCGGGTCTCCTGAGCCTCTATCCAACGGCCAAAAGAGGTCTCAAAGCTGGCCTGCCAAGCCAACTACTGAGCCTCCAGTTGTTGTTACTGGGCCGTCTGCCAAGCCACCTGCCTCTAGTCGAAGTGGGAGGTCATGGAAGTGGCAAAACTCGTCTGTCAGCTGTGTTGCTGCTCAAGCATGGTCCGTTGGTACTCGGTCTACTATGCCTGATGTTGGGTGGTCACGGCCGCCATCTGAGCCAACAGGCTCGCAAGAGCCGGATCCTCCTCCGGTGGTGCAGTAGGTATCTCCTTGTCGTCAGGGATGGGCATGTGCTCCTCATGGTGGGCCCGGCTGGAGCTCGCAGCATGCCTCTCCACAATGGCCACTAGCAGCCTCCTCGGTACGAAGGGATCTTCCGGGATGTAGAGCTCGGAGAGCTCATCCCCGAATGGTAAAGTCCGAGGGAGGTAAGTGAGGTGGCTCCCATCTGCAAGGGATATCCAAAAAAGGTTCTCCCCGTCCCGTCGGAGGAGCTTGCACCTCTTCAACATCCCATCCGTGTAAAGGGGAGCCTCCAGCCCATCCTCTAGGCCGGAAAGATTCATAACCTGTGAGGCGATCAAGGAGATCACCCCACCGCCGACAATGTCCCTCGGCTCGTTCTTCCTAATCCGCTTCAAAGCGGCAAGGAAGAGGGACGGCGAATCCATCACCTTCTCGCTCATCGGAAGGCAGGAGTATAGCAGTGGGAGGTCTTGAGGGCGACCTTGTTCTCCTCTTTGTGTCCACAGAAGATACTCATGAGGATCTTGGAGAGGAGCCTCAAGCAAGGGTGAGTGAGTTTGTTGGAGTAATCACCACCTGCATGGAACTCAAATCCGGTAGCTGCTTGCCAAAACTCACACAAGTCCGGAGTCGGGACTGGCTCCCACCAGTTCTCGAAGGGGTTGAGAGTCACCCCGAAGGCCTCATGTAGCTAGTGGTAATCAAGTTTGTATTTCACCTTGTTGAACTTAAAAGTGAATCCAATACACATGTGATCCTCCTTCTCCAAGGTGAAGGTGGCTATGAACTGTCTGCTGAGCTCGGGATACGTTAGAGCACTATTCTGTAGGAAGTCTCCGAGCCCAGCATTGGCTAGAAAGGATTGCATGCTCTCCAGCATGCCTATATTCTCCAAGGTAGGAACGTGCAAAAACCGAGTTGCGTACACAACCCGACCCTGTACGATCCTATACCTCTCCTTCTCAGCTTCCGACATCTTGTACTTTCTTTGTGGTTCCATTCTCGAAGTTGATTAGGCGAAAGAATTATCAACTTTCAAAAACAGGAAAGAAAGACGAACCCTCTGTTGTGTTTTCCGCAAGGGCGGCTGAAGAGGCGCAGGGGCGGTGAAGCGCAGCTGCAGCAGCTTGTAGGCACAGGGGCGGGAGAAGTACAGAGGGTGATTCTGGGCAGCTACGAAGGTGGTGGTGTTTGGGCCGTTCCGGTGCTGCTTTGTTGGTGGAGGCATTGTCGGAGATGTTGCGAATGGAGTTTTGTTGGGGGGGGGGTAGTGGTGAAGGGTGTAGTAGGGTGAGAGAGTTGTAGAGTGAGCAAGGTGGTGGTAGGGGCTAGAGAGGGTGGCGCAGGGGCGTCGCAGGGGTGTTTGCTGGTCGTCGGAGGTGGCACAAGGGCGGGTGTAGATAGTGGCGTGTGAGGGTATGTTGAGGGCGCAGGGGCGTTGCAGCTTGAGAGAGGGAAGGTGCGAGGGAGATCTGGTTGTGGTTGGTGGGGAGAGAGGGAGTGGGTGGGTGGGATATGTGTAGGGGAATGTTTTGTGATTTCTATTTTTTTTCTTTTCTGGGTAAACCCGCAGGGACGGGGGCTTGTTGCCGCGGGGGCGGTGACAAGGAAGAGAGGGCACGTAGGCTCAGCGCCGGGGACGGCGCTGAGGATGTGTGTCAAGATGGCCGCCGCAGGGGCGTAACGGAGTCACCGTGGGGGCGGTGCCAGTACGTTACAGACGCTGGCCCAGCGTCGGGGGCGGTGCTAGGCATGGGAGTCACCGCGGGGGCGGGGACATTATCCGCAGGGGCGGTTTTCTTGACAGAGGCTCCTCTTCTTATTCCTTCGGGTTGCCTCCCGGGTAGCGCCTTTGTTTTACGTCGTTGGCTCGACGTAAGGGCTCTACTTCTCTGATTGTGCTTCCTCCAGCACCATCTCATCAATTGGATCGTTCTTTACTCCTTCAAGGTAAGGCTTCAGCCTTTGTCCGTTTACCTTGAACACCTTGTGCGTTTGGGGATCATAAAGATCCCCTTGGCATCTGTCACACACTTTGTAAAACGCAAAAGCGTCTCTAAAAATGTGTGGCCAAAAGAAACCGGCATCCAAAACTTTTCTTGTAGTTTTGTTTGCCCCAAAGTGCCCCCCACATGCTTCAGAGTGACAGAAAGTTAGGACGGATTGTACCTCATTATCCGGAATCCAATGTTGGATCACTTGGTCACTACAATGCTTCCAAAGGTAAGGATCGTCCCAAACGTAGTGTCGAGCTTCAGCGCTTACCTTCTCCCGTTGTGCCTTGGTGAAGTTTGGACGATACTCCTTCTTGACAATGAAGTTCACAATGTCAAAACCAAGGCTTAAAAGACTGTAGCTTAAGACAAACCTCTGTCGACAATTCCGCAGGGGCGCCTAGACTGAGCCGCAGGGGCGGCTGGTGTGAGGCGCGGGGGCGGTTACACAACAGAGAGTTGTATAAAATGTATCGTCTAGAAAACTTCCAACTATCTCTCTTCCTTTTCTTGGATCCTCCTCTTCTTTTACTAGCCTGCTCAAATGATCGGCCACCGGGTTTTCAGCCCCTTTCTTGTCCCGTAACTCTAGGTTAAATTCACTTAGAAGGAGCACCCATCGAATCAATCGTGGCTTTGCTTCATTCTTTGCTATGAGGTACCTAAGAGTTGCATGGTCAGTGAAGATAATTACCTTTTCCCCAAGTAGGTACCGTCTGAATTTCTCAAGGGCAAAAACCACCGGTAACATTTCCTTCTCGGTGGTAGAGTAATTCCTTTGCGCTCCATTGAGTGTCATAGACGCATAATGGATCACATGTGACGCCCATTCGTCTTTCTGTCCTAAGACCGCTCCAACGGCGCAATCGCTGGCGTCACACATGATTTCGAAAGGTTTCTCCCAATCCGGAGAACGGATGATTGGTGCGCTGCTGAGACATGCCTTCAAAGTGTCGAAAGCTTTCTTGCAACTTTCATCCACTATGAAGGTGATGTCTTTCTTGAGCAATTCACATAGGGGTGCCGAGATCTTCGAAAAATCTTTGATGAAACGTCGGTAGAAACCTGCATGACCAAGAAAAGATCGGATTTCTCGAACATTAGTAGGATAAGGTAAATTTTGAATTACTTCAACCTTTGCCCTATCTACCTCTATCCCTTAAAAGGATATTACATGTCCTAGCACAATTCCTTGTTCGACCATGAAATGGCATTTTTCCGAATTAAGAACTAAATTGGTTTCAACACATTTTTCAAGCACAAGTTTTAAATGTCCTAAACATGCATCAAAATTGTCTCCATGGACGGTAAAATTGTCCATGAAGACTTCAATGAAATTTTCTATGTATTTGGAGAAAATACTTATCATGCACCGTTGGAAGGTGCGGGGTGCGTTGCAAAGTCCAAATGGCATTCTGCGGTACGCAAAAGTTCCAAACGGACAGGTGAACGTCGTCTTTTCTTGATCTTCCGGTGCAATGGCTATTTGGAAATAGCCCGAATATCCATCAAGGAAGCAGTAGTACGGATGACCTGCAAGACGTTCCAACATTTGGTCAATAAAAGGCAATGAGAAATGATCTTTACGTGTTACCTTGTTGAGCTTGTGGTAGTCAATGCAAACTCTCCATCCGGTTTGCGTTTTGCTCAGGACCATCTCTCCATGTTGATTTTCCACCATTGTGATGCCTCCTTTCTTTGGAAGCACTTGGGTTGGACTAACCCAAGTGCTATCCGAAATAGGGAAGATCATATCCTCTTGGAGGAGCTTCAACACTTCCTTCTTGACCACATCCATCATTGGCGGATTCAACCTCCGTTGAGGTTGCCGAGAGGGTTTGGCTTCATCCTCAAGTAAGATCCTATGCATGCAAGTTGATGGACTTATCCCTTTGATGTACGCAATAGTCCATCCAAGGGTCATGTTGTGTTCTTTCAACACTTTCACAACTTGTCTTCTTGGCCGGTAGTCAACTTGTTGAAGATGATCACCGGCAAGGTATTGTTTTCTCCAAGGAAAACGTACTTGAGGTGGGATGGTAGATCCTTCAATTCTATTTCTGGTGTCTGCACTATAGATGGAACAAGCTTCTCGCTTGGGGTTAGTAAAGTGGGCTCAATGGCCAAATTGGAGATAGGTAGCCTTTTATGCCCATCTAATTGGGTTAGGACCTCTTTCATTGTGGATGTTAATACATAATCTGATTTGAAACCATCAATGCCATGCTCAATTATATTTTTCAATTCATCAACATCAAAATTATCAAATACATCTTGCACAAAAGGTTCAACAATGTCAATAGCACATAAAGAGTGATCATCACTAGGAAATCTCATTGCATCGTAGATGTCAAATTCCACTACTTCACCATCAAACTCCATGGTTAGTTTGCCACTAACATAATCAATTTTAGTCCTAGCAGTTTTCAAAAATGGCCTACCTAACAATATCGGTGCAGCATGCGAATCATTTTCCATATCCATTACGAAGAAATCAGCAGGAAATATTAGGTTGTCCACCATCACTAATACATCTTCAATTAACCCTTTCGGGTACACATTAGATCTATCAGCAAGTTGTAATACAATCCTAGTTTCCATTAATGGCCCAAGGCCAAGTGATTTGTAAATAGAATATGGTAAAACATTTATAGAAGCACCAAGATCAAGCATTGCTTTGTCAAAACGGGTTTCCCCTATAACACAAGGAATGCTTACCATGCCCGGATCGCTGCACTTCTTGGGCATCCTCCGTTGGAAAACGGCCGACACATGCTCACTCACTTGTAGTTTTTGCTTACCATGCCCGGATCGCTTCAGCTTCTGATTCCTCTTGATAGTGCATAGTTCCTTCAAGAAACGAGCATATTTAGGAATACTCTTCACTAACTTAAGGAGGGGAATGTTTACCTCGCATTTGGAGAAAGTTGCAAAGAGATTTTTGTCCTCAATGATTCTTCTCTCCTTTAGAGCCTCAGGAAAAGGAGCTGGTGGTTTCTCAGAGTACTGCGGCGGAAAGTTAGGCCGGATGTAAGAATCCTTCTCAGCAGAACCTTCTGTTGTATTTTCCGCAGGGGGGCAAGAAATGCAGGCGCAGGGGCGGCTCAGGGGTTGTCACCGCAGGGGCGGAAACATCCAGCCGTAGGGGCGGCGTCTGCTCGGTGCTGGGCGCAGTTGCAGCCGCCGGGACGGCTGTGGGTGCGGTAAACTCGTTAGAGGGTTTCCTTTGTGATTCTTTTGTTGGTTTTTGTTGGATTTGCTTCCCACTCCTTAATGTTAGGGCACTACCATTCTCTTTGGGGCTTATAATCGTCTGGGAAGGCGATCCTCCGGAAAATCTAGCTTCGGTCCTTGAAATGGCTTCCGCCATTTGCCCAACCTGTTTTTCAAGGTTCTTGATGCTGGATTCTGTTGTTTGGACATGAGTAGCAAAATGTTTAGTCAGAACCTGCAACATATCCTCTGTTGTTTGATACTTATGTTGTCGGGGTTGTTGTTGTTGGTTTTGTTGATCCCTCCAACGAAAGTTTTGTTGGTCACGCCAGCTTGGCATGAAGTTTTATGCATAGGGATCGTTCCTAGGCATTTGCTGTTGTGGTTGTCCATAGCCCATTGCGTTTACCTCAGCATCATCATCCTGGACTTGGGGACAGATGTCCGTTGGATGGTATGGGTCAGCACACACTCCACATGCCTTCAGCTGTTGTGGGGTTTGCATAAGTGTTAGTCTCTTCACCATTTCCTTCACCTCAGCAAGCTCAGTGGAGATCTCATTCTTCCGAAATTCACAGCATGAACACCTCTCTTGGAAGGAGTCCTTCCAAAGTTTCGGGTCCCTTCTGCTAGTTCCTGTATCTTTTCCAAAGCAAGGTCAGGGGTAGAGTTAAGAATGTTACCTCCACAAGCCGCATCGACGATCCTCCTTTCATTGTCTAGCAAGCCATTGTACAAGTACAAGACTAGATCTTCAGTCGAATATCCGTGGAAAGGACAGCTGGATCGGAGGCGTTCGAATCTTTCGAAGTACTCATAGAGAGTTTCGTCCGCCTCTTGCTCGATGTTGCTTATAGCTTTCTTCAAGCTATTCGCCTTCTTGGCTAGGAAGTATTTCTCCAAAAACGCCTTGTGAAGGTTCTCCCAAGTGTCGATACTCCCGGATGGAAGGTGGTAATACCAATCATCCGCTGAATCTTTGAGTGTGAAACCGAATGCCCTCATCTTGATTTTCTCTTCGGTAATATTGGCCGGCTTTATGCTCATACACACGGTATGGAACTTCCCAAGGTGTTTGATAGGGTCTTCTGTTCGCCACTTAGCGTGCGTGCAAATAAGCTTTAAATATAAAACTAGAAATCAAGCAAGCGAACCCGCAGTGTACGGATCGATATAGTTAAGCAAGAATTCCAAAGTATCGAACACAGGGATTTGGGGGGAACAAATTCAATTATAGGTTATCAAGCGAGTAAATATAAGAAGCTTTTCAAATATTGGGAAAACAGCAATCCTAAAGATCCAGGTATCTAGTTGTGGTAATCGATTCAAGATATACTAAAGGTATAAGGACAGAGTTGAGGTTTGCAAAGGTATGCGATTGTAAGGTAATCGTACGGTGAAGTTCTAAAAACCTTATATGACCTATCTAAAAGATACTCTCTATAAAGGTTGTTGAGGCTTCAGTATAGAAAAGATCTAAAGGTAAGAATTAACGTCAAATACCCAAACTTGTAATTCAAGGATCAAGACTAACTAAACCGATTAAGGTTATGACACTCAAAATCGAGGTAGACGTTGTTGAGGTTTCACTACCACCTAAAAAAGGCAAGCCAAGACTAAGTTAAAGCAAATCTTTAACTTTGGATTAAAGTAAAAGCAAGTTCGTAAACTAACACAAAATTACGGGAAGTTCTTGAGTTCCACGGCCGTGGAAACTCAAGAACAGACCGTGGTTTAGGTTCGTCGGCGATTCTCTCTAACTCTCAGGGTCAAATCTGTTTACGATCGATCTATCATCATCTAAACCACAACTATCAACCCTTCACCTTAGAATTGCTAAAGGGTTTTAGCCAACAACTGTCATATTGATATCAAATTCAAGGTTTAAAAGAATGAAAGATGGAAACTTCCGAAAACCTTCAATAACTCTCAAATCAATCTCCAATCCACAATCAAGAAGAATAATATCAAAAGAATTGGAATAACACAAACAATCACGAATCTTAGACAAGAAGGAAGAACGGGATGTCAATCCGTCTTCTAATCAAACCTAAATATGAAGCGAAATCTTCTTACGAACAATATTCCAAATCATCTCTCTTTCCGTCAATCCGGGAATCGCAATAGCAAAGCGCAAATCTCTCAATCAAAATCTCCGCTAAAAGCGTAAAACTAGGGTAAGCCAAAGTGTAAGCGAAGGTGCGTCTAAGCAAAAGTGACAGAATCTCTCTTCTTCCGTCCTTTTATAGTGTAAGATAAAATATTGGCCCGGCCCAATTTCGTAGGAGATCGTGGCTTAAAGTATGGCGTAAAAGATCGCCAAGATCACGGTCGTGGAAGGGTTCCACGACCGTAATTTAGAGCGTGGAAATTAGTACGGTTTGTCTCAATCTTTCCACGGCCGTAGAAGTTACTGGAATGAACCACGCTTCCCTTGCCAAGGTTCCACGGCCGTGGACTTGAACGTGGAATGTAGTACGGCCGTATTTTAGAGCGTGGTTTAGGGCTAAACCGTAATTCTTCCTTTCCTCGTGCTATTCTTCAAGTTAGCACCTTCCTTAGCTCCTAGAGATGTCCTCAATCCTTGGACATGCTCAATCAAACTCCATCCTCGCTCAATCCGTTCGGAAATAGCTCTTAATTGCCTACAATCAACATAAAGCTTGTGTAGACCTCTATATCGACAATATAGGCAAACTAGCTCACAAATGCATCAATGTTTAATCAATGACTATCAATATGGATGAAATACACTTAGAAAACGTGCCTAAAATATCACAATATTTCATGCTAACATCTTCACCACTTATCACATGGAAAGATGGAAGCAAGTGAATGAGACCTGGCTTGAGCTCAAAGTTGATTCCTTCCCCTAATGCCGGTATAGTAACCGCAAGAGGGTTTTGAGCCAAAGTGGGCTGAGTGAGTTGACGAAGAGTATGATCACCCATTTCTTGTTGGAGTTGTTGTTGTCTTCGTTGCAAGATGTGCGTCCCCTCAATTTCTGGATCAAAAGAAGCAAAGCCGGAGTTAGTAGCACGGGTTTGAACCATAAAAATGGTTAAAACCAATAATCAATAATAACAATAAAATAAAAACAACTAAACTCCCCGGCAACGGCGCCAAAATTTGAGAAGACTCGATTCTAGATGTCGTTTTTATCTTATCAAAATATAATCCCGACTTAGCACTAAAATGAGCATAGTGGTTAAGTAAGGGTCAAACCCAAGAGAGTTGAGTATTTTTATGAAATTCAGATTATTGATTATAGAAACAAGTAACAAGGGGGGGGGGGGGGGTTTGG
>BSUD01000004.1:66404279-66571893 GCA_033239045.1 Fagopyrum esculentum | reverse complement strand
GGTTGAATTGATGCACACAAGACTTATGAAAATAAATAACGCAACAAGTAAGACAATGATGGTTGAATCTACACTAGGTTGATTCTAAGCATACGATTGCTACTTTGGTGAGTTCCTTTTACAAGTTTTCAAGTAATCTCCCGTCTCGATCATATATATGTGTTGAGCCAACCGGCATCAACACAACTTAACAAGTTAGTGTTCCGTAAACCTACAAGAACAAATAACAAGTTAGTTTTCAAACAAAGACTAAGGGATATAGAGAAAAGATTAAAACCGTTAAACTTATCTTTATATTTGTGTTCCTTTTCTTTAAGCAATTACAACCCGTTATTACTTAAAGTTTACTACTAGATTAAAGACCCGAACCCGGAATCTATTAATCCTAATTCTTTAAATGCACTTTAGGACCTAAGGTGATCAATCTCAAGTAATAGTAAAACATGCAATTAGACAATGGAGATCAAGGAAACACAAAGAATTACTGAATGAAAACTTATATTCAAAAGAACTTACAACCTAGGTAATAATGCAGCTTCAAACCAACCCAATGTAGCAAGGGAGTGAGCAACTCATTACAAAGATAGCAAGATAGTCTTAAGGGAAAAAAGTGGATTCTAAGTTGGATGATAAGTGGATCATTCTAGCAATCAATCAAGGACTATTTATACTACAAATGACACTAAATAGGAGTAAATGGCCGGCCCAAAACAGCCACCTTTAATGCCATAAAGGTGGTGTAAACAGCCGGAGTAAAGCTTCTGTCGTTGAACCGCACATGCGGCCTTCAGATCCGCAGGGGCGGTACAGGCGAAAACGCTTATTCTTCTTCATGGCCGCAGGGGCGGCTAGGCAATTCCGTAGGGGCGGATCTTTAATGCTCTTCAAACGTCTAACTCTTTAACTTTCTGTCGCTTTAGATGCTGAGTCGCAGGGGCGTCCTAGTGTCAACGCTGGGGCGGTGACACTGACTCTTCATCTTCCAACTCCCAGGTTGAGGCGCAGGCAGAGGCATAGGCAGAGGCGCACGGCCGCTGGTCTTCGCTTCTTCAGGGCAAGTCACCGCAGGGGCACCAAGGGTTGACGCATGTGCGGTGACATTCTTCATTCCTGGCACTGGAGAAGGCGCAGGTTGCACTCCGGAGTATGGTGTCACCCGCAGGGGCGGTGACACTGCTCCGCAGTGGCGGTGGAGCAACAGAAGCTTTGCTTCGTGAACGGTTTTCACTCCTAATTGCTTATAACTCCGTCTTTATCTTCTTTTAGTTTTCTTCTTCTGGACCAAGGAGTTAGTAGCATAAACCGACAATAATGTAGCAAAAAGACTCTAAAAACTATCCTAAATAATAGTGATTCCATCACCTATCAAAGGACTATCTTGTGGATCAACCACGAACACATCCCAACCAAGATGATTAATGGAGCTTAAATTGTATTTCTAGTTGCTGGGCAGGCCTTGGGACGCATTGCAAAGGACAAACGGAGGCCTTAAAATCATATACAAGGGGTTTCACGTGTGTGCATGTGCATGCTAGAACATTCATTTAAGTATGTGGACGTGAGAGGCTGAATAGGAGAGTTTAATTAGGCCCAATTATGTTCTATGTTTGTTGGGCTTTAAATAACTCTCTCGCAATGTCTTTCAAAAACTTTTAAACATAAGTTAGGATGAAATATGTGTACCTTCTCAAAGCAAAACTTCTTTTGGATGAATGTGCCTTCTAATTAAAAAATCATTTTCAAATCTTGCTTCATTCGTTTATAAGACTTTCATACACTTAATTAAAGAGCAAAGAGTAAAGAAAGCTCATGAATCAATCAAACTTCCATACAAACATCATAACCTTCAAACATTATCAAAATCAATCATAAGAAACTTCAATTTAGATCACCAAGTCATATAACATTCTTTTGATCTTAAGGACTTTCAAATAAGGTCTAGAATGTGGAAAGGGAAGGAAAACTTTAAGGAATGTGGTGCATGAATCCGGGAAAGTGGATAACTACTCTTTTCTTTTTCTCTTGCGGTTTCCGCAGCACTTTCAACTTAGAGCTTCGCTCTTTTCTTTTCATTTTTCGACTTTACTTTTGGAGTTATGGATAGAGGTGCACAAAAACCGAAGCCTAGGAGATTGGCGTTTCTCAATTTTTATGAGATGCCTCAAACCCTTAGCGCACATACCATAATCCGCTAGGAATATCGCTCAATCCGACTTTGGCAAGACACAAACACCCGGCTATGTGAATGGTGCCGAGTTACTCATCGTCATGATTGACTTCCCCAAACCTATAATTTCTTTCTATTCCTTTGAATGCAGAGTATTGCTTTCATGGCCCTCCCACATCAAACATGCCTTTTTCATTCACTTCCTCCAAATTCCCGGATAGGAAAAGGAGGTCAATATTTAAATGAGGGGCTAAATGATCAAAGAAAGAGGAAAGAAAATCGAATTGCCTTAATCATCTCAACAAGAAGCATAAGAACTTATAATGTGATTTCAACTTTAATTCCTCAACATGATTTAAGTAACATTCATCACATTATGAAATTTGCTTAAGAGGTATAATCAACTCATTCAATTTCCTTTCAATTCACTATTCGTTTAAGCATGTGATTGTCATCCAAACTCAATTCACAAGTAGTGATTATCATAGAAATCATCTCAATTCTAAGAAGCACAAAATTTTTCAAAATTTTTCAATTTTTATGGGTTTTTCAAATTCTTTTTCATGCAATGCAATAATGAAACGTGTAACAATATAATGAAACATGCAAGATAGTCTCAATAGAAGCAATCAAAGTGAGTAAGAGTTATTACAGACGATTAGTCACACCCCACCCCATACTTGGAACAAACATTGTCCCTAATGTTCAAAGAAAAGAAAAAGAAGAAAAGAAAGAAAGAAAAAGAACTCACAAAATGGCGATGGAGCGGCTAAAGTTGTTGGTCATCATCTTTATCACTGGGGTGGAGGTGGAAATGGAGAGAATCTAGGATCATAGTACCGCCCGAACTGTTGGGGGTAAACATCCCTCATCATATGGTCAAGGTCGTCCATACATGCGTCCCTAGCGTCAGAGCGGATCTCTAATGCTCCCACCCTATCGGAAAGGCCGGTGGCCCAATCCGGCAGCTGCTCATACCAACCTGGAGGCTGGTTGTACCACCCTGGTGCATCTGAAGGTGCTGGTGCTGGTGCTGGTGGTGCCTGTGTGGACCATGGTGGTGGAGATCCGTACCACGCAGGAGGGGTCTCCATCCAAGTGGGTCTCTCGCTCACGTTGGCGCAGCGAGAAGAAGATCCTGAAGCTCTGGCGGGACGTGGGGAACGTCTAGGCATGTCAGGAGCTGCGTTCGGCTAATCCGGAAATGTGCCAAAATCCTGCTCAGCTCCTCCTCCTCCTCCCTCATACTAGTCTCTCATCTCCTCCTCCTCAACTACAGGTGGTGGTGGGACATATGGAGGGGCTGCAATCTTGTTCGCATGCATAGTAGCGAACGTCTCCTTCCAGTTATGGCGTCCAGCCATAATGGAATACTCTGGAAGCCACTCAATGCCTCTCCCCGTCCTGCTCTCCCATGGCATAGCTGCGTAAGGTGGACCTCTGTGGGTGGGGAAGATGAGACCTCTAGTCATAAAGGCCTGAAGTCCTAGGGGTACAGCGGGGATACGTGTGCAAGCTGAAAAATCTACCCCTAATACCCTAGCAAGGTGGGTGACTATCCCACCATATCCGATGTTGCCAGCCCTCTTGTTCTTTAGCTTGCTCATGGTAGCAGCTAAGAGGGTGGCGCAGTCAGCAGGCCGTCCATACAACATGCAGTACAGAAGGAAGAGCTCATCTGTCTTGATCTTCTGAAGTGTCTCCGTCCTAGGGAAGAGACACTCAGAAAGTACCCAGTGAGAAATCTTCAAGGCTAAGTGATACATCAACTTAGCCTTGGTGTCAGCTGGTTGCCAGCGGTCCTCGCTGGCATAGATCATAGCGACCTCTTCCCAGAAATCCTTGGCGTACACGCCGCTAGGGAAACGACCATTGAAGGTCTCATGGAACCCAAAGAAGGCTCCAAACTCCCGGGTGGAGAAATCATAGTTTCTTTCCATCAAACGAAAAGAAACTGTCCTATCAACATGGATGTGCTCAAAAGAGGTCACAACCTCTCTTGTGATCTCCTCATATGCGTCTTCTTGGATAGCCGAAAAGACGACAAGACCGGCTCTATCTAAGAGCCAAGTAAGGTCCCCTATGACATGTAGAGGAGCTAAATCCTCCAACAGTAGGTACCTAGGTCCTATGACCGTCCTCTTATGGATCCTCACTAAGGTGTCGAGATGATCCTCGTGAATGGTGGAGACTCTAGGGCTAGGAGGTGATGGTGATGAAGGTGATGATGGAGGTGAAGGGGATGAAGGAGGTGGTGCTCTAGAGGAGGAAGAGGAAGAGGGGTTTCCCTTCCTCTTTTTACTCTTATCCTTATCTTTGTTTTTGTCCTTATTTCTCCCGGACACTCTCCTCACAAAATCCATTTTCTGGCAAAAACCACGGTCTATTCTTGGTGTTCCACGGCCGTGGAAGTTACAGAGACCGTGGTTCGTCTCGACTTTTCTCAAAACTCAGCAAAATCATACCAAATTTCACAGCAGCAGTCCTAGACTAATTCTCTTCTAATTCCAATCAATTATTCCTAAAAATTCTAGCAAAAGCAAGTCCAAATCGACAAAGATAGAGAAGAGCGAAAAACCTAGGTTTTCGGATTTTAAAATCCGAATTCTGCTTTCCTTGATTAATTGCCGCTCAAATTGTTGCTTGGATCTCGTTGGTGGTTGGATTTGCTTCAGTTTGGGTCAAAGAATCGTTAAAAACGATTAACGAACGAAGAATTGAGGTGAGGGGTGTGGAATCGGCTTTTTGGGCGTAATTTGGGTTTTGTGTGTTGTGTTTTTGTGAAGAACGTGGTTTATATAGTGGCCAGTAAAATTTTTGAAAACCACGGTCTGTCGGGGGGTTCCACGGCCGTGGTTTTGTACGGAACCGTGGTCTTGGTGATTTTTCAAAGCCTTTTGGAAATTACGGTCACTGTAGTTGTCACAATCGTGGTTTAGGCCATGAAACTGTCTGTATAGCTCCAAAGTCCAAGTTTCGTCACTTTTCTTCAAACTTTCTCTTCCCCTTTCCTTTTCCACTGTTCCTACATCCAAAAACACGAACATACCGGAAGGTATCGAAGGCAAAACAAAGCAAAAACGTCTAAACTAAGCTAATCTATGAATCAAAAGCAAAAACATAAATGCAATACCTTGGGTTGCCTCCCAAGAAGCGCTTTGTTTAAGGTCCGTAGCTAGACCATTCTTGCACTTATTCAAGTGCGGTAGGCGCGAACTCTTCAGCTTGGAGTTCCGGCGTATACTTCTTGAGTCGTTGACCGTCCACCTTAAAGCTTCCGCCCGCTTCACCCCATACTTCAACTGCACCATGGGGGAAAATACGTTTTATTAGAAAAGGTCCTGTCCAACGAGATTTAAGCTTACCTGGAAAGAGACGAAGCCTTGAATTGAAGAGGAGAACTTGATCTCCTTCCTTGAAGTCCTTTGGAATGATATGCTTATCATGCCAACGCTTTGCTCTTTCTTTGTAAATCTTAGCGTTTTCATAAGCGTTCAAGTGGAGTTCTTCAAGCTCATTGAGGTCCAAGAGACGCTTCTCTCCCGCTTCCTTCATGCTGAAGTTCACCAACTTGATGGCCCAAAACGCCTTGTGCTCTAACTCTACCGGTAAATGACAAGACTTCCCATACACAAGGTTGAATGGTGTGGTTCCTATGGGAGTCTTGTACGCAGTCCGGTACGCCCACAATGCATCATCAAGTTTCAAGGACCAATCCTTCCTTGTCCTTGAAACTGTCTTCTCTAGAATTCCTTTGATCTCCCGGTTTGAGATCTCAACTTGTCCACTAGTTTGTGGATGATAAGGGGTGGCGATCTTGTGAGTAAACCCATACTTAGCTAGAAGAGCTTCAAAGCGCCGGGCAATGAAGTGAGAACCTCCATCACTAATGATAGTCCTTGGTGTCCCAAATCGTGGGAAGATGGTCTTGTTAAAGAACTTGACCCCTACCATGGCATCATTGGTGGGAGAAGCAATTGCTTCCACCCATCTAGAAACGTAACCCACCGACAAGAGTATGTATTGGTTTCCACAAGATGATGGGAACGGTCCCATAAAGTCAACTCCCCAAACATCGAAAATATCCACCTCTTGGATGTTATTGAGAGGCATCTCATTCCTCCTAGAGATATTTCCTGTTCTTTGACAAGCATCGCAGCAGGAAACAAAGGTTTGCACATCTCTAAATAAAGTAGGCCAAAAGAATCCAGATTGCAATACCTTAGCGCTAGTCTTGTTCGAACTAGCGTGTCCTCCACATGGTAGTGAATGACAATGGCGGATGACACTTTGCATCTCATCTTCCGGCACACATCGCCGAATAATGCCATCCGGACCTCTCTTAAAGAGGAGAGGTTCATTCCAAAAGTATTCCCGGACATCCTTACAGAACTTCTTTCTTTGTGCATAGGATAATCGGGCGGTATCTCCTGACAAACCAAATAGTTAATAAAATCAACAAACCATGGTTTATTACCTTTGGAGATCACTTCGATGCACTCCTCTATTATGTGTAAGTGTTCGTCCGGGAAGGAGTCATCTATAGGTAGATGGTCGTCTTCTAGATGTGTTAGACGACTCAAATGATCCGCAACAGAATTTTCCGAACCCTTCTTGTCGCGGATCTCTAGATCGAATTCTTGTAGGAGAAGAATCCATCTAATTAGCCTTGTCTTCGCATCCTTCTTTGCAAGGAGATATCGGATTGCAGCATGATCCGTGTAGACAATCATCTTTGCACCTACAAGATAAGAGCGAAATTTGTCAATAGCATAAACAATGGCTAAAAATTCCTTTTCCGTAGTGGCGTAGTTGAGCTGCGCTTCATCTAGCGTCTTGCTAGCGTAGTATATGGCATGGGTTTGCCCTTCTTTTCTTTTTCCAAGAACAGCTCCTATAGCTACGTCATTTGCATCGCACATAACCTCAAAGGGAAGGTTCCAATCCGGAGGTTGGATAATAGGTGCTGAAATTAGAGCTTCCCGAATCATATTGAACGCATCTAAACATTCCTGCGAAAACTCAAAAACTGCATCCTATATCAATAGATTAGTTAGCGGTTTTGATATTTTAGAGAAATATTTTATGAAGCGCCTATAGAATCCCGCATGTCCTAGGAAACTTCTTATCCCTTTTTTATTAGACTCATAGTAATAACCTTTTGCAAAGGATCTTTGAAGAGAATAGCACTTACCTCCTCTCTAGACAACCCTTCTTCATCTTGGATATTGAATATATCCTCATCAAAGATTGGTTCCTTCACTAGAGTGGAAAGAACAAACTCTACCTTCTCTTCTCCTATGTCAAAGGCGAGTCTAGCATTCTTGCAATCGACTATGCAGCCGGATGTTGCAAGAAATGGTCTTCCGAGAATGATCGGGACCGGACTATCTGCAGGAATGTCAAGCACAACAAAATCAATGGGTACAAAGAATTTACCTAGCTTGACCGGGACGTCTTCTACAATACCGACGGGACGAGTGATGGATCGATCCGCCATGTACAACATCATCTTCACCGGTTTAGGGTTGCCTAAACCGATCTTCCTACATAATGCAAGTGGTATGATGCTCACACTTGCTCCCAAGTCACATAAATCATCATATGTGACATCTCTCACTCCTATGGGAATAAAAATGACCCCGGATCCTTTAGCTTTGGGGGCATTTTCTCCTTCATGGTCTTGATGAGATCCGAAGAATCCGAACTCATCTTAACCTCTCCAAAATCCTCTAACTTTCTCTTGTTAGAGAGGATCTCCTGTAAGAACTTGCCATAAGCCGGCATACCTACAATAACATCAATGAAAGGTATATTAATATGCAGCTTGCTCATGAGTTCTATAAACTTACCGAATTGTTTATCTAGGCGCGCTCTCGCTCTAGATTGAGGGAATGGTAGGGGAGGTTTGTAAGCTGGAGGAGGAACGTAGACATCTTCCTTCTCCTTCCCCTTCTCTTTTTCTTTCTCAACGGGGACTTCTACAAACTTAGGTTGCGGATCGGTGGTTGTCACTCCGCTCCTAGTTGTGATTGCCATCACCCTTCCCTTTGGGTTGTCCTCCGTTTTTCCTGGAAGTTTCCCTTGATTCCTAGGAACTTCCTCCGCATGAGTAAACATTTGGTTTTCTAAAACCTTTTGGGCTTTATCAACCTTATTTATGTGATCATCAACTTTGATGATGCGAGTCTCTAACCCTTGAAGCTTTCCCAAAATTGTCTCCAACATGGGATCGGGCTTCTCCTTCCCCGAAGTGCTTCCTCCATTAGATGTTTGCCCCTGGCTTTTCAAAGGAGTAGAGAAAGAGGAAGGTGGAGTTAGTGAATTTGAATTGGAAGGATAAGAGTTACCGGAATTTTGTTGATTGGAGCGCCAATTGTTGTTGTTTAAACCCCTATTGTTGTTCCAATTATTGTTCCGGTTGTTGTTGTTGCCGTTCCAATTATTCCGGTTGTTGTTCGAGTTGTTGTTGTTGCGGTTTGTATTCTCACCACCGTTGTTGTTGTTGTCCAAGTAGCCAACATCTTTTCCTTATTGCTTTGGAAAGTTGGTCTTGATAGGTTTCTTCAACTCTTTAATCTCATTGTTGAGGGAGAAAATTTGATTTTGAGCTTCATGTGTGAGCTTTGCTCCTTGCTCCACACGATTTCCCTCCACTTTCCGGTGAGAATACTTCTCTATTACCCTTGCTTGCTTCTCAATGAAGTCCCAAGCGTCATCTTCCCTCATGTCCATAAATGTACCACATGAGAGGGATTGGAGCTTAAATTGTGTCTCCACATCCAGCCCCTTATAGTATATCTCCAAAAGTGCAACCTTGGATATGCCATGATGAGGGCAATCCAATAGCAAATCCTGAAATCTTTCCCAAGATTGAAACAAACTTTCGTTAGATCTATTGGAAAATGCATTAATCCTACCTCTTAGCTCTGCCGTTTTGGATGGCGGAAAGAACTTAGTGAGGAACTCCGCGGAAAGGTCTTCCCACGTGTCTAGTTTCCCACTAGGAAGAGCTTGGTACCAAGATAATGCCTTCCCCTTCAAGGAGAAGAAGAAAGGTTTGAGCTTATAGTTGTTGGTGGTCGCGTTCTTCGGCCTCATTGTCTCCATCATACACTCAAAGTTTTGTAAGTGTTAGTGTGGAGATTCAGGGCTTGTTCCGCCAAATTAGTTTTGGCGAACAAGAGTAATAACTTGCGGGTTGAAGCTAAACCCTTGTAAATCGTCAGCATCAAAGTTCACACCTAAACGGCGTGGTTGCTGCGTTGGATCCATCCTTTGGCCAAGAGTTCTTGGCTCCTCATCCACGCGTTCGATCCTTGCGTTCCTAGGTGGAACACAGCGATTCGCAGCTGGCCGTAGAAAGAATGGATTCACATTGATCGTGGGATCAATTTCCTCTAGCGGTGGCATGGAGGAGTCGCTATCCTCATTGGATGAGTTGGCTCTAACCGATCTTCCCGATCACCTCCTTTTCTTTTTCTCCTTAAGGTTGTTTATTTCCAACCTCATTTGGAACATCATGTCCGTTAGATCATCAACCTTCATTTGGTGATGATCCGTCTCTTCTCTACGAGTCTTCTCACTCCATTGGAGTTGAGCTTCCTTCTCCGCTAACTCCGTTTGGAGATCACGTTCTCTTTGTTCAGCCATTTTCTTTTCCTTACGCTTTCTCCTTAAAGTCCTCTCAAGCTCTTGATCAAGAGGTAAGAGGTCTTCGTTATTCCTAGACCTGCGCATGCACTTGAAAAGATATCAAATAACAAGGAAAGAGCTCCCAAGCTTGACAACCGAAAACCGAATCCCGCCTTGACCAAATCCCCGGCAACGGCGCCAAAAACTTGTTCGCCACTTAGCGTGCGTGCAAATAAGCTTTAAATATAAAACTAGAAATCAAGCAAGCGAACCCGCAGTGTACGGATCGATATAGTTAAGCAAGAATTCCAGAGTATCGAACACAGGGATTTGGGGGAAACAAATTCAATTATAGGTTATCAAGCGAGTAAATGTAAGAAGCTTTTCAAATATTGGGAAAACAGCAATCCTAAAGATCCAGGTATCCAACTGTGGTAATCGATTCAAGATATACTAAAGGTATAAGGACAGAGTTGAGGTTTGCAAAGGTATGCGAATGTAAGGTAATCGTACGGTGAAGCTCCAAAAACCTTATATGACCTACCTAAAAGATACTCTCTATAAAGGTTGTTGAGGCTTCAGTATAGAAAAGATCTAAAGGTAAGAATTAACGTCAAATACCCAAACTTGTAATCCAAGGATCAAGACTAACTAAACCGATTATGGTTATGACACTCAAAATCGAGGTAGAGGTTGTTGAGGCTTCACTACCACCTAAAAAAGGCAAGCCAAGACTAAGTTAAAGCAAATCTTTAACTTTGGATTAAAGTAAAAGCAAGTTCGTAAACTAACACAAAATTACGGGTAGTTCTTGAGTTCCACGGCCGTGGAAACTCAAGAAAAGACCGTGGTTTAGGTTCGTCGGCGATTCTCTCTAACTCTCAGGGTCCAATCTGTTTACGATCGATCTATCATCATCTAAACCACAACTATCAACCCTTCACCTTAGAATTGCTAAAGGGTTTTAGCCAACAACTGTCATATTGATATCAAATTCAAGGTTTAAAAGAATGAAAGATGGAAACTTCCGAAAACCTTCAATAACTCTCAAATAAATCTCCAATCCACAATCAAGAACAATAATATCAATAGAATTGGAATAACACAAACAATCAAGAATCTTAGATAAGAAGGAAGAACGGGATGTCAATCCGTCTTCTAATCAAACCTAAATATGAAGCGAAATCTTCTTACGAACAATCTTCCAAATCTTCTCTCTTTCCGTCAATCCGGGAATCGCAATAGCAAAGCGCAAATCTCTCAATCAAAATCTCCGCTAAAAGCGTAAAACTAGGGTAAGCCAAAGTGTAAGTGAAGGTGCGTCTAAGCAGAGGTGACGGAATCTCTCTTCTTCCGTCCTTTTATAGTGTAAGATAAAATATTGGCCCGGCCCAATTTCGTAGGAGATCGTGGCTTAAAGTAAGGCGTAAAAGATCGCCAAGATCACGGTCGTGGAAGGGTTCCACGACCGTAATTTAGAGCGTGGAAATTAGTACGGTTTGTCTCAATCTTTCCACGGCCGTAGAAGTTGCTGGAATGAACCACGCTTCCCTTGCCAAGGTTCCACGGCCGTGGACTTGAACGTGGAATGTAGTACGGCCGTATTATAAAGCGTGGTTTAGGGCTAAACCGTAATTCTTCCTTTCCTCGTGCTATTCTTCAAGTTAGCACCTTCCTTAGCTCCTAAAGATGTCCTCAATCCTTGGACATGCTCAATCAAACTCCATCCTCGCTCAATCCGTTCGGAAATAGCTCTTAATTTCCTATAATCAACATAAAGCTTGTGTAGACCTCTATATCAACAATATAGACAAACTAGCTCACAAATGCATCAATGCTTAATCAATGACTATCAATATGGATGAAATACACTTAGAAAACGTGCCTAAAATATCACAATATTTCATGCTAACATCTTCACCACTTATCCCATGGAAAGATGGAAGCAAGTGAATAAGACCCGGCTTGAGCTCAAAGTTGATTCCTTCCCCTAATGCCGGTATAGTCACCGCAAGAGGGTTTTGAGCCAAAGTGGGCTGAGTGAGTTGACAAAGAGTACGATCAACCATTTCTTGTTGGAGTTGTTGTTGTCTTCGTTGCAAGATGTGCGTCCCCTCAATTTCTGGATCAAAAGAAGCAAAGCCGGAGTTAGTAGCACGGGTTTGAACCATAAAAGTGGTTCAAACCAATAATCAATAATAACAATAAAATAAAAACAACTAAACTCCCCGGCAACGGCGCCAAAATTAGACAAGACTCTATTCTAGAGGTCGTTTTTCTCTTACCAAAATATAATCCCGACTTAGCACTAAAATGAGCATAGTGGTTAAGTAAGGGTCAAACCCAAGAGAGTTGAGTATTTTTATGAAATTCAGATTATTGATTATAAAAACAAGTAACAAGGGGGGGGGGGAGGGGTTGAATTGATGCACACAAGACTTATGAAAATAAATAACGCAACAAGTAAGACAATGATGGTTGAATCTACACTAGGTTGATTCTAAGCATACGATTGCTACTTTGGTGAGTTCCTTTTACAAGTTTTCAAGTAATCTCCCGTCTCGATCATATATATGTGTTGAGCCAACCGGCATCAACACAACTTAACAAGTTACTGTTCCGTAAACCTACAAGAACAAATAACAAGTTAGCTTTCAAACAAAGACTAAGGGATATAGAGAAAAGATTAAAACTATTAAACTTATCTTTATATTTGTGTTCCTTTTCTTTAAAAAATTACAACCCGTTATTACTTAAAGTTACTACTAGATTAAAGACCCGAACCCGGAATCTATTAATCCTAATTCTTTGCATGCACTTTAGGACCTAAGGTGATCAATCTCAAGTAATAGTAAAACATGCAATTAGACAATGGAGATCAAGGAAACACAAAGAATTACTAAATGAAAACTTATATTCAAAAGAACTTACAACCAAGGTAATAATGCAGCTTCAAACCAACCCAATGTAGCAAGGGAGTGAGCAACTCATTACAAAGATAGCAAGATAGTCTTAAGGGAAAAAAGTGGATTCTAAGTTGGATGATAAGTGGATCATTCTAGCAATCAACCAAGGACTATTTATACTATAAATGACACTAAATAGGAGTAAATGGCCGGCCCAAAACAGCCACCTTTAATGCCATAAAGGTGGTGTAAACAGCCGGAGTAAAGCTTCCGTCGTTGAACCGCATGTGCGGTCTTCAGATCCACAGGGGCGGTATAGGCGAAAACGCTTATTCTTCTTCATGGCCGCAGGGGTGGCTAGGCAATTCCGCAGGGGCGGATCATTAATGCTCTTCAAACGTCTAACTCTTTAACTTTCTGTCACTTCAGATGTTGAGCCGCAGGGGCGTCCCAGTGTCAACGCTGGGGCGGTGACATTGACTCTTCATCTTCCAGCTCCCAGGTTGAGGCGCAGGCAGAGGCGCAGGGCTGCTGGTCTTCGCTTCTTTAGGGCAAGTCACTGCAGGGGCGCCAAGGGTTGACGCATGTGCGGTGACAGTCTTCGTTCCTGGCACTGGCGAAGGCGTAGGTTGCACTCCGAAGTATGGTGTCACCCGCAGGGGCGGTGACACTACTCCGCAGTGGCGGTGGAGCAACAGAAGCTTTGCTTCGTGAACGGTTTTCACTCCTAATTGCTTATAACTCCGTCTTTATCTTCTTTTAGTCTTCTTATTCTAGACCAAGGAGTTAGTGGCATAAACCGACACTAATGTAGCAAAAAGACTCTAAAAACTATCCTAAATGATAGTGATTCCATCACCTATCAAAGGACTATCTTGTGGATCAACCACGAACACATCCCAACCAAGATGATTAATGGAGCTTAAATTGTATTTCTAGTTGCTGGGCAGGCCTTGGGACGCATTTCAAAGGACAAACGGAGGCCTTAAAATCATACACAAGGGGTTTCACGTGTGTGCATGTGCATGCTGGAATATTCATTTAAGTATGTGGACGTGAGAGGCTGAATAGGAGAGTTTAATTAGGCCCAACTATGTTCTATGTTTGTTGGGCTTTAATTAACTCTCTCGCAATGTATTTATTGTAATTAGTTTCTTTTTCCTATTTTAGAAGAAAAGGCCTAGGATGTATATAAAGCCTTTTCTCTCTTCTTTTGTAGTTAGACAAGTTTATACAAGTTTTGCTGAGAGCATTTCAGAATTGAATCCAAGAGAATTGTTTCATTCTTGTCTCGTGAGTTTGTGTGTGTGATCTGGCTTTCTCGTTCTTGTGTATGTCAATCTCCTTCGGGATTGGTGTTGCAAGTCGAACAAGGCATCCTCTTCATGCTCTCAATTCTCAGATCGATTGTGTGGAGTTGTAAGAAGCGGGGTCGAATCGTCACTGGTTTGATTCTTGGATCTCGAATCCAAGGGTTCTATCATTGTTCCTTTCGGTTCTTCTTGTACCTTTTTGTTTTTTCGTTTTCATTGATGTCCATGTTTTTTAATTTCGTTTGTTCTTCATTCTTCAGAACAGGTTGTTCGTCTAGATTCGTTCTTCGCGGCGAATCCCCGTATCAATTGGTATCAGAGCACAGTTGACGTCCAACCACCAAAAAGAGTCGGTAAATCAATAATAAAATCACAAAAAAAGTATGTTTTGATCATTGCAATTGATCATTGTCTTTTATTTGAGTCTATTTCATTTTTCTCTTCTACTCTAAGCTTTGTTTGAGTCCAACGAGTTTGTTCCTTGTTTGTGAGTTCTGGACTCCGAAAAGCACCATAGCACCAACACCAACCACCACCACACCACCATTTTCCTTAGCCACATTTGCCTCACTTGAACCAGTTGAACAAAAACCAAACGTGGTTGTTTCTTTTCCTGCATCCAGAACACGCAGAATTGAAGTAGAAGTAGATTGTTTCCCTACATCCAATACACGCCAAAATTGGAGTTGAATCATCGTGTTTCCAACAAATCTGGCGTAGAGCTTGAAGCAGTTGTTTTCCTCCTACAGATCTGGCACGTTGAATCAGTTGCAATAATCTAGGAGCTGAGATTTGATCTTATCGTGAAGATTTGCAACAACTTGGCTCACGTTAATCTGCAAACAAGAAACTGTTTTTTTTTTCTTTCAATTTTTGTTTATTCTTCTTTTTTGATTTCCTGAATCATAAAGTAAAAAAATAGATAAAAGAAAAAGAAAGAAATCAAAAAAAAAGAAGAAGAAAAGGAATCGGAATCATTTTTCATATCATGCTTTCTTATTACATAGATTGTAATTAGCCTAGTATTATTACATTTGTTTTAGTGTTATTCAGCAACAAAGAGGACTTCAAGAAAGTACTTAAGTCAAGTATCTCGTCTCATTCGAAGGAAGAACCAAGCATCTCGTTGAACCTATCTATCCACACCTAGCTAGTGTCCATTTTCGGCCATCAAACACCATAGCTCAGCCTTCCTTAACCTCCTCCTACGGTGTCTAGGGTTCACTTCTTAGGTCTTACGAGTAAGTTCTTTCAAATCTTATCTTGAGTTCTAAATTTTGAGTCATTGCATATAACATTCGTGCAATTGTCCTTTCCATTTGAGTCTTTTCTTCTATTTTGTTGAGTCAAACACGTTTTGAAGTGACTGAAATCGAATCTTGTTTCTATCTAAAAGCTTTAGTTTGACTAGGCATCGAACTCACGTAAGGTTTTTGATTAATACAAGACGAGCCATCAACAAGCTTGTATCACACCACTAGAGAGTGAGAGAACCTTATTTTCTGAGTGATAGACTTGCGAGGAGTCTCTGTTTAAACTAACCTAACGTGCTTGCTACTGTTGAGTGTTTTGCATCATGTCAGGGACTCCCGCAGGTTCAAAGAGCCCTGAGCCTATCACACCGGAGTTGTTCAGTCTCATCAAGAGCTTGAAAGATAGCATTGATGGGCTAACTACAAGGATATCTACCTTGGAGACCTCTAGGGTGACCCCGGATTCTCGACCACAAGGAGGTAACTTGGAGGTAGGAGACAAATCGAGGGCGCAAAACCAAGGACAAGATCGAGTTCCCCTTCAAAGTCAGCAAGTTGTGTTCCAAGTAGCAAGGAATTTGAATGTTCCGCAGCCTTCTAGGCATGCCCATTGTTTAGGCAACATTGCTTCCCAACCAGGTTGGAGAAACCTTGCTTTTGAGGAGCATATTTCTATCCCTTCTTCTCCGATTATTAATGATAATATGCCTAACTATCCTCACAAATTTAAAAATCCAGTTTATGACCAGGAAGAGGAGGATGATAGGGAGAATGAGGAATGGAGACCAGAATGGATGCCTAATGGACGGAGGAGGCAAGATCAACCAAGGAGGCATCAGGAAGGGCGACGTAACGATGAATGGAGACGTGATCCCTACGGAGACAACAAAGGATAGACCGAGAACCGGAACATGACGGTCTTGGCAAAGTGAAGTTGAAAGTCCCTAGTTTCGAGGGCAAATGTGATCCTGATGTGTATATGGCATGGGAGGCAAAGATAGAGCAAATATGGTCATGCCATAATTATCCCGAACACAAAAAGATACACTACGTAGCCCTTGAATTTATTGACTATGCTATGATATGGTGGGATGATTTGGTGAAGGAAAGGAGAAGAACTTTGGATGCACCGGTAGCTACTTGGGAGCATATGAAGGCATTGATGAGAGCTCGGTTTGTTCCCAAACACTATACAAGGGAATTGAGGCAACGGTTGGAGAACCTGAGGCAAGGATCAATGACTGTTGAGGAGACCTATAATGCCATGCAAATGGCCATGGTAAAGGCCAATGTGCGAGAAGATGAAGAATCAACAATGGCTAGGTATCTTCATTGTAACACCCCAAATCCACGGGACTTGGAGTGTCACATTGGGTTAGGATCTCACAATGGATCCTGACCCTAGCCTGACAACAAGTTCACTGGATCTTACAACAAGGCACAGGTAGATTAAAACCAAATACATAAAAGTTGTATATGATACATCAATAGAGTTTACAAACTCCAAGCCGAGTACAAAACAACATCATAAACCATAACCACTAAAGATACCCCATCCCACGCATCCTAATGTACAGAAGTCCTCGGCTGGTCACACCATCTAACTCACCCTGCAATCTTCCTAACCTGCAGATCAACTACAACACGGTATACACCGTTAGCTACAGTAATGAAAAGCATGAAGGTAATAGCACAACCACACATCAATATCTCATACATGCAATGCCACAAACATTCATTTATTATCTTTCATTACGTTCTTCGATTACTAATTCAACTTCTTTTGTAACACGAGGAACCGAAAGAACCTCGTCCCTTTCCCCTTTAACACATAGGTTTGCATGGGGGTGATCATCACTCGTCCCACCCTGTGCTACTGGCTTCCAGGCACCTCCTCTTAACCCGTAGGCGGAGACCGGTGGTTACCGCCCGTTATAATACACTTGGGCCATTTAACTGTAACATATGGTCATCCTAGTCCTGTTTAAGGTTATAAATGCACAATCATATGAGCACACACAACCATCACAATCATACAATCCACAACCATACGCTAAGTAAGTCCTATGGACTTACCTGATATACTCGTAACCTGTACCACGTCACAGCATCCCCTTGGGGAAGTAATCAACGCCTGCAATAGCAAGGAACACACAATCACATACTGCAAAGGTTAGGAGACTCGTCTCACTAACCACAACCAACCTATATCTCAAATCTAAACCTCAGATCCTCAACACGTTCATAAATGCCTAAGGCATATCCTCAACATAACATCTCATCATACTCGTACACATACTAAACCTTAAAGCCATAACCGATGTCCATAACATCATCATGATCCTCAACTCATTATGACACCTAGTATGCATCTAATCAGTATTCCTCAATCTCAAATTTAATCCTAATTTAATTAATTAACCTTTAATTAATTAATTAAATTTCACCAGAATAACGTTTTGCCCGTAGGTCATTTCTAAACCCACCTGTCATCAGATTTCATCAAACAAACAACCCATAAACACAAGAATAATATATTGATCATAATGGAATTTCTGATTATCCATTTTGAAAAGCCTAAGGTCCATTTAGGCCAAATCGTAGTACGGAAAACGAATAAATTCATAACTTATTCGTTACTAACCCGATTGACGATCTGAAAGAAGATTCGGAATCACAACGACGCAAGCTACGCATGTCCAACATCAAATTCACCAGAACCTGAGAGACGGAACTGTCCTGCTGACATATATGCTCGACCAGGTCTTCATCTGCATGGAAATGCAGAAACTTTTACGAGGAAACGTAAAAGGAAATAAATTAATAAACGATTTTCCGCTATTTATAGTGAAGTCGATAATTATCCTTTAGCAAAGTCGATAATTATCCTTTAACCGATCCAATGGCGGGTTGAACCCCTTTCTCCAAACTTCTCGAAATTGGAACAATAAATCTTGAATATTGTAGGGATAATTATCCCACAATTGCCTCGGAAAACGTGTATTCCAAAGCCGTCTTTCTTAGCCATTAAGAAACAAAATAGCGACTCTTTTGGCCGTTTTGCCGTTCCATGTTATTTCATATCTAGGACATGTCCGATGTCCTGATCATTTCTCTCAACTGCATTTTTTTTAATTGGAGATCCCAAATGCTCCAAATAATACCGGAGGTTAAAAATAATTATCCAGGGGAAAAAGTGAAAATTTCACCATAAGCCCAAAATTACGCCACGAACATAACGGTGGGACTTATACTCAACACTTACGCAATCTTCGCGAGTTATATGTCAATTATTATCACTGATTAAGTTAATCAACATTAATTAGAATTCAGAAATCCTAGATATTACATCACACACCCCTTAAGAAAAAGTTTTGTCCTGAAACTTGAATAATTCCCAAATCCTCTCGTACCCATACGCCGAGGTATATACACTCTCTCTATCGGAGGTATCACATCTCCGTTCAAACGTATCAACCTATAACACTCTATAACCTCAAAACACAGCAAGGAGGAATCACCAACTCCAGCAACAAGATCATAACGCTATCCAAAGGTATAGAGGAAAAATCATCTCTAGCCAACTACTAACCACGTCACAAGGCATGGAGGAAAGCCGTCTCTATCCAATCGTACTCGTAACACAACTATGTGGAGGAAACCCGTCTCCACTCACACTATGTCCATCAATAATAGCATGGAGGAAAGAACCATCTCCAGCTAATCCTAAACATATTACAATAGCATGGAGGAAAGAACCATCTCCAGCTATACCTATATCGTGCTAGCAAACAAGATCTAACAGATCATATGCACATATCAAAAGTAGCATGAAAACACATCATATCACATAAGCACATAGCATACAAGCACTCACCAAAAAGGAACTAAGATCTACTTGTGGATCCTACGGGTGCCTCTAACTCCGCATAGAACTTTGGATAGTTCCTCTGGATACTATCCTCCGTCTCCCAGGTAACCTCATCCGGTCCTCGTCTCGACCACTGTATCCTCATCATAGGAATATCCTTCGAATGCATGCATCTCACACCTCTCTTTCTAGAACTACAAAAGGTTGTTCTGCAAAAGTGTAGTCCGGCTCAACCACTAGATCATAATAACTCACAATGTGCCTCAAGTCTGGTATGTACTCCCTCAGCTGAGACACATGAAACATAGGGTGAACACCCTCTAACTTCGGTGGCAAAGTCAATCTGTACACTGCTCCCCCAACTCTATCCAGTATCTCGAAAGGACTGGCATATCGGAGACTCAACTTCCCCTTTATGCCATAACGTCTGACGCCTCGCATCAGAGTTACTCTTAACCAGACATGAGCTCCTACCCTGAACTCTAGAGGTCGACACCTCCTATCTGCATACAACTTCTGGCGACTCTGTGCAGCCAATATCCTCTCTCTGATCAGCGTTACGCGAGTCATATCATCCTGAATCTATTTTGGCGCTATCCCACTAGTACTGCTAGGCTCCTCCCATCGTAAAGGTGTATGACATCTATGTCCACACAACGCCTCATAGGGACCATCCCTATAGATGCATACCAACGGTCGCGGTATAAGAATTCAACGAGTGGGAGATAAACAGATCGACCATGTTCCCAATCCATCCCACCAGCTCACAACATGTCCTCTGCGGTCTGGAGGTTTCTCTCAAACTGATCGTCTGTCTGAGGTAAAACTCAATCATGATATATGGACGCGTTCCCCAAGCAGTCTAAATCTGCTATCAAAACCTCAAAGTAAACCGTCTACTACAATCATAGTCGATCGTCCTCGGTACACTTATGGAGTCTCACCATATGTCTAGTGTACTCCTTTGTTACTTCATTCATTGGCCACGTCTCTCTATAGAGATGGAACGTGTCGCCTTCGTAAATCTGTTACTAATAATCTGGATAACACCAAAACTCTTACTAGGTCTCAATCCCATCACAAGTCCACGGAAAAGTCCTCTCACTTACACCACAACACTAGTAGTGGATGAGCTCATCTTCAGGTCAGTAACACTTTAACCTGATTTACTACTTCGTGGTACCTCTTATTCGTACATGGATGTACTAAAGAAGATGTACTATGAGTGTACTATACTCTTCTCCACTCGACTCCGCATAAGCGGTTATACTAACACAGTGGCGGCGTCTCATACTCCTTCTGTTCCATTAAAGAACTGTGGTGCCTCGCCATGAGGTATCCTTCCATCATGTTCCCTCAGGGTCAGGCAAGTCCCCTGTTTTTGTTGGACCTAATCCAACAAACCAGGTAAAATCCCTAAACATGAAACTAACATCCTTATCAGTAGTTGTAGGTCCAACTCTAACCAAGCTAGATCATTTTGAAACCGAGACTGTACATCAATTCCAACAATCGCCTTCTCTTGAGGCGTCTTCTTATTCAAGGCATTAGTGACCACATTCTCCTTGCCATAGTGGTACAAATCTCAAGGTCAGCGTCCTTGATCAACTTAAACCATCGACGTTGGCAGTTATTCAACCTTTATTGCATAAAATATGCTTCAACCTCCTATGATCTGTGAAACTCTGACACGAAATGTCACCCAGGTATTGTCTTCAAATCTTGGAACTTGAACTACCACCACTAACTCGAAATCATGAGTCGGGCAGTTCTCCTCTTACGTTAGTCACGTGATTCCTAGAATCTTCTGATTATCATCGAATAGAAGCAAAGGTCAAATGATTCCTCTACTCTTCAGAACTTCGACATACTACTTCAACAACACAATTATGGTGGTCTTCCTCAAAAGACTCGTAAATGGATGCACAAGCACATAGAATCCTTCCTCAAAGCGTTGGTAGCAATCGGCTGGGCCGAGAACTACACATTCCCTTAACGTTCATCAGTATCATCCATAAGACTTAATACTTACTCCTCGTCATATCAATCATGATCCTATTGGTGGAACAACATGACCTTGAAGGTTACTTCTAGAATCTCAATTCACATTTAGGGAGCATAGCACACTGGCTTCTATCCCTCGGATTCTGCAAATTGTCCTCAAATAACCGGTACGTTCCTCTCCGTTGTTAGAGTACACCAAAACGTCATCAATAAGGTCTACCACCAACTGATCAAGGAAGTAGATGAAGACACTGTTCATCAACTCCTATAACGACTACTAGGACGTTCCTCGTCTCACTAACCACAACCAACCTATATCTCAAATCTAAACCTCAGATCCTCAACACGTTCATAAATGCCTAAGGCATATCCTCAACATAACATCTCATCATACTCGTACACATACTAAACCTTAAAGCCATAACCGATGTCCATAACATCATCATGATCCTCAACTCATTATGACACCTAGTATGCATCTAATCAGTATTCCTCAATCTCAAATTTAATCCTAATTTAATTAATTAACCTTTAATTAATTAATTAAATTTCACCAGAATAACGTTTTGCCCGTAGGTCATTTCTAAACCCACCTGTCATCAGATTTCATCAAACAAACAACCCATAAACACAAGAATAATATATTGATCATAATGGAATTTCTGATTATCCATTTTGAAAAGCCTAAGGTCCATTTAGGCCAAATCGTAGTACGGAAAACGAATAAATTCATAACTTATTCGTTACTAACCCGATTGACGATCTGAAAGAAGATTCGGAATCACAACGACGCAAGCTACGCATGTCCAACATCAAATTCACCAGAACCTGAGAGACGGAACTGTCCTGCTGACATATATGCTCGACCAGGTCTTCATCTGCATGGAAATGCAGAAACTTTTACGAGCAAACGTGAAAGGAAATAAATTAATAAACGATTTTCCGCTATTTATAGTGAAGTCGATAATTATCCTTTAGCGAAGTCAATAATTATCCTTTAACCGATCCAATGGCGGGTTGAACCCCCTTCTCCAAACTTCTCAAAATTAGAACAATAAATCTTGAATATTGTAGGGATAATTATCCCACAATTGCCTCGGAATCTGTGTATTCCTAAGCCGTCTTTCTTAGCCGTTAAAAAACGAAATAGCGACTCTTTTGGCCGTTTTGCTTTTCCATGTTATTTCATATCTAGGACATGTCCGATATCCTGATCATTTCTCTCAACTGCATTTTTATTAATTGGAGCTCCCAAATGCTCCAAATAATACCGGAGTGTAAAAATAATTATCCGGGGAAAAGTGAAAATTTCATCATAAGCCCAAAATTTCGCCACGAACATAACGGTGGGACTTATACTCAACACTTACGCAATCTTCGAGAGTTATATCTCAATTACTATCAATGATTAAGTTAATCAACATTAATTAGAATTCGGAAATCCTAGCAATTACATTCGTATCCTTAATTCAAGTTTTGCTAACGAAGTAGATCTTTTTCCCTATGGCTCTATGACAGAACTACTCCATCTCGCAATCAAAGTGGAAAGGAAGATGAAAGCGAGAAAGAAAAGAGGAAAGGCTTCTTATGGTGTCTCCAGCTCTTGGAAGAACCAAGGGAACCGCAAACAAGGAAGTTACAATAGGGAAGTGTCAAATATGGAGAAAACAGCCCCGAAACAAGGAGGACAGCGTAAAGCACCTTCTGTAGCCCCTCCTAAGCCCACGGCTACCTTTCCTAAGGGAACACAAGGGAGTACTTCTAATGCTTCATCTAGAGCTAGGGATATAGTGTGTTTTAAGTGTCAAGGTAGAGGACACATGATGAAAGATTGTCCTAACAAGAAAACATTGTTAATCAACCATTTAGGACAATATGAGTCCGAATCTGAGCATGAGCATGATAATGATGATTTTGAGCCTAATATGTATGATCATGATGATTTGGATGATGATGGGATTGAATATGAGCAGGGGGATTGTTTATTAGCTAAAAGAGTGTTATTTGACCATCCTAGCTCATTTCTAGCTAATAACTACGTGCTTTGTGATCTTGATTCTCAAAATGAACCTAATGAGCTTGAAAACGCAGGAAATGGTCCTAATAACATGGTTTGTAATGAAAATCTTGAGCATGATAATTCCTTGATATCTAGGAGAAATTTGAGTGCACAACCTGCCCTTTGTGAGGATAACCAAAGAGAGAACTTGTTTCATACTAGGTGTTTGGTTAAGGGAAAGGTGTGTAATGTTATCATTGATGGAGGTAGTTGTTGCAACATTGCTAGTACTAAATTGATCTCTAAGTTGCAAATTCCTACATTTTGTCACCCTAGTCCATATAAGCTGCATTGGATGAATGATTGTGGTGAATTTAAGGTTAATAGGCAAGCTAAGATCACTTTCACTCTAGGACACTATGAGGATATTGTTTTATGTGATGTTGTGCCTATGCAAGCTTGTCATGTGTTATTAGGCCGTCCTTGGCAATATGATAGGAGAGTTATGCATGATGGTTTTACCAATAGGTATTCATTTACTTTTAATGAAAAAAACCGTTACTTTAAAACCTATTTGATGCGTCCTTGGAGGTAACCAAGGATAACTCCGGATCTAGATCAAGCAAAACTCCAACTACTCCTTGATTCTTTGTACAACGTTGTATCGTTTCGGATCCAAAGGGGCGTAAGCGATGAAGAAACAAGGGTTACTTCGATCTAGAGAGACCGAATAAACCTTTTTTTGTAGATCGAAGGTTGATTCTTAATAAGAATCCTCGACTATGGATTTCTGGGATCAAAGACGAGATCCAAGGAAGAAATTTGAGAGATAGAAGAGAGGTTTTGATGCCCAAGCTAAGTAGGAGGAAATTTTTCTCAAAACTTAGTAATATTGAACATGAAAAATAAGTGAGGCAAGAGATCTCTTATATAGAGAGACTTGCCTACCTATGGGCCAACGGGCCAAACAAAAAACATGAAGAAAAGCCCAAAAGGGGAAAACCTAAAAGGATAAGGTCAAAAGGGAATATTCTTATACGGAATATCCCTTTATTACATAAAAAGGAAAACATGAAAATATAGTCCGAAAATAAGCTAGCTTCATGCCATGGAGTCGGAAAGACGAGACATGCCGCTAACGGGACCGGTAGCCTATGCCATGGTGGTGTAGAGACATGACTTGCCGGTAATGGAACCAAGTGAAGAAGTAATGCGGGCGATGATGGAGCCGGTGGCTCGAGCAATGGCCTTAGCTCGGGATCGGGTGATCGGTCCATCTGAACGAACTCTAAGAGCCTCGTCCTCTTCGTCTATGGTCAACGTAACAGGGGCATCCAAGGGCGCATCAGTCCCCCCATCTTGGCTGTGAAACGTCCCCGTTTCACCATCGTCAAAGAGGGGCTCAACATAAGGGGCAAGGTCCTTGACGTTGAACGTTGGGTGTACTCCGTAGGAATCCGAAAGCTCTAACTTGTATGCATTTGGACCATGACGGGCTAAGATGCGGAATGGGCCATCACCACGGTCCGAGAGCTTACTCATGCGGCGAGTAGGGAAATGTTCCTTCCGGAGGTGGAGCCAAACAAGATCACCGGGCTCAAAAGAGATGTCGCGGCGGCCCTTGTTGCGTTGTCCGGAAAGTTCGGCGGCACGACGTTCAAGTTGTGTCCTAGTCCGCTCATGAAGCTCAATGATTTGGGCGGCTCGGTTCCCGGTGATGATGTGTTCTCCATCCTTGAGCGGGCGGGGAGTGAAATCCAATGGTGTGTGTGGATTAAGGCCGTAGACAACTTCAAATGGGGACAATTTAGGTGCCGTGTGCCTAGACCTGTTATACGAAAACTCTACAATAGAAAGTAAGTCCTCCCACCTACGTGGGTTGGTCCTAGTGGTGGCTCTAAGTAGAGCACCAAGAGTCCGATTTGTCACCTCCGTTTGACCATCGGTTTGGGGGTGATAACTACTTGAAAACAACAAGTTGGTTCCAAGTTTTCCCCATAACGTTCTCCAAAAATGACTTACGAATTTCACGTCCCGATCACTAACGATGGAACGTGGTATCCCATGTAAACGCACCACATTGTCAAAGAACAAGGTGGCAACTTCACTAGCATTTAGGGTGCTTTTACATGCGATGAAATGAGCCATTTTGGAGAAGCGATCGACTGCCACGAAAATGGAGTCTTTGCCTCGTTTTGACATAGGCAACCCGACCACAAAGTCCATGGATAGATCCTCCCAAGGTCCCATTGGTATAGGCAAAGGAGAATACATCCCATCCGGACCTTGGCGCAACTTGGCATGATGACATGTGATGCAACCCTTGCAAAACCGTGTCACATGCATACGCATCCGGGGCCAAAAGAAATGCTCTTGGAGAGCGGAAAGGGTCTTGGTAGCATCGAAATGACCACGGCCCTCATGAGCTTCCTTGACCAACAAATGGCGTATAGATGAGCGCGGAATACAAAGTTTTCCCGCTCGAAAAAGATAGCCATCGTGAATAAAGAAAGACTCGTGCTCTCGGAGGTCGAGGCATTGTGCCCATATGTCCTTGAAGTCAAGATCCGTGGCGTATAACTCTTTGATAAGAGCAAAGCCATGTATCTTGGCATCCATATACACAAGGAGGGCATAGCGGCGAGAAAGGGCATCGGCTACCACATTGTCTTTGCCTTTCTTATTCCAAATGACATAAGGAAAGGTCTCTAAAAACTCTACCCAACTAGCATGGCGCCGACTTAGATTTGTTTGACTCTTGAGATACGAAAGAGCCGCATGATCCGAATGAATCACGAACTCCTTCGGCCACAAGTAATGTTGCCATGTCTTAATACAACGAACTAGAACATATAGTTCCTTATCATATGTAGGGTAGTTGAGCGAAGGACCGGAAAGTTTTTCACTAAAGTAGGCAATTGGACGAGTCTCTTGTAAGAGAACTCCTCCAATGCCCACATTTGATGCATCACACTCCACCTCAAAAGTTTTCGAAAAGTTTGGGAGTTGGAGTAATGGTGCATTACAAAGGCGGTCTTTGAGCGCATCAAACGCTCGAGCATGGATATCACGCCACTCAAATGTGACACCCTTGGTAGTGAGCTCATGGAGCGGTGATGCTACTGTGCTAAAGTCTTTAACAAAGCGTCGGTAGAAACCCGCTAAGCCGAGAAAGGCTCGGACCATGGTGACCGTAGTAGGAGTAGGCCACTCCCGAATAGCACGAACTTTAGATTCGTCTACTCGTAGACCGTCCTTAGACACGACAAAGCCAAGAAAGATAGTGGTGTCCGAGCAAAAGACGCATTTTTCAAAGTTGACATACAATTGCTCTTGTCTAAGGCACTCGAGCACTTGGCAAAGGTGCCCGATGTGATCCTCCAAAGACGTACTAAACACCAAAATATCATCAAAATAAACAACAACAAATGTACCCAAGAATCGGCGCAAGACATGGTTCATGAGGTGCATGAAGGTGGACGGGGCGTTGGAGAGGCCAAAAGGCATGACAAGCCATTCATAGAGTCCATACTTCGTTTTGAACGCCGTCTTCCATTCGTCACCTTCGGCCATCCGGATTTAGTGGTAACCGCTCCGGAGATCAATTTTGGAGAAGATGGTGGCGCCATGAAGCTCATCCAACATGTCATCAAGGCGTGGAATCGGGTGGCGATATTTGACGGTGATTTGGTTGATGGCACGACAATCAACACACATCCGCCATGATCCATCTTTCTTTGGTACTAGGATTACCGGGACGGCACATGGTGATAAGGATTCACGCACATGTCCCCGGTCTAGGAGCTCTTGCACTTGACGTTGTAGCTCCTTTGTCTCTTCCGGACTAGCTCGGTATGCGGCACGGTTTGGCAAAGAGGCACCGGGCACAAAATCAATTTGATGTTCAATCCCTCGGATAGGTGGCAAGCCGGGTGGGAGATCTTTGGGCATAATATCCTGAAATTCGGACAACAACAAAGACACCTCGTGTGCCACATTACTTGGGTCATGAGAAGTAGATAAACAAAATGGAACAAGTAAAAAGCATGGGAACTTGCCTTGCATGACCGGTTGCAAATCATGCCGGCGAGCTAAGAGTATCCGCGGTTCACAACGTCCTTGAATTTTGGGATCCGAAGGTGGTAAAGGTGCGCCCGAAGAAACGATGCAACCTTTACTACCTTTGGACTCGGTAGCATGGACAAGAAGGGCGGTGTTTCGGGATTTGGAAGTACTAGCACCTACAACATCGGGACTCCGGGGGTCCGATGTTGCCGGTGCTTTAGCGGACTCATCAATAGTTTGTTGCCTCTTCCGTTCCGCATAGTCAACCAAAATTTCGTGCGGAGTCATAGGCAAAAGTGTGACCCGTTTTCCATTATATTGGAACATGTACCGGTTAAGATAACCATCATGATATGTGCGGCGATCGAATTGCCATGGTCGTCCTAATAGGACATGTGTGGCGTCCATCTTGATAACATCACAAAGGACCTTATCAACATAGGCACCAATAGAAAACGGCACCCAAGCTTGTTGTGTGACGGTGTCACATGCCGTATCGGAAATCCATTAGAGTCCGTAAGGCGTTGGGTGGGGGGTCGTAGGCAACTTGAAGTGTTTTACCACCCGTTCGTTGACAATATTACAACAAGAACCCCCGTCAACGATGAGAGAAAGACTCGTATTATTAACCAAGCAACGAGAGTGGAAGAGATTCTCGCGTTGATCAATAGGAATATTCTCTTTAACAGCCAAAATACGACGAGAAACAAGAGCGAATTTACCGGGTTGTGCTGGGCCGCAAGCAAGCTCGTCATCACAAGGTTCCATGCCAAAAAGTGGGTCGGTGTCATGGTCATCCTCAATAATGATATCACCGTCATGTTGACCATCGTCGTCCTCGAAATATGTTGGGTCGGCAAACAAGACTCGTTTGGTGTTTGGGCAATCACGTTGTACATGGCCAAAACCGCTACACTTGTAGCACACGGGCTCCCTAGGGCGAGCCGCCGGTGAGGGTCCTTGTTGACCTCGAGAGGGAGGCGCCGGTGCCGGGCCACGGGTTGGTGCCTTCTCGGTACCCGGTTGCCTATTGGAAGGACCCGTCCGTTGGGTTCCTTTGGAAGCTTCGGTATCTGTAGGACTAGGCGCATCTCGAGAACGTGTGTTAGACGGATAAAGATATGGACTCGAGGAAGAGGTATACCTAGAAAACCGCGGTGTTTTGAGTTGTTGCTTATATAGCTTCATGGCGGCATGACATAATGCTCCCAAATCCTTGAATGGGACAATCTCGAGCGGCCGCCGGATGGAAGCATTAAGCCCCCTCATGAACTTGGTGCGGAGGGCGGAGGGGGAGGCCGAGACGCCGGCCTTAATGTGCATGTCCTCAAGTTTAGCCAAGTAAGCCACCGGAGTGAGGTTGCCTTGCTTGAACTCGGCAATTTGTAACCGCATATCATTCTTAAAGTCCTCGGGCACGTACTTCTTGGTCATGCAATAGAGCAATTGTTCAAATGTCTCAATCGGTGCCCATCCTCGCCTCTCTCGGGTGAACTCATACCGGTTCCACCAAGACTTCGCATCTCCTTCAAAGTATAGAGTTGCCACCTCGATTTTCTCGTATTCCTCCTCATAATGACAATGTTTTAATGCTCGTTTCATATCCTGCGCCCAATCAAGAAAAACACACGGATCATATTCACCATGAAAGGTAGGGAACTTAACCTTACCTTCCCTACGAGCTCGGTAGGGGTCCGGGCGGGGCGGTGGAATGTAGGCATCATCGGCACGGGCTCGCCGTTGGCCGCCATGAGGCCGTTGGCGCCCATGAACGGGTGGGGCCTGCCTAGGTGGATTTGGGGGAGGCAACCATTCTTCACCCCGGTCTTGGTTCTCATAAGGGTCTATGACGGGTGGGTGCCACGGACGGTTATGTGCTACCCGTTCTAAATCGGATTCATCACCGGAGAACTCGTTGAAGTTGTGTTGCTCATCGTATTCATCAAAGTCAAGGGTCCTCGGTTGCCGGGTTGACCATTGGTGACGGTGTTCGGAACGATCATGCTCACGACCATGATTGGTGGTTGAGTTGGGACGGTACCGGGGCTCTTCCCGGGTTTATCGGTCGGTGCGGGGCACACTAGGTGGAGGTGGAGAAGGAACATACCGTTGATGTTGATGCTCATAATATTAGTGCCGATGTTCCGTATCGACTATGGGCAAGTTATCTTGACGCGGGTCGGGGAATTCCTGCTCTTCTTCATGGGACTCATTTCCGTCAAGAGGTAAAGGATAGGTGCGTTCAATGACAAACGCAAGCCGGGTAACGTTTGATGGTCCGGCTCCCAAAAGTCCCTTGCCTTTCCGTTGTGCATCGGAAGTGGAAGCATTGACCACGATCTCATTCGGATAAGTTGGGGTGGGACGGTGAGCAATCTGAAGGGCCTTAAGAGCTTCTAGCTCTTTTTTCAAGGCAATGTTTTCTCGGGTCAAGGCATCAAACTTTTGTTGTGCCTTCAAGGCTTCCAATTCTCGCCTTATGGAGTCATTTTCGAGGGACAACGAAGCAGTTTCTTGAGCCAAGGGTTCACTGAACTCTTGCGGACCAGAATCCTGAGAAGTTTACATTTCAACGTTAGTCATTGCTCCAAATCAGCACACAATTGCAAGCAATCAAGTGAGCAAGGTGACAAGTTAGGTCAACTTTACCCAAGTTCAAGTGCGTTATCGGGTTCTACTTTGGGAAAGGCCGTTTGGCGGTTAGGCAAGGAAGGCAAATCCAACAAAATTGAACCAATTACACACAAATAAACAAGTGATATTCGGCAAACGTATGTAAGAAAATGGAGAGATAGAAGATGGACGGATTGTTCACTCGGCAAGCTTTGCTTGCTTTCGGTCTTTGACCGTTTTGTAAAATCTGATTTTCGGATGGACCGGTTTGCCCGATGTCTTTTCACTTTGTGTGTTTCGTTTCTTTGAAACGTTTTGAGCAACACTTTCTTTTGTTTTTTTTTTTTGAACACAAATCCGTATTGATGAAGAGTTTTTTTGCTTTTCTTGGAATATCAAATGCGAGATATTGAACTTTTCGTTAACAAAAATATCCCAAGAGATTTGGTGAAATTAATTAACAAAATTGTCGGATTAGGTCGGTTTAAGAAAAAGACGGGTTTGATAAATGGTTTGAAGGCAAACCAAATATCTCCTATTTTTGTGCTTTTTTTTTAATTAAACACGGAAAAGAAAAAAAATCAGGGAAAATGGATGAACATGATGAAGAACATGATGAACAACATGAAGATCATGAAGAACAAATGAAGAACATCATGAACAAACGAAGAACATCATGAACAAAAAAAGGCTAAATAGGTTTAAGATAATAACGCACAAAAACAAGAGTAAAGAGAACTTAGCTTTGATCCCTTGCTCTGATACCAATTTGATGCGTCCTTGGAGGTAACCAAGGTTAACTCCGGATCTAGATCAAGCAAAACTCCAACTACTCCTTGATTCTTTGTGCAACGTTGTACCGTTTCGGATCCAAAGGGGCGGAAGCGATGAAGAAACAAGGGTTACTTCGATCTAGAGAGATCGAATAAACCTTTTTGTGTGGATCGAAGGTTGATTCTTAAGAAGAATCCTCGAGTATGGATTTATGGGATCAAAGACGAGATCCAAGGAAGAAATTTGAGAGATAGAAGAGAGGTTTTGATGCCCAAGCTAAGTAGGAGGAAATTCTTCTCAAAACTTAGTATTATTGAACATGGAAAATAAGTGAGGCAAGATATCTCTTATATAGAGAGACTTGCCTACCTATGGGCCAACGGGCCAAACAAAAAACATGAAGAAAAGCCCAAAAGGGGAAAACCTAAAAGGATAAGGTCAAAAGGGAATATTCTTATACGGAATATCCCTTTATTACATAAAAAGGAAAACATGAAAATATAGTCCGAAAATAAGCTAGCTTCATGCCATGGAGTCGGAAAGATGTTCGCCACTTAGCGTACGTGCAAATAAGCTTTAAATTTATAAAACTAGAATCAAGCAAGCGAACCCGTAGTGTACGGATCGACGTAGTTAAGCAAGAATTCCAGAGTATCGAACACAGGGATTTGGGGGGTTAAATCCAGTTCTAAATCGTCAAGCAAGTAAATGTATGAGCTTTGCAAATATATTGGGAAAACAACAACCCTAAAGATCCAGGTGTCTAATTGTGGCAATCGATTCAAGATATACTTTAGATATAAGGACAGATGTTCACGCTAGGATGTAGCACAAAAAGCTTTACATTTATAACTCGAACTAAATCCTAAACTACCTAGCGAAACCCGCAGTGTACGGGACGTTCGTAGTAGGGATAGTATTCCGAGGTCGAACACAAAAACTAAGGTGAAATTGATTCGATTTGTGATTGAATTTAGTAAAGATCTAGGTTGAAAGAAAAGAAAGTAATAATCAAAAATCTCAAATGTTTTGGTTGGTTTTTGGTGATTAATCAAAGATCACAATTCATGCAAAGTAAACAATCAACTAAACTATGAATCAACACAAATAAACAAGCTAAATACGAGATATAGATCAAAGAAAAGAAAGATGGATTCTAGGGATTGGAAGTTCCGGTTATGGCATAGGACTCAAGCTATCTATTCATTCCTTGGATTGACTAAGTTGGGGTTAAGTGTTTCTAGATTGGGATCGATCACCGGGTAAGTCTCATGATCCACTAGTCCATTCCCTAGGTCTCATCACCGGGTAAGTCTCTAAGAATCTAAGGGACGGAATTCTACTCAAACCGGATTGTTACCTAAAGATCCAACCTATCCTCACCGGGTAAGTCTCGGAAGGGTTAGTCCTAAGCAACCATCCAGCACACTTAGTCCAATGGCGGCTTATGAGGCTCACCACTACCTAATGTTTGTTATCTTTGGAATCTAAGAGTAAGGATTACCAGGTAAGTCTCTCCTAACACTTAGTTGCTAACACTAGGTCACCCTAGGATAGATTTTAACTCAACAAACACTTAGGATTTCAACATTCTAACAATCTAAGACTAGATCCATCGAACTAGGGAAAATCACGGTATGTTCTACATTTCCACGGCCATTGGCAAGAACTAACCGTGATCCCTAACAGAAGCTACGTTCATGCACACAAGTCATCCAAAGGTAAATCTAAGTTTATCCTATCATAGCCCTAGCCATAACCATCCTTTCCTTACCCTAGAACCTCATCTATTTAGCCTACAACATTCATAATAGAAATCGAAACAAACAAACATAAAATCATGATATCCATTTGCAAGATAATGAAGGAAAGGAGATGAACAAGTGAACTAAAACAAAACCAAGCTGAAAATGGAATTAGAATAACTCACAATCCTTTTTAAAGAAGGTTAAATGGTTCATAAAACTCTAGAAATTGAATCCGAAATTCTTCACTACAAGCTAGCAAATCTATCAATGGTGTGTCTTCTCCTTCTCCAATCAAGCTCTTCTCCAATGGTGGCTTTCTTCTACCTTCTTCTTCCAAGAATCTTCTTGTTAAGAGAATATTTTTTTTAGAGGATAATGGATAATGGAGAGCTGCCCCCCAGATTCATTCTCTCAGCCAATGAAGGACCACTTTTATAACAAATTTGCATGAGCTGGCCATGAGGGTCGTGGCACAGTTGTCACAAGAATCTGGCAAAGTCCACGGTTAGAACCACGGTCGTGGTCTTGGTCTAGACCGTGGTTTGCTCCAGAAGCTTCTCCTAGGCTCGTTAAGCCATGGTTTGGTGCATGGCTTGTGTTGGCAAGGTTCCATGAGTCCTCCTTAGCCCTTAGTTTGCATCCTAATGAGTCCGAGGGTGTGTCATCTTGATGAACGATCCTCAAACGTATCGTTTTAGCTCCTAAATCTCCCAAAATACCTACAAAGCAACGCACAAGTCCGTGTAGACGTCTATCTCGACAAAGTACGTGAATTGAATGCAAACGTCGTGAACTAGTGCTAAACCATGCATGAATGAGTGGGAAATCTATCTAAATGATTACCTAAAACTACGTCATAAATTGTGTTATCAAAATACCCCATACTTAAGGTTTGCTCGTCCCCGAGCAAATTCCCAACTATAGACTAAGAGATGACATGATTTATGTATGCAGAAAAAATGGCAAAATCTTTTTGGAGTTGTGCTTCTAATATTGGATCACCTTCATAGTCATGTTTCATGGCAATGGACAAGCAATTATGTATCAAATAAATGAAGGCATGGAAAGACATTTGTACTTAACTCAAAGGCAATGCATGAAATGTAAAGATGAAGAGGTCAAGAAGATCAAGAGTACATCCAATCTAGATTACTAAGTCTTACAAACATACAAATAGGTCATAAGGTCTTATGAACTAAAAGGCCAAGAAGCGTTGTGATTAGGCGGGGATTTTTCTAGGTTATGTGATGCTAATCCGGGAATGGAACTAACTCCACATCCTTGTCCTCGATCAACTTCCCTCAAGTGTATATTTTTCTCTATCTTTTCTTTCTTTTCTTTTTCTTTGACTTATTTTTGAGACAATGGCATTGGTGTACAATAGCCGAAACCTTGGTGATTAGCTATCCTCGGGCTTTTTCTATTTTTCGAGGTGCATCCACACCGGGCACACATACCAAAGCTCGTTAGGAATATTTGTTTATTTGACTTTGGCAAGGCACCAACACCTGATTATGTGAAGTATACCGAGTTACTTGTCATTTAAACCAACGCCCCTAAACCTATATTTTTGGCTACACTTTCACAATAATTTCAACATTTCATTCATGACATTCCTTTCATCAATAACTCCGCCCCACACTTGCTTTTCACACACATCAACACACTAACATGCTCCTATTCCCGGATGGGTCAAAAGAGGTCAAGTTTATATCAATTGAGGTGCTCAAGCAACATGATCAAGATGAGAAGTAGACGAAGATGAATTGCCTTAATTATTCCTAATTGATGTGCAAGAACTAGCATGCAATTTCGACTTTCAATCCTCAATTAAATCAAGACAAGCATCATAATCACAAGTCATTCATGGAGTTCAAGATAAGTATTTCAAGTCCACATATGCATCATCAATTAAACACACAAGGCTATCCATAGCCAATCCACAAGACAAGATTCATCATTAGGATCATATCCAAGCCTAGAGAGCACAAAAATTTTTAAATTTTCTGAATTTTTATGGGATTTTCGAAATGAATATATACAATGCAAAACATGTGAAAATTTTAACCTATCCTAGATGCTCATCATGCAAAAGATCATGCAAACCCCACCCCATACTTAGAAACACATTGTCCCTAATGTGTAAATGAAGTAAAGAAGAGTGAAAGAAGGTTCTCACGATGTAAAAAAAATGGTTTGCTATGGTATTTGGGATTGCTCAAGTGAATTGATGTCGGATGATCCTATCAACAATGGTAGAGAGCTCTAAACATTCATCAAAGCATCGGGACCCGCGCTAGGCACCGCTAGCCGTCCAAGTTCTGCGTCCGCTCCACCCATAATTGATGAGGGGTTCATCATCATCATTCATATGTCAAGCAAGGCTTCCAATGCTACTAAGGCTCTAACACACACACAAAGTAGACAAAACACACACAAAAATAGAAAAATCTAAAATACAAACTAAACGAGAAAGGGAAAAACGTTACCAATGGGTTGCCTCCCACCAAGCGCTTCTTTAAGGTCATTAGCTTGACCAAACTCGGGGCGTCTATTCAAGGTGAAGTGGGGCAATCATGTCCACCGGAGCTCCCGGGATATACTTCTTCAAACGGTGCCCATTCACTTTGAAATTCCCACAATGCTCCCCTCCTATCTCAATAGCTCCATGGGAATAGATCTTCTTTACCATATATGGCCCGGTCCATCTTGATTTGAGCTTTCCGGGAAAGAGCCGCATCCTTGAGTTGAAGAGAAGGACAAGGTCGCCTTCACTCAACTCTTTCGGGATGAGGCGCTTGTCATGCGACCGTTTGGTCCTCTCCTTGTAGATCCGGGCATTCTCATAAGCTTCCAACCGGATCTCCTCAAGGGTGTTTATATCAAGCAACCTCTTCTCTCCCGCCTCCTTGAGGTCAAAATTTAGCCACTTAATGGCCCAATAAGCTCTATGTTCCATTTCCACCGGAAGATGGCAAGACTTGCCATAGACTAACTTGTAAGGAGTGATGCCAATTTGTGTCTTGAAAGCGGTCATATATGCCCACAATGCGTCATTGAGCTTCATAGCCCAATCCTTTCTTGTTCTAGAGACCGTTTTCTCAAGAATGGCCTTTATCTCCCGGTTGGAGATCTCCACTTGGCCACTAGTTTGGGGATGTTAAGGTGTTGCCACCTTATGAGTCACCCCATACTTGGCCAAAAGCGCCCCAAAGTTCCTATTGGTGAAGTGCTTTCCTCCATCACTTATGATCACCCTTGGTGTTCCAAACCTAGGGAAGATCACTCGGTTGAAGAACCGCACCACCACCTTGGCATCATTTGTAGGAGAGGCGATTGCCTCCACCCATCTTGACACATAGTCCACCGCCAATAGGATGTAGAGATTTCCACACGAGGAAGGGAATGGTCCCATGAAATCCACACCCCACACATCAAATATTTCGACTTCTTGGATGTTGTTCAAGGGCATTTCATTCCTCCTTGAGATGTTGCCCGTCCTCTGGCAAGCATCACATGCCGCTACAAAACCTTGCACATCTCTAAACAAGTTAGGCCAATAAAAACCGGATTGCAATACCTTTGCACACGTCTTGTGTGACCTAGCATGGCCTCCACATGGTAAGGAGTGACAATGCCGGATCACACTCACCACTTCATCTTCCGGTATGCATCTTCTAAACATTCCATCTGGCCCTCTCTTGAATAGAAGTGGCTCACTCCAATAGCAGTGCCTCACATCGTTGAAGAACTTCTTTCTTTGTGCATATGTCAATCCGGGAGGCACTTCCTCACACACTAAGTAGTTCACAATGTCGGCAAACCATGGTTCGCTTCCTCTAGACACTTGGAACAAGCATTCTTCCACCATTTGCAATTGTTCATCCCGGAATGAGTCATCAATAGGGATGTCGTCTCTTTCAAGCTCCAATGGTGGAAGTCTACTAAGGTGATCCGCCACGGAGTTCCCGGATCCCTTCTTATCTCGGATCTCCAAATCAAACTCTTGAAGAAGAAGGATCCACCGAATCAACCTTGGTTTGGCATCCTTCTTTGTAAGTAGATAACGGATCGCAGCATGATCCGTATAAACTATGACCTTCGCTCCTACGAGATACGAGCGGAACTTCTCAAAAGCATACACCACCGCTAGCAACTCCTTCTCGGTGGTAGCATAGTTGAGTTGGGCATCATCTAGCGTTTTGCTAGCATAATAAATAGCATGAGTGCGCCCTTCTTTCCTTTGCCACAAAACAGCCCCAACGGCTACATCGCTTGCATCACACATGATCTCAAATGGTAAACTCCAATCCGGAGGTTGCATGATAGGTGCGGAGATCAAGGCGTTCTTCAACCTACAAAAATCTTCAAGACAATCTTTGGAAAAGACAAAATCAACATCCTTCAATAGTAGGTTAGTGAGGGGCTTAGAAATTTTAGAGAAATCTTGAATAAACCTCCGGTAGAAACCGGCATGCCCTAAGAAACTCCTTACCCCTTTCACCGAGGTAGGTGGTGGCAACTTCTCTATTGTTTCAATCTTGGCCCTATCAACCTCAATGTCACGGTTAGACACCAAGTGTCCTAACACAATGCCTTCACATACCATGAAGTGGCATTTTTCCCAATTCAAGACAAGATTTGTCTCCTCACATCTTTGCAATACTAATGACAAGTTAGCCAAGCAATTATCAAAGGAAGAACCATAAACAGAGAAGTCATCCATGAACACTTACATGATATTTTCTATGTATTCCAAAAAGATAGCCATCATACACCTTTGGAAGGTGGCGGGTGCATTACACAACCCAAATGGCATTCTCCTATATGCAAAAGTACCCCATGGACATGTAAATGTTGTTTTCTCTTGGTCATCGGGGTGGATAGGGATTTGGAAGAATCCACTATAGCCATCTAGGTAGCAAAAATGAGAATGTTGAGCTAACCTTTCTAGCATTTGGTCAATGAAGGGGAGAGGGAAGTGATCTTTCCTAGAGGCCATGTTCAACTTCCTATAATCGATGCACATTCTTCACCCCGTAACCGTCCTAGTCGGGATTATTTCATTGTTCTCATTGGTCACTACGGTCATCCCACCCTTCTTAGGTACTACATGAACGGGACTAACCCACTTACTATCCGAGATAGGGTAGATAATTCCCGCATCTAGCAACTTAATGATTTCTTTCTTGACTACCTCTTTCATTATAGGATTCAATCTTCTTTGATGTTCAATAGAGGGTTTATGATTATCTTCCATCATTATCTTATGCATGCACAAAGAAGGTTTTATGCCAACCAAATCATCAATAGTATAGCCAATGGCTTTCCTATGCAATCTTAGTTCATGCAACAACTTAGCAAGTTCATTATCACTCAAGCATGCATTAACAATCACCGGATATGTTGAATTTTCACCAAGGCAAGCATACTTCAAATGAGAGGGGAGGGGTTTAAGTTCAAGTTTAGGAGGACCTTTATCGGTTGGAGACGATCCAAATAAGGTTGGATGAGATGAATCCAAAGCAAATGAAGACTCCCCATGGTTCCTAGAAGCTTGATCATCATCAAGGGCTGGTCCAGGGAAAACCACGGCTGGAACCACGGTTTGCTCACCTTCCACGGTCGTGGTTCTTGCCAAGCTTGCTTCCCGGAGTTGTCCAGAGAGTTTGACGGCCGTGGAACATAAATCTCGACCGTGGAACTTGCAGCTGTTCAACACCTCTTCGTGGCTTTCAAATCCAACTCTTGGCTCCTCTTCTAATGCTTCCAAGGCCTTGATCTCTTCATTGCAAGCCTCCTCAACACCTTCCTCCATCATACTTAAGGTAAGAACCTTCTCCAAGGGATCCTTGATCAAGATCGAGCTCACAACTTCTCTAGATTCTTCTTGCTCGACTATGTTGAAGACATCCTCATCAAGGGTTGGCCCTTTCATCATTGTGGACAACTTGAACTTGATGTTCTCTTCTCCAATGTTGAAGGAGAGAGTTCCATTCTTGCAATCCACTAGGCATCCGGAAGTGGCTAGGAATGGTCTTCCTAAGATGATGGGAACCGGATAGTCCGCCGGAATGTCCAAGACGACAAAGTCAATTGGCACATAGAATCCTCCTAGTTGCACCGGGATGTCTTCTAAGATCCCAACCGGATGAGTGATAGAACGGTCCGCCATGTAAAGGGTCATCTTGACCGGTTTCGGCTCTCCTAGCCCAACCTTGTTGCAAAGTGCAAGCGGTATGATGCTTACACTTGCCCCAAGATCACAAAGGGCCTCGTACTTCACATCTCCCACTCCAATTGGGACACAAAAGGAGCCCGGATCTCTTAGCTTGGGAGGCATCTCCTCCTTCATTGTTTGGATCAATTCCGAGGATCTCTTGGTCATTCTTATCTCTCCATACTTCTCCAACTTCCTTTTGTTGGAGAGTATCTCTTTTAAGAACTTGCCATATGCCGGCATTCCTAAAATGGCATCCATGAACGGAATGTTAATATGAAATTTAGACATTAGTTCAAGGAACTTACCAAAGTGATTGTCCAAGCGGGCTCTTGCTCTTGATTGTGGGAACGGTAGTGGTGGCTTGTATGGAGGCGGTGCCACATAGGTTGGCTCAACATCTTAGCTCTTGCCTCCATCTTCTTGCAACTTTCCCTCTTCTACCACTACTTGCTTTCCCTTAGCGTTGTCCTTGGGCAAAGGATCTTTCATACTCAACCCACTCCTCGTTGTGATGGCCAACACTTGGCCTCTTGGGTTGTCTTCGGTTCTTCCGGGAAGCTTTCCCGGATCTCTATGGGCTTCACCCGCTTTTTGGAACACTTCTGCTTCCAAAACCTTTTGAGCTTTAGAAATTGAAGTTACGGTGCTCTCAAGACCACTCAACCTTCCAAGCAATTGCTCAAACATTATTTCGGTTCTATCCTTTGGAGGTTGAGTAAATCCGGGTGGAGGTTCTTGTGAAGCTCTTGGTGGTGGGGTTGTGCTTGTGGAAGCGGTAGGGTTCAAGGCTCCATCCGGGTTAGAGTAGGAAAACCCGGGATGGTTGTGGTTGGGCCGGTAATTGTTGAATTGCCGGTTGTTGTTGAAGTTTCTTGGGCCTTGGTAATTGTTGTAATTGCCCCTTCCCATGTAATTCACATCCTCCTCCTTGGAAGATAAGTTAGCTTGTGGAAGCACTTGAGGAGTTGCTTGGTTCTTCAAAGTTGTAGCACACAACTCCCTCAAAGACTTAAGCTCGTTGTTGATGGCGTCAAGCTTGAAATTGCTCATGGTGACCTCACTCACCTCATATGCTCCCGCCTTTCTTCCTTCACTCTTCCTATGGGAGTACTTCTCAATTACTAGAGCTTGCTTCTCCACAAACTCCCAAGCTTCATCTACATGCTTCTCCATGAAAGTCCCACCGGAAAGAGATTGGAGCTTGAATTGGCTATCTTCATCAAGTCCCTTGAAGTAGATCTCCAATAGCTCAATTTTTTGTATGCCATGGTGTGGACAATCTAGGAGAAGATCTTTGAATCTCTCCCAAGACTTGAACAAACTCTCTCTATCCTTCATCACGAAGGAATTGATCTTCCCTCTTAATTCGGTAGTCTTGGAAGGTGGGAAGAACTTAGTCAAAAATTCGGTTGTCATCTCCTCCCAAGTACCAACTCGCCCTTGTGGAATAGATTGATACCAAGCTAAGGCTTTGTCCTTAAGAGAGAAGGAGAAAGCCCTAAGCTTATGGTTGTTGCTCTCCAATCTTGGCGGTCTAAGAGTCTCCATCAAGATCTCATAATTCATCTAGTGTTGATGAGGAGACTCTTCTTCCATCCCTCCAAATTGATTATGCCGGATCATTTGTAGAACTTGAGGGCGGAGCTCATAGTTGTGGGTTGCGGGATCTCCTAAGTTCACACCCGCACGGTGTGCTCTTTGTGCCGGATCCATACGTCTCCCTAGGGTTTGTGGCTCCTCAAATGCATAGGGAACAACCCTAACATTAGCCGCTGGCTGCGGTTGTACCACCGGTGGTGGAGGAGGTGGAGGTTGATAACAAGATTTATGACTTAGGATTAGGTAATCAATTAGATAGATTTCTCACTTATTCACGCACGTTTTGGCATTGGTTCATGACATCTTCGCTCAATTCATGCACATTTCTAGAAAAGACGTCTACACTACCTTTTATCGGTTTTGTAGGTAATTCGGGGATCTATTGGACGTTAATCGATACATTTGAGGGCCAAGCCTCATTATGGTACACATCCAAAGCCTTGGAGGAGCATAATTGGAGCAACAAAGGACACAAAGACCACTATTGGTGCAAGCAATGGAGCAACTCATGGCTAGACGATCATAGCATGTTTCTGTTGAAGAAAATCGACCTACACCCAGGAAAATCGGCCGATTTTTTCCTCTGGGTCGATTTTTAGGCCTTTGACAGCTTAAAGCCACGTGTCCCACGATCTCTTGTCCGTCCTTGCTCTTGGTGGAGAATATAAGTGGTCCTGCAAGTGGTTGCTGGGCATGTTTCCTCTCCCACACTCTCATTCACAGCTCATTGATTTTGGAGAAAGATTGGAGGAGAAAAAAGAGCTCAAAAAAAGATTGAAGGAAGAAGAAGAACACCATTGTAGGAGAATAGTGAGATTTTGAGTGATTTTGAGTTACTTTTGTAATCTTGGATTGAAGAACGATTGCAAGGATTGTTAGGAACGTTTTGAATCTTCATTTAAGAGTTTGTAAGTCTTGCTACAACTTGGATTTGGCTGAGATTTATTGATTTTACTTGCTTATCTTTCATTATCCATCTATGAACACCATGTATGCTTGTTTGATGATTTTGGATCTTAATATGCATGTTATTGGCTAGTTTGTTGTGATTCTGGAGTGATGGATTGATGGTTATGGCTAGGGTGATGATAGGATGAACTTATATGTTAGTTTAGGATGATTTGTATGCACGAAACCCATCCCAGGAAGAAAAATCGACCTGTTCATCAGATAAATCGGCCGATTTATCTGTAGAACAGCCCGATTTATTCTCCTGTTGCTCTTTAAATGATAAATCTGCATGTTGGGGTCCTTGGTTGTTTAAATCCTAGTGTTTATTAAGCCTAATTTAGCTTAGAATCACCTAATGCTACCAACCTAAGTGAGGGAAGAGATCTACCCGATGATTTCCGATCTTAGATACCTAAGATGATGAATGCTAGGTAGTAGTGAGCCTCATAAGCCTCTATTGGATCGAATGTGCTAGGATTATTGCTTGAGATTTCCCTATTCCGAGACTTACCCGGTAAGGAGAGGGTTACCCTTAAGTAGCATCTAGTTTGTGCGGAATTCCTTACTCTAACCCCTTGAGACCTACCCGGTAATAGGAGTTTGATGCGGGATTAGCGAAGTGAGAGACTTACCCGGTAATCGCTTCCATTAGTGAACATTCTTTCCCAAACACCGCAGCTTGTCCTTAGAATCCTTAGAACCTTGAGCCCAATGCCATAACCGGAAATCTTGACCTCTAGAATCTACTTTTCTCTATTGATCATTATTCTTGTGCTTTGTGTTACTTGTTCGTTTGCTAGCTTGAGTTATTAGTTGTTTATCATCTTGCTTGACTTGTGATCTTTGTTTGATTACCACTAAAACCAACAAAAATATTGTGTTTTTCCTTTTTTCTTTGTTTCTCATCTTATCTTAGTCTAGATTCACACTATCTTTGATCATTGCTTGACTCGGTTTCACCTTAGTCTTCGTGTTCGACCTCGGAATACTTACCTTTCTACAAATGTCCCGTACACTGCGGGTTCGCTAGGTAGTTTAGGAGATTAGATCGAGTTTATAAATGTAAAGCTTTTTGTGCTATTTCCTAGCGTAACAAGTTTTTGGCGCCGTTGCCGGGGACTAGGTCTAGATTGAGTCAATTTGTGATTGTTTATAGTGTAGATCTTTCTTGTTGCTTTTGATCTCTCTTTGGTGTGTGTCTTTGCTTTTCAGGACATCTATTACTCTTTAGGTGTATGCGAAGATCTCGTGGCAAGGATTTAGCTCCATTCGATCCCGAACCGGAGAAAACCCTTCGATCTAGATCCAAGAACATCCGAAAAGAGAAAGAGATGGCCGGAAGGAACCTCCAAGCTGAGTTGGATGAAGCCTTAGAGCAAATAAGGCTAAGAGATGAGCTCTTGGAGGAAGAAAGGAGACTTGCCAATGAGAGGCAAGAGGAAACTAGGAGGGAGATTGAGGAGATTAGGCAAGCCCTTGTTCAAGGAGAGCTTAATCGCCGACAACCTCCACCTCCTCCACCACCGGTGGAACAACCGCAGCCGGCGGCTAATGTTAGGGTTGTGCCCATTGCCATCGAAGAGCCACAAACCCTGGGGAGACGTATGGATCCGGCACAAAGAGCACACCGTCCGGGTGTGAACTTAGGAGATCCCGCAGCCCACAACTACGAGCTCCGCCCTCAAGTTCTACAAATGATCCGGCATAATCAATTTGGAGGGATGGAAGGAGAGTCTCCTCACCAACATTTGATGAACTACGAGATTTTGATGGAGACTCTTAGACCGCCAAGATTGGAGAGTAACAACCATAAGCTAAGGGCTTTCTCCTTCTCTCTTAAGGACAAGGCCTTGGCTTGGTATCAATCTATTCCACAAGGGCGAGTTGGTACTTGGGAGGAGATGACAACCGAGTTTTTGACTAAGTTCTTCCCACCTTCCAAGACTACCGAATTGAGAGGGAAGATCAATGCCTTTGTGATGAAGGATAGAGAGAGTTTGTTCAAGTCTTGGGAGAGATTCAAAGACCTTCTCCTAGATTGTCCACACCATGGCATACCGAAAATTGAGCTATTGGAGATCTACTTCAAGGGACTTGATGAAGATAGCCAATTCAAGCTTCAATCCCTTTCCGGTGGGACTTTCATGGAGAAGCATGTGGATGATGCTTGGGAGTTTGTGGAGAAGCAAGCTCTAGTGATTGAGAAATACTCCCATAGAAAGAGTGAAGGGAGAAAGGCGGGAGCATATGAGGTGAGTGAGGTCACCATGAGCAACTTCAAGCTCGACGCCATCAACAACGAGCTAAAGTCCTTGAGGGAGTTGTGTGCTACAACCTTGAAGAACCAATCAACCCCTCAAGTGATTCCACAAGCTAACTTGTCTTCCAAGGAGGAGGATGTGAACTATATGGGAAGGGGCAACTACAACAACTACCAAGGCCCAAGGAACTTCAACAACAACCGGCAATTCAACAATAACCGGCCCAACCATAACCATCCCGGGTTTTCTTACTCTAACCCGGATGGAGCCTTGAACCCTCCCGCTTCTACAAGCACAACTCCACCACCAAGAGCTTCACAAGAACCTCCACCCGGATTTACTCAACCTCCAAAAGATAGAACCGAAATGATGTTTGAGCAATTGCTTGGAAGGTTGAGTGGTCTTGAGAGCACGGTGACTTCTATCTCAAAGGCTCAAAAGGTTTTGGAAGCACAAGTTTTCCAAAAGGCGGGTGAAGCACATAGAGATCCGGGAAAGCTTCCCGGAAGAACCGAAGAAAACCCAAGAGGCCAAGTGTTGGCTATTACAACAAGAAGTGGGTTAAGCATGAAGGATCCTTTGCCCAAGGAGAATGCTAAAGGGAAGCAAGTGGTGAATGAAGAAGAGACTTTGCAAGGAGATGGAGGCAAGAGCAAAGATGTAGAGCCAACCTATGTGGCACCGCCTCCATACAAGCCACCACTACCGTTCCCTCAATCACGAGCAAGAGCCCGCTTGGACAATCACTTTGGTAAGTTCCTTGAACTAATGTCTAAATTGCATATTAACATTCCGTTCATGGATGCTATCTTAGGTATGCCGGCATATGGCAAATTCTTGAAGGAAATACTCTCCAACAAAAGGAAGTTGGAGGAGTATGGTGAGATAAGGATGACTAAGAGATCCTCGGAGTTGATTCAAACGATGAAGGAGGAGATGCCTCCCAAGCTAAGGGATCCGGGATCCTTTTGTGTGCCAATCGGAGTAGGAGAAGTGAAGTATGACGCCCTATGTGATCTTGGGGCAAGTGTAAGCATCATCCCGCTAGCACTTTGCAACAAGGTTGGGTTAGGAGAGCCAAAGCCGGTCAAGATGACCCTTTACATGGCGGACCGCTCAATCACTCATCCGGTTGGGATCTTGGAAGACATCCCGGTGCAATTAGGGAAGTTCTATGTGCCCATAGACTTTGTTGTTTTGGACATCCCGGCGGACTATCCGGTTCCTATCATCTTGGGAAGACCTTTCCTAGCTACTTCCGGATGTCTAGTAGATTGCAAGAATGGGACCCTCTCCTTCAACATAGGAGAAGAGAACATCAAGTTCAAGCTATCAACAATGATGAAAGGGCCAACCCTTGATGAGGATATATTCAACATAGTTGAAGAAGAGGAGTCTAGAGAGGTTGTGAGCTCAATCTTGCTCAAGGATCCACTTGAGAGAGTTCTTAGCTCAAGCTTGATGGAGGAAGGAGTTGAGGAGAGTAGCAATGAAGTGATCAAGGCCTTGAATGCATTGGACGAGCTACCAAGTGTTGGGTTTGAAGTGCTAGAAGAAGAGGAAAACTGCCAGAAAAATCGGACTGGGGGCCAAAAATCGGCCGATTTTTGTACTTGTGCTGAAATTTCAGTCAGTTTTGCCAAAACAGAAACTCAGATCGACCCCCCCCCCTCAGAAAAATCGACCGATTTTTCTTCCTGGGTCGATTTTCCTGAGTCTTTTCAGCATCAACCACTTGAGTATGAGCAATCATCAAGGGACTTCAAGGAGGTTTCCATGGCTTTGCAATCATCTCAACCTACATTGTATGGATCGTCTCCAACCGAAAAAGGCCTCATGGAATGGGTGAAGAAGCAAGATCCAAGCACATGGACGAGGAGGAAGGCACCCAGAAAAATCGGATTGTTCATGCATAAAATCGTCCGATTTTCTGGGCAACTGGGCCGATTTTTCCTCTGTATAAAGGGAAGTGATGATCTCCAATCAAGCATGGGTGGAGCGGACGTGAACTTGGACGGCTTGCGGTGCCAAGCGCGGGTTCCGACACCTTAATGAACATCAAGAGCTCTCTACCATCCTTGATCGATCATCCACCATCATCATCCAATGAGAACCGAAATACCAAAGCATCACCAATCTTACATTGTGAGGACTCTCTTTCACTTCTTTATTTAGTTTACACATTAGGGACAATGTGTTTCTAAGTATGGGGTGGGGTTTTCATGATCACTTGCATGATTAGCATCTAGGATAGTTTAATTTTGTCACATGTTTCATTATGTCTTGCATTGTACATATATATTTCGAAAAATCCAAAAAATCAGAAAATTTTAAAAATTTTAGTGCTTCTAAAGCTTGGATATGACCCTAATGATTGAACCTTGTCTTGTGGATTGGCTATGGACGGCCTTATGTGTTAAATTGATGAATGTATATGTGGACTTGAAGTACTTCTCTTGAATACCATGAATGAATTGTGATCATGAATGTTTGCCTTGATTGAATTGAGTATTGAAAGTCGAAATTGCATGCTAGTTCTTGCACATCAATTAGGAGTGATTAAGGCAATTCATCTTCCTCTACTTCTCATCTTGATCATGTTGCTTGAGCACCTCAATTGAGATAAATTGGACCTCTTTTGACCCATCCGGGAATAGGAGCATGATAGTGTGTTGATGTGTGTGAAAATCAAGTGTGGGGTGAAGTTGTGATGAAAGAATGATGTGAATAAAATGCTGAAATTGTTGTGAAAGTGTAGACAAAAATATAGGTTTGGGGACATTGGTTTAAATGACAAGTAACTCGGTACACTTCACATAATCGGGTGTTGGTGCCTTGCCAAAGTCAAATAAACCGATAGTCCTAACGAGCTTTGGTATGTGTGCCCGGTGTGGGTGCATCTCGAAAAATAGAAAAAGCCCGAGAATGGCTAATCACCAAGGTTTCGGCTTTTGTACACCAATGCCATTGCCTCAAAAATAAAAGAAAGAAAAGAAAATGAAGAAAAATATACACTTGAGGGAAGTTGATAAGAAGTATGAAGTTGTGGTTGTTTAGTTCCTTTCCCGGATTAGCATCACATAGCCTAGAAAATTCCCACCTAATCACAACGTTTCTTGGCCTTCTATTTCACAAGTCCTTTTGACCTACTTGCATGTGTGTAAGACTAAGTGATTTAGATTGGATATACTCATGATCATCTTGACTTCTTCATCTTTACATTTCATTGCATGCTATCAAGTTAAGTGTAATTGTCTTTCCATGCTTTCATTTATTTGATGCATAATTGCTTGTCCATTGCCATGAAACATGACTATGAAGGTGACCCAATATTAGAAGCACAACTCCAAAAAGATTTTGCCATTTTTCTGCATACATAAATCATGTCATCTCTTAGTCTATAGTTGGGAATTTGCTCGGGGACGAGCAAACCTTAAGTATGGGGTATTTTTGATAACAAGATTTATGACTTAGGATTAGGTAATCAATTAGATAGATTTCTCACTTATTCACGCACGTTTTGGCATTGGTTCATGACATCTTCGCTCAATTCATGCACATTTCTAGAAAAGACGTCTACACTACCTTTTATCGGTTTTGTAGGTAATTCGGGGATCTATTGGACGTTAATCGATACATTTGAGGGCCAAGCCTCATTATGGTACACATCCAAAGCCTTGGAGGAGCATAATTGGAGCAACAAAGGACACAAAGACCACTATTGGTGCAAGCAATGGAGCAACTCATGGCTAGACGATCATAGCATGTTTCTGTTGAAGAAAATCGACCTACACCCAGGAAAATCGGCCGATTTTTTCCTCTGGGTCGATTTTTAGGCCTTTGACAGCTTAAAGCCACGTGTCCCACGATCTCTTGTCCGTCCTTGCTCTTGGTGGAGAATATAAGTGGTCCTGCAAGTGGTTGCTGGGCATGTTTCCTCTCCCACACTCTCATTCACAGCTCATTGATTTTGGAGAAAGATTGGAGGAGAAAAAAGAGCTCAAAAAAAGATTGAAGGAAGAAGAAGAACACCATTGTAGGAGAATAGTGAGATTTTGAGTGATTTTGAGTTACTTTTGTAATCTTGGATTGAAGAACGATTGCAAGGATTGTTAGGAACGTTTTGAATCTTCATTTAAGAGTTTGTAAGTCTTGCTACAACTTGGATTTGGCTGAGATTTATTGATTTTACTTGCTTATCTTTCATTATCCATCTATGAACACCATGTATGCTTGTTTGATGATTTTGGATCTTAATATGCATGTTATTGGCTAGTTTGTTGTGATTCTGGAGTGATGGATTGATGGTTATGGCTAGGGTGATGATAGGATGAACTTATATGTTAGTTTAGGATGATTTGTATGCACGAAACCCATCCCAGGAAGAAAAATCGACCTGTTCATCAGATAAATCGGCCGATTTATCTGTAGAACAGCCCGATTTATTCTCCTGTTGCTCTTTAAATGATAAATCTGCATGTTGGGGTCCTTGGTTGTTTAAATCCTAGTGTTTATTAAGCCTAATTTAGCTTAGAATCACCTAATGCTACCAACCTAAGTGAGGGAAGAGATCTACCCGATGATTTCCGATCTTAGATACCTAAGATGATGAATGCTAGGTAGTAGTGAGCCTCATAAGCCTCTATTGGATCGAATGTGCTAGGATTATTGCTTGAGATTTCCCTATTCCGAGACTTACCCGGTAAGGAGAGGGTTACCCTTAAGTAGCATCTAGTTTGTGCGGAATTCCTTACTCTAACCCCTTGAGACCTACCCGGTAATAGGAGTTTGATGCGGGATTAGCGAAGTGAGAGACTTACCCGGTAATCGCTTCCATTAGTGAACATTCTTTCCCAAACACCGCAGCTTGTCCTTAGAATCCTTAGAACCTTGAGCCCAATGCCATAACCGGAAATCTTGACCTCTAGAATCTACTTTTCTCTATTGATCATTATTCTTGTGCTTTGTGTTACTTGTTCGTTTGCTAGCTTGAGTTATTAGTTGTTTATCATCTTGCTTGACTTGTGATCTTTGTTTGATTACCACTAAAACCAACAAAAATATTGTGTTTTTCCTTTTTCTTTGTTTCTTATCTTATCTTAGTCTAGATTCACACTATCTTTGATCATTGCTTGACTCGGTTTCACCTTAGTCTTCGTGTTCGACCTCGGAATACTTACCTTTCTACAAATGTCCCGTACACTGCGGGTTCGCTAGGTAGTTTAGGAGATTAGATCGAGTTTATAAATGTAAAGCTTTTTGTGCTATTTCCTAGCGTAACAAGTTTTTGGCGCCGTTGCCGGGGACTAGGTCTAGATTGAGTCAATTTGTGATTGTTTATAGTGTAGATCTTTCTTGTTGCTTTTGATCTCTCTTTGGTGTGTGTCTTTGCTTTTCAGGACATCTATTACTCTTTAGGTGTATGCGAAGATCTCGTGGCAAGGATTTAGCTCCATTCGATCCCGAACCGGAGAAAACCCTTCGATCTAGATCCAAGAACATCCGAAAAGAGAAAGAGATGGCCGGAAGGAACCTCCAAGCTGAGTTGGATGAAGCCTTAGAGCAAATAAGGCTAAGAGATGAGCTCTTGGAGGAAGAAAGGAGACTTGCCAATGAGAGGCAAGAGGAAACTAGGAGGGAGATTGAGGAGATTAGGCAAGCCCTTGTTCAAGGAGAGCTTAATCGCCGACAACCTCCACCTCCTCCACCACCGGTGGAACAACCGCAGCCGGCGGCTAATGTTAGGGTTGTGCCCATTGCCATCGAAGAGCCACAAACCCTGGGGAGACGTATGGATCCGGCACAAAGAGCACACCGTCCGGGTGTGAACTTAGGAGATCCCGCAGCCCACAACTACGAGCTCCGCCCTCAAGTTCTACAAATGATCCGGCATAATCAATTTGGAGGGATGGAAGGAGAGTCTCCTCACCAACATTTGATGAACTACGAGATTTTGATGGAGACTCTTAGACCGCCAAGATTGGAGAGTAACAACCATAAGCTAAGGGCTTTCTCCTTCTCTCTTAAGGACAAGGCCTTGGCTTGGTATCAATCTATTCCACAAGGGCGAGTTGGTACTTGGGAGGAGATGACAACCGAGTTTTTGACTAAGTTCTTCCCACCTTCCAAGACTACCGAATTGAGAGGGAAGATCAATGCCTTTGTGATGAAGGATAGAGAGAGTTTGTTCAAGTCTTGGGAGAGATTCAAAGACCTTCTCCTAGATTGTCCACACCATGGCATACCGAAAATTGAGCTATTGGAGATCTACTTCAAGGGACTTGATGAAGATAGCCAATTCAAGCTTCAATCCCTTTCCGGTGGGACTTTCATGGAGAAGCATGTGGATGATGCTTGGGAGTTTGTGGAGAAGCAAGCTCTAGTGATTGAGAAATACTCCCATAGAAAGAGTGAAGGGAGAAAGGCGGGAGCATATGAGGTGAGTGAGGTCACCATGAGCAACTTCAAGCTCGACGCCATCAACAACGAGCTAAAGTCCTTGAGGGAGTTGTGTGCTACAACCTTGAAGAACCAATCAACCCCTCAAGTGATTCCACAAGCTAACTTGTCTTCCAAGGAGGAGGATGTGAACTATATGGGAAGGGGCAACTACAACAACTACCAAGGCCCAAGGAACTTCAACAACAACCGGCAATTCAACAATTACCGGCCCAACCATAACCATCCCGGGTTTTCTTACTCTAACCCGGATGGAGCCTTGAACCCTCCCGCTTCTACAAGCACAACTCCACCACCAAGAGCTTCACAAGAACCTCCACCCGGATTTACTCAACCTCCAAAAGATAGAACCGAAATGATGTTTGAGCAATTGCTTGGAAGGTTGAGTGGTCTTGAGAGCACGGTGACTTCTATCTCAAAGGCTCAAAAGGTTTTGGAAGCACAAGTTTTCCAAAAGGCGGGTGAAGCACATAGAGATCCGGGAAAGCTTCCCGGAAGAACCGAAGAAAACCCAAGAGGCCAAGTGTTGGCTATTACAACAAGAAGTGGGTTAAGCATGAAGGATCCTTTGCCCAAGGAGAATGCTAAAGGGAAGCAAGTGGTGAATGAAGAAGAGACTTTGCAAGGAGATGGAGGCAAGAGCAAAGATGTAGAGCCAACCTATGTGGCACCGCCTCCATACAAGCCACCACTACCGTTCCCTCAATCACGAGCAAGAGCCCGCTTGGACAATCACTTTGGTAAGTTCCTTGAACTAATGTCTAAATTGCATATTAACATTCCGTTCATGGATGCTATCTTAGGTATGCCGGCATATGGCAAATTCTTGAAGGAAATACTCTCCAACAAAAGGAAGTTGGAGGAGTATGGTGAGATAAGGATGACTAAGAGATCCTCGGAGTTGATTCAAACGATGAAGGAGGAGATGCCTCCCAAGCTAAGGGATCCGGGATCCTTTTGTGTGCCAATCGGAGTAGGAGAAGTGAAGTATGACGCCCTATGTGATCTTGGGGCAAGTGTAAGCATCATCCCGCTAGCACTTTGCAACAAGGTTGGGTTAGGAGAGCCAAAGCCGGTCAAGATGACCCTTTACATGGCGGACCGCTCAATCACTCATCCGGTTGGGATCTTGGAAGACATCCCGGTGCAATTAGGGAAGTTCTATGTGCCCATAGACTTTGTTGTTTTGGACATCCCGGCGGACTATCCGGTTCCTATCATCTTGGGAAGACCTTTCCTAGCTACTTCCGGATGTCTAGTAGATTGCAAGAATGGGACCCTCTCCTTCAACATAGGAGAAGAGAACATCAAGTTCAAGCTATCAACAATGATGAAAGGGCCAACCCTTGATGAGGATATATTCAACATAGTTGAAGAAGAGGAGTCTAGAGAGGTTGTGAGCTCAATCTTGCTCAAGGATCCACTTGAGAGAGTTCTTAGCTCAAGCTTGATGGAGGAAGGAGTTGAGGAGAGTAGCAATGAAGTGATCAAGGCCTTGAATGCATTGGACGAGCTACCAAGTGTTGGGTTTGAAGTGCTAGAAGAAGAGGAAAACTGCCAGAAAAATCGGACTGGGGGCCAAAAATCGGCCGATTTTTGTACTTGTGCTGAAATTTCAGTCAGTTTTGCCAAAACAGAAACTCAGATCGACCCCCCCCCCTCAGAAAAATCGACCGATTTTTCTTCCTGGGTCGATTTTCCTGAGTCTTTTCAGCATCAACCACTTGAGTATGAGCAATCATCAAGGGACTTCAAGGAGGTTTCCATGGCTTTGCAATCATCTCAACCTACATTGTATGGATCGTCTCCAACCGAAAAAGGCCTCATGGAATGGGTGAAGAAGCAAGATCCAAGCACATGGACGAGGAGGAAGGCACCCAGAAAAATCGGATTGTTCATGCATAAAATCGTCCGATTTTCTGGGCAACTGGGCCGATTTTTCCTCTGTATAAAGGGAAGTGATGATCTCCAATCAAGCATGGGTGGAGCGGACGTGAACTTGGACGGCTTGCGGTGCCAAGCGCGGGTTCCGACACCTTAATGAACATCAAGAGCTCTCTACCATCCTTGATCGATCATCCACCATCATCATCCAATGAGAACCGAAATACCAAAGCATCACCAATCTTACATTGTGAGGACTCTCTTTCACTTCTTTATTTAGTTTACACATTAGGGACAATGTGTTTCTAAGTATGGGGTGGGGTTTTCATGATCACTTGCATGATTAGCATCTAGGATAGTTTAATTTTGTCACATGTTTCATTATGTCTTGCATTGTACATATATATTTCGAAAAATCCAAAAAATCAGAAAATTTTAAAAATTTTAGTGCTTCTAAAGCTTGGATATGACCCTAATGATTGAACCTTGTCTTGTGGATTGGCTATGGACGGCCTTATGTGTTAAATTGATGAATGTATATGTGGACTTGAAGTACTTCTCTTGAATACCATGAATGAATTGTGATCATGAATGTTTGCCTTGATTGAATTGAGTATTGAAAGTCGAAATTGCATGCTAGTTCTTGCACATCAATTAGGAGTGATTAAGGCAATTCATCTTCCTCTACTTCTCATCTTGATCATGTTGCTTGAGCACCTCAATTGAGATAAATTGGACCTCTTTTGACCCATCCGGGAATAGGAGCATGATAGTGTGTTGATGTGTGTGAAAATCAAGTGTGGGGTGAAGTTGTGATGAAAGAATGATGTGAATAAAATGCTGAAATTGTTGTGAAAGTGTAGACAAAAATATAGGTTTGGGGACATTGGTTTAAATGACAAGTAACTCGGTACACTTCACATAATCGGGTGTTGGTGCCTTGCCAAAGTCAAATAAACCGATAGTCCTAACGAGCTTTGGTATGTGTGCCCGGTGTGGGTGCATCTCGAAAAATAGAAAAAGCCCGAGAATGGCTAATCACCAAGGTTTCGGCTTTTGTACACCAATGCCATTGCCTCAAAAATAAAAGAAAGAAAAGAAAATGAAGAAAAATATACACTTGAGGGAAGTTGATAAGAAGTATGAAGTTGTGGTTGTTTAGTTCCTTTCCCGGATTAGCATCACATAGCCTAGAAAATTCCCACCTAATCACAACGTTTCTTGGCCTTCTATTTCACAAGTCCTTTTGACCTACTTGCATGTGTGTAAGACTAAGTGATTTAGATTGGATATACTCATGATCATCTTGACTTCTTCATCTTTACATTTCATTGCATGCTATCAAGTTAAGTGTAATTGTCTTTCCATGCTTTCATTTATTTGATGCATAATTGCTTGTCCATTGCCATGAAACATGACTATGAAGGTGACCCAATATTAGAAGCACAACTCCAAAAAGATTTTGCCATTTTTCTGCATACATAAATCATGTCATCTCTTAGTCTATAGTTGGGAATTTGCTCGGGGACGAGCAAACCTTAAGTATGGGGTATTTTTGATAACAAGATTTATGACTTAGGATTAGGTAATCAATTAGATAGATTTCTCACTTATTCACGCACGTTTTGGCATTGGTTCATGACATCTTCGCTCAATTCATGCACATTTCTAGAAAAGACGTCTACACTACCTTTTATCGGTTTTGTAGGTAATTCGGGGATCTATTGGACGTTAATCGATACATTTGAGGGCCAAGCCTCATTATGGTACACATCCAAAGCCTTGGAGGAGCATAATTGGAGCAACAAAGGACACAAAGACCACTATTGGTGCAAGCAATGGAGCAACTCATGGCTAGACGATCATAGCATGTTTCTGTTGAAGAAAATCGACCTACACCCAGGAAAATCGGCCGATTTTTTCCTCTGGGTCGATTTTTAGGCCTTTGACAGCTTAAAGTCACGTGTCCCACGATCTCTTGTCCGTCCTTGCTCTTGGTGGAGAATATAAGTGGTCCTGCAGGTTGTTGCTGGGCATGTTTCCTCTCCCACACTCTCATTCACAGCTCATTGATTTTGGAGAAAGATTGGAGGAGAAAAAAGAGCTCAAAAAAAGATTGAAGGAAGAAGAAGAACACCATTGTAGGAGAATAGTGAGATTTTGAGTGATTTTGAGTTACTTTTGTAATCTTGGATTGAAGAACGATTGCAAGGATTGTTAGGAACGTTTTGAATCTTCATTTAAGAGTTTGTAAGTCTTGCTACAACTTGGATTTGGCTGAGATTTATTGATTTTACTTGCTTATCTTTCATTATCCATCTATGAACACCATGTATGCTTGTTTGATGATTTTGGATCTTAATATGCATGTTATTGGCTAGTTTGTTGTGATTCTGGAGTGATGGATTGATGGTTATGGCTAGGGTGATGATAGGATGAACTTATATGTTAGTTTAGGATGATTTGTATGCACGAAACCCATCCCAGGAAGAAAAATCGACCTGTTCATCAGATAAATCGGCCGATTTATCTGTAGAACAGCCCGATTTATTCTCCTGTTGCTCTTTAAATGATAAATCTGCATGTTGGGGTCCTTGGTTGTTTAAATCCTAGTGTTTATTAAGCCTAATTTAGCTTAGAATCACCTAATGCTACCAACCTAAGTGAGGGAAGAGATCTACCCGATGATTTCCGATCTTAGATACCTAAGATGATGAATGCTAGGTAGTAGTGAGCCTCATAAGCCTCTATTGGATCGAATGTGCTAGGATTATTGCTTGAGATTTCCCTATTCCGAGACTTACCCGGTAAGGAGAGGGTTACCCTTAAGTAGCATCTAGTTTGTGCGGAATTCCTTACTCTAACCCCTTGAGACCTACCCGGTAATAGGAGTTTGATGCGGGATTAGCGAAGTGAGAGACTTACCCGGTAATCGCTTCCATTAGTGAACATTCTTTCCCAAACACCGCAGCTTGTCCTTAGAATCCTTAGAACCTTGAGCCCAATGCCATAACCGGAAATCTTGACCTCTAGAATCTACTTTTCTCTATTGATCATTATTCTTGTGCTTTGTGTTACTTGTTCGTTTGCTAGCTTGAGTTATTAGTTGTTTATCATCTTGCTTGACTTGTGATCTTTGTTTGATTACCACTAAAACCAACAAAAATATTGTGTTTTTCCTTTTTCTTTGTTTCTTATCTTATCTTAGTCTAGATTCACACTATCTTTGATCATTGCTTGACTCGGTTTCACCTTAGTCTTCGTGTTCGACCTCGGAATACTTACCTTTCTACAAATGTCCCGTACACTGCGGGTTCGCTAGGTAGTTTAGGAGATTAGATCGAGTTTATAAATGTAAAGCTTTTTGTGCTATTTCCTAGCGTAACAACCCTAACATTAGCCGCTGGCTGCGGTTATACCACCGGTGGTGGAGGAGGTGGAGGTTGTTGACGATTAAGCTCCCCTTGTACAAGGGCTTGCCTAATCTCATCAATCTCCCTCCTAGTTGCTTCTTGCCTCTCATTGGCAAGTCTCCTTTCTTCCTCCAAGAGCTCATCTCTTAGCCTTATTTGCTCTAAGGCTTCATCCAATTCAGCTTGGAGATCTCTTCCGGCCATCTCTTTTCCCTTTTTAATACTCTTGGATCTAGATCTAAGGGTTTTCTCCGGTTCGGGATCGAATGGAGCTAAATCCTTGCCACGAGATCTTCGCATACACCTAAAGAGTAAAAGATGTCCTGAAAGGAAAGACACAAACCAAAAAGAGATCAAAAGCAACAAGAAAGATCTACACTACAAACAATCACAAAATAGACTCAATCTAGACCTAGTCCCCGGCAACGGCGCCAAAAACTTGTTCACGCTAGGATGTAGCACAAAAAGCTTTACATTTATAACTCAAACTAAATCCTAAACTACCTAGCGAAACCCGCAGTGTACGGGACGTTCGTAGTAGGGATAGTATTCCGAGGTCGAACACAAAGACTAAGGTGAAATTGATTCGATTTGTGATTGAATTTAGTAAAGATCTAGGTTGAAAGAAAAGAAAGGAATAATGAAAATCTCAAATGTTTTGGTTGGTTTTTGGTGATTAATCAAAGATCACAATTCATGCAAAGTAAACAATCAACTAAACTATGAATCAACACAAATAAACAAGCTAAATACGAGATATAGATCAAAGAAAAGAAAGATGGATTCTAGGGATTGGAAGTTCCGGTTATGGCATAGGACTCAAGCTATCTATTCATTCCTTGGATTGACTAAGTTGGGGTTAAGTGTTTCTAGATTGGAATCGATCACCGGGTAAGTCTCATGATCCACTAGTCAATTCCCTAGGTCTCATCACCGGATAAGTCTCTAAGAACCTACAAGATAAGCAAATCTGTTAGCCTTGGCTTCGCATCCTTCTTTGCAAGGAGATATCGGATCGCAGCATGATCCGTGTAGACAATCACCTTTGCACCTACAAGATAAGAGCGAAACTTGTCAATAGCGTAGACAATGGCTAGAAATTCTTTTTCCCTAGTGGCGTAGTTGAGCTGGGCTTCGTCTAGCGTCTTGCTAGCGTAGTATATGGCGTGGGTTCGTCCTTCCTTTCGTTGCCCAAGAACAGCTCCAATGGCTACGTCACTAGCATCACACATAATCTCGAAGGGGAGAGTCCAATCCGGTGGTTGGATAATGGGTGCTGAAATTAGAGCTTGCCGGATGGTGTTGAACGCGTCTAGACATTCCTGTGAAAACTCAAAAACCGCATCCTTCATCAATAGATTAGTGAGAGGCTTTGATATCTTAGAAAAGTCTTGAATGAAACGTCTATAAAATCCAGCATGTCCTAGGAAACTTCTTATTCCCTTCACCGAAATTGGGGGAGGAAGTTTCTCTATGGTCTCTATCTTAGCTTTGTCCACCTCTATCCCTCTACTAGAGACTAAGTGACCTAAAATGATGCCTTCCTTAACCATGAATTGACACTTCTCCCAATTAAGAACTAGGTTACTGTCTTCACATCTTTGCAAAACAAGAGAAAGGTTAGAAAGACAATCGTTAAAAGAGGAACCGTAAACGGAGAAGTCGTCCATGAAGACTTCCATGATTTCCTCTACATATTCGGAGAAGATGGCCATCATGCACCGTTGAAAGGTGGCTGGGGCGTTGCAAAGCCCGAACGGAATTCTCCTGTAAGCGAATGTACCCCAAGGGCACGTGAATGTGGTCTTCTCTTGATCATCCGGATGTATCGGGATCTGAAAGAAACCACTATAACCATCAAGGTAGCAAAAGTATGAATGTTGTGCTAACCTCTCAAGCATTTGATCGATGAATGGCAATGGAAAGTGATCCTTCCGCGTTGCATTGTTGAGCTTGCGGTAGTCTATGCACATTCGCCATCCAGTCACGGTTCGGGTAGGAATGAGTTCGTTGTTCTTATTGGTGATGACCGTCATTCCTCCCTTCTTTGGAACTACTTGAACCGGGCTCACCCACTTGCTATCGGAGATAGGATAGATGATACCTGCATCAAGAAGTTTAAGAATTTCCTTCTTGACAACCTCCTTCATGGTCGGATTCAACCGCCTTTGAGGTTGTCTTGAAGTTCTAAAGTCCTCCTCCATTAGTATTTTGTGCATGCATAGGGAGGGTTTAATTCCTACTAAGTCCTCAATAGTGTAGCCTATAGCTTTTCTATGTTTCCTAAGGACAATCATGAGCTGTTCATGTTCATCTATGCTTAATTCGGAACTAACGATAACCGGGAAGGTGGAATTAGATCCAAGAAAAGCGTACCTTAGATGAGTAGGAAGTGGTTTAAGTTCCATCGCTTTCGGAGCTTCCAAGGATCCTTGAGGAGCTTCCGGTGTTTCCTTAGAAGTTTCTAAGGATGTTGAATGGTTTGGAGAAGAATTAGGAGAAGTTGAAGAAGTGTGTCGATCACCCTTTTCCACGGTCAAAATCACGGTTTCCTCTGGTTTTCCACGGCCGTAATATCCTCTGGAATGGAGGTCGAATTTGGTTGTGGAATCCACGGCCGTGGAATACAGAGTATGGCCGTGGAATCTTGTATTCTCTGCCTCATCGTGGAGTTTCTCAAACTCCACTTCATGCATCTCTTCTTGTGCTTCTAAGGCTTCAATTTCCTCTTTGCACTCTTCTTCTTCTCCTTCATCGGTTAGACTCATAGTAATAACCTTTTGCAAAGGATCGTTAAAGAGAATCGCACTTACCTCCTCCCTAGATAAACCTTCTTCGTCTTGGACATTGTAGACATCCTCATCAAAGATTGGCTCCTTTACTAGAGTGGAAAGAACGAACTCTACTTTCTCTTCCCCAATGTCAAAAGCGAGTCTCCCATTCTTGCAATCGACCATGCAGCCGGAAGTTGCAAGAAACGGTCTTCCGAGTATGATCGGGACCGGACTATCAGCAGGAATGTCAAGCACAACAAAATCAATGGGGACAAAGAACTTGCCTAGCTTGACCGGGACGTCTTCTACAATGCCGACGGGACGAGTAATGGATCGATCCGCCATGTATAACGTCATCTTCACTGGTTTAGGGTCGCCTAAACCGATCTTCCTGCACAATGCAAGTGGTATGATGCTCACACTTGCTCCCAAGTCACATAAAGCGTCATATGTGACTTCTCCCACTCCAATGGGAATGCAAAATGACCCCGGATCTTTCAGCTTTGGGGGCATTTTCTCCTTCATAGTCTTGATGAGATCCGAAGAATCCGAACTCATCTTGACTTCTCCAAAATCTTCTAGCTTCCTCTTGTTAGAGAGGAGCTCTTTCAAGAACTTGCCATAAGCCGGCATACCTACAATAGCATCAATGAAAGGTATATTAATATGCAGTTTGCTCATGAGTTCTATGAACTTACCGAATTGCTTGTCTAAGCGCGCTCGCGCTCTAGATTGAGGGAACGGTAGGGGAGGTTTGAAAGCTGGAGGTGGAACATAGATGTCCTCCTTCTCCTTCCCCTTTTCTTTGCCTTCTCCTACGGGGACTTCAACGAACGTAGGTTGCGGATCGGTGGTAGTCACCCCACTCCTAGTTGTAATCGCCATTACCCTTCCCTTAGGGTTGTCCTCCGTCTTTCCTGGAAGTTTCCCTTGATTTCTAGGAACTTCCTCCGCATGGTTGAACATTTGATTTTCCAAAACTTTTTGAGCTTTGTCAACCTTAGAAATCTGATCATCAACCTTGATGATGCGGTTCTCCAACCCTTGAAGCTTTCCCAAGATCGTTTCCAACATGGGATCCGGCTTTTCCTTTCCCGTATTGTTTCCTCCATTTGATGATTGCCCCTGGCTTTTCAAAGGAGTAGAGGAAGAAGAGGGTGGAGTTAGTGAATTGGAATTGGAAGGATAGGAGTTACCGGAATTTTGTTGATTGGAGCGCCAATTGTTGTTGTTCGAACCCCGATTGTTGTTCCAATTGTTGTTATTCCGGTTGTTGTTGTTTCCATTCCAATTGTTGTTCCGGTTATTGTTCCGGTTATTGTTGTTGCGGTTGGTGTTGTCACCGCCGTTGTTGTTGCCCAAATAGCCAACATCCTTCTCTTGTTGCTTTGGGAAGTTGGTCTTGATAGCCTCCTTCAACTCCTTGATCTCATTGTTGAGGGAGAAAATCTGGTTTTGAGCTTCATGTGTGAGCTTTGCTCCTCGCTCCACACGATTTCCCTCCACTTTCCGGTGGGAATATTTCTCTATGACTCTTGCTTGCTTCTCGATGAAGTCCCAAGCGTCATCTTCTCTCATGTCCATGAACGTTCCGCATGAGAGGGATTGAAGGTTGAATTGCGTTCCCGCATCCAGCCCCTTGTAGTAAATTTCCAGCAAGGCAAGCTTGGATATGCCATGATGAGGGCAATCCAAGAGCAAATCCTGAAACCTTTCCCAAGATTGAAACAAACTTTCGTTAGGTCTCATAGAAAAAGCATTAATCTTACCTCTAAGTTCCGCCGTTTTGGAGGGCGGAAAGAACTTGGTGAGAAACTCTGCGGAGAGGTCTTCCCACGTCTCTAGCTTTCCACTAGGAAGAGCTTGGTACCAAGACAGCGCTTTCCCTTTCAAAGAGAAAAAGAAAGGTTTGAGTTTGTAGCTGTTGGTAGTAGCGCTCTTTGGTCTCATTGTCTCCATCATACACTCAAAGTTTTGCAAATGTTGGTGTGGAGATTCAGTGCTTGTACCGCCAAACTGGCTTTGGCGAACAAGAGTGATAACTTGAGGGTTGAAGCTAAACCCTTGTACATCTTCAGCATCAAAGTTCACACCTAAGCGGCGTGGTTGTTGTGTTGGATCCATCCGCTGGCCAAGAGTTCTCGGCTCATTATCCACACGTTCGACCCTCACATTCCTAGGTGGAATGCGGCGGTTAGCAGCTCCTTGTTGATTGAAAGGATTTATATTGATCGTGGGATCAATCTCTTCTAGCGGAGGCATGGAAGAATCACTATCATCAGCGGATGAGTGGCTTCTTCTTCTAGACCTTGTCCTTCTTCTTGAGGACTTCTTCCCCACCTTATTTTCAAGATCGCTCATCTTTATCGTCATTTGGGCGATCACGTCTTGTAGACCGTTGACTTGAGTTTGATGACGATCCATTTCGTCTTGGAGGAAAGTCTCATTCCATCGGAGTTGAGCTTCCTTCTCCGCCAACTTAGTTTGAAGATCGCTTTCGTTCTCTTGAGCCATCCTCTTTTCCTTGCGTCTTTGTCTCAAGGTTTTCTCTACCTCTTGATCAAGAGGTAAGAGATCTTCGGCGTTCCTAGACCTGCGCATGCACTCAAGAAGAATCAAATAACGAGAGCAAGCTCCCAAGCTTGACAACCGGTTACCGAATTCGGCCGAGACCAAATCCCCGGCAACGGCGCCAAAAACTTGTTCGCCCCTAGAGGTGTGTGCAAATAAGCTTTAAATTTATAAAACTAGAATCAAGCAGCGAACCCGCAGTGTACGGATCGAGGTAGCTAAGCAAGAATTCCAGAGTATCGAACACAGGGATTTGGGTGGGAACAAATTCGATTTCAAGTTATCAAGCAGTAAATATGGGAGTTTTGCAAATATTGGGAAAACAACAATCCTAAAGATCCGGGTATTCAGTTGTGGCAATAGATTCAAGATATACTAATAATATAAAGACAGAGTAGAGATATGCGAGGGTATACTAGTGTAAGGTAATCGTACGGTTGAGGTTCCAAAAACCTTATGTAACTCACCTAAAAGATACTCCCTATACAGGTTGTTGAGGCTCAATATAGAGGGATTCTAAAGGCAAGGGTTAGCATCAAATACCCAAACCTTTAATCTAAAGGTCAAGATTAACTTATCCGATTGAGGTTGTTGAGGCTCACAATCGAGGTAGAGGTTGTTGAGGCTTCACTACCACCTAGAAAAGACAAGTCTAAACCAAGCTAAAGCAAATCTTTAACTTTGGATCAAGGTAAAAGCAGGCTCGTAAACTTAGAGAATTACGGTTGGATCTTGAGATTCCACGGTCGTGGAACTCAAGAACAGCCCGTAATTTAGGGTTTATCAGCGACAATTCTCTAACTCTCAGGGTCTAATCTGTTTGCGATCGATCTATCATCATCTAGGCCACAACTATCAACCCTTCACCCTAGAATTGTTAAGGGTTTTTAGCCAATAACAGTCATATTGATATCAATTCAAGATTTAAAAGATAAAAGATGAAAACTTTCAAGAACTATCAATAATCTTCAAACGAATCTCAGAATCACAATCAAGATCAAGTATTTATCAAAAGATTCAAATTGGAATAAGCAATCACAATCTTAGGAAAGAAAGGAAACGGGATGTCAATCCGATCCTAAATCAAACCTAAGCAAGAAGAGAAAATCTCCTTGCAAAATCCTCCAAGAACTTCGATCTTGCACGAACGCGAAGATCGCTAACAGCAATTCTTCAATTCCGAACTTTGATCTTCAATGAGATCTCCCAAAAGCACCTCCAAGAATGAGGGTTTGTGCGTTGCTAAGCTTGCGTTATTACCGCTAAACTTAGGGTTGAAGAGTTGTGAGCGAGGTAGCGAGATAGCGAGATGACGGAATCTTGCTTCATCCGTCCTTTTTATAATGTAGGGCAAAATGTCGGCCCGGCCCGATCTTCAAGAGATCATGGCTTCGAAACGTGGCGAAAGGATTCGCCAAGATCACGGTCGTGGAAGATTCCACGACCGTAATTTTGAGGCGTGGAAACAAACACGGGTAACTTCCACGGCCGTAATATCCTCTGGAATGAACATCGAATTTTGACTCACAATCCACGGCCGTAATTTAGGGTAAAACCGTGATTCTTGCCTTCATTCGTGCATTCCTCAATCTAATACTCCAAATTGCTTCCAGAAGGTGCCCTTGGTCTATGGACACATCAACTCAACTCTCCTTTGCTCGATTTCGTTCGGAAATAGCTCCAAATCACCTATAATCAACATAGAACTCGTGTAGACATCCATATCGACAATATAGGCAATACTAGCTCATATATGCACGAAGCTTAATCAAAGACTATCGATATGAATCAAATACGGTTATAAAACGTGCCTAAAATATCACAATATTTCATGCTAACAGAACCTAAGGGACGGAATTCTACTCAAACCGGATTGTTACCTAAAGATCCAACCTATCCTCACCGGGTAAGTCTCGGAAGGGTTAGTCCTAAGCAACCATCCAGCACACTTAGTCCAATGGCGGCTTATGAGGCTCACCACTACCTAATGTTTGTTATCTTTGGAATCTAAGAGTAAGGATTACCGGGTAAGTCTCTCCTAACACTTAGTTGCTAACACTAGGTCACCCTAGGATAGATTTTAACTCAACAAACACTTAGGATTTCAACATTCTAACAATCTAAGACTAGATCCATCGAACCAGGGAAAATCACGGTCTGTTCTACCTTTCCACGGCCGTGGTTTGGCAAGAACTAACCGTGATCCCTAACAGAAGCTACGTTCATGCACACAAGTCATCCAAAGGTAAATCTAAGTTCATCCTATCATAGCCCTAGCCATAACCATCCTTTCCTTACCCTAGAACCTCATCTATTTAGCCTACAACAGTCATAATAGAAATCGAAACAAACAAACATAAAATCATGATATCCATTTGCAAGATAATGAAGGAAAGGAGATGAACAAGTGAACTAAAACAAAACCAAGCTGAAAATGGAATTAGAATAACTCACAATCCTTCTTAAAGAAGGTTTAAACGGTTCATAAAACTCTAGAAATTGAATCCGAAATTCTTCACTACAAGCTAGCAAATCTATCAATGGTGTGTCTTCTCCTTCTCCAATCAAGCTCTCCTCCAATGGTGGCTTTCTTCTACCTTCTTCTTCCAAGAATCTTCTTGTTGAGAGAATATTTTTTTTAGAGGATAATGGATAATGCAGAGCTGCCCCCCCCAGATTCATTCTCTCAGCCAATGAAGGACCACTTTTATAACAAATTTGCATGAGCTGGACATGAGGGTCGTGGCACAGCTGTCACAAGAATCTGGCAAAGTCCACGGTTAGAACCACGGTCGTGGTCTTGGTCTAGACCGTGGTTTGCTCCAGAAGCTTCTCCTAGGCTCGTTAAGCCATAGTTTGGTGCATGGCTTGTGTTGGCAAGGTTCCATGAGTCCTCCTTAGCCCTTAGTTTGCATCCTAATGAGTCCGAGGGTGTGTCATCTTGATGAACGATCCTCAAACGTATCGTTTTAGCTCCTAAATCTCCCAAAATACCTACAAAGCAACGCACAAGTCCGTGTAGACGTCTATCTCGACAAAGTACGTGAATTGAATGCACACGTCGTGAACTAGTTCTAAACCATGCATGAATGAGTGGGAAATCTATCTAAATGATTACCTAAAACTACGTCATAAATCGTGTTATCAACAGAGTTAAGAGTTGCAAAGTTATGCTAAGGTAAAGCAATGTACGGCGAAGTTCCAAGGCTTTATATGACTTATCTAGAAATACTCTCTATAAAGGTTGTTGAGGCTTCAGTATAGAAAGGATCCAAAGACAAGAATTAATCTCAAATACCCAAACTTGTAACCCAAGGATCAAGACTAACTAAACCGATTAAGGTTGTGACACTCGAAATCGAAGTAGAGATTGTTGAGGCTTCACTACTACCTAGAAAAGGCAAGTCAAGACTAAGTTAAAGCAAATCTTTAACTTTGGATTAAAGTAAAAGCAAGGTTCGTAAACTCGGGTAAATCACGGGTAGATCTTGAGAATCACGGACGTGAAAACCTAAGAACAGGCCGTGATTTAGGGTGTCGACGATATTTCTCTAACTCTCAGGGTCCAATCAAATTACGATCGATCTATCATTATCTAAGCCACAACTATCAACTCTTCACCTTAGAATTGCTAAAGGGTTTTAGCCAACAATAGTCATATTGATATCAAATTCAAGGATTAAAAGAATGAAAGATAAAAACTTCCGAAAACCTTCAATAACTTTCAAGTCAATATCAAATCCACAAATCAAGAACAATAACGTCAATAGATTTCGAATAATGCAAACAATCACAATCTTAGATAATAACAAAGAACGGGATGTCAATCCGTCTTCTAAATCAAACCTAAAGATAAAACGTAACCTTCTTGCGAATAATCTTCCAATCTTCAATATTCCGTCAATCCGGAAAATTAGGGCAAATCCAAAGGTGAGCGCAAAGTGCGTCTAAGCAGAGGTGACAGAATCTCTCTTCGTCCGTCCTTTTATAGTGTAAGATAAAGTATTGGCCCGGCCCAATCTTGTAAAACATCGTGGCTTAAAGTGTGGCGAAAAAGATCGCCAAGATCACGGTCGTGGAAGTGTTCCACGACCGTAATTTAGAGCGTGGAAACTATCACAGTTTGAACCAATCTTTCCACGACCGTAGAAGTTACTGGAATGAACCACGCTTCCCTTGCTAAGGTTCCACGACCCTGGTTTAGGGCGTGGGAAGTAGTACGGCCGTAATTTAGAGCGTGGTTTAGGGCAAAACCGTGATTCTTCCTTCCTTCGTGCAAAGTCTTCAAGCTAGCACATCTTAGCTCCTAGAGATGCCCTCAATCCTTGGACATGCTCAATTAAACTCCATTCTCGCACAATCCGCTCGGAAATAGCTCTTAATTGCCTATAATCAACATAAAGCTTGTGTAGATCTCTATATCGACATTATAGACAAACTAGCTCACAATTATATCGATGCTTAATCAATGACTATCAATATGGATGAAATACACTTAGAAAACGTGCCTAAAATATCACAATATTTCATGCTAACAAATAACCCCATACTTGCCACTTGCTTGTCCCTAAGCAAGGTCTTTCAAAAGCTTTAAAACAAGAGTTAGGATGAAATATGTGTACCTTCTCAAAGCAATACTTCTTTTGGATGGATGTGCCTTCTAATTAATAGATCATTCTCAAACCTTGCTTCATTCGTTTATAAGACTTTCATATACTTAATCAAAGAGTAAAGAGTAAAGAAAGCTCATGAATCAATTAAACTTCCATACAAACATCATAACCTTCAAACATTATCAAAATCAATCATAAGAAACTTCAATTTAGATCACCAAGTCATATAGCATTCTTTTGATCTTAAGGACTTTCAAAAAGGTCTAGAATGTGGGAAGGGAAGGAAAATTTTAAGGAATGTGGTGCATGAATCCGGGAAAGTGGATAACTACTCTTTTCTTCTTCTCTTGCGGTTTCCGAAGCACTTTCAACTTAGAGCTTCGCTCTCTTCTTTTCATTTTTCGACTTTACTTTTGGAGTTATGGATAGAGGTGCACAAAAACCGAAGCCTAGGAGATCGGCGTTTCTCAATTTTTATGAGATGCCTCAAACCCTTAGCGCACATACCATAATCCGCTAGGAATATCGCTCAATCCGACTTTGGCAAGACACAAACACCCGGCTATGTGAATGGTGCCGAGTTACTAGTCATCGTCGTGATTGACTTCCCCAAACCTACAATTTCTTTCTATTCTTTTGATTGCAATTAATTGCTTCCATGGCCCTCCCACATCAAACATGCCTTTTTCATTCAACTTCTCCAAATTCCCGGATAGGTAAAGGAGGTCAATATTTCAATGAGGAGCTAAAATGATCAAAGAAAGAAGAAAGAAAAATCGAATTGCCTTAATCATCTCAATAAGAAGCATAAGAACTTATAGTGTGATTTCAACCTTATTTTCTCAACATGATTTAAGTAACATTCTTCACATTATGAAACTTGCAAAAGAGGTATAATCGCTTCATTCAATTTCTTTTCAATTCACTATTCGTTTAAGCATGCAATTGTCATTAAACTCAATTCACAAGTGGTATTATCATAGAAATCATCTCTATCCTTAGAAGCACACAATATTTCAAAATTTTTCAATTTTTATGGGTTTTTCAAACTCTTTTTTCATCCAATGCAATAATGAAACGTGCAACAATATAATGAACATGCAAGATAGTCTCGATAGAAGCAATCAAAGTGAGTAAGAGTTATTACAAACTTTTAGTCACACCCCACCCCATACTTGGAACAAACATTGTCCCTAATGTTCAAATAAAAGAAAAAGAAGAAAAGAAAGAAAGAAAAAGACTCACAAAATGGCGGTGGAGCGGCTAAACTGTCGGTCATGCATCATCATTGTGGTCGAGGCGGGAATGGATGGAAGCTAGCGTCGTAGTGCCGCCCGAACTGCTGGCGGTAGACGTCTCTCATCATATGATCAAGGTCATCCATGCGTCCATCTCTAGCATCGGCTCGAATATCCAATGCTCCCACTCTATCAGAAAGGCTAGTAGCCCAATCCGGCATCTGCTCATACCACCCCGGAGCCTGGTTGTACCATCCCGGTGCATCTGACGGTGCTGGTGCTGGTGGTGCTTGTGCGGACCATGGTGGTGGAGCTCCGTACCATGCAGGAGGTGTTTCCATCCAAGTGGGTCTCTCGCTCACGCTGGCGCGGCGAGAAGATGAACCTGAAGCTCTGGCAGGTCGTGGAGAACGTCTAGGCACATCAGAAGCTATGTCCGGCTGATCCGGAAATGTGCCAAACTCCTGGTCAGCTCCTCCTCCTCCCTCATACAGGTCTCTCAGCTCCTGGTGGTGGGACATATAGAGGAGTTGCAATCCTGTTCGCATGCATAGCAGCGAACGTCTCCTTCCAATTATGGCGTCCAGCCATAATGGAATACTCCGGGAGCCACTCAATGCCCCTCCCCGTCCTGCTCTCCCAAGGTATGGCTGCATAAGGCGGACCTCTATGGGTGGGGAAGATGAGACCTCTAGTCATGAAGGCCTGAAGTCCTAGGGGTACGGCAGGAATGCGTGTACATGTAGAAAAATCTACCCCTAGCATCCTAGCAAGGTGGGTGACTATCCCACCATATCCAATGTTGCCCGCCCTCTTGTTCTTTAGCTTGCTCATGGTAGCAACTAAGAGGGTGGCGCAGTCAGCACGGCGTCCATACATCATAGAGTAGAGAAGGAAGAGCTCATCCGTCTTGATCTTCTGAGGTGTCTCCGTCCTAGGGAAGAGACACTCAGAAAGAACACGGTGAGCAATCTTCAAGGCTAAGTGATACATCAACTTAGCCTTGGTGTCAGCTGGTTGCCAGCAATCCTCGCTGGCATAGATCATGGCGACCTCTTCCTCAAAATCCTTGGCGTAAACGCCACTGGGGAAACGGCCATTGAAGGTCTCGTGGAACCCAAAGAAGGCTCCGAACTCCCGGATGGAGAAATCATAGTTCCTTTCCATCAGACGGAAAGAAATTGTCCTATCAACGTGGTTGTGCTCAAAAGACGTCACAACCTCTCTCGTGATCTCCTCGTAAGCGTCTTCTCGGATAGGCAAGAAGACAACTAATCCGGATCTATCCAAGAGCCAATTAAGGTCATCTATGATGTTTAGAGGAGCTAAATCCTCCAACAATAGGTACCTAGGTCCTATCACAGCCCTCTTGTGGATCCTCTCTAATGCAACGAGATGATCCTCGTGAATGACGGGTACTCTAGGGCTAGGAGGTGAAGGTGATGAAGGTGAGGATGGAGGTGAAGGGGAGGAAGGTGGTGGTGCTCTAGAGGATGAAGAGGAAGAGGGGTTACCCTTTCTCTTTTTATTCTTTTCCTTTTCCTTGTTCTTATCCTTATTTCTCCCAGAAACTCTCCTCACAAAATCCATTACTGTTCAAAACCACGGTCTGTCGGGGGGTTCCACGGCCGTGGTTTTGTACGGAACCGTGGTTTTGGTGATTTTTCAAAGGCTTTTGGAAATTACGGTCACTGTAGCTGTCACGACCGTGGTTTAGGCCGTGGAACTCTCTGTAATGCTCCAAAGTCCAAGTTTCGTCACTTTTCTTCAAAATTACTCTTCCCCTTTCCTTTTCCATTGTTCCTACATCCAAAAACACGAACATACCGGAGGGAATCGAAGGCAAAACAAAGCGAAAAACTTCTAAACTAAGCTAAACTATGAATCGAAAACAAAAACAAAAATGCAATACCTTGGGTTGCCTCCCAAGAAGCGCTTTGTTTAAGGTCCGTAGCTAGACCAATCTCGCACTTATTCGAGTGCGGTAGGCGCGAACTCTTCAGCTTGGAGTTCCGGCGTATACTTCTTGAGTCGTTGACCGTTCACCTTAAAGCTTCCGCCCGCTTCACCCCATACTTCAACTGCACCATGGGGGAAAATACGTTTTATTAGAAAAGGTCCGGTCCAACGAGATTTAAGCTTACCTGGAAAGAGACGAAGCCTTGAATTGAAGAGGAGGACTTGATCTCCTTCTTTGAAGTCCTTTGGAATGATATGCTTATCATGCCAACGCTTTTCTCTCTCCTTATAGATCTTGGCGTTTTCATAAGCGTTCAAGCGGAGTTCTTCAAGCTCATTAAGGTCCAAGAGACGCTTCTCTCCCGCTTCCTTCATGCTGAAATTTAACCACTTGATAGCCCAAAACGCCTTGTGCTCCAACTCTACCGGCAAGTGACAAGACTTCCCATACACAAGGTTGTATGGTGTGGTTCCTATGGGAGTCTTGTACGCAGTCCGGTACGCCCACAATGCATCATCAAGCTTCAAGGACCAATCCTTCCTAGTCCTTGAAACCGTTTTCTCTAGAATTCCTTTGATCTCTCGATTTGAGATCTCAACTTGTCCACTAGTTTGTGGATGATAAGGGGTAGCGATCTTGTGAGTAACCCCATACTTAGCTAGAAGAGCTTCAAAGCGCCGGGCAATGAAGTGAGAACCTCCATCACTAATGATAGTCCTTGGCGTCCCAAATCGTGGGAAGATGGTCTTGTTAAAGAACTTAACCACCACCATGGCATCATTGGTGGGAGAGGCAATTGCTTCCACCCATCTAGAAACGTAATCTACCGCCAAGAGTATGTATTGGTTTCCACAAGATGATGGGAACGGTCCCATAAAGTCAACTCCCCAAACATCGAAAATCTCCAACTCTTGGATGTTATTGAGAGGCATCTCATTCCTCCTAGAGATATTTCCTGTTATTTGACAAGCATCGCAGCAAGAAACAAAGGATTGCACATCTCTAAATAAAGTAGGCCAAAAAAATCCAGATTGCAATACCTTGGCGCTAGTCTTGTTCGAACTAGCATGTCCTCCACTAGGTAGTGAATGACAATGGCGGATGACACTTTGCATCTCATCTTCCGGAACACATCGCCGAATAATGCCATCCGGACCTCTCTTAAAGAGGAGAGGTTCATTCCAAAAGTATTCCCGAACATCCTTAAAGAACTTCTTTCTTTGTGCGTAGGATAGTCCTGGTGGTATCTCCTGACAAACCAAATAGTTAACAAAATCAGCAAACCATGGTTCGTTACCTTTAGAGATCACATCGATGCACTCCTCTATAATGTGTAAGTGTTCGTCCGGGAAGGAGTCATCTATAGGTAAATGGTCGTCCTCTAGATGTGTTAGGCGACTCAAATGATCCGCAACAGAATTTTCCGAACCCTTTTTGTCACGGATCTCTAGATCGAATTCTTGTAGGAGAAGAATCCATCTAATTAGCATTGGCTTCGCATCCTTCTTTGCAAGGAGGTACCGGATCGCAGCATGATCCGTGTAGACAATCACCTTTGCACCTACAAGATAAGAGCGAAATTTATCAATAGCATAAACAATGGCTAAAAACTCCTTTTCGGTAGTGGCGTAATTGAGCTGCGCTTCATCTAGCGTCTTGCTAGCATAGTATATGGCATGGGTTCGCCCTTCCTTTCTTTGTCCAAGAACAGCTCCTATAGCTACGTCACTAGCATCGCACATAACCTCAAAGGGAAGATTCCAATCCGGAGGTTGGATAATAGGTGCTGAAATTAGAGCTTCCCGAATCATGTTGAACGCATCTAAACATTCCTGCGAAAACTCAAAAACTGCATCCTTCATCAATAGATTAGTAAGAGGTTTTGATATTTTAGAGAAGTCTTTTATGAAGCGTCTATAGAATCCGGCATGTCCTAAAAACTTCTTATCCCTTTCACCGAAGTTGGGGGAGGAAGTTTTTCTATAGTCTCTATTTTCGCCTTATCCACCTCAATCCCTCTATTAGAGATTAAGTGTCCTAATACAATTCCTTCCTTAACCATAAATTGACACTTCTCCCAATTTAGAACTAGGTTAGTGTCTTCACACCTTTGTAAAACAAGAGAAAGGTTAGAAAGGCAATTGTCAAAAGAGGAACCGTATACGGAGAAGTCATCCATGAAGACCTCCATGATTTCCTCAATGTATTCGGAGAAGATGGCCATCATGCACCTTTGAAAGGTGGCTGGGGCGTTGCAAAGCCCGAACGGCATTCTCCTATAAGCAAACGTACCCCATGGGCACGTAAACGTGGTCTTCTCTTGATCATCCGGGTGTATCGGAATCTGAAAGAAACCACTATAACCGTCAAGATAGCAAAAGTGCGAATGTTGCGCTAACCTTTCAAGCATTTGATCGATGAAGGGTAGTGGAAAGTGATCCTTCCTCGTCGCGTTATTAAGCTTGCGGTAGTCTATGCACATTCGCCATCCCGTTACGGTTCGGGTAGGAATGAATTCGTTATTCTTGTTGGTGATGACCGTCATTCCTCCCTTCTTTGGAACTACTTGAACTGGACTCACCCACTTGCTATCGGAGATAGGGTAGATGATACCTGCATCAAGAAGTTTAAGAATTTCCTTCTTGACAACCTCCTTCATGGTCGGATTCAACCGCCTTTGAGGTTGTCTTGAAGTCCTAAAATCTTCCTCCATTAAAATCTTATGCATGCATAGGGAGGGTTTGATTCCTACTAAGTCCTCAATAGTATATCCTAAAGCTTTTCTATGTTTCCTAAGGACAACCATGAGCTTATTATGTTCATCTATGCTTAGATCAGAACTAAAAATAACCGGAAAGGTAGAATTAGGTCCTAGAAAAGCGTACCTTAGATGAGTAGGAAGTGGCTTTAGTTCCATCGCTTTCGGAGCTTCCAATGGCTCTTGTCGAGCTTCCGATGTTTCCTTCAAAGTGTCTAAGGAAGTAGAAGGTGTAGGAGAGGAATCAAAAGAAGTTGAAGAAGAGGTACGATCACCCTCTTCCACGGCCAAAATCACGGTCTCTCTGCATCCTCCACAGCCGTGGTTTAAGGCGTGGAAAGGAAATACGGTTGCTCTGTTTCCTCCACGACCGTATAACTCTCTGGAGTGAGCCACAGTTTGGTTGGTGAAATCCACGGCCGTGGAATATAGTGTATGGTCGTGGATTCTCACGTTTTCTGCCTCGTCGTGGAGTTTCTCAAACTCCACTTCACACACCTCTTCTTGTGCTTCTAAGGCTCCAATTGCCTCATTGCACTCCTCTTCTTCCCCTACATTCATTAGACTCATAGTAATAACCTTTTGTAAAGGATCTTTGTAGAGAATAGCACTTACCTCCTCTCTAGACAACCCTTCTTCATCTTGGATATTGAATATATCCTCATCAAAGATTGGCTCCTTCACTAGAGTGGAAAGAACGAACTCTACCTTCTCTTCTCCTATATCAAAGGCGAGTCTACCATTCTTGCAATCGACTATGCAGCCAGAAGTTGCAAGAAACGGTCTTCCGAGTATGATCGGGACCGGACTATCTGCAGGAATGTCAAGCACAACAAAATCAATGGGAACAAAGAATTTACCTAGCTTGACCGGGACGTCTTCTACAATACCGACAGGGCGAGTGATGGACCGATCCGCCATGTACAACATCATCTTCACCGGTTTAGGGTCGCCTAAACCGATCTTCCTACATAATGCAAGTGGTATGATGCTCACACTTGCTCCTAAGTCACATAATGCATCGTATGTGACATCTCCCACTCCTATGGGAATGCAAAATGACCCCGGATCCTTTAGCTTTGGGGGCATTTTCTCCTTCATGGTCTTGATGAGATCCGAGGAATCCGAACTCATCTTAACCTCACCGAAATCCTCTAGCTTTCTCTTGTTAGAGAGGATTTCCTTCAAGAACTTGCCATAAGCCGGCATACCTACAATAGCATCAATGAAAGGTATATTAATATGCAGCTTGCTCATGAGTTCTATAAACTTACCAAATTATTTATCTAGGCGCGCTCTCGCTCTAGATTGATTGAATGGTAGGAGAAGTTTGTAAGCCGGAGGAGGAACGTATACGTCTTCCTTCTCCTTCCCCTTCTCTTTGTCTTTCTCAACGGAGACTTCAACAAACTTAGGCTGCGGATCGGTGGTAGTCACTCCGCTCCTAGTTGTGATTGCCATCACCCTTCCTTTAGGGTTGTCCTCCGTTTTTCCTGGAAGTTTCCCTTGATTCCTAGGAACTTCCTTCGCTTGGCTGAACATTTGGTTTTCTAAAACCTTTTGGGCTTTATCAACCTTAGAAATTTGATCATCAACCTTAATGATGCGGTTCTCCAAACCTTGAAGCTTCCCCAAAATCGTTTCCAACATGGGATCGGGCTTCTCCTTCCCCGAAGTGCTTCCTCCATTAGATGTTTGCCCCTGGCTTTTCAAAGGAGTAGAGGAAGAGGAAGGTGGAGTTAGTGAATTTGAATTGGAAGGATAAGAGTTACCGGAGTTTTGTTGATTGGAGCGCCAATTGTTGTTGTTTGAACCCCTATTGTTGTTCCAATTATTGTTCCGGTTATTGTTGTTGTCATTCCAATTATTCTAGTTGTTGTTCCGGTTATTGTTGTTGTTGCGGTTTGTATTCTCACCGCCATTGTTGTTGTTGCCCAAGTAGCCAACATCCTTTCCTTGTTGCTTTGCAAAGTTGGTCTTGATAGCCTCCTTCAACTCTTTGATCTCATTGTTGAGGGAGAAAATCTGATTTTGAGCTTCATGTGTGAGCTTTGCTCCTTGCTCCACACGATTTCCCTCCACTTTCCGGTGGGAATACTTCTCTATGACCCTTACTTGCTTCTCAATGAAGTCCCAAGTGTCATCTTCCCTCATGTCCATGAATGTACCACATGAGAGGGATTGGAGCTTGAATTGTGTCTCTACATCTAGCCCCTTATAGTATATCTCCAAAAGTGCAAGCTTGGATATGCCATGATGAGGGCAATCCAATAGAAAATCCTGAAACCTTTCCCAAGATTGAAACAAACTTTCGTTAGATCTCATGGAAAATGCATTAATCTTACCTCTAAGTTCCGCCGTTTTGGATGGCAGAAAGAACTTAGTGAGGAACTCCGCGGAAAGGTCTTCCCACGTGTCTAGTTTCCCACTAGGAAGATCTTGGTACCAAGACAATGCTTTCCCCTTCAAGGAGAAGAAGAAAGGCTTGAGCTTATAGTTGTTGGTAGTAGCGTTCTTCGGCTTCATTGTCTCCATCATACACTCAAAGTTTTGTAAGTGTTGGTGTGAAGATTCAGCGCTTGTTCCGCCAAATTGGTTTTGGCGAACAAGAGTAATAACCTGCGGGTTGAAGCTAAACCCGGCATCATCAGCATCGAAATTCACGCCCAAACGGCGTGGTTGTTGTGTTGGATCCATCCTTTGGCCAAGAGTTCTTGGCTCATCATCTACACGTTCGATCCTTACATTCCTAGGTGGAATACGTCGGTTGGCAGCTGGCCGTGGATGGAATGGATTCACATTGATCGTGGGATCAATTTCCTCTAACGATGGCATGGAAGAGTCACTATCACCAGCGGATGAATGACTTCTAGCCGATTTTGATGACCTTCTTGAAGATTTCCAGCTACTCTTCATCTTAAGGTCGCTTAATTCCATCCTCATTTGGAATACAACATCGGTTAGATCATCAACTTTAGATTGATGACGATCCGATTCCTCTCTACGAGTCTTCTCACTCCATTGGAGTTGAGCTTCTTTCTCCGCTAACTCCGATTGAATATCACGTTCGTTTTCTTCAGCCGTTTTCTTTTCCTTACGTTTTTGTCTTAAAGTCCTCTTAAGCTCTTGATCAAGAGGTAAGAGGTCCTCGGTGTTCCTAGACCTGCGCATGCACTCAAAAAGATATCAAATAACAAGGGAGGAGCTCCCACGCTTGACAACCGGCAACCGAATTCGGCCTAGACCAAATCCCCGCCAACGGCGCCAAAAACTTGTTCTTTGGAGAAACTCTGTTCCGTTGCCGGAACGAGAACTTCGTATGTACCTAAGAACACAAACCTGTAAGAACACTCAAAAGAGATATCAAATAACAAGAGCAAAGCTCCCAAGCTTGACAACCGGCAACCGAATTCGGCCTAGACCAAATACCCGGCAACGGCGCCAAAAACTTGTTTGCCACTTAGCGTGCGTGCAAATAAGCTTTAAATTTATAAAACTAGAATCAAGCAAGCGAACCCGCAGTGTACGGATCGACGTAGTTAAGCAAGAATTCCAGAGTATCGAACACAGGGACTACTCAGTTATTCGGTAATTCCTTTTAGCTATCGACTTATTCTAGTCGATCTTTGGGGGGTTAAATCAAGTTCTAAATCGTCAAGCAAGTAAATGTATGAGCTTTGCAAATATATTGGGAAAACAGCAACCCTAAAGATCCAGGTGTCTAATTGTAGCAATCGATTCAAGATATACTATAGATATAAGGACAGAGTTAAGAGTTGCAAAGGTATGCTAAGGTAAAGCAATGTACGGTGAAGTTCCAAGGCTTTATATGACTTATCTAGAAATACTCTCTATAAAGGTTGTTGAGGCTTCAGTGTAGAAAGGATCTAAAGACAAGAATTAATCTCAAATACCCAAACTTGTAACCCAAGGATCAAGACTAACTAAACCGATTAAGGTTGTGACACTCGAAATCGAAGTAGAGGTTGTTGAGGCTTCACTACTACCTAGAAAAGGCAAGCCAAGACTAAGTTAAAGCAAATCTTTAACTTTGGATTAAAGTAAAAGCAAGGTTCGTAAACTAGGGTAAATCACGGGTAGATCTTGAGAATCACGGCCGTGAAAACCTAAGAACAGGCCGTGATTTAGGGTGTCGACGATATTTCTCTAACTCTTAGGGTCCAATCAAATTACGATCGATCTATCATTATCTAAGCCACAACTATCAACCCTTCACCTTAGAATTGCTAAAGGGTTTTAGCCAACAATAGTCATATTGATATCAAATTCAAGGATTAAAAGAATGAAAGATGAAAACTTCCGAAAACCTTTAATAACTTTCAAGTCAATATCAAATCCACAAATCAAGAACAATAACGTCAATAGATTTCGAATAATGCAAACAGTCACAATCTTAGATAAGAACGAAGAACGGGATGTCAATCCGTCTTCTAAATCAAACCTAAAGATAAAATGTAACCTTCTTGCGAATAATCTTCCAATCTTCAATCTTCCGTCAATCCGAAAAATTAGGGCAAATCCAAAGGTGAGCGCAAAGTGCGTCTAAGCAGAGGTGACGGAATCTCTCTTTGTCCGTCCTTTTATAGTGTAAGATAAAGTATCGGTCCAGCCCAATCTTGTAAAAGATCGTGGCTTAAAGTGTGGCCAAAAAGATCGCCAAGATCACGGTCGTGGAAGTGTTCCACGACCGTAATTTAGAGCGTGGAAACTATCACGGTTTGAACCAATCTTTCCACAACCGTAGAAGTTACTGGAATGAACCACGCTTCCCTTGCTAAGGTTCCACGACCCTGGTTTAGGGCGTGGGAAGTAGTACGGCCGTAATTTAGAGCGTGGTTTAGGGCAAAACCGTGATTCTTCCTTCCTTCGTGCAAAGTCTTCAAGCTAGCACATCTTAGCTCCTAGAGATGCCCTCAATCCTTGGACATGCTCAATTAAACTCCATTCTCGCACAATCCGCTCGGAAATAGCTCTTAATTGCCTACAATCAACATAAAGCTTGTGTAGATCTCTATATCGACATTATAGACAAACTAGCTCACAATTATATCGATGCTTAATCAATGACTATCAATATGGATGAAATACACTTAGAAAACGTTCCTAAAATATCACAATATTTCATGCTAACAAAAGACGAGACATGCCGCTAATGGGACCGGTAGCCTATGCCTTGGTGGTGTAGAGACATGGCATGCCGGTAATGGAACCAAGTGAAGAAGTAATGCGGGCGATGATGGAGCCGGTGGCTCGAGCAATGGCCTTAGCTCGGGATCGGGTGATCGGTCCATCTGAACGAACTCTAAGAGCCTCGTCCTCTTCGTCTATGGTCAACGTAAAAGTGGCATCCAAGGGCGCATCACTAGGACTCCTTTGCAGATTGCGGAGGAATTTGAGAAGAAGAAGGTGGGTGAACAAGAGCAAGGACCAGCTAAGAAGGGGAGCAAGTCATCGAGGCACCACGAACCTGCCATAGACACGTCCCCTAGCCAACAACCTAGTGCTCTGTTGGTCACGCCCACAACTCAGCCTCCTACGGCCTTGTTAGCTTCTAAACTTGAGTTCCAAAGTGAGTATCTACCCTTAGATGCCATCTTGATGAGGTTTTGTAAGGATCTAACCTTAGTGAGTGAAGAAAAAAAGGCTATCTTACCCCCTACCACTACAATCATCCAAGAGGAGTTTAAGGATGTGTTTCCGGAAGAGATTCCTCATGGCCTTCCACCTTTGAGAGGCATAGAGCATCAGATTGTCCTTATCCCCGGAGCTACCCTTCCTAACAGACCAACCTATAGGATGAACCCTAAGGAGAGTCAAGAGATCCAAACCCAAGTCCAAGACCTCCAAGATAAGGGATATGGTAGAGAAAGTCTTAGCCATTGCGCCGTTCCTGTCCTATTAGTGCCTAAGAAGGACAACACCTGGAGAATGTGTGTTGATTGTAGGGCTATCAACAACATAACCATTAAGTATCACCACCATATTCCCCGCCTCGATGACATGCTTGATGAGCTCCATGGCGCCACTACATTCAGCAAGATAGACCTTCGGAGTGGCTGCCATCTGATCCGAATGAAGGAGGGGGACGAGTGGAAGACAGCCTTCAAGACTAAATTTTGGTTGTATGAATGACTTGTTATGCCATTTGGGTTAACCAATGCTCCATCTACTTTTATGCGTTTAATGAACCATGTGTTAAGACAATTCATAGGGAGATTTATTGTAGTGTATTTTGATGATATCTTAATCTATAGCAGGTCCCTAGAGGAGCATGAAGAACATCTAAGGGAAGTTGTTTCTACCCTTAGGGTTGAACACTTGTATGCCAACCTGAAGAAATGTAGCTTTTGCACTAATGAAGTTATATTTCTTGGTTTTGTAGTGACTGTACAAGGTCTACAAGTGGATGAGGAGAAGATTAGAGCTATACGAGATTGGCCAACACCTACACCCATTAGTCATGTAAGGAGCTTCCATGGGCTTGCAAGTTTCTATAGGCGCTTTGTGAGAGATTTCAGTACCTTTGTTGCACCCTTGACGGAGATTTGCAAGAAACATGCACCAACGGTGTGGGAAGTAGCTCAAGAACGTGTTTTCAACAAGTTGAAGTTGGTTCTCACCGAGGCACCCTTACTAGCTCTCCCTGACTTCACTAGGCCTTTCGAAGTGGAGTGTGATGCATCGGGAATTGGCATAGGAGGTGTGCTTATGCAAGAAGGTAAGCCTATTGCCTTTTTCAGTGAAAAGCTTAAAGGAGCATATCTTAACTACTCTACATATGATAAAGAGTTGTATGCATTATTTAGAGTACTTAAGACATGGCAACACTACTTGTGGCCTAGAGAGTTTATTTTGCATATTGATCATGAATCTTTGAAACATTTTCAGAGTCAAGATAAACTAGATAGGAGGCATGGTAGATGGATGGAACTTATTGAGACTTTTCCCTATGTTATCAAGTATAAAAAGGGAAAAGACAATGTAGTTGTGGATGCTCTTTCTAGGAGGCATAAATTGCTAACTACATTGGATGCTAGGGTGTTAGGATTTGTTTACATTAAGGAGCTCTATGAATCTGATATTGACTTTGGAGAAACATATAAGCTTTGTGTGCAAAAAGGTTCCTTAGATAAATTCTATTTGTTTGAGGGATTTATGTTTCGAGTAGATAAGGTGTGCATACCTAGGTGTTCCCTTCGTTTGTTGTTAGTGGAAGAAGCCCATAAAGGAGGTTTAATGGGCCATTTTGGGAGGGATAAGACTTATGCTATGCTGCACTAACATTTTTATTGGCCACATATGCTTAGGGATGTTGAAAATGTGCTTAAAGGTGTTTAGAGTGCCTTAGAGCTAAATCGAAAGTGAAGCCTCATGGATTGTATACACCTTTGCCAAACCCCACAGCCCCTTGGGAAGACATTAGCATGGATTTCATAGTGGGATTGCCTAGGACTAGAAGAGGTAGGGATTCGATATTTGTGGTTGTAGTCGATTCTCTAAGATGGCTCACTTTATTGCTTGTCAGAAAACTGATTATGCAGCCAATGTAGCTAATTTGTTCTTTCGGGAAGTAGTTAGGTTACATGGTATTCCAAGGACAATAGTGAGTGATAGGGATGTTAAGTTCTTGAGTTACTTTTGAAAAACTCTTTGGGGAAAGCTAGGAAGTAAGTTGTTATTTTCTACATCAAGCCACCCCCAAACTGATGGACAAACAGAAGTAACTAATAGGACCCTAACAACACTTCTAAGGGTTGTCATCAAGAAGAATTTAAAAGAATGGGAAGATGTCTTGCCACATGTTGAATTTGCCTATAATAGAGTCGTCCACTCATCTACTTCCATCTCTCCCTTTGAGTGTGTTTATGGTTTTAATCCACTAACCCCTTTTGATCTTACACCGTTACCTAAGATGGAGCGGGTGGATTTAAGTGCTAAAATGCAGGTTGAACACATCAAGGAGCTACATAGTAGGACAAGAATCAAGCTCGAGGAGAAAGGCAAATATAACGCAGAAAAGGCGAATCAAGGACGCAAGAAGATTATATTTGAACCCGGCAACCTTGTATGGCTACATTTGAGAAAGGAGAGGTTTCAATAACTTCGGAAATCCAAGCTCTCCCAAGAGGAAATGGGGCTTTCAAGGTGTTACACAAGGCGGGTGACAACGTCTATGTGCTTGACTTGCCGGATGATTATGCTTGTGATCCCACATTCAATGTGAGAGATCTAAGTCCTTTACCGCTCCTGGATGATAATCAAGGCAATTCGAGGTCGAATTCTTCCAAAGAAGGGGAGAATGATGAAGGATCATCTGAGCTAACTCCATCTTCACCACCTCAAGGGACTTTAACAAGAGCGCAAGCTAAACATCAAGCTGAGATGGATGCTCTTTTCCTAAACATGGTCCATGAAGCTCAACCAAATCCACCTTCATCAAGTCTAAGGACCATCTTGTGGATCAGCCACGAACACATCCCAACCAAGATGATTAATGGAGCTGAAATTGTATTTCTAGTTATTGGGCAGACCTTGGGATGCATTTCAAAGGACAAACGGAGGCCTTAAAATCATATACAAGGGGTTTCACGTGTGTGCATGTGCATGACTGGAATATTCATTTAAGTATGTGGACGTGAGAGGCTGAATAGGAGAGTTTAATTAGGCCCAATTGTGTTCTATGTTTGTTGGGCTTTATTTAACTCTCTCTCAATGTGATTATTGTAATAGTTTCTTTTTTCTATTTTAGAAGAAAAAGGCCTAGGATGTATATAAAGCCTTTTCTCTCTTCTTTTGTAGTTAGACAAGTTTATACAAGTTTTGCTGAGAGCATTTCAGAATTGAATCCAAGAGAATTCAATCATTCTTGTATCGTGAGTTTGTGTGTGTGATCTGGCTTTCTCGTTCTTGTGTATGCCAATCTCCTTCAGGATTGGTGTTGCAACTCGAACAAGGCATCCTCTTCGTGCTCTCGATTCTCAGATCGATTGTGTGGAGTTGTAAGAAGTGGGGTCGAATCGTCACTGGTTTGGTTCTTGGATCTCGAATCCAAGGGTTCTATCATTGTTCCTTTCGGTTCTTCTTGTCCCTTTTTGTTTTCTCGTTTTCATTTTTGTCCATGTTTGTTAATTTCGTGTGTCCATCATCCTTCATAACAGGTTGTTCTTCTAGATCAGTTCTTTGCGGCTAATCTCCGTATCAATCCTTGTACATTAAAGATGAAGTGAAGAAACATAGGGTGTTTTTTGAGCATATTAGAACGGACATGGTGGTTGCAAATTCGTTAACTAAAGGTTTACCAGCTTAGGTATTCAATGGCCATGTAGAACGTATATGTGTCATAGATAAGACCTTGCTTTTATGATTATATTTCCCTCATCAAATTATAACACTTTGAATTCACTTATTGATATGTTTCTGCTTTACAATACTTGACATCATGATCGTATTTGTATACAATTATTGTTTTTTTAAAGTAATTTTGAGTTTGGATTGGTTTGTGATACTTGGAAGAAATCATGTCGCTCAATGACGTGTGACCGTCACGATCCAATCAATTCTAATTCAATTATAGATTATTGTTATGGACCTATGATGCACGGACACGGACACAGATACGGGAAACGGACACGGCAAAAAACGGGAAAGTGACAATCCTCAAAAGTATAGAAAATGGAGACACGGCGAGTAAAACAAATAATATATTTTCTTTTAAAGATATTGAAATATAGAAATCTTATATTATAATGAGAGACATGTATATGAAAAAAAATCAATGATATATGAGTAGCTAAAAATATTAACATGATAACAAAACAACCGATACAAAAGCTTACAAAACAAACATTTTCAGCCTCACAAAACATAGAAACAAACATATTTAGTCTTACAATTTTAAATAAACAAATTGAAGAATGAACCATTCATTTTGCAAATCAACAACAACCGAACAACATGATCAACCAAGAAAAACAATAATAAATATTTCTAAATTATAAAAAGTGAAAGAATTAGAATAACAAACTCAACATTCAACAAATAAAGATTACACAATAAATTAGTAATCAAAGATTCAAAATTAATTTATGAATTCATAAGAAAAATGGAGAGAAGAGTCGGCCGGCGGAACAACATTTCAACATTAGAGCTGAAGAAGAGGATCGGTGTCTTATTTCCAACAGCCACAATCTCGCAAGTGTCCATGTGGGTCTAGGTTTACTAGTAAAAAATGGAGAGAAGAAAAAATATTATTGTAAATCCGTTTTTCTTTATGTTTTTAAACAAATGTTTTTTTTCTAGCCTTAAAAAATAAGGTAAACTTTCGTTGACCGTGTCTTAACCAGACACAATTTAGGTTCTCGTCGTGCCCTAGATGTTTCCTCCCCGTGTCCTACCTCGAAAACGTGTCTTGACCGTGTTCAGTCATATTTGACCGTGTCCGAGCCGTGTCCTGTTGTGTCCCCGTGGCCGACACGGTAGGACACGGGACACGCCGCCTTCTAGAATTGTCCGTGCATGAGAGTTATGGACATATATAAGTTTCCATATATTAATCCATTATTTTGACATAGATTCCAAGTGGGAGATTGTAAGAATATATATATATATATATATATATATATATATATATATATATATAGAGAGAGAGAGAGAGAGAGAGATACTGACTCCCAAGTAAACACGCCTTATAGTGTTCAATGAGAACGAATTATATTCGTTGGATCATTATAATGGATGGCTGAGATTAAGCAATAGTTTAATAAATAAAAAATTTTAAAAAAAAATTTAAATCGTAATTTTGGAAGTTATAGGCGCGTGTTAAACAATCATCTCCATAATTACCCCAATTTTAAAATTTCCCTTAAATGAAACAATTAATTCTTTTTACGGTTATTTTTGTATCCCACTTCTTCCTCCAAAGCAAAATCCCCTGTTTTCGAACCGAAGAGGAGACCATTGGTGTCGCTATCTTCTTCCATTATTCGCCGCCGTCTGTGAAGCAGGAGCTTTTTTCCCATCCATTCTACACTAGGTATTGTGTTCGTCTTTCTCCGCCGTCGATCGAGGTAATGTCCATTGTTGATGAACTTTCTGTTTCGTTTCTACAAATTAGGGTTTTTTGCGGTTAAAAGTAACAAAATCCCTAATTTTGTTGTAGTTATCTTCATCCTCTACTTCTTCTTCCGGTCTTCAGCGCCATTGGAGTCGCCGGTGTTGTGTTCGTACTCGATTCCGCATTCGGTTTTGGGAGCGTCGGGATTCGGAGTTCTGTATCTTAATATCCTGTTCATTGTCTGTATTCGGTTCTAGAAGCGCTGGTATTCGGCGTTCTGCATCTTAATATCCTGTTCATTGTCGATTGCTACAAAGAAAAGGGTATTCTTCGACTAGCCGCAACCCATCCGTCACACGAGGTATTGTTATCGTTGTATTCCGCCTACCTGTCCATATATGAGTGGTGTTAATGAGTAATGATTTTTATATTCGTTAGTCCATTGTTGTTGAATGTTGCCAACCGAATGTCTATTGATTTTTGTTGATGAGCTTGAAGTATTATTGTCGAATTTAGGTTGATAAGTCATTCTTGTTGAATGTTGTTCATGCCTTGTCGTATGCGAGTTATGCTTGAGCCATTATTCACTTGCCTGTTCATATGTGATTGGTGTTAATGGCTATAGTTTTTTATATTCGGTAGTCCATTGTTGATGAATGTTGCCAACTGAATGGCTATTGATTTATGTTGATGAATTTGGGTTGATAGTCCAATTTTGTTGAATGTTCTTCCGTGCCTTGTCGAATACGAGTTATGTTGCAACCATCATACACTTGCCTGCTCATATATGATTGGTGTTGATGGTCATTATTTTTTATATTTGATACGAAACTTGATAAAATTGCTAAAAGATGAATTATATTCGTTTATTGTTTGATTGTTCTCCATGCCTTGTCGAATGAGACATTGGCTATGGTTATGAAATATTCATGAATAAGATGAATTATATTCGTTATTGTTTGATTGTTGTGTTCTGGAAAACAAGATAGTGTCAAACAAGAAACAACAGATTAGAAGTGAAAACAGGAAGGCCGTTTCAATTCAAGAATCTTTTGACGAGTCAGATATTTATACACTTTGCTCCATTGGTCTGAGAACACAATGATGCCAGAAATACCGTGTATGGTTGCTAGAGGGGCATTGAAGATTAACAACGCTAAGGATGATGATGAATAGATCATCCAATTAGTTATCTTCATATGTTGATTCGGACAACTGTTTCGCTACACTTTGTCAAAACCATATTCTACCGTTTCTTTCTCTATTTAGATATTTTTAATACTTATGTAGGGATTATTGTGTTTGACACTACTGTCTTTATTAATGTCAAAACACTATTTTACATTGTCAAAACTCTTTTTTTATATGTTGTTTTGGACAATTCTTTTGCTACATCGAGTAAAACACAACAGCCATTGGAAGAAGATCTTTATCTTGTATGCTAACACCGTTTACCATGCATAATATGATGGATTAGTAAGTGTACTAATCACCGAATAGGAACGATATAATTTAAGAATATACATGATATAGTTAATGGATGTTTCATATATTAGATGTTGTATGTTAAGGAGCACAACCTTTACACTTTTTACCGTATATGATGCTATATTTTATAGAATATATTAGTGTGTTGTATGTTAATGACCGATGTACACTTGGGTAATTAAGTTTACGCTTTCTTATTTGGTGTTTCAACGCTATAAAATGTAATCATATTTCAAACAGTATATCTCGAAATAATATTTTTATATTAACGTATATAGCTGAAGAAAATTGTATATTACTCGAACTAATATTTCAAACAATATATCCCGCTGCTTCATAAAATTCATCCATACTCTCCATGTTAGCATCAATGCCGAATCGATTAACATCCCAATCTCTTTCACTTGCGGAATCTATAAAAAATTCACTACATATTTATAATCTGGGAATTGAAATATAAATAATGATTACGAGTATGTTTAATGTTTGATGATTGGGTAAGCCATCACCGTTGCCGAATCTGTTTTCGTAATCATTCTGCAAATCGTATTCGGTGGTATAGTTAAATATATTCGTTAATATGAAACCAAATATCTGTTAATATATTAACTTAATTGTGTACGGCATATCACATTCACTTACCTTCTTCCATCGATTTCGAAAATGTTGCTTGCCAGAATGCCCTACACAAATCAACAGAAAAATTTGGAGATATAATGATAAAAAAAACGTAAGACTTTAAAATGACTAAAGCAGTTTGAAGAACAAAAACCGAGTGGTTGATGACGGGTAGATTGTATAATGAAAACGAATCACTTACTGTTAATTATTCCGGCGAAGATATGGTTAGGTTTCCGGCGACAATGGAGACCTTGTAGTTTCAACAAAACGTAGCAGCAAAATAGATGATTTTGCGTATGAACGATTAGCTTGATATTCTTTACTACCCTTATTAATTAATTGGAAGATTTTGTAAATTGTAACTACCTAAAATAGTGGAAGAAGATTTAATTTACAATTATTAAAAAATATCGAAATTGCCTTAATTTGGAGAGTGTATTACACATTCCGATCAAGTGGTTTGTATTTTTTATAGAATATTTAGGTAAAATTTCAGCCTTTGGATTAATCAGATAATTGGCTACTATTCGTTCTCATTGAACATTATAAGGTTGTTTACATGGGAGTCAAACTCTATATATATATATATATATATATATATATATATATATATATATATATATATATATATATATTCTATGTGGCAAATGTGTTTAGGTTTAATATATAAAGTTAAGTCCAAATTATACATTGTAGTTTTAGCATAAAGTCAAAACCGTAATGGATAAGTAGAGATAAGTGAAAAGATTATGGATTAATCTCGTTCATTCGAGATTAACTGAAAGTGAAGGGTTAAGGAAGGAGAATACTCGTTTACGCCTACTCGATCGATTTGTAATGATGAGTGCATGGATACAAGTTGGTTTCGATATATGTATGTTTTGGTCGATTCATGTTTAAGTTTAAATCTATTAAAATGTTTGATTCAGAAACGGAATAATAAAGAATTAACATTCATAATAAGGGATATTAACTTGTATAAATTAAGCCCATATATGTATCAATTACTTGAAGACTTTGGAAGTCATATTTTTTCATCGAAGAACGCTATTGGGCCCAATAACGAAACTCCAGTACTAGTTATAGTTTGAAATTTGAGGCTTACTGCTAAGATTGATTGAAATCCAGATAAGGAGAAAAGTGTCATGTTATTTTTTCTTTGGTTGCAGGAGCTAAATAGAATTCATTACAGGTTGAAAACCACAAGCCATATCATATAGAAAATGCACGTTATTTTCGGTGTAGGTGAACCGAACCAAACCAAACCTCAACCGACTTTTTTTGGTTTAGGTTATAGTGATTTTTGGGTTCGGTTCGAGTTTAGTGTTTTGAACGGCCGTAGTTGGTTGGGAGCTAGGTCATCGCTTCACATTACACATTAATGATAACCCCCTATAGGAACACGACCCTTATACCAATTGTCTAGTATATATATACACACTATATTATTGTTTCAGAAAAAGTCACCGGTGCTACATATAAAAATGAGTTCCAATATTCCTAAGTGTGTAAGAACTCAATATTGTTTCAGCTAGTCTTTAACTTGTTGTTCGGAGTCGAACTTGTTTCTATGAAACTATGATTTCTTATCATATGAACTTGTACCTTATAGGAGATTTTGGTTATCTGGATTTGCAAGTGACTTATAGGATATGAGAGTTTTATTATGTAGCCTTTGAATATCGCTAGTACCTCAGATGTAAATTTATTTATAGATTCAAATGGGTTGTTGATAAAATTAAAGCTAATTATGTGAAGGCTAAAACGATTTATATTTGTGATACAAGGGAGTATAAAATATTAAAGTTGTGCGGAAAAAGGTTGATGCAATACTGTATGTGGATAGCAGAAAAAGAGATATGATGGATAAGAAAATTGTAAATTCAAAAAGAACAAGTGAAACGTGAATGGGGTCCGGCTAAATAATAGAAGAAGCCGTTGGCATGGGGACCATGCATGGCATTATGTATGGTATGGGGACCATTCATGGATGGATGATCCGATCCTACCATTGTGTAGAATTGAAGGAGAAAAGGACCCAACAGAGACCTATCTCGTCTTTACTCTACTACAACATTGTATTCAATTTTACTAATCCTAATTAGGTGGATCGGATCTTGTTATTTCAATAAATTTCACATTATATAAATTATATTATCAAATCATTTGATCAAGTACTTGCAAGAAAGCAATAACAAACATTTCCCCCGTTCCAGAAAAAACATAGTACATCCACACACTAATACAACACTTGATAAATATATGTAAATGATGAAAAGCCTAAATTGGAAACAAGTGTCCGCTCAGGCGGAGGCGCTCCTGAAGGAACCCAGAGTCTTGGCACCTCCACGAATCACGAACTGGTGGTAGAAGGCTGCTATGGCTGCTCCGATGAACGGGCCCACCCAGAAGATCCACTGCGCAATTATAAATATACGTTTTCATTTAATACGTTCTATTTTTTTTATCATCTAATCTAATCTAATCTAATTAATTTTTATTCTCCACAATCGACTTACTTGATCATTCCAAGCCTGTTCTTTGTTGTAGATAACGGCGGCACCCAAACTCCTGGCGGGGTTAATGCCCGTTCCGGTGATGGGGATGGTGGCCAAGTGAACCATGAACACCGCGAACCCGATGGGAAGAGGAGCCAATACCTGAACCAAACACCAAACAATCAAGTTGGTTACCAAACGCATGTGCAACAGTAATGTGTGCTTTGTCACTATTGCAAGTATACGGGCCCCCCACCCTAATGAATTATGAGACGTATCCGCAATGCAATCTCTCTCATTCTCACTCCCACATCCTCTATTACTACCCTTGTACATGATCATAAACGTGACCTTCTACATATATCTAGAACAGATATATAAATTTCAGTTGGGCTCAATTAATTATCATCATCTTTATTGTAGAATTGTTTATGAGTCACCTAACCTAAACTATTCTCGACACACTCAAATCCAAAAGCATCCGACCCCAATTAACATCTTCTCTTACCAAACATTCGCATTCAAAGTTCAATAACAATAATTAATTATAGCACTTAATTACTCATATACAATTAGTGAAAGAGAGTAACAAGACTCACAGGAACATGGGAGTCACGAGCGTTACGCTTGGGGTCCGTGGCGGAGAAGACGGTGTACACAAGCACGAATGTTCCGATGATTTCAGCGCCCAATCCAGTTCCCTTGTTGTATCCTACCGCTAGCTCGTTTGCTCCTCCGCCGTACTTGTCGTAGTACGCCGACTGGAATGCCTTCACCAGTCCAACTCCGCAGATCGCTCCCAACGACTGCGCCACCATGTACGCAATCGCTCTTATCAGCGACACCTTCCTCGCCAAGAACAGTCCGAAAGTCACCGCTGGATTTATGTGTCCACCTGTATCATTTTTTTTTTACTTCGCTTAGGTTTCAGGAATATACAACACTAATTAATTAGCGCAGATTGGATAATATAATTAAATCCAAGATAGAGCCGAAAAAGGCAAATATAATTAACGAGTGGGGGCATGTCTCCGACGAAATCTGTAGCTAAACAATTTAGCGATTCTACCGATTCTAAACTCGAATTCGCTTTTTATAAAAAAAAAAAAAAAAAAAAAAAAACATACATGTATTAAGAAGCAAAACAGAGGAGAAATTCATAGGAAAAGGAGTATACCGGAGATTCCGGCGGTGCAGTAAACGAGGACGAAGATCATGCCGCCGAAAGCCCAAGCGATCCCGAGGATACCGACGCCGGAGCAAGCATCGGTGGCGGACTGGCTCTTGTAGCCGATGACGGTGAGGACAGTGATGTAGAGGAAGAGTAAGGTGGCGATGAACTCGGCGATGAGTGCTCTGTAGAAGGACCACTTGCCGAGCTCCACTGCGTCGATGAGTGGAGCAGGTGGAGGGTCGTGGTAGTCCTTGTGTGAGAAAGAACCTTGCTCTCCTGATCCTGCCATTTCTTTGGTGCTCATACAAAGGCGATTAGTCGCTAATGGTTTCCAGAGAGAGAGAGAGAGTAGTAGTAGTAGATTGTGGAGAAGAGGGGTAGCAGAGTATATAGAGAGGGGGAGAGAGAGAGAGAGTGAAAGATGCTGTTGTTGAAGGGGAGAGGGGGGTGAGCTGGACTGATAATACTCAGTGGCCAACCTCGTCATTATTTATTTTGTGTTTATTCAGCTAATATTATTTTTTTATGTGATACTTAAACTATTTTTTTAAATATACTTTCCCTAAAAGAACTTACATCAGTAAAGTTTTTAACATTACTTTAACTTTTTCCTCTTTGTCACGTTACCCCATTTAACTTAATAATATAATATTTATATTTTGTATTAATAAAACACACTAATTATGTACAAAGGAATTAATGGTGGGAAAGGAAATGGGTCAATTATAGAGAATTATTTGAATATATTGGTACAAGAATGTGAATTAAAAAAATGAGAAAATTAGTGGAGTTTAGCATATTATGCACAAGTAAAAGAGGTAGAAGAATGCGTTGAAATTGTGGCCGTCCATCGCCAACCCTAAACGTGATATTCGAAAATTTCAAAGATGTCACTTTTAAAGTGGGCCCCACACATACACTAACACAGTGTGCTACGAAATGTCGTGAATCTTCCTTTGTCTCGACCTTCTATCTCTACTTACTGCCCATTCTATTCCAAATACTTCTTTCATTTCATTTCTTGTCTAAATCTTTTTCATTATTTTTATGGAAACCTACGCAACAAAGTAAATTTATATATAGTTGAAAAAAATGTAATATATATATATATATAGGAATAAGGAGCGTTGTGAGTTATCAGATTAGTTCTAAATCAAGAGTTCTCACACATTATATCATTATAATTGATGTTTGTTTTCGAAATCAAATTTGTTTGAATTATTTTTGTGTTTGATAGCTTTGATTGAAAAAATACACGTAAACATATATGATGAGTTGGTCTAATAACTCAAATTGAACAATGTATATGCTCATTTTATTGTGCACACAAAGTGTTCGACAAAATGCCTCATAGAAAAATATTTTATAACATTTACATAAACAATGACATAGAAAAGTATGACCACATATGAATAAAAACATGAACAATGACATATAAAAGTATGAACACCGATGACTTATCTATAAATTTTACACATACATACCATATTATGATCATCTTTTAACGTTTTGTGATGATTTTTTTTTTATTTTTTGTGGTTATATATTGTAAATGAACGTCTATGCTTTATAAAATGAACACAAAAGAATAAATAAACATGACACTTCGATAAATAAAAACACTATGAACACCGATGAATAAAAGCATAAACAATGACATATAAAATTAGGAACACTAATGACCTATTTTTGAACGCAAGGGGTATTTTCCCAAATTTTAAGTAAATTTACAAAAATGTCATTAACGCTGAGCGTGTGAGAGCCCTTGATCACAACATTGCTGCGTTTATTTGCTTCCTCCAACCTTTTTTTTTATTTTCTTGGGCTTTGCATTTCCTTTCGTGATTGGGCTACGCCTTTATTTTTTGCTGCATATCGTGGCCCATTTTTGTTAGGGTTTTACGTAGAAGGTAATCATTATTGCGGCCCATTTAACATCTTCTTCTTTTTTTTTTGTCATTGTTTGTTGCATTTTTACCGCTCCTTGTTGATGATTACAACTGTAGGAACGTTGTTCGGTTATTCTTCCGATTAAACTATAAAGACAACAAAAAGGAGGGGGGATGATACCGTTAGTATGTGTAGAGTCGTGATAGGAGACTTTTTTCCTTAATTATGAAAACGCCCCGGCTTATGACGGTTGAAATGGCGTTATGAGTCCCAAGATAAAGCTACACTAGATTCAAGTCCCGTAATGACTTTGGAAATCTAGTGAACTGCTTTTGTGTAGCACTCTCGTATTTTTGTGCGTCGAAATGAGAGAAAAGACACCCTTTTTTTATAGGCGAGCTCAGAAGACAAAGGAGATCAACGTATTTAACAATATTTTTAATTTGAGATTTGTAACTCCGTATTTGTACATATTCAGATTTTCGAATTTAAAATCTAAAATTTGTATTTCCGATTTGTGCATGAAGGTAGTTGATATTAGGTTTGATTTCTACAACCCATGACAAGGTCGGCCCATAATGATAGGTGGTCAACCCTACACCTTCCGTACAATTCATTCTAGTCATGACCAAGAAAGCTGAAAGCATAAAACCCGGGTCCGAAGTTCGAGTTGAAGCCGGAGTCCTGCACATGTGGTCGGTTTAGCTGCACCCGCTCCTCGTTGATAATGGATAGTGATCCAAAGGTCATGACCTTTAAGCATATTTACTCTTTGTATACTATCCGGAATATTCTCCTTTTAGTCAATGTAGGATATCCATATTTTTGTCCCTTTTTCCCAAGTTTGTATTCCACACACATAACGTTGGACATCATTATCTCAATCACTCAAAATCCAATTTTATTAAATAAGTATACCACGATTAAGTACTCGTAGAGACGAATCTAATGTTCCCGTTTTCTAGTGTGGACGATGGTCAAAGCCCAACAGAAATTTTCCCGGAAAACCCAGGTGCAATACTTGTTAAATTTTAGTTTCAACAATCTCTCACATGAATAGAAATTAATCTATACATGTTTTTGAACACAAAAACTTTTTGTTGGGAGTACAGTAAAATAACTATATTTTGGAAGGTAGTGTTTTTCAGCTTTGAATTGCATGTAGTGAGTAGCTATCGGATATACTCGTCCAGAAGGTGACCATTATGTCTTGAACTACCCGGGATTTGAGGTTAACCAAGACAATAACTTTCAAACAGTTTTATCTTCTCATAGAACGAAGTTCTTTGTTTGTGTTCATTTTGACCTTGAACATTCCTGGTTAATCATGAGTGAACTTGGAGAATTTAGCCTCCTTAGTCTCCTAGACATTGCCCTATTTCAAACTCACAAGGTGATTTGTCCATATTGAATATCTTTTAATACCGTAGTGGATTCATTTAAAGCAAAAGCTTAACCTCGGGTCATATAGCTTGCACTATGTAGAAGCTTGGAACTAGGTAGAGTCATGAGTCTCACAGTGCTCCACTCGATTCAACTTGGTTAGGTAGTCCATTTGAACCTATATCGTCGGATCTCTAGTCTCGTAAGTGGGGATTTTCTTCAAGCTTCCTCTTTTATCATAGACTTTAAGCCTATTTCTCTTGATGATTAAACCGCTTGACCTCTTGGCAAGCCTGATAACTCCACCTTGGTTATATATTTGTATATGTGATGATGGAAGACTTAACATTATGAGCGGTTTACATACTAAAAAATATCGATTATATTTCTAGATTGCATGGTTTGGTTTTATGTTTGTCAAATGTGTGCAAGCCTTGGAAAACATTTCAAAGGATGAATTTAGGCCTTGAAAACTGATACAAGGGACATGCGTAGAGATTGGAAAGCATTTCAAGGGGTTTAACACTGAAGCCTTTAAAACAATTTTAAGGGATCAAAACCAAAGCCTTTAAACAATATACAAAGGATATATCGCCTGGAAGGAATTCAAAATTCAAGATTCAATCTCAACAACCAAATCTATCAAGGATCAAGAGAAGATCTTCCAAGAAGATATCAAGAAGATTTGACCAACAAGAACATCTCGACCAACAAGAAGATTCGGCCCAACAATAAGATTCGGCCCAACAATAAGATCTAGCAAATATCTCAACAAATTGACGCAAGACTGGAGATCTCTTCCAAACGGATCTCACAAAGATCTCGAAGATATTCAATCAAAAATTCTCAACAAACTTGAAGATCTCAAAGCTTGAAACAAGAACTTCAATGACAAGATCTTTAATAGCTCTTTTCAAGAAAAGATCTCGGAGAAAATGAATCACAACGTGCGTCAAGAATATGAAGAAGATTAAAGATCTAAAATGGCTATTTCATCTCAACACACAGCGTTTTCTATGGAGAAGAAGGAACATCAACAACGGTCATCTTCACAACGGCTAGAAGAATTCTTCATCGAAGACTATAAATGAAGATCATAATTGAAGAGAAGAACAATAAGCTTACACGGAAACATCTAAGTCTTCAAGCAATCAAAGCATCTTCATTTCGTTCCAAAAGTTTTTCTTCCTCTAAGAATATAAAAGCTTACTTCCTTTGAGAGAGAAAAACACGAGAGCTTCATTGGTATGTCTAGAGAGTGTTATACTCGAGTTTGTGTTACTCTGCGAAATAACTAGGCTATTACAGCTAGGTTAAGAGTTGGAACTAGATCGTAGCATTGTCTACTGTGAGAGAAAAAGAGGATTTCTTCTAGGTTGTATCTACGACTCATTGAAGCTGATAATAGGTAGTTAGATCATACGGGTAAAGAAGCCCTAGGACGGAGACGTAGGCTGTTAGAGTTGAACTTCATGAACATGTCACCATGTCGATCTTTTCATTTCCGCACCATATCTTTCTTTATTGTGACTAACGTTGCTTTGTAGGATTTCAGATTCAAGGTCTTGAAATCACTTTCAAAGCCCTTGAAAACCAGTTGTGTCACAAAGAGCACAAATCGACATCAAGGCCTTGAAATCAGTTTCAAAGCCTTGAGATAGGTTTTTGCGAAAAGTTCTCATACTCTATTCAACCCCCCTTCTAGAGTATATATATTCTTTATATTCATCTTCACGGTTTTTCAATTAGTATTAGAGCTAGAGTCACATATATTTATTTAACCATCAGTGAGACTAATCATGAATTTTGTAGGTGATGGAGGATTTGCTCAAGGAAGATCCACATCTCGACCAGCACTCTTCTGTGACAACAACTTTGCCCATTGGAGAGCACTAATGCAAATGTTCGTTATTGATCAGGATATGGAACTTTGGAGCATTATTCAAAATGACCCTAAAACCCCAACCACCACGGTTGAAGGAGTTCAAGTCGCAAAGAAGGAAGCTGACTTCACACAAACCGATTTGGATAGCGTTTCAAAGAACTACAAGGCCAGAACTTGCTCTATTGTGGATTGGACGCAAATGAATTCAACCGTGTCTCATCATGCAAGAGTGTAAAAGAAAATGGGACAAACTTGTTGTCACATACGAAGGAACAAGTCTAGTCATGGAAACAAAGATAAACATCTTCCTCAGACAATATGAGCTATTGAAGATGAACTCAAATGAATAAGTCAAAGAAATGTTCAAACGATTCACCGAGATCGTGAACAACCTAGACTCACTTGGAAAGGTCTTCACAAACGAAGAGAAAGTAATGAAGGTTCTAAGGAGCTTACCTAAAGCCAAGTGGGGACCAAATATGATTGTAGTCAAAGAAGCTCAAAATCTCACAACACTTCCTCTTGACAACCTTCTTGGAAAGCATATCACCCACAAAATGGTTCTTGGTGAAGATGATGGAGAGCTCCCATCCAACACAAGAACCTGGCTCTAAGATCTAAGAAGTATGAGATACCATCAGAGGAGGAAGATATGATGATGAAGATGAGGAAGATCCATTTGCCTTGATCTCTAGAGGTCTTGTGAAAATTCTTAAAATGAAGAAGCAGTTTGCAAACAATAAAGATTATCCGCGAGCATCAAGACCTCGAGCTAAGTTTTCTAACCCTAACAAGAAAAATGAAGTTCAGGCTTGTTTTGAATCTGGTGAAACGGATCATTTAATAAAGGATTTTCCACAAAAGAGGAGGAACAACTTTAGGAAGAATGACCGAAATAAGAAAGCTATGGTAGCTTTATGGAGTGCTTCAGATTCTACTAATGAATCAGAAAACAAAAAAGAACAAGCAAACCTTTCTCTTATAGCCGATCATAAATGAAGAACCGTAAGGTGAATATAAAGGATATAAATAATCTAGAAGGGGGGTTGAATAGAGTATGAGAACTTTTTGCAAAAACCTAATCTCAAGGCTTTGAAACTGATTTCAAAGGTCTTAATGTCGATCTGAGCTCTTTGTGACACAACTTGTTTTCAAGGGCTTTGAAAGTGATTTCAAGGGCCTTGACTTTGTAAATCTGCAAAGAAACATTAGTCACATTACAACAAGATATGGTGCGGAAATAAAAAGATCGACACGGTGATATGCTTACGAAGTTCGGCTCTAACAACCTACTCTCCGTCCTAGGGTTTACCCGTAGGATCTAACTATCTACTATCAGCTTCAAAGGGTCCTAGATACAACCTAGAAGAAATCCCCTTCTTCTCTCACTATATCCAATGCTACGATCTAGATCTAACTCTTAACATAGGTATAATAGCCTAGTTACTACACAGAGTAACACACACTCAAGTATAACACTCTTTAGATATTCCAATGAAGCTCTCATGTTTTTCTCTCTCTAAGGAATAAAGCTTTTGCAAACTAAGAGGAAGAAAAACTTCTTGGGTCGAATGAAGATGCTTTGGATCGCTTGAAGACTTTTGATATTTCCGTGTAAGCTTGTATATCTTCTTCTTCAATTGACATCTTCATTTGTAGTCTTCGATGGAGAAGTCTTCGAACCGTTGTAAAGATGACCGTTCTTGATGTTTCTTCTTCTCCATAGAAAACGCTTCTTGGTTGAGATGAGATAGCCGTTGTAGATTTTCCTTATTTTCTTCATCTCCTTAACGCACGTTGATTCTTCTTCTCCATAATATTAGGTCATAAAGCACATTCCCACACAGGGCACAAACTACACATAACATCACACATTCACATAACTCAACCAAGGGAAGAACTAGGTCTAACCCGTCGATTCTATCGATGCTACTAGCTCAACATAACACTCAACCAAAGGTACTATCATTAGTCTCCCAGTTAGCCTCATCGTTTCCTTGTTTGCCCCTAGATTATCATGACTGACGACCTATCTCGAGTCATGTATATACTCTCTCGATTGATGCACATGAAACACCGGGTGAACGCCACTACTCTTGGTGGCAACATCAACTTGTAAGCCACTTCTACAATTTGCGCTAAGATCTCCAAAAGGTCCGATATATCGGAAACTCAACTTCCTTCTCGGGTCTTTCTCAATACAATATTTCCATTATGTTTCTCTTTTATTGTCTCTAACAAAGAAGATCGGATTTCCAATTTACACCATTGGCTTTAGTTCATGTCAAACCAAACTTTGATGTTACGTTTTCTCATTCTTGCCGCGAGTTCCAAGTAATGAAGGAAGTACTTTACTTCACACTGCTTCTACTATAACGAGACATATATGATATAACTTTTACATCGTTCCTCAATACTCCATTAAGACCTTGTCTTGGAGAATCGCTTGTACACTTCAAATCCATCTTACCTGGAGGCAATTCGAAACAGTTGCACCAATGAATCTCCTCTTAACTCTCACAACTCCATTTTCGATTTTCGTCTCAGTCAATACTTTATTGTCGTCCGGAGTAGGTTAGTCATTGATGGTGTTACTTGGAGACTCTCTCCACAAATCTGGTAATGACCAACACATTCAAGAAAACCCGTAACTTCTTTCCCATCCTTCGAGGGTTGCCATCCCGAGACAACTTGTCATACAACTTCTCTCTTCTTCGAGAGTAGACCAAAATATCTTATCCGGGCACTAGTAAGCCCATATGGAATTACTACAACTCGTAGTGACCATGGTTTGTCCGGAATGCCGTATTTGCAATATCCCAGTCTCGAATTCTCAATTGGTGTTAATCAGTCCTTAAATCAATTTTAGAAGAGATTACTTACCCTTGCAACGGATCGAGTAGATCATTCATTCGTTGTAAGGGATACTTATCCTTCACCATTATCTTGTTCGACCCACGGTAATCAATGTTCAAAACTGTTTGTCCTTTTCACAACAATTCTAGTGTTCCCATAATAAGTTCAAATCAAGAGTTCGAGATATAATTAAATATGAGATTCAAATCGAGAGCTCAAGATAACATTCGGAGTTCTCCATAGCATTTGACTAATTCTAATGAACTCTTATCAATAATTTCTTGCAATTTCTCCTATGATTGCTTCCTCAATTCGAGTATCTTCACGGGGGTCATATATTGATGTCATTTTGTACGGCGCTTTGAAAATTGGAGTTGAGCCAAGATCAACCTTAGTGGCAAAATCCACATTCCGATGTATTGGAATCCGTAATATCTTGGGTTCCATATTTTCTCTTCCCGTCACATTTTGCAATAACCGATACAATCTTGTCTTATCACTTTACAAATGATCATGAAACAATTGATCTACCCCAATCTATTGAAGTGACGTCTTTAAGACTCGTGTATTGTTCCATCTTCAGCTATGATCGTGTTTGTTCTCTTTCAAGGGTCCTTCTTCTCTCGAATTCGTACTGTTCCATCTTTTTCACCTTGTAGGCATGGTCATAATAACCTTTTAAGAACTCATACGTATGTGTTGCCATAAGCGTCCTAACTGTAGGGCATAGTCACGTCTTATAAAAAATCGATCTTATCTTCTTTGCTTTCATTGACACACCCACATGTGGGAAACGTTCTTCGAATATTATATAAACTTTCACTATTTCTTGGAGTAGGTGTAGGACTTACTTCGTTTTCTTATGTAATGTCAATCCGACCGTAGAGGTTTTAACCTCAATCTTTCTAAACTTCTCGTACATCTCATGTTGACATCAAACTTCAAAACTTCGATCTTCTCTTACTCTTGTTGGTCACCTTATGCATCTCTTGGTATTCCATGAACATCTCTTGGTATTCCTAACCAAAATTAATGAAAGATCCACTCATTACTTCACGAAGCACTAACATCATAAACATTAAGCTTTCAGTGTTGCCCTAATCTAGGTCCTCCCTTTCACGCCATAGCTACCATGGCTCTTCCGTGTGAGTTTGAAACATCTGACTCAGCTTTTGCTCGCGAAAAAGTACCATCCATTTCATAAGAACGAACCTACTATGCATTCTCATTATATATTCCGATTTACGTACAACAACAATGGAAGCTTCTCCTCCTATTTGTTCTTCTAGTCCTCTTTACCTTGACCAAACATTAAAAGATCTGATCCGTTTCATTTTCCCACATGTCAACCCCATGACCTAAGAAGGTCGCAAAGGGTCGTTACTATCTGCCCCTAAGGGGTCTGTTACACTTACCTGCTTCGAACCCATTGAATGCTACATGATCAAGACATTTGCACTTCCGTTGATACACCTCCTTACTGTTGACATTGAATCACCTGCAATACTCCAAGTCCTTGTTACCGATTCTCTATATTCCCATAGTCTTGTTTACTCTTCCCATCTACACATCAATAGACAACCCGTACATGTGCGTTCTTGGTTGTCACCGATTAGCTTATAAATGACCTTCTCCAATGTCGATGACTTACCATTCTTCTATACCTTTCATGTCACCATTTTCATGAGGCTACCGGCTCGGGGTACTCTACTTTAACTCCTCTAGCTCAATCTACGTTCCATGCTTCCTTCTACTTTTGTAAGGTAACTCTACCTTTCTCATATATTTAAACACTCTTCCACGATGTTTTACAAATGCACTTTGAAGAACCGTTACGTTAATATAGAGGATAAAAGATACTCTAGAAGGGGGGTTGAATAGAGTATGGGAACTTTTCGCAAAAACCTATCTCAAGGCTTTGAAACTGATTTCAAAGGTCTTGATGTCGATCTGAGCTCTTTGTGACACACTTTGATTTCAAGGGCTTTGAAACTGATTTCAAGGGCCTTGACTTTGTTAACTTGCAAAACAAAGTTAGTCACAATAAAGCGGAAAAAGTGCTGAATGTAAAAGATCGACATGAGTATATGTTTACGAAGTTTGGCTCTAGGTATATCCGTAGGATCTAACTATCTTATCAACTTCAAAGAGTCCTAGATACAAACAAGAAGAAATCCCCTTCTTCTCTCAATGTAGCCAATGCTAAGATTTCAAGCTGATCCTAAGGATTCACACTTGATAGCTATGAAAAGAATTTTTCGGTATCTCAATGGCACTAAGGATCTAGGTTATGGTACCCACGTCAAAGCTCGTTTCACCTTGTTAGCTATTCAGATGCAAACTTTCAGGTTATAAGGTCGATAGGAAAAGCACGCTTGGATGTTTCCAATTCTTAGGGTCATCTCTAATCAGTTGGCACTCCAAGAAGCAAAATTCTGTCGCCCTATCCACAGCCGAAGCTGAATATATAGTTGTGGGAGCCTGTTGTGCACAAATTTTGTGGATTGCTCAACAACTTCGTGATCTTGGCTTTGACTTAAAAGGTATTCCCATAAAATGTAATAATACTAGTGCTATTTCTATAACCAAAAATCATGTGCAGCATTCAAGGACTATGCATATTGATGTAAGACATCACTTCATACGTGATCATGTTGAGAAAGGTGACATTTCGATCTCTTTTATATCTACTAACTTGCAGCTTGCAGATATCTACCAAGCCTCTTCCTGAGGAACAATTTAATTATTAAATTGGAGTTTGTTATGTTGAATGATAACACGATTTATGACGTTAGTTTAGGCATCCATTTAGGTAGTTTTTCCAACTATTCATGCATAGTTTGGCATTAGTTCATGACGTTTACGTATGATTCATGCATATTGTCGAGATAGACGCCTACACGAACTATTGACGGTTTTGTAGGTATTTTGGGGAGCTTTTGGGGCTTAATCGATACATTCGAGGATCATTCCTCGTGATGACACACTTTAGGACCCATTAAGAAGCAAACTAGGAGCTAAGGAGGACACATAGGACCATGTTGGTGCATGCCTTGCACCAACTCATGGCTTGATGATCAAAAGAAAGCTAAACAGAGGAAACCACGGGTAGGAGGCCGTGGTTTTGGCCGTAATTTTGGCCGTGATTCTTTGTGGACAGCTGTCCCACGATCTCCATAACCGACTCTTGCTCTTGGTGGAGGCTATAAGTGGTCCTGCAGGCTGATTCTCAAGGATCCTCTCCCACACTCTCTCATTCAACAACATTCCATTGGAGGCTACTCTTGGAGGGGAGCAAAAACACTCTCATTTGGAGAAGAAGAAGAAGAACACTAGTCTTAGAGTTTTCATAGTTTTTGAGAGATTTTTGAGTGAACTAGTTGAAGACATTTGCAAGGTTTTGTAAGGAACGATTCAAACCTTCTTTTTGAAGGGTTGTAAGTCTTTCTTAACATATATTCAGCTTGGTTTTCTTGTTCTACTTGTTTCATTACTCTTTTATTTCATTTTCTTGCTATGGAAGCCATGAATGTATGCTTGTTAAGTTTGATTGTTAAGATGCATGTTATTGGCTAAGTAGTTGAGATTCTAGGGTAAAGGAATGATGGTTATGGCTTGGACTATGATAGAATAGACTTAAATGTATCCTTGGATGATTTGCTTGCTCGTACTTAAATAGTGTTACAAATCACGGTCTGTTCTAGGACAACCACGGCCGTGGTTCTTATGATCTGCCCATGGTTTGCTTCTGTTGTGCTTGTATTGATAATTCTGAATGTTAGGATGTTAGATTGTTGAAATCCCACTGTTTGTTAAGCTTAATCTAGCCTAGGGTGACCTAATGCTGGCAAACTAAGTGAGGAAAGAGACCTACCCAGTGATTTGCGACCTTAAGTACCAATGATGACGAACTCTAGGTAGTAGTGAGCCTCATAAGCCGCTATTAGACTGAGTGTGCTAGGATTGATGTTTAGGACTCGCCTTCCCGAGACTTACCCGGTAAGGAGAGGTTAGATCCCTAGATAGCAATCCGGTTTGTGTAGATTTCCTAACCTTAGGCTCCTAGAGACTTACCCGGTAATAGGACCTTAGTTGCGGGATTAGTGGATCATGAGACCTACCCGGTGATTGATCCCATTTGAGAAACGTTCCTTCCCAACACACCATAGCTAGTTCAAGATTGATTAGAAGCTTGAGCCCAATGCCATAACCGGAATTCCTAACCCCTAGAATCCTCCTTTCTCTCCTTGATCAAATATCTCGTGTTGTGATGCTTGTTTGCATTGCTAGCTAGATTCGTTAGTTTGTTTTAAAATCTTGCATCAATTGTGATCTTTTTTGATCACCACAAAACCAACCCAAAAACATTATGATTTTCATTTCTTTATTCCTTTCTCTTTTCTTAGACTAGATTTACACTATCCTTTGTCACTTATTTGATTCAATTTCAACTTAGTCTTTGTGTTCGACCTCGGAATACTATCCTTGCTACAAAACGACCCATACACTGTGGGTTCGCTAGGAGTTAGGAAAAATATATCGAGTTATAAATTTAAGACTTTTGCGTGCTACAATTCTTAGCGTAACAAGTTTTTGGCGCCTTTGCCGGGGACTAGGTCTAGATTGAATCATTTTTTGTGATTGTTCATAGTGTAGGTCTTTGTTGTTGCTTTTGATCTTGTTTGGTTTGTGTCTTTGAATTTTCAGGACATCTCCCATTCTTTAGGTGCATGCAAAGATCTCGTGGCAAGGATTTAGCTCCATTCGATCCCAAACCGGAGAAAACCCTTAAAGCTAGATCTAAGAGCGTTAAGAAGAAGAAGGAGATGACCGCAAGAGATCTTCAAGCTGAGTTGGATGAAGCTTTGGAGCAAATTAGGCTAAGGGATGAACTCTTGGAGAATGAAAGGAGACTTGCAAATGAGAGGCAAGAAGCAACTAGGAGGGAAATTGAAGAGATTAGGCAAGCTCTTGTACAAAGAGAGCTTAATCGTCAACAACCTTCACCACCACCACCGCAGCCAGTGGAGCCACAAACGTTAGGGCAACCTATGGATCCATCCCAAAGAGTGCACCGTCCGGGTGTGAACTTAGCAGCCCATGATTATGAGCTCCGCCCTCAAGTGCTACAAATGATTTGGCATAATCAATTTGGAGGGATGGAAGGAGAGTCTCCTCATCAACACTTGATGAACTATAAAATCTTGATGGAGACTCTAAGGCCACCTAGATTGGAGAACAACAACCATAAGCTTAGGGCTTTTTCCTTCTCACTTAAGGATAAAGCCTTGGCTTGATACCAATCGATTCCACTAGGACGTGTGAGTACTTGGGAAGAGATGACAACCGAGTTCTTGACAAAGTTCTTCCCACCTTCCAAGACAACCGAGCTAAGAGGGAAGATCAATGCCTTCGTGATGAAGGATAGAGAGAGCCTATTCTAATCTTGGGAGAGGTTCAAGGACCTCCTTCTAGATTTTCCACACCATGGGATACCGAAGATAGAGCTATTGGAGATCTATTTCAAAGGGCTTGATGAGGATAGCCAATTCAAGCTTCAATCGCTTTCCGGTGGAACATTCATGGAGAAGAATGTGGATGAGTCTTGGGAGTTTGTGATAACACGATTTATAGCATAGTTTTAGGTGCACATTTAGGTAGAATTCTCGCTCAATCATGCATTATCTAGCACTAGTCCAATGCGTTTTGCACTCAAAACATGTATTTTGTCGAGATAGACGTCTACACGGACTTGTGTGCGTTTTGTAGGTATTTCGGGAAGTTTCGAGCCCAAACGACGCGTTTGAAGGTCGCTCGATTAGAGGACACGTTTCCAAACTCATTAGAACGCAAGGCAAGGGCTGAGAAGGACTCAAGGAACCTTGCCAACACAGGCCATGCATCAAACCACAGCCTATTGATCCAAAACAAAGTTTCTGCACAGAATCACGGGTTCCTGAAGAACCACGGCCGTGGAAATGACCGTGGATTTTGCCAGATTCTCGTGACAGTTGTGCCACGACTCTCACGGCCAGCTCATGAAGAAATTGGTTATAAAAGTGGTCCAGGAGAGTTGTTAGAGGCAGCTGGGATTTGGGTAGTTTGAGAGCAGCTCACATATTCTCCATTTTCCTTTGACAAAATATATTCCAAGAAGAAGAAGGATTTTTTCTAGGAAGGGAAGTGCAAGAAGAAGAAGAAAGGAGCCATTGCCATTGAAGAGGAGAGGAGAAGACACACTTAGCTCTTGTATTTTCGGATTTGTTTCTAGAAGTTTTTGAACTCTTGAACCTTCCTTTGGAAGGATTGTAAGTCGTCCTAATTTCATCTTCAGATTTGGATTGTGTTTGAAGTTTATTTGTTTATCTTCTTTCTCTCATTTTCTTGCAATGGAGGTTATGAATCTATGTTTGTTTGCTTTGATTCCCATTATGAATGTTGTAGGCTAGATTGATGTGATTCTAGGGTAAGGAAAGGAAGGTTGTGGCTAGAACTATGATAGGACAGTCTAAATTTTACCTTTGGATGATTTTTGCTTATGAACGTAGCTACTGTTAGAAATCACGGGTAGTTCTTGAAGAACCACGGTCGTGGTTTCTGTAGAACAAACCGTGGTTCTTCCTGGTTCAAAGGATCTTACCTTAGGTTCATAAAATTGTTGAAACCCTAAGTTTTTGCTGAGTTTAACCTACCCTAGGGTGTCCTAGTGTAGCGACTAAGTGTTGGGAGAGACTTACCCGGTAATCCTTGCCCTTAGAATCTAAAATAGCAAAACCTTAGGTAATGGTGAGCCTAATAAGCCGCCATTGGATTGAATGTGCTAGGATAGTTGATTAGGACTTCCCTTTCCGAGACTTACCCGGTGAGGATAGGTTAGAGCCCTAATTAGACAATCCAGTTTGTGTTAAACTCCTATCCTTAGGTTCTTAGAGACTTAACCGGAAATGAGACCTTAGGTGTGGATTAGTTGGATCATGAGACTTACCCGGTAATTGATCCCATTTTAGGAACACTTAATCCCAACATATCATAATCAATCCAAAGAATGAATAGATAACTTGAGTTTTATGCCACAACCGAAATTTCCAATCCCTAGAATCCGTCTTCCCTTTCTTTTGATCAACACTTTGTTCGATTTGTTTATTTGTGCAAATTTTCCGACTTAGTTTGATTGATTGTTTGCGTGCATTTGATCCTTGAAGTGATCACCTAAAAACAACCAAAACAATTGAGATTTTCTTCCTTTATTTGCTCCTTTCCTTTAGACTTAGATCTTGCTAAATTCAATCACAACTTAATTCGATTTCACCTTAGTCTTTGTGTTCGACCTTGGAATACTTATCTTGCTACATACGTCCTGTACACTGCGGGTGCGCTAGAAGTAGGATAATTATAACGAGTATAAATTTAAGGCTTTTTACGTACACATTCTTAGCGTGACAAGTTTTTGGCACCGTTGCCGGGGACTAAGTCTAGATTGAGTCTATTTTGTGATTGATTCTAGTGTAGATCTTTCTTGTTTCTTTTGATCTCTTTTTGATTTGTGTCTTTGCTTTTCAGGACATCTATTACTCTTTAGGTGTATGCGAAGATCTCGTGGCAAGGATTTAGCTCCATTCGATCCCGAACCGGAGAAAACCCTTAGATCTAGATCTAAGAACATCCGAAAAGAGAAAGAGATGGCCGGTAGAAATCTTCAAGCTGAATTGGATGAAGCCTTAGAGCAAATAAGGCTAAGGGATGAACTCTTGGAGGAAGAAAGGAGACTTGCCAATGAGAGGCAAGAGGAAACTAGAAGGGAGATTGAAGAGATTAGGCAAGCTCTTGTTCAAGGAGAGCTTAATCGCCGACAACCTCCACCACCTCCACCACAACCGCAGCCGGCGGCCAATGTTAGGGTTGTTCCCATTGCCATTGATGAGCCACAAACCCTAGGGAGACGCATGGATCCGGCACAAAGAGCACACCGACCGGGTGTGAATCTAGGAGATCCCGCAACCCACAACTATGAGCTCCGCCCTCAGGTTCTACAAATGATCCGGCACAATCAATTTGGAGGGATGGAAGGAGAGTCTCCTCATCAAAATTTGATGAACTATGAATTTTGATGGAGACTCTTAGACCACCAAGATTGGAGAGCAACAACCATAAGCTAAGGGCCTTTTCCTTTTCTCTTAAGGACAAAGCCTTGGCTTGGTATCAATCTATTCCGCAAGGGAGAGTTGGTACTTGGGAGGAGATGACAACCGAGTTCTTGACCAAGTTCTTCCCACCTTCCAAGACCACCGAGTTAAGGGGAAAGATCAATGCCTTTGTGATGAGGGATAGAGAGAGTTTGTTCAAGTCTTGGGAGAGATTCAAAGATCTCCTTCTAGATTGTCCGCACCATGGCATACCGAAAATTGAGCTATTGGAAATCTACTTCAACGGGCTTGATGAAGATAGCCAATTCAAGCTTCAATCTCTTTCCGGTGGGACCTTTATGGAGAAGCATGTGGATGATGCTTGGGAGTTTGTGGAGAAGCAAGCTCTAGTGATTGAGAAGTACTCTCATAGGAAGAGTGAGGGGAGAAAGGCGGGAGCATATGAGGTGAGTGAAGTCACCATGAGCAATTTCAAGCTTGACGCCATCAACAACGAGTTGAAATCCTTAAGAGAGTTGTGCACTACCACCTTGAAGAGCCAAGCAACTCCTCAAGCACCTCCACGAGCCAACTTGTCTTCCAAGGAGGAAGATGTGAATTATATGGGAAGGGGCAACTTCAACAACTACCAAGGCCCAAGAAATTTCAACAACAACCGGCAATTCAACAATTACCGGCCAAACCACAACCATCCCGGATTTTCTTACTCTAATCCGGATGGAGCCTTGAACCCTCCCGCCTCCACAAGCACAACTCCACCACAAAGAGCTTCACAAGAACCTCCACCCGGTTTTACTCAACCTTCAAAGGATAGAACCGAAGTCATGTTTGAACAATTGCTAGGAAGATTGAGTGGACTTGAGAGCACCGTTACTTCAATTTCTAAGGCTCAAAAGGTCTTGGAAGCACAAGTCTTTCAAAAAGCGGGTGAAGCACATAGAGATCCGGGAAAGCTTCCCGGAAGAACCGAAGACAACCCAAGAGGCCAAGTTTTAGCTATCACAACAAGAAGTGGGTTGAGTATGAAGGATCCTTTGCCCAAGGACCAAGCTAAGGGGAGTCAAGTAGTGGTAGAAGAGGGAAGAAAGCAAGATGATGGAGGCAAGAGCAAGGATGTAGAGCCAACCTATGTGGCACTGCCTCCATACAAGCCACCACTACCGTTTCCACAATCAAGAGCAAGAGCTCGTTTGGACAATCACTTTGGTAAGTTCCTTGAACTAATGTCCAAGTTACATATTAACATTCCGTTCATGGATGCCATCTTAGGAATGCCGGCATACGGGAAGTTCTTGAAGGAAATACTCTCCAACAAAAGGAAGTTGGAGGAGTATGGGGAGATTAGGATGACCAAGAGAGCCTCGGAGTTAATCCAAACAATGAAGGAGGCAATGCCTCCCAAGCTAAGGGATCCGGGCTCTTTTTGCGTTCCAATTGGAGTAGGAGACGTGAAGTACGAAGCCCTTTGTGATCTTGGGGCGAGTGTAAGCATCATACCGCTTACACTTAGTAACAAAGTCGGGCTAGGAGAGCCAAAACCGGTCAAGATGACCCTCTATATGGTGGACCGTTCTATCACTCATCCAGTTGGGATTCTTGAGGACATTCCGGTGCAATTGGGAGGCTTCTATGTGCCTATTGACTTTGTAGTGTTGGACATTCCGGCGGACTACCCGGTTCCCATCATCCTAGGAAGACCTTTCCTAGCCACATCCGGATGTTTAGTGGATTGGAAGAACGGGACTCTCTCCTTCAACATAGGAGAGGAGAACATCAAGTTCAAGCTATCCACAATGATGAAAGGGCCAACCCTTGATGAAGATATCTTCAACATAGTCGAGCAAGAAGAATCTAGAGAAATGGTGAGCTCGATTTTGATCAAGGATCCCTTGGAAAAGGTTCTCACCTTGAGTATGATGGAGGAAGACATTGAGGAGAATTGCAATGAAGAGATCAAAGCCTTGGAGGCATTGGAAGAGGAGCCAAGAGTTGGATTTGAGAGCCATGAAGAAATTGTGAACAGCTGCAAGTTCCACGGTCAAGATTTAGGAACCACGGCCTTCAAACTCTCTGGACAACTCCGAGAAGCAAGCTTGGCAAGAACCACGGTCGTGGAAGTTGAGCAACCCGTGATTCTAACCGTGGTTTCCCCTGAATCAGCTCTTAATGATGATCAAGCTTCTAGGAGCCAAGGGGAGTCTTCATTTTCTTTGCATTCATCTCATCCAATCTTATTTGGATCGTCTTCAACCGAAAAAGGTCCTCCCTCACTTGAACTCAAACCCCTCCCCTCTCATTTAAAGTATGCATTCCTTGGTGATAATTCTACATATCCGGTGATTGTTAATGCATGCTTGAGTGATGATGAACTTGCTAAATTGCTGCATGAACTAAGATTGCATAGGAAGGCCATTGGTTATACTATTGATGATTTGGTTGGCATTAAGCCATCTTTGTGCATGCATAAGATAATGATGGAAGATAACCACAAACCCTCTATTGAACATCAAAGGAGATTGAACCCTATAATGAAAGAGGTGGTCAAAAAGGAAATCATTAAGTTGCTAGATGCGGGAATTATCTACCCTATCTCGGATAGTAAGTGGGTTAGCCCCGTTCATGTAGTACCTAAGAAGGGTGGAATGACGGTAGTAACTAACGAGAACAATGAACTAATACCAACTAGGACGGTCACGGGATGGAGAATGTGTATAGATTATAGGAAATTGAACATGGCCTCTAGGAAAGACCACTTTCCCCTCCCCTTCATTGACCAAATGCTAGAAAGATTAGCTCAACACTCTCACTTTTGCTATCTAGATGGGTATAGTGGATTCTTCCAAATCCCTATCCACCCCGATGACCAAGAGAAAACAACTTTTACATGTCCATGGGGTACATTTGCATATAGGAGAATGCCATTTGGGTTGTGTAATGCACCCGCCACCTTTCAAAGGTGTATGATGGCTATCTTTTCGGAATACATAGAAAATATCATGGAGGCGTTCATGGATGATTTCTCTGTTTATGGTTCTTCTTTTGATGATTGCTTGGCTAACTTGTCATTAGTATTGCAAAGATGTGAGGAGACAAATCTTGTCTTAAATTGGGAAAAATGCCACTTCATGGTAAGTGAAGGTATTGTGTTAGGACACTTGGTGTCTAACCGTGGCATTGAGGTTGATAGGGCTAAGATTGAAACGATAGAGAAGTTGCCACCACCTACCTCGGTGAAGGGGGTAAGGAGTTTCTTAGGGCATGCCGGTTTTTACCGGAGGTTCATCCAAGATTTCTATAAAATTTCTAAGCGTCTCACTAACCTACTAATGAAAGATGTTGATTTTGTGTTTTCCAAAGATTGTCTTGAAGCGTTTTGTAGGTTGAAGAACGCCTTGATCTCCGCACCTATCATGCAACCTCCGGATTGGAGTTTACCATTTGAGATCATGTGCGATGCAAGTGATGTGGCCGTTGGGGCCGTTTTGGGGCAAAGGAAAGAAGGGAGCACTCATGCTATTTACTATGCTAGCAAGACGCTAGACGATGCCCAACTCAATTATGCTACTACCGAGAAGGAGTTGTTAGCGGTAGTGTATGCATTTGAGAAGTTCCGCTCGTACCTTGTTGGAGCGAAGGTCATAGTTTACACGGATCATGCGGCGATCCGTTATCTACTTACAAAGAAGGATGCCAAGCCAAGGTTGATTCGGTGGATCCTTCTTCTTCAAGAGTTTGATTTGGAGATAAGAGATAAGAAGGGATCCGAGAACTCGGTGGCGGATCACCTTAGTAGACTCCCACCATTGGAGCTTGGGAAAGACAACATCCCGATAGATGATTCGTTCCGGGATGAACAATTGCAAATGGTGGAAGAATGCTTATTCCAAGTGGCTAGGGGAAGTGAGCCATGGTATGCCGACATTGTGAATTACTTGTTGTGTGAGGAAGTGCCTCCCGGATTATCATATTCGCAAAGGAAAAAGTTCTTCAACGATGTAAGGCATTACTATTGGAGCGAGCCACTTCTATTCAAGAGAGGCCCGGATGGGGTGCTTAGGAGATGCATACCCGAAGACGAAATGGAAAGTGTGATCCGGCATTGTCACTCCTTACCATGTGGAGGCCATGCTAGCTCACACAAGACGTGTGCCAAGGTATTGCAATCCGGTTTTTATTGGCCTAACTTGTTAGAGATGTGCAAGGTTTTGTAGCGGCATGTGATGCTTGCCAAAGAACGGGGAACATCTCAAGGAGGAATGAAATGCCCTTGAACAACATCCAAGAAGTTGAGATTTTTGATGTGTGGGGTGTAGACTTCATGGGACCATTCCCTTCTTCATGTGCCAATCTTTTCATCCTATTGGCGGTGGACTATGTGTCAAGATGGGTAGAGGCAATCGCCTCTCCTACGAATGATGCCAAGGTGGTGGTGCGGTTCTTCAACCGAGTGATCTTCCCTAGGTTTGGAACACCAAGGGTGATCATTAGTGATGGAGGGAAGCACTTCATAAATAGGAATTTTGGAGCACTTTTGGCCAAGTATGGGGTGACTCACAAGGTGGCAACACCCTACCATCCTCAAACTAGTGGTCAAGTGGAGATCTCCAACCGAGAGATCAAGGCCATCCTCGAGAAGACGGTGTCTAGAACAAGGAAGGATTGGGCCATGAAGCTAAATGACGCACTATGGGCATATAGAACCGCTTTCAAGACACCTATTGGCACCACTCCCTACAAATTGGTCTATGGCAAGTCTTGCCACCTTCCGGTGGAAATGGAGCATAGAGCTTATTGGGCCATTAAGTGGCTAAATTTCGACCTCAAGGAGGCGGGAGAGAAGAGATTGCTTGATATCAATGCCCTTGAGGAGCTCCGGTTGGAAGCTTATGAGAATGCCCGGATTTACAAGGAGAGAACCAAAAGGTGGCATGACAAGAGGATCATTCCAAAGGAGTTGAGTGAAGGAGATCTTGTCCTTCTCTTCAACTCGAGGCTAAAGCTCTTTCCCGGAAAGCTCTAACAAGATGGACCGGGCCATATGTGGTGAAGAAGATCTTTCCCCATGGAGCTATTGAGATAGGAGGGGAGCATTGTGGAAATTTCAAGGTGAACGGACATCGCTTGAAGAAGTACATTCCGGGAGCCCCGATAGACATGATTGCCCCGCTTCACCTTGCATAGACGCCCCCGAGTTTGGTCAAGCTAATGACCTTAAAGAAGCACTTGGTGGGAGGCAACCCATCGGTAACATTTTTCCTTCATTTTAGCTTAGATTTTTCTGTTTTTGTGTGCTTTGTGTGTTTTGTCTATTTTATGTGTGCTAGAACATTAGTGGCATTGGAAGCCTTTCTTGGAAATGGTGATGATGAAACCCTCATTAATCATGGGTGGAGCGGACGCGGAACTTGGACGGCTAGCGGTGCCTAGCGCGGGTTTCAAAGCTTGAAGGATGCTTAGAGCTCCCTACCATGGTTGAAAGGATCATCCAACATCAATCCTCTTGAGAATTCCCAAATACCGAAGAAAACCATTTTACATTGTGAGAACCTTCTTTCGCTCTCTTTACTTGAATACCACATTGGGGACAATGTGTTTCTAAGTATGGGGTGGGGTTTGCATGATCCTTTGCATGATGAGCATCTAGGATAGTTCAATATTTGCACATATCTTGCATTGTACATACTTAAAGCGAAAATTCCATAAAAATCAGAAAATTTAAAAATTTTTGTGCTTTCTAGGCTTGGATATGATCCTAATGATGAAAACTTGTCTTGTGATTGGCTATGAATGGCCTTATGTGTTGAATTGATAAATGCATATGTGGACTAGAACTACTTCTCTTGAATTCCATGAATGACTTGAGAGCATGATGATTGCTTAGAATGGATTGAGTATTGAAAATCGAAATTACATGATAGTTCTTGCATACCATCTAGGAATGAATAAGGCATTTCATCTTTCTCTACTTCTCATCTTGATTATGATTGCTTGAGCACCTCAATTGATATAAAATTGACCTCCTTTTAAAACCCATCCGGGAATAGGAGCATGCTAGTGTGTTTGAATGTGTAAAAAGCAAGTGCGGGGTGAAGATGTAATGAAAAGAATGTCGTGAATGGAATGCTGAAATTATTGTGGAAGTGTAGCCAAAATAGGTTTGGGGGCGTTGGTTTAAATGACAAGTAACTCGGTACACTTCACATAATCGGGTGTTGGTGCCTTGCCAAAGTCAAATGATCCAATAGCCCTAACGAGCTTTGGTATGTGTGCCCGGTGTGGATGCACCTCGAAAAAGAGAAAAAGCCCGAGGATGGCTAATCACCGAGGTTTCGGCTATTGTACACCAATGCCATTGTCTCAAAAATGAGTTAAAGAAAAAAAAAGGAAAAGAAAGCAAGATAGGGAAAAATATGCACTTGGGGGAAGTTGATCGAGGACAAGGAGTGAAGTTAGTTCCATTCCCGGATTAGCATCACATACCTAAAAAATTCCCCTCCCCAATTGAAATGTTTCTTAGCCTTTTATGTCACAAGCCCTTATGACCTACTTGCATGTTTGTAAGACTTAGTAATCTAGATTGGATAGACTCTTGATCTTCTTGACATCTCCGTCCTCCCAACTCATGCATGTTTTTGAGTTAAGTACAATTGTCTTTCCATGACTTTATTGTTTGATACATAATTGCTTATTCAATTGCCATTGATCATGACTATGAAGGTGATCCAATAGTAGAAGCACAAAACCAAAAAGATTTTGCCATTTTTTCTGCATACATAAATCATGTCATCTCGTAGTCTATAGTTGGGAATTTGCTCGGGGACGAGCAAACCTTAAGTATGGGGTATTTATGATAACACGATTTATAGCATAGTTTTAGGTGCACATTTAGGTAGAATTCTCGCTCAATCATGCATTATCTAGCACTAGTCCAATGCGTTTTGCACTCAAAACATGTATTTTGTCGAGATAGACGTCTACACGGACTTGTGTGCGTTTTGTAGGTATTTCGGGAAGTTTCGAGCCCAAACGACGCGTTTGAAGGTCGCTCGATTAGAGGACACGTTTCCAAACTCATTAGAACGCAAGGCAAGGGCTGAGAAGGACTCAAGGAACCTTGCCAACACAGGCCATGCATCAAACCACAACCTATTGATCCAAAACAAAGTTTCTGCACAGAATCACGGGTTCCTGAAGAACCACGGCCGTGGAAATGACCGTGGATTTTGCCAGATTCTCGTGACAGCTGTGCCACGACTCTCACGGCCAGCTCATGAAGAAATTGGTTATAAAAGTGGTCCAAGAGAGTTGTTAGAGGCAGCTGGGATTTGGGTAGTTTGAGAGCAGCTCACATATTCTCCATTTTCCTTTGACAAAATATATTCCAAGAAGAAGAAGGATTTTTTCTAGGAAGGGAAGTGCAAGAAGAAGAAGAAAGGAGCCATTGCCATTGAAGAGGAGAGGAGAAGACACACTTAGCTCTTGTATTTTCGGATTTGTTTCTAGAAGTTTTTGAACTCTTGAACCTTCCTTTGGAAGGATTGTAAGTCGTCCTAATTTCATCTTCAGATTTGGATTGTGTTTGAAGTTTATTTGTTTATCTTCTTTCTCTCATTTTCTTGCAATGGAGGTTATGAATCTATGTTTGTTTGCTTTGATTCCCATTATGAATGTTGTAGGCTAGATTGATGTGATTCTAGGGTAAGGAAAGGAAGGTTGTGGCTAGAACTATGATAGGACAGGCTAAATTTTACCTTTGGATGATTTTTGCTTATGAACGTAGCTACTGTTAGAAATCACGGGTAGTTCTTGAAGAACCACGGTCGTGGTTTCTGTAGAACAAACCGTGGTTCTTCCTGGTTCAAAGGATCTTACCTTAGGTTCATAAAATTGTTGAAACCCTAAGTTTTTGCTGAGTTTAACCTACCCTAGGGTGTCCTAGTGTAGCGACTAAGTGTTGGGAGAGACTTACCCGGTAATCCTTGCCCTTAGAATCTAAAATAGCAAAACCTTAGGTAATGGTGAGCCTAATAAGCCGCCATTGGATTGAATGTGCTAGGATAGTTGATTAGGACTTCCCTTTCCGAGACTTACCCGGTGAGGATAGGTTAGACCCCTAATTAGACAATCCGGTTTGTGTTAAACTCCTATCCTTAGGTTCTTAGAGACTTAACCGGAAATGAGACCTTAGGTGTGGATTAGTTGGATCATGAGACTTACCCGGTAATTGATCCCATTTTAGGAACACTTAATCCCAACATATCATAATCAATCCAAAGAATGAATAGATAACTTGAGTTTTATGCCACAACCGAAATTTCCAATCCCTAGAATCCGTCTTCCCTTTCTTTTGATCAACACTTTGTTCGATTTGTTTATTTGTGCAAATTTTCCGACTTAGTTTGATTGATTGTTTGCATGCATTTGATCCTTGAAGTGATCACCTAAAAACAACCAAAACAATTGAGATTTTCTTCCTTTATTTGCTCCTTTCCTTTAGACTTAGATCTTGCTAAATTCAATCACAACTTAATTCGATTTCACCTTAGTCTTTGTGTTCGACCTTGGAATACTTATCTTGCTACATACGTCCCGTACACTGCGGGTGCGCTAGAAGTAGGATAATTATAACGAGTATAAATTTAAGGCTTATTACGTACACATTCTTAGCGTGACAGTTTGTAGAAAAGCAAGCCTTGGTGATAGAGAAGTACTCCCATAGGAAGAGTGATGGGAGAAAACCGGGAGTTTATGAAGTGAGTGAAGTCACCATGAGCAACTACAAGCTTGATGCAATCAACAATGAGCTTAAGTCTTTGAGGGAGTTATGTGCCACAACCTTGAAGAGTCAAGCTAGTCCTGAAGTGCAAGTGCAAGCCAATTTAGCTTCCAAAGAAGAGGATGTTAACTACATGGGAAGGGGCAATTACAACAGTTATCAAGGCCCAAGGAACTTCAACAACAACAGCCGGCAATTTAACAATTACCGGCCTAATCACAACCATCCCGGGTTCTCTTATTCTAACCCGGATGGATCCTTAAACCCCCCGCTTCCACAAGCGCAACACCGCCACCTAAGGCTTCATAAGAGCCTCCACCCGGTTTTGCTCAACCTCCTAAGGATAGAACCGAGATGATGTTTGAACAATTGCTTGGAAGGTTGAGTGGACTTGAGACCAAGGTGACTTCCATTTCGAAGGCTCAAAAGGTGCTAGAAGCACAAGTGTTCCAAAAGGCGGGTGAAGCACAAATGGATCTGGGAAAGCTTCCCGGAAGGACCGAGGACAACCTAAGAGGCCATGTGTGGGCCATTACAACAAGGAGTGGGCTGAGCATGAAGGATCCCTTACCCAAGGAGAATGCTAAGGGAAAACAAGTAGTAGTGGAGGAAGAGCCATTGCAAGAAGAAGGAAGCAAGAGCAAAGATGATGAACCAACATATGTGGCACCACCTCCATACAAGCCACCACTACCATTCCCACAATCACGAGCAAGAGCTCGTTTGGACAAACACTTCGGTAAATTTCTTGAACTTATGTCTAAATTGCATATTAACATTCCGTTCATGGATGGTATTCTAGGTATGCCGGCCTATGGAAAGTTTTTGAAGGAAATACTCTCCAACAAGAGGAAGTTGGAGGAGTATGGAGAAGTGAGAATGACAAAGAGATCTTCCGAGTTGATCCAAACTATGAGGGAGAAGATGCCTCCTAAACTAAGAGATCCGGGATCTTTTTGTGTGCCAATTGGGGTTGGAGAAGTGCAATATGAAGCCCTATGTGATCTTGGAGCAAGTGTAAGCATTATCCCGCTTGCACTTTGCAACAAGGTTGGGCTAGAAGAGCCAAATCCGGTCAAGATGACCCTCTACATGGCGGACCGTTCAATCACTCACCCCGTGGGGATCTTAGAAGACATACCGGTTCAACTTGGAAAGTTCTATGTGCCAATAGATTTCGTCGTCTTGGACATCCCGGCGGACTACCTGGTTCCTATCATCTTGGGAAGGCCGTTCTTAGCTACATCCGGATGCTTGGTGGATTGAAAAAATGGAATCCTCTCCTTCAACATATGAGAAGAGAATATCAAGTTCAAGCTATCCACAATGATGAAGGGGCCAACCCTTGGTGAAGATGTGTTCAACATTTTCGAGCAAGAGGAATGTAGAGAAGTTGTGAGCTCGATCTTGATCAAGGACCCCTTGGAGAAGGTTCTTAGCTTAAGTTTGATGGAGGAAGGGGTTGAAGATGATTGCAATGAAGAAATCAAGGCTTTGGATGCATTGGAAAAGGAGACAAGAGCTGAATTTGAAGTGCACGAAGGTGTGCTGAACCACTGTAGGAACCACGGGCAAGGAGCAAGAACCACAACCGTGGTTTCACCCGTGAAACTTTCTGGATTGCTCAAATGTGCCAGCTTCTCAGATTCCACGGCCGTGGTTGTGCCAAAGGCCGTGATTTTTCCCGTGGTTTCTCCAAAAAGTGCCTTAGTGGTTGATCAAGCTTCAAGGAGTCTTGGAGAGTCTTCCATAGCTTTGAAATCTTCTCAACCTACATTGTATGGAGCGTCTCCAATCAATAAAGGTCCTCCTAAACTCGAACTTAAACCCCTCCCCTCTCATTTAAAGTATGCTTTTCTTGGTGAAGATTTTACTTATCCGGTGATTGTGAATGCATCTTTGAATGATGATGAACTTGCTAGATTGTTGCATGAGTTGAGATTTCATAGGAGAGCTATTGGTTATATCATTGATGATTTAGTTGGCATTAAACCTTCCTTGTGCATGCATAAAATTTTGATGGAAGATAACCATAAACCTTCAATTGAACCTCAAAGAAGATTGAACCCTATAATGAAAGAGGTAGTCAAGAAAGAGATCCTTAAATTGCTAGATGCAGGAATTATTTTCCTGATTTCGGATAGTAAATGGGTTAGTCCTGTTCATGTTGTTCCTAAGAAGGGTGGTATGACCGTAGTAACTAATGAGAACAATGAACTAATCCCTACTAGGACGGTTACGGGGTGGAGAATGTGTATTGACTATAGGAAACTAAATGTGGCCTCTAGGAAAGATCACTTCCCTCTTCCCTTCATTGACCACTAGAGAGACTAGCTCAACATTCACACTTTTGTTACTTAGATGGCTATAGTGGGTTTTTCCAAATCCCTATTCACCCCGATGACCAAGAGAAAACAACATTTACATGTCCTTGGGGAACATTTTCATATAGGAGAATGCCATTTGGGTTGTGTAATGCACCCGCCACCTTTCAAAGGTGTATACTGGCTATCTTTTCTGAATATATTGAAAACATCATGGAAGTGTTTATGGATGATTTCTCGGTTTATAGATTCTTCATTTGATGATTGCTTAGCTAACTTGTCTTTGGTGTTAAAGAGATGTGAGGAAACTAACCTTGTTTTGAATTGGGAGAAATGCCATTTCATGGTTAGTGAGGGCATTGTGTTGGGACATTTGGTTTCCCAACGAGGCATTGAGGTTGATAGAGCAAAGATAGAGAAGTTGCCACCACCTACCTCGGTGAAGGGGGTAAGGAGTTTCTTAGGGCATGCCAATTTTTATCGGAGGTTTATTAAAGATTTCTCTAAAATTTCTAAGCCTCTCACTAACCTAATAATGAAGGATATTGAGTTTATTTTCTCCAAGGATTGCCTTGAAGCATTTTGTAGGTTGAAGAATGCCTTGATCTCCGCCCCTATCATGCAACCTCCGGATTGGAGCCTTCCATTTGAGATAATGTGTGATGCAAGTGATGTGGCCGTTGGGGCTGTTTTGGGACAAAGGAAAGATGGGCTTACACATGCCATCTATTATGCTAGCAAGACGCTAGATGATGCCCAACTTAACTATGCCACAACCGAGAAGGAGTTGCTAGCGGTGGTGTATGCCTTTGAGAAGTTCCGGTCATATCTTGTGGGAGCCAAGGTCATTGTGTACATGGATCATGCTGCGATCCGTTATCTCCTCACAAAGAAGGATGCCAAACCTCGCTTGATACGTTAGATCTTTCTCCTCCAAGAGTTTGACTTGGAAATTCGGGACAAGAAGGGTTCCGAAAATTCTGTGGCGGACCATCTTAGTAGGCTCCCACCATTGGAGATTGAGAGAGACGACATCCCAATTGATGACTCATTCCGGGATGAGCAATTGCAAATGGTGGAGGAGTGCTTGCTTCAAGTGTCTAGGGGGAATGAGCCGTGGTATGCCGACATAGTGAACTACCTTGTGTGTTCGGAGGTGCCACCCGGTCTATCATATGCCCAAAAGATAAAGTTCTTCAAGGATGTGAGGCATTACTATTGGAGCGAGCCTCTCTAGTTCAAGAGAGGGCCGGATGGAGTCTTTAGGAGGTGCATCTCGGAGGATGAGGTGGAGAGTGAGATCCGCCATTGTCACTCCTTACCATGTGGAGGCCATGCTAGCTCACACAAAACGTGTGCAAAGGTATTGCAATCCGGTTTTTATTGGCCTCACTTATTTAGGGATGTGCAAAATTTCGTGGTAGCATGTGACGCTTGCCAAAGGACGGGCAACATCTCAAGGAGGAATGAGATGCCCTTGAACAACATACAAGAGGTTAAAGTATTTGATGTGTGGGGTGTGGACTTTATGGGGCCATTCCCCTCTTCATGTGGCAACCTCTACATTATATTGGCGGTAGACTATGTGTCGAGATGGGTGGAGGCAATCGCCTCTCCCACCAATGATGCCAAAGTTGTGGTGCGGTTCTTCAACCGAGTCATCTTCCCTAGGTTTGGAACACCAAGAGTGATCATAAGTGATGGATGGAAGCATTTCACCAATAGGAACTTTGGGACACTTTTGGCTAAGTATGGGGTGACTCATAAGGTGGCAACACCTTACCATCCCCAAACTAGTGGTCAAGTAGAGATCTCCAACCGGGAGATAAAGGGGATACTTGAGAAGACGGTTTCTAGGACAAGAAAGGATTGGGCTATGAAGCTTGATTATGCTTTGTGGGCATATAGAACCGCCTTCAAGACACCGATTGGCACCACCCCCTACAAGCTAGTTTATGGCAAGTCTTGCCACCTTCCAGTGGAGATGGAGCATAGGGCGTATATATTGGGCTATAAGGTGGCTGAATTTTGACCTCAAGGAAGCCGGTGAGAAGAAGTTGCTAGACATTAATGCTCTTGAGGAGATCCGGTTGGATGCTTATGAAAATGCCCGGATTTACAAGGAAAGGACCAAGCGTTGGCATGACAAACATCTAATCCCAAAAGAGTTGAGTGAAGGTGACTTGGTCCTTCTCTTCAATTCAAGGCTGCGGCTTTTCCCCAGAAAGCTAAAGTCAAGATGGACGGGTCCTTATGTGGTGAGGAAGGTCTTTCCCCATGGAGCGGTTGAGATAGGAGGGGAGAATTGTGGAGATTTTAAGGTGAATGGGCACCGGTTGAAAAAGTATATCCCGGGAGCTCCGGTGGATATGATTGCCTCACTTCACCTTGAGTGAGACACCCCCGAATTTGGTCAAGCAAATTGATAGAAAAACGGGGGATCTAGATCGAGGAGAAACTTCAACTACTCCTTCTTGATTGTTTGTATTGGATCAAACTAGGATTTTGGGTGGCGGAAGCGGTGGGTTTGATCCTTCAATAGGATCTGTTACGCTAAGATCGTGTGATGCGCAATTGGGTTTTAAATTTATACGCGTTATATTTCTCCTAACTCCTAGCGAACCCGCAGTGTACGGGACGTTCGTAGTGGGGATAGTATTCCAAGGTCGAACACAAAGACTAAGGTAAAATTGATTCAATTTATGATTAAGTCTAGTGAAGATCTATGTTAAGAAAAGAGGAAGAAATAAAGAAGTGAAAATCTCAAATGTTTTTGGTTGGTTTTTGGTGATCAATCAAAGATCACAATTCATGCAAAGTAAACAATCAACTAAACTATGAATCAACACAAATAAACGAGCTAAACAAGAGATATAGATCAAAGAAAGAAAAGACGGATTCTAGGGGTTGGAAGTTCCGGTTATGGCATAGGACTCAAGTTATCTATTCGTTCCTTGGATTAACTATGTTGGGATTAAGTGTTTCTAGGTTGGGATCAATCACCGGGTAAGTCTCATGATCCACTAGTCCATTCCTAAGGTCTCATCACCGGGTAAGTCTCTAAGAACCTAAGGGACGGAATTCTACTCAAACCGGGTTGTTACCTAAAGATCCAACCTATCCTTACCGGGTAAGTCTCGGAAGGGTTAGTCCTAAGCAACCATCCAGCACACTTAGACCAATGGCGGCTTATGAGGCTCACCACTACCTAGGGTTTGTTATCTTTGGAATCTAAGAGTAAGGATTACCGGGTAAGTCTCTCCTAACACTTAGTTGCTGACACTAGGTCACCCTAGGATAGAATTAACTCAACAAACACTTAGGATTTCAACATTCTAACAATCTAAGACTAGATCCACCGAACCAGGGAAAATCACGGTTTGTTCTACCTAAACCACGGCCGTGGTTTGACAAGAACCACCCGTGATTCCTAACAGAGGCTACGTTTATGCACACAAGTCATCCAAAGATAAATCTAAGTCCGTCCTATCATAACCCTAGCCATAACCATCCTTTCCTTACCCTAGAATCACATCTATTTAGCCTACAACATTCATAATAGAAATCGAAACAAGCAAACACAAAATCATGACATCCATTTGCAAGATGATGAAGGAAAAGAGATGAACAAGTGAACTAAAACAAACCGAGCTGAAAATAGAATTAGAGTAACTCACAATCCTTCTTAAAGAAGGTTCAAATGATTCATACAACTCTAGAAATAGAATCCGGAATTCTTCACTACAAAAACTATCAAGGTGTGGCAATGGTGTGTGTTCTTCTTCTCCTCTTCAATGGAGCTCTTCTTCTTCCTTTTTGACACTTTCCTTCCTAGAAAAACTTTTTGTTGAGAGAATATTTTTGTTAGAGGATAATGGATAATGGAGAGCTGCTCCAAGATGCTTTTCACAACCAATGAAGGACCACTTTTATAACAAATTTTGCATGAGCTGGCCATGAGAGTCGTGGCACAGCTGTCACGAGAATCTGGAAAAATCCACGGGTAGAACCACGGTCGTGGTCTTGGTCTAGATCGTGGTTTGCTCTAGAAGCTTCTTCTAGGCTCGTTAAGTCTTGGTTTGGTGCATGGCTTGTGTTGGCAAGGCTCCATGATTCCTCCTTAGCCCTTAGCTTGTGTCCTAATGAGTCCGAGAGTGTGTCATCTAGATGAACGATCCTCAAACGTATCGTTTTAGCTCCTAAATCTCCCGAAATACCTACAAAGCAACGTACAAGTCCGCGTAGACGTCTATCTCGACAAAGTACGTGAATTGAGTGCAAACGTCGTGAACTAGTGCTAAACCATGCATGAATGAGTGAGAAATCTATCTAAATGATTACCTAAAACTAAGCAATAAATCGTGTTATCAAAATACCCCAAACTTAAGGTTTGCTCGTCCCCGAGCAAATTCCCAACTATAGACTAAGAGATGACATGATTTATGTATGCAGAAAAATGGCAAAATCTTTTTGGGTTTGTGCTTCTACTATTGGATCACCTTCATAGTCATGTTTTATGGCAATGGACAAGCAATTATGTATCAAATAAATGAAGGCATGGAAAGACAATTGTACTTAACTCAAAAGCATGCATGAGATGTAAGGATGAAGAGGTCAAGAAGATCAAGAGTATATCCAATCTAGATTTCTAAGTCTTACAAACATGCAAGTAGGTCATAAGGTCTTGTGACATAAAAGGCCAAGAAACGTTGCGATTAGGTGGGGAATTTTCTAGGTTATGTGATGCTAATTTGGGAATGGAACTAACTCCACATCCTTGTCCTCGATCAACTTCCCTCAAGTGTATATTTTTCCCTATCTTTCTTTCTTTTCTTTTTCTTTGACTTATTTTTGAGACAATGGCATTGGTGTACAATAGCCGAAACCTTGGTGATTAGCCATCCTCGGGCTTTTTCTATTTTTCGAGGTGCATCCACACCGGGCACACATACCAAAGCTCGTTAGGGCTATTGGTTTATTTGACTTTGGCAAGGCACCAACACCCGATTATGTGAAGTGTACCGAGTTACTTGTCATTTAAACCAATGCCCCCAAACCTATATTTTGGCTACACTTTCACAATAATTTCAGCATTTCATTCATGACATTCCTTTCATCAACAACTTCACCCCACACTTGCTTTTCACACACTTCAACACACTAGCATGCTCCTATTCCCGGATGGGTTAAAAGAGGTCAATTTATATCTCAATTGAGGTGCTCAAGCAATCATGATTAAGATGAGAAGTAGAGAAAGGTGAATTGCCTCATTCATTCCTAGATGGTATGCAAGAACTATCATGTAATTTCGATCTTCAATACTCAATCATTTCTAGGCAAACATCATGATCACAAATCATTCATAGAATTTCAAGAGAAGTACTTCAAGTCCACATATGCGTTCATCAATCCTAACACATGAGGCCATCCATAGCCAATTCACAAGATAAGATTCATCATTAGGATCATATCCAAGACTAGAAAGCACAAAAATTTTTAAATTTTCTGATTTTTATGGTATTTTCGAATTAAGTATGTACAATGCAAGACATGTGAAGATTTTAAACTATCCTAGATGCTCATCATGCAAAGGATCATGCAAACCCCACCCCATACTTAGAAACACATTGTCCCCAATGTGTAAATGAAGTAAAGAGAGTGAAAGAAGGTTCTCACAATGTAAAAGTGGTTTGCTATGGTATTTGGGATTTCTCAAGTGAATTGATGTTGGATGATCCTATCAACCATGGTAGAGAGCTCTAAGCATCCATCAAAGCTTCGGGACCCGCGCTAGGCACCGCTAGCTGTCCAAGTTCCGCGTCCGCTCTACCCATAATTGGTGAGGGGTTCATCATCATCATTCACATGCCAAGAAAGGCTTCCAATGCCACTAATGCTCTAGCACACACACGAAGTAGACAAAACACACACAAAGATAGAAAAATCTAAAAACGAAAACAAAACAAAAAAGGAAAAATGTTACCAATGGGTTGCCTCCCACCAAGCGCTTCTTTAAGGTCATTAGCTTGACCAAACTCGGGAGTGTCTATTCAAGGTGAAGTGGGGCAATCATGTCCACCGGAGCTCCCGGAATATACTTCTTCAAGCGATGCCCATTCACTTTGAAATTTCCACAATGCTCCCCTCCTATCTCAATAGCTCCATGGGAATAGATCTTCTTCACCACATATGGCCCGGTCCATCTTGATTTGAGCTTTCTGGGAAAGAGCCTTAGCCTTGGGTTGAAGAGAAGGACAATATCTCCTTCATTCAACTCCTTGGGGATGATCCTCTTGTCATGCCATCTTTTGGTTCTCTCCTTGTAAATCCGGGCATTCTCATAAGCATCCAACCGGATCTCCTCAAGGGCGTTTATATCGAGCAACCTCTTCTCTCCCGCCTCCTTGAGGTCAAAATTTAGCCACTTAATGGTCCAATAAGCTCTATGCTCCATTTCCACCGGAAGATGGCAAGACTTGCCATAGACTAACTTGTAAGGAGTGGTTCCAATCGGTGTCTTGAAGGCGGTCCTATATGCCCATAAGGCATCATTGAGCCTCATAGCCCAATCCCTTCTCGTTCTAGAGACCGTCTTCTCAAGAATGGCCTTGATCTCCCAGTTAGAGATCTCCACTTGGCCGCTAGTTTGGGGATGGTAAGGTGTCGCCACCTTATGAGTCACCCCATACTTGACCAAAAGCGCCCCAAAGTTCCTATTGGTGAAATGCTTTCCTCCATCGCTTATGATCACCCTTGGTGTTCCAAATCTAGGGAAGATCACCTGGTTGAAGAACCGCACCACAACCTTGGCGTCATTTGTAGGAGAGGCGATTGCCTCCACCCTGTTCGCTCCAAACGGTGGGTGCAAGCTTTAAATTTATAACCCTAGACTTAAGCTTAAAACAAGGATGCGAACCCGCAGTGTACGGGTCAATCGTAGTAAAAGCAAGAAAATTCCAGGGGTCGATCACAGGGACTCGGTGAAACAGAGTCAACACGGTATGCTACGTTAAATCTAACCACAAAAGCAATTAACACAATCAAGGATGAATAAGATGTCAAATAAAGCAAACATGCAATTCTAGGGATTAAAGCATCTAGTTGTGGTTCCAACTCAAGATCTATAGATAAGCGGACAAAGCTGAGATTTTTGCATGGGGAAGGTGTTTCTAAAGTGGAGTAGATCACCGGGTAAGTCTCACTACGCACTAATCCTAAACCGTAACTCCTATTACCGGGTAAATCTCAAGGAATTAAGATAAAGAACTATAACCTCAAACTAACATACCATCTAAGGGAATAGAATCAACCTTTACCGGGTAAGTCTCAGGCTAACTCACAAAGATGGGATGGAAGCACACTCAAACCCCAATAAAGGATAAACCTTTATTACCTACACTTATGATCGTTGGTACACAAACTAAGGAATTACCGGGTAAGTCTCATCCTAAGCTTGCTTTGAACCAGGAAGGTATAATAAGAATAGGATTTAGCAACTCTAACACTTAACTCTCAGTTTAGGATCAGATAAGTCACCTCGGTCAGAAGAATTCCACCCCGGCCGAGATGTTCATCAACCGAACGAGATGCTTAGGGTTAAGGTTAAAGACTCGAACTTTCAGGATCCTACTGGAATCTAAGATTATTCTATCATTGTTTTTCCCACAACCTTCAGCCAATCACCCTAGAATCGCACAAGGAAATTAGCCACTCATCATCATTATGAAAGTATTAAATGTAAGGGAAGAAGGTGAATATTTGAACAAAGAAGAATTTAATGAAAACACTTCAATAACTTAATCAAATATCACACAAAATCGTTCCTTGGATAATAATCCAACAAGACAAGACAACAAGGAAAGGAATTGAAGACAATCTTACAAAACCCTCCAAAAAGCTATAAAAGCTATGGTCTTCAACCTTCCTTCAACCTTCAAAAAGGTTCTTCAATTCTCTCCCAAATTGGAGTAGGATGCGGCTGCTGTGTAAACAACTCTCTTGCGCTGATAGCGGATCCCCGATTTGTGGAAAATCAACCCTTTTTATAGGAAAAATAAACCTCCAAAGATAATAAATCTTAAGAAGATATTATCCCATAAATATAGGTAAAATATATGATTGTGCATATCTCCTTCCTTCCAGAAGCTCAGCCCAAAAATATAAGATCACTTTCCAATTTTAAAAGATCTCAGCCAAGAATAAAATATTCTCGCCGCGTCCTAGGTATTCGCCTCGGTCGAGTCGGCGTCTCTGGATCGCCTCGGTCGAGATGAATCTCTGGTCAACCGAGGTGACTCATAACTGAACGTAGAATCTCTCAAAACTGGTCCAAAGTAAATCTTTAATCCATGGCTATGCTTCCTGAAGGATTCCTTTTTGCTCCTGTAGCTCCAAATGACTCGTGACTCCTTTTGCTCCTTTTTGATGCAAAACGTACCATATTACCTGCAATTACAACGAAACTAGGTGTAGACCTCGATTCTCGCAAAGGTAGATGAAATGGTAGTAAAATCACATAATGTACATACAAACATGCAGATTATGAAAGATAAAACGTCCAAACAAACCCCAAAATATAGACTATAATTCATGCTATCAAAATACCCCATACTTAGCTCTTGCTTGTCCCTAAGCAAGTTCCTCATATAGAAATCAAGATAGAATGGATTATAAGTCAAGAAAATCAATGAAAAACTCTTTCAAAAACATTTTATGGTGTGCAACTATCATAGATCACTCTAAGGGAATACTTCATGGAATTTAAAAACTCAATATGATCAAAACATTTTATAAATATAGGAAAGTTGTTCATCTTTGCATAAAATCATAGAATGCATAATAAATCATAATTATCAAAATTAATCATGTATAATCCGATTTAAACCGCTAAGTCAATCAACAAGCTCAAGGTCTCAAGGGCTTCCCAAAAGAAAGGTCAAGAAACGTGTAGGGTAGGGATGTATGTAAGGTAATGTGGTGCTAGAATCCGGGAAAAGGATAAACTTCACTTTCACTTTGACTTGCAACATCTTCCACCAATAAGCTTTGCTTATTTCACACTTTTTCTCTTTTACTTTACTTTTTGGGATGCATGGACAGAGGTGCACAATAACCGAAGCCTAGGAAATCCGCAATCATCAATTTCTTGAGATGCATCAAACCCTTGATGCACATACCATGACCCGTTAGGAATATCGCTCAATCCGACTTTGGCAAGACACAAACACCCGGCTATGTGAATGGTGCCGAGTTACTCATCTTCATGATTGACTTCCCCAAACCTATTATTGCTTTCTAACACTTTCACTTTCAGCCATCTTCAACTTTAACTTGCTTTCACCACTTCGCTTGCTTCCAAATTCCCGGATAGGTGAAGGGAGGCAAAATGTATATGAGGGGCTAAGCATGATCAAGAAGAAGAAGAAGAAGAATGAATTGCCTTGGTTTTTCCAAGAAGAACGTGAGAGAACTTATGCTGCGGTGTCAACCTTCAAATTCAACATAATTTGGATAAAAACAAAGTATTAAACATGCTAATAATTTCAAACAAAGCATTTAGCAACTTAAACATATTATAAAACCCTTCAAACACATAAAGAATTTAAAACCAGTCAGTAAACAAGATCTTCACTGAGGTCATATCCAGATAAGTAACAAAAAATCGTTTTCGAAAACTCTCAGTTAACACACCTCGGTCGAGGTGTTCTTGGTTCAACCGAGGTGAAACACCTCGTTTTGCCAGAACTGTCCCCGGCAACGGCGCCAAAAACTTGTTCGCTCCAAACGGTGTGTGCAAGCTTTAAATTTATAACCCTAGACTTAAGCTTAAAACAAGGATGCGAACCCGCAGTGTACGGGTCAATCGTAGTAAAAGCAAGAAAATTCCAGGGGTCGATCACAGGGACTTAGTGAAACAAAGTCCAATACGGTATGCTAGTGTTGATGCTGACCACAAGAGCAAGTAATACAATCAAAGATGAATAAGATGTCAAATAAAGCAAACATGCAATTCTAGGGATTAAAGCATCTAGTTGTGGTTCCAACTCAAGATCTATAGATAAGCGGACAAAGCTGAGATTTTTGCATGGGGAAGGTGTTTCTAAAGTGGAGTAGATCACCGGGTAAGTCTCACTACACACTAATCCCAAACCGTAACTCCTATTACCGGGTAAGTCTCAAGGAATTAAGATAAAGAATTATTGCCTCAAACTAACACACCATCTAAGGGAATAGAATTAACCTTTACCGGGTAAGTCTCAGGCTAACTCACAAAGATGGGATGGAAGCACACTCAAACCCCAATAAAGGACAAGCCTTTATTACCTACACTTATGATCGTTAGTATACAAACTAAGGAATTACCGGGTAAGTCTCATCCTAAGCTTGCTTTGAACCAGAAAGGTATAATAAGAATAGGATTTGGCAAACTCTAACACATTAACTCTCAGTTAAGGATCGGATAAGCCACCTCGGTCAGCCAGTTTCCACCCCGGCCGAGATGTTCATCGACTGAACGAGATGCTTAGGGTTAAGGTTAAAGACTCGAACTTTCAGGATCCTACTGTGATTAAGATCATTCTATCATTGTTTTTCCCACAACCTTCAGCCAATCACCCTAGAATCACACAAGGAAATTAGCCACTCATCATCATAATGAAAGTATTAAATATATGGGAAGAAGGTGAATATTTGAATAAAGAAGAATTTAATGAAAACACTTCGATAACTGAATCAAATATCACACAAAATCGTTCCTTGGATAATAATCCAACTAGACAAGACAACAAGGAAAAGAATTGAAGACAATCTTACAAAACCCTCCAAAAAGCTATGAAGCTATAGTCTTCAATCTTCCTTCAACCTTCAAAAAGGTTCTTCAACTCTCTCCCAAATTGGAGTAGGATGCGGCTGCTGCGCTGATAGCGGGTGTATGCAGCCTGTATTTCGGTGTAAGCGGCTTCTAAGCATGATCGGATTTGTGGAAAATCCAACCCTTTTTATAGGAAAAATAAACCTCCAAAGATAATAAATCTTAAGAAGATATTATCCCATAAATATAGGTAAAATATATGATTGTGCATATCTCCTTCCTTCCAGAAGCTCAGCCCAAAAATATAAGATCACTTTCCAATTTTAAAAGATCTCAGCCAAGAATAAAATATTCTCGCCGCGTCCTAGGTATTCGCCTCGGTCGAGTCGGCGTCTCTGGATCGCCTCGGTCGAGATGAATCTCTGGTCAACCGAGGTGACTCATAACTGAACGTAGAATCTCTCAAAACTGGTCCAAAGTAAATCTTTAATCCATGGCTATGCTTCCTGAAGGATTCCTTTTTGCTCCTCAACGTAGCTCCAAATGACTCGTGACTCCTTTTGCTCCTTTTTGATGCAAAACGTACCATATTACCTGCAATTACAACGAAACTAGGTGTAGACCTCGATTCTCGCAAAGGTAGATGAAATGGTAGTAAAATCACATAATGTACATACAAACATGCAGATTATGAAAGATAAAACGTCTAATACAAACCCCAAAATATAGACTATAATTCATGCTATCAAAATACCCCATACTTAGCCCTTGCTTGTCCCTAAGCAAGTTCCTCATATAGAAATCAAGATAGAATGGATTATAAGTCAAGAAAATCAATGAAAAGTCTTTCAAAAACATTTTTATGGTGTGCAACTATCATAGATCACTCTAAGAGAATACTTCCTGGAAATTAAAAACTCAATATGATCAAAACATTTTATAAATATAGGAAAGTTGTTCATCTTTGCATAAAATCATAGAATGCATAATAAATCATAATTATCAAAATTAATCATGTATAATCCGATTTAAACCGCTAAGTCAATCAACAAGCTCAAGGTCTCAAGGGCTTCCCAAAAGAAAGGTCAAGAAACGTGTAGGGTAGGGATGTATGTAAGGTAATGTGGTGCTAGAATCCGGGAAAAGGATAAACTTCACTTTCACTTTGACTTGCAACATCTTCCACCAATAAGCTTTGCTTATTTCACACTTTTTCTCTTTTACTTTACTTTTTGGGATGCATGGACAGAGGTGCACAATAACCGAAGCCTAGGAAATCCGCAATCATCAATTTCTTGAGATGCATCAAACCCTTGATGCACATACCATGACCCGTTAGGAATATCGCTCAATCCGACTTTGGCAAGACACAAACACCCGGCTATGTGAATGGTGCCGAGTTACTCATCTTCATGATTGACTTCCCCAAACCTATTATTGCTTTCTAACACTTTCACTTTCAGCCATCTTCAACTTTAACTTGCTTTCACCACTTCGCTTGCTTCCAAATTCCCGGATAGGTGAAGGGAGGCAAAATGTATATGAGGGGCTAAGCATGATCAAGAAGAAGAAGAAGAAGAATGAATTGCCTTGGTTTTTCCAAGAAGAACGTGAGAGAACTTATGCTGCGGTGTCAACCTTCAAATTCAACATAATTTGGATAAAAACAAAGTATTAAACATGCTAATAATTTCAAACAAAGCATTTAGCAACTTAAACATATTATAAAACCCTTCAAACACATAAAGAATTTAAAACCAGTCAGTAAACAAGATCTTCACTGAGGTCATATCCAGATAAGTAACAAAAAATCGTTTTCGAAAACTCTCAGTTAACACACCTCGGTCGAGGTGTTCTTGGTTCAACCGAGGTGAAACACCTCGTTTTGCCAGAACTGTCCCGGTCGAGGTCGAAAAAATTTTTTTATAACCAATTTTTTTCTCAGTTTCGACGTTTTTCTCAATCAAATAACCTGTAAGTATGCATGAAATCTCAGATAAACATATAAATGCAGAATGAAGCATAAATATGAAAATATCCGGTCAATAAAATACATCATAAGTCAAATAATACATCGAGTAGTCACGTAGTCAAATAAAATACATCAAATACCCCATACTTGAGACACACTGTCCCAGTGGGTATAATAAAAGTCTGAATGAAAGAGGACTCACCGGATAAAGAGCCGAACTGCATAAAAATAAATAAATAAAACCCTGCAGCTCCTCAGTAGTCTCGATCCGGTGGAGGTGGTGGTGGTATGTAGGGATGCTGGGTAGGATCATAGGGGTAGCCCATGACATGCTGGAACTGTAGCTGAGCCATCATGTACTGATGATGCTGCCGCTCCTGCATCTCCCGGATATCCAATGAAAGTGCAGCATAAGAGTCGATAACCTGATCCGTCAGGTCATCGATCCGTCGGTGTGCTGCTCTGTCCCTAACTCTCTGCCTCCTGCGCCTAGCGGGCCTGACTGGAGAAGTCTCAGCTGGCGCCGGCTCAGTGTCCTCCTCGTCCTCATCTAGATCAATAATGGGAGGCGCGCTCGTCCCAGCAGTATCTGTACCTGTGTCCATCGGGACGCCGCCTCCTCTCTCATCAACAGTCTCGTCGTCGTCATCCTCATCAGCCTCCTCAGCCTCCTCTGCAGCTGCAGCAGCAGCTGCTCCCTCTCTATAGTCCTCCATCAGCGGGACCCATGCCGCCTGCCAGAAATGCGGGTCGGCGACAGAGAACTGTGCAGACCATCTGATGCCCTGAGGCGCTGTCCGCTCCCAAGGCATGGCAACGTACGGAGTGGTCAACCCACGGGGGACAAGAATCCTCCGCGTAATCATCTCCTGCAGACCCAGCGGCTTCGGAGCCGCCGCCAATGTGCAAACGCTGAGGTCCATCCCGTGGTAGGTGGCGATGTGGGTGACTAGACCTCCACAACAAATATCCCCCTTCGACTTGGCCTTGATCTTGTGCAGATCCTCTGCCAAGAGCAAGCCAAAGTCGGGGAAACCTCCTGTGACCATGCAGTAAAGCGAAAAGAGCTCCCCCTGTCTGATCTTCTGGGGCGTCTCAGTACGCGCCAGAAGCATCTCGCTAAAAACCCTGTGGGCTAGTCTGAAGGCCGGGTGAAAGATGACCTTCTCCCTGGAATCACCAGGGCGCCATCTGTCTGCATGAGTGGTAATGTGGGCTATCTGTCCCCAAAACTCCCTAGCTACGGATCGGGAGGGAAAGTCTACAGCGGTAGGGGCAGGAAAGCTAAAGATCTCTCTCCAAATCTCTAGTGGAACTAAGAAGTTCCGGCCCATCAGCCGGTACTTCACAGATCCCTCTGTGGGAAGGTAGGAGAAGGAACTGACGAACTCGAGGGTAGGCTCGAGGTAGGCTGGGGCTCGGATCTCAATGAACTGATCTAGCCCAACGGTAGCAATCATCCTCCTAAGGTCAGCCTCTAACCCTAGGCAGTCAAAAGCGGATACCTCCAGAAATCGTGGTGCGATAACTGGACGGCCCGCTATCCTCTCATAGTCTACCCGGCATCTCTCGTGGATGGCCGGGCGGTAGGGACGGGAAGAAGAAGGGGAAGGGGAGGGTGAAGATCTATCTCTCAGGGCTAAACGGCGATCGGAACTCATCTTCACAAAACACTGTCAGACCACCTCGGTTGACTGACAAGTCTCAGAAATCACCTCGGTCGAGATGCAGGCCGACTGGACCAAGGCGTAGCAGTTTCGATTTCAATTCTCAGAATTTCAGTTCTTTTCCCCCTAAAATCACTACAATTGCTTCCTAAGGGGTACTTATGGATTTCCTCAGCAAAATCAAGGGCAACCAAAGCCCAATAAGCAGTAAACGAGGAGTTAGGGTTTTTCGAACGGTGGTTACCTCGTTTCGGTCGAAAACACTCAGATTTCTTGCAGATCTGTAGTTGCAATCGACTCTTCTACCCTTTAATCGCGTTTTGGAAGCAGAAATCTTCGAAAACGAGCGAGAAATGGAGGAGAACGAGGTGTGCTGTCGCCGCGGTCGAAATAGGGTAAAAGTGAAAACTGTAAAAAAAAATTTTCTTTTTATACTGTCACGAGGCCTGCTGTCACCTCGGTCGAGATGGTCTCGACTGGACCGAGGTGGTACGGACCGAGGCGGTTCTGCAGAAACCCCAGTCGCCTCGGTTGCTTCAAGAATCAACTCGGTCGAGGTGCTCTGACAGTGACCGAGGTGCTTCTTTCTTCTCAGAATCTTGAACTTCTCCCTTTCCTGGAGTGCTCCTTCCTGTTGTCTGTCCAGAAACCCAAAAACAAAGCAAAGCAAAGCAAAAACAAAAACTATCTAAACTAGACTAGAAAACGGGAAAAGAAAGCAATACCTTGGGTTGCCTCCCAAGAAGCGCTTGATTTAAGGTCGCTAGCTGGACCATAATGCGTCTCAAAGGAGGTAGATCGGCGCGACCTCCTCAACCGGCGTTTCCGGTTGGTACTTCTTAAGTCTATGACCGTTGACCTTGAAGCTTCCGCTAGTTTCGCCCCATATCTCAACTGCACCATGAGGGAAAACATGTTTCACAACGTAAGGTCCGGTCCATCTAGATTTCAACTTACCTGGAAAAAGACGGAGGCGGGAGTTGAAGAGTAGAACTAAATCTCCTTCGTTAAGCTCCTTTGGAACGATACGCTTGTCATGCCATCTCTTCGTCCTTTCCTTGTAGATTTTGGCATTCTCATAGGCGTTCAAACGCAGCTCCTCCAGCTCGTTAAGTTCCAATAGTCGCTTCTCGCCGGCATCTTTAATGTCAAAGTTCAACCATTTGATAGCCCAATACGCTTTGTGCTCCAACTCAACGGGCAAGTGGCAAGATTTCCCATACACCAAATTATAAGGGGTGGTGCCTATGGGAGTCTTGAATGCGGTCCTGTACGCCCAAAGAGCATCGTCCAACTTCATGGACCAATCCTTCCTCGTTCTAGAGACGGTCTTCTCCAAAATTGCCTTGATTTCTCTGTTCGAGATCTCGACCTGTCCACTAGTTTGAGGGTGATAAGCGGTTGACACCTTATGGGTTACCCCATACTTCGATAGAAGTGCTTTAAACTTCCGGTTGATGAAATGCGTTCCTCCATCGCTGATGATGATGCGTGGAGTTCCAAATCGTGGAAAAATGGTCTTATTCAAGAATTTCACAACCACCTTGGCGTCGTTAGTGGGAGAGGCAATGGCTTCAACCCATCTAGAGACGTAATCAACTGCAAGGAGAATGTAGAGGTTTCCTCCGGAGGATGGAAAAGGTCCCATGAAGTCAATCCCCCATACATCAAAGATTTCCACTTCTTGGATGTTGTTAAGTGGCATTTCGTTCCTCCTTGACAAGTTCCCTGTTCTTTGGCATGCATCACAAGAAACAACAAAAGATTGCACATCCTTAAATAATGTAGGCCAAAAGAAACCGGAACGCAATACCTTAGCGCATGTTTTATCGGTGCTAGCATGCCCTCCGCAAGGAAGTGAATGGCAATGCCTTATGACGCTATTTACTTCATCTTCCGGAATGCACCTTCGAAGCATCCCATCCGGTCCGCGCTTGAATAGCAGCGGTTCATCCCAGTAGTAATGTCGTACTTCCTTGAAGAATCTCTTCTTTTGAGAGTACGTCAATCCGGGTGGTATTTCCTGGCAAACAAGATAATTCACAATATCAGCATACCAAGGACCTTTATTATCAGAAAGTTGGTGGAGGGAATGGTCCGCCAACTGTGGGTGAATGTCAGAGAAGGGAGAAGAAAAATTTTTATTCTCAGCAATCTCAGTTGACATTGTCTCGCTGTAGACCTCGGTCGAAGCGCAAAAGCGTTGACCGAGGTGTTCTTCTGACGCCTCGCTCGGTCCAGAAAGTGCCTCGGTCGAGGTGCTGCTACTGGATCCGAGGCTGGAAATCTTCGTGTCCTGGATTAGCTTCTCAGTTTTGGCTCCTGGATCTTCTTCCAGTGCCTTTAAGCTCCGTATATCTGCATCACAAGAAGCATCTATACCTTCCTCCATTAAACTGAAGCTAATAACTCTTTCGAGTGGATCGTTAATAAGGATAGAGCTCACCAATTCTCTTGATTCTTCTTCATCGTAGATGTTGAAGATATCATCAGTTAGTTGCTCCCCTTTCATGGCTGCAAGTAGCGCGAACTCCACCTCATCGCCACCAACGTTGAATTTCAACTTGGCGTTCTTGCAATCCACATTGCAACCCGAAGTTGCTAGAAATGGCCTCCCGAGAATGATAGGAACAGCATAATCTGCGGGAATGTCAAGTACGACAAAATCTATAGGAAGATAGAAGTTACCTAACTTGACTGGAACATCCTCCAAAATGCCCACGGGATGGGTGATGGAGCGATCCGCCATGTAAAGTCGAATCTTGACCGGCTTGGGCTCTCCAAGGCCGATCTTAGTGCATAGCTCCAGCGGGATGATGCTCACGCTGGCTCCTAGATCGCAAAGGGCTTCACAAGTGACATCCCCAACTTGAATGGGAATGCAAAATGAGCCGGGATCTCTCAACTTAGGTGGCATCTTCTCCTTCATGATCTTGATAAGCTCCGAAGACTTAGATGTCATCCTAACTTCACCAACATCCTCCAGCTTCCTCTTCCTTGATAGGATCTCCTTTAAGAACTTCCCATAGGCGGGCATACCTAAAATAGCATCAAGGAAAGGGATATTAATATGGAGCTTATTCATCAAGTCAAGGAACTTACCAAAGTGCTTGTCAAGATGTGCTCTGGCTCTGGACTGGGGGAATGGAAGTGGTGGTTTATATGCAGGAGGTGGAACATAAACTTCTGTCGTTCCTCCTGCTTTCTGTTGCGCCGCCTCGGTTGGCATCTCGGTCGAGGTGTTCTTCGACTGGATCTGGACCGAGGTGGTCTGCGTCGAGCGAGGTATTGGATCTGCAGTTTTGAGTCCACTCCTCGTCGTGATGGCCATGCACTGGCCCTTAGGGTTAGTTTCCGTCTTTGCTGGAAGCTTCCCTGGATCTCTTGGCGCTTCATTCGCCCTATTAGCAAGTTGTTGTTCGAAGGACTTTTGGGCCCTCGAAAATGAAGTCATAGAATTCTCCATAGCACTAAGCTTGATCAAGATTGCCTCCAGGACTGCGTCCTTCTTTTCCGGCTGAGACGAACTTGATCCTTGCCCTTGGCTTTTCAATGGAGTGGAAGAAGAAGAAGGAGGAGAGAGGAAAGGATTAGAGGAATCATTAGAATTGGAGTTTGAATAATTGTTACCGTTGTTTTGGTTATTATTCGCTCTCCAATTGTTGCTATTGGATCCCCTGTTGTTGTTGTAGTTGTTGTTTCGGGGTCCGTTGTTGTTGTTGCGGTACCCGTTCTTGTTGTTGTTGTTGTTGTTGTTCCTTTGCCCTTGCTCTTCCTGCTTAGTTTGAGCCATCAGGAGCTCCTTTAATTGCTTCACGTCGTTCTTCAAGGACGTGAGTTGGTTGTTGTTGGGTTGAGTCTCTTGAAAGTTGACTCTTTTAACTCCACCTTCAGCTCCTTGGTGGGTGTATTTCTCCATGTGCAAGGCTTGCTTCTCAATGAAGTCCCAAGCCTCGTCAACCGCCATATCCATGAATGTACCGGCGGAGAGTAGTTGGAGATTGAACTGGGTGTTTCCGTCCAGCCCTTTGAAGTAGATCTCCAACAACTCTATCTTTGGAATCCCATGATGTGGGCAATCCAAAAGAATATCCTTGAACCGCTCCCATGATTTAGACAAGCTCTCCTTGTCCTTCATGATGAAAGCATTGATCTTCCCTCTCATTTCAGCAGTCTTTGAGGGGGGAAAGAATTTGGTCAAGAATTCCGTAGTCATCTCTTCCCATGTGCTGATTTTTCCTGCAGGAAGAGATTGATACCAAGTAAGAGCTCTATCTTTAAGAGAAAAGTAGAAAGGTCTTAGCTTGTAGTTGTTATTTTCAATTCTGGGGGGTCGCAAGGTTTCCATCAAAATCTCGTAGTTTTGAAGATGTTGATGCGGCGACTCCTTCTCTAGCCCTCCGAATTGACATTGGCGAATCATGGCTAGAACTTGCGGTCTAAGCTCGTAGTCATGATCCGCTGGATCTCCTAGGTTCACTCCTGGACGCCTCAGTTGTTGATTAGGGTCCATCCTTTGACCTAGGGTTTGTGGAATTCCTGCAAGAAGAACATCTCGGACTGGCATCCGAAGTAGATGTACATCGGCCGGGGCGTCAGGTACTGGAATCTGCCTCGGTCGAGGATCAACTACTGGATCCTGCATCGGTCGAGGTAGAATCTGGTTCCGAATTGCTGCAATCTCAGCTTCGATTGCTGCATTCCTGGCCTGATTCTCTTCTTTCTCTTGCCTTAGCTCTTCTTTACTGAGACGTAGCTGCTCCTGCGTCTCCCTCAACTGGGCCGCAAGATCGCGATCGTCTTGTTGGGCCATCTTCGCTTCTCTTAAGCGTCGCTTGTATGTCTTTTCTGGTTCGGGATCGTAAGGAACGATTTCCTTTCCAGTGCGGGTTCTTCGCATATACCTAAGAAAGAACCTGCAAAAAGTCACTCAAGTAGAGTGGTTAGACAACACGGGGCAAATGCCCCAAGAGCAAACCGTACCGGCTCGGTCTAGACCAAGTCCCCGGCAACGGCGCCAAAAACTTGTTCGCTCCAAACGGTGGGTGCAAGCTTTAAATTTATAACCCTAGACTTAAGCTTAAAACAAGGATGCGAACCCGCAGTGTACGGGTCAATCGTAGTAAAAGCAAGAAAATTCCAGGGGTCGATCACAGGGACTCGGTGAAACAGAGTCAACACGGTATGCTACGTTAAATCTAACCACAAAAGCAATTAACACAATCAAGGATGAATAAGATGTCAAATAAAGCAAACATGCAATTCTAGGGATTAAAGCATCTAGTTGTGGTTCCAACTCAAGATCTATAGATAAGCGGACAAAGCTGAGATTTTTGCATGGGGAAGGTGTTTCTAAAGTGGAGTAGATCACCGGGTAAGTCTCACTACGCACTAATCCTAAACCGTAACTCCTATTACCGGGTAAATCTCAAGGAATTAAGATAAAGAACTATAACCTCAAACTAACATACCATCTAAGGGAATAGAATCAACCTTTACCGGGTAAGTCTCAGGCTAACTCACAAAGATGGGATGGAAGCACACTCAAACCCCAATAAAGGATAAACCTTTATTACCTACACTTATGATCGTTGGTACACAAACTAAGGAATTACCGGGTAAGTCTCATCCTAAGCTTGCTTTGAACCAGGAAGGTATAATAAGAATAGGATTTAGCAACTCTAACACTTAACTCTCAGTTTAGGATCAGATAAGTCACCTCGGTCAGAAGAATTCCACCCCGGCCGAGATGTTCATCAACCGAACGAGATGCTTAGGGTTAAGGTTAAAGACTCGAACTTTCAGGATCCTACTGGAATCTAAGATTATTCTATCATTGTTTTTCCCACAACCTTCAGCCAATCACCCTAGAATCGCACAAGGAAATTAGCCACTCATCATCATTATGAAAGTATTAAATGTAAGGGAAGAAGGTGAATATTTGAACAAAGAAGAATTTAATGAAAACACTTCAATAACTGAATCAAATATCACACAAAATTGTTCCTTGGATAATAATCCAACAAGACAAGACAACAAGGAAAGTGATTGAAGACAATCTTACAAAACCCTCCAAAAAGCTATAAAAGCTATGGTCTTCAACCTTCCTTCAACCTTCAAAAAGGTTCTTCAATTCTCTCCCAAATTGGAGTAGGATGCGGCTGCTGCGTCTTATGCGAGGTTTTCAGCCGTAAGCGGGATTTAATCGATGTATGCAGCCTCTTAAATTGTAGAAAATCAACCCTTTTTATAGGAAAAATAAACCTCCAAAGATAATAAATCTTAAGAAGATATTATCCCATAAATATAGGTAAAATATATGATTGTGCATATCTCCTTCCTTCGAGAAGCTCAGCCCAAAAATATAAGATCACTTTCCAATTTTAAAAGATCTCAGCCAAGAATAAAATATTCTCGCCGCGTCCTAGGTATTCGCCTCGGTCGAGTCGGCGTCTCTGGATCGCCTCGGTCGAGATGAATCTCTGGTCAACCGAGGTGACTCATAACTGAACGTAGAATCTCTCAAAACTGGTCCAAAGTAAATCTTTAATCCATGGCTATGCTTCCTGAAGGATTCCTTTTTGCTCCTCAACGTAGCTCCAAATGACTCGTGACTCCTTTTGCTCCTTTTTGATGCAAAACGTACCATATTACCTGCAATTACAACGAAACTAGGTGTAGACCTCGATTCTCGCAAAGGTAGATGAAATGGTAGTAAAATCATATAATGTACATACAAACATGCAGATTATGAAAGATAAAACGTCCAAACAAACCCCAAAATATAGACTATAATTCATGCTATCACACCCATCTTGACACATAGTCCACCGCCAATAGGATGTAGAGATTGCCACATGAAGAAGGGAATGGTCCCATGAAGTCCACGCCCCACACATTAAAAATCTCCACTTCTTGAATGTTGTTCAAGGGCATCTCATTCCTCCTTGAGATGTTGCCCGTCCTTTGGCAAGCATCACATGCCGCTACAAAACCTTGCACATCTCTAAACAAGTTAGGCCAATAAAAACCGGATTGCAATACCTTTGCACACGTCTTGTGTGAGCTAGCATGGCCTCCACATGGTAAGGAGTGACAATGCCGGATCACACTCTCCACTTCATCTTCCGGTATGCATCTTCTAAACATCCCATCCGGCCCTCTCTTGAATAGAAGTGGTTCACTCCAATAGTAGTGCCTCACATCGTTGAAGAACTTCTTTCTTTGTGCATATGTCAATCCGGGAGGCACTTCCTCACATACTAAGTAGTTCACGATGTCGGCGTACCATGGCTCACTTCCTCTAGACACTTGGAACAAGCATTCCTCCACCATTTGCAATTGTTCATCCCGGAATGAGTCATCAATAGGGATGTGATCTCTTTCAAGCTCCAATGGTGGGAGTCTACTAAGGTGATCCGCCACGGAGTTCTCAGATCCCTTCTTGTCCCGCATTTCTAAATCAAACTCTTGAAGAAGAAGGATCCACCGAATCAACCTTGGTTTGGCATCCTTCTTTGTAAGTAGATAACGGATCGCAGCATGATCCGTATAAACTATGACCTTCGCTCCAACAAGGTATGAGCGGAACTTCTCAAATGCATACACCACCGCTAGCAACTCCTTATCGGTGGTAGCATAATTGAGTTGGGCATCATCTAGCGTCTTGCTAGCATAATAAATAGCATGAGTGCGCCCATCTTTCCTTTGCCCTTAATCGGCCCCAACGGCTACATCACTTGCATCACACATGATCTCAAATGGTAGACTCTAATCCGGAGGTTGCATGATAGGCGCGGAGATCAAGGCGTTCTTCAACCTACAAAAGGCCTCAAGACAATCTTTGGAAAAGACAAAATCAACATCCTTCATTAGTAGGTTAGTGAGGGGCTTAGAAATTTTAGAGAAATCTTGAATAAACCTCCGGTAAAAACCGGCATGCCCTAAGAAACTCCTTACCCCTTTCACTGAGGTGGGTGGTGACAACTTCTCTATTGTTTCAATCTTGGCCCTATCAACCTCAATGCCACGGTTAGACACCAAGTGTCCTAACACAATTCCTTCACTTACCATGAAGTGGCATTTTTCCCAATTTAAGACAAGATTTGTCTCCTCACATCTTTGCAATACTAATGACAAGTTAGCCAAGCAACTATCAAAGGAAGAACCATAAACAGAGAAATCATCCATAAACACTTCCATGATATTTTCTATATATTCCGAAAGATAGCCATCATACACCTTTGGAAGGTGGCGGGTGCATTACACAACCCAAATGGCATTCTCCTATATGCAAAAGTACCCCATGGACATGTAAAGGTTGTTTTCTCTTTGTCATCCGGGTGGATAGGGATTTGGAAGAATCCACTATAGCCATCTAGGTAGCAAAAATGAGAATGTTGAGCTAACCTCTTTAGCATTTGGTCAATGAAGGGGAGAGGGAAGTGATCTTTCCTAGAGGCCATGTTCAACTTCCTATAATCGATGCACATTCTCCACCCCGTAACCGTCCTAGTCGGGATTAGTTCATTGTTCTCGTTGGTCACTACGGTCATCCCACCCTTCTTAGGTACTACATGAACGGGACTAACCCACTTACTATCTGAGATAGGGTAGATAATCCCCGCATCTAGCAACTTAATGATTTCCTTTTTGACTACCTCTTTCATTATAGGATTCAATCTCCTTTGATGTTCAATAGAGGGTTTATGATTATCTTCCATCATTATCTTATGCATGCACAAAGAAGGCTTAATGCCAACCAAATCATCAATAGTATAACCAATGGCTTTCCTATGCAATCTTAGTTCATGCAACAACTTAGCAAGTTCATCATCATTCAAGCATGCATTCACAATCACCGGATATGGTGAATTTTCACCAAGAAATGCATACTTCAAATGAGAGGGGAGGGGTTTAAGTTCAAGTGAAGGAGGACCTTTATTGGTTGAAGACGATCCAAATAAGGTTGGATGAGATGAATCCAAAGCAAGTGAAGACTCTCCATGGCTCCTAGAAGCTTGATCACCATCAAGGGCTGATCCAGGGAAAACCACGGCTGGAACCACGGTTTTCTCAACTTCCACGACCATGGTTCTTGCCAAGCCTGCTTCCCGGAGTTGTCCAGAGAGTTTGACGGCCGTGGAATATGAATCTCGACCGTGGAACTTGCAGCTGTTCAACACCTCTTCGTGGCCTTCAAATCCAACTCTTGGCTCCTCTTCTAATGCTTCCAAGGCTTTGATCTCTTCATTGCAAGCCTCTTCAACACCTTCCTCCATCATACTTAAGGTAAGAACCTTCTCCAAGGGATCCTTGATCAAGATCGAGCTCACAACTTCTCTAGATTCTTCTTGCTCGACTATGTTGAAGACATCCTCATCAAGGGTTGGCCCTTTCATCATTGTGGACAACTTGAACTTGATGTTCTCTTCTCCAATATTGAAGGAGAGAGTCCCATTCTTGCAATCCACTAGGCATCCAGAAGTGGCGAGGAAGGGTCTTCCTAAGATGATGGGAACCGGATAGTCCGCCGGAATGTCCAAGACTACAAAATCAATTGGCACATAGAATCCTCCTAGTTGCACCGGAATGTCCTCTAAGATCCCAACCGGATGAGTGATAGAACGATCCGCCATATAGAGGGTCATCTTGACCGATTTTGGCTCTCCTAGCCCCACCTTGTTGCAAAGTGCAAGCGGGATGATGCTTACACTCGCTCCAAGATCACAAAGGGCCTCGTACTTCACATCTTCCACTCCAATTGGGACACAAAAAGAGCCCGGATCTCTTAGCTTGGGAGGCATCTCCTCCTTCATTGTTTGGATCAATTCCGAGGATCTCTTGGTCATTCTTATCTCCCCATACTCCTCCAACTTCCTTTTATTGGAGAGTATTTCCTTCAAAAACTTGCCGTACGCCGGCATTCCTAAAATGGCATCCATGAACGGAATGTTAATATGCAATTTCGACATTAGTTCAAGGAACTTACCAAAGTGATTGTCCAAACGAGCACTTGCTCTTGATTGTGGGAATGGTAGCGGTGGCTTGTATGGAGGCGGTGCCACATAGGTTGGCTCAACATCCTTGCTCTTGCCTCCATCTTCTTGCAACTTTCCCTCTTCTACCACTACTTGCTTTCCCTTAGCATTGTCCTTGGACAAAGGATCTTTCATACTCAACCCACTCCTTGTTGTAATAGCCAACACTTGGCCTCTTGGGTTGTCTTCGGTTCTTCCGGGAAGCTTTCCCGGGTCTCTATGGGCTTCACTCACCTTTTGGAACACTTGTGCTTCCAAAACCTTTTGAGCTTTAGAGATTGAAGTCACGGTGCTCTCAAGACCACTCAACCTTCCAAGCAATTGCTCAAACATTATTTTGGTTCTATCCTTGGGAGGTTGAGTAAATCCGGGTGGAGGTTCTTGTGAAGCTCTTGTTGGTGGAGTTGTGCTTGTGGAAGCGGTAGGGTTCAAGGCTCCATCCGGGTTAGAGTAGGAAAATCCGGGATGGTTGTGGTTGGGCCGGTAATTGTTGAATTGCCGGTTGTTGTTGAAACTCCTTGGGCCTTGATAATTGTTGAAGTTGCCCCTTCCCATGTAATTCACATCCTCCTCCTTGGAAGACAAGTTGGCTTGTGGAAGCACTTGAGGAGTTGCTTGGTTCTTCAAAGTTGTAGCATACAACTCCCTCAAGGACTTCAACTCGTTGTTGATGGCGTCAAGCTTGAAATTGCTCATGGTGACCTCACTCACCTCATATGCTCCCGCCTTTCTCCCTTCACTCTTCCTATGGGAGTATTTCTCAATCACTAGAGCTTGCTTCTCCACTAACTCCCAAGCTTCATCTACATGCTTCTCCATGAAAGTCCCACCGGAAAGAGATTGGAGCTTGAATTGGCTATCTTCATCAAGTCCCTTGAAGTAGATCTCCAATAGCTCAATTTTCGGTATGCCATGGTGTGGACAATCTAGGAGAAGATCTTTGAACCTCTCCCAAGACTTGAATAAACTCTCTCTATCCTTCATCACGAAGGCATTGATCTTCCCTCTTAACTCGGTAGTCTTGGAAGGTGGGAAGAACTTAGTCAAGAACTCGGTTGTCATCTCCTCTCAAGTACCAACTCGCCCTTGTGGAATAGATTGATACCAAGCCAAGGCCTTGTCCTTAAGAGAGAAGGAAAAAGCCCTAAGCTTATGGTTGTTGCTCTCCAATCTTGGCGGTCTAAGAGTCTCCATCAAGATCTCATAGTTCATCAAGTGTTGATGAGGAGACTCTCCTTCCATCCCTCCAAATTGATTATGCCGGATCATTTGTAGAACTTGAGGGCGGAGCTCATAGTTATGGGTTGCGGGATCTCCTAAGTTCACACCCGGTCGGTGTGCTCTTTGTGCCGGATCCATACGTCTCCCTAGGGTTTGTGGCTCCTCAAATGCAATGGGAACAACCCTAACATTAGCCGCCGTCTGCGGTTGTACCACCGGTGGTGGAGGAGGTGGAGGTTGTTGACGATTAAACTCCCCTTGTACAAGGGCTTGCCTAATCTCATCAATCTCCCTCGTAGTTGCTTCTTGCCTCTCATTGGCAAGTCTCCTTTCTTCCTCCAAGAGCTCATCTCTTAGCCTTATTTGCTCTAAGGCTTCATCCAATTCAGCTTGGAGATCTCTTCCGGCCATCTCTTTTCCCTTTTTTATGCTCTTGGATCTAGATCTAAGGGTTTTCTCCGGTTCGGGATCGAATGGAGCTAAATCCTTGCCACGAGATCTTCGCATACACCTAAAGAGTAAAAGATGTCCTGAAAAGCAAAAACACACACCAAAGAGAGATCAAAAGCAACAAGAAAGATCTACACTATAAACAATCACAAAATAGACTCAATCTAGACCTAGTCCCCGGCAACGACGCCAAAAACTTGTTACGCTAAGATCGTGTGATGCGCAATTGGGTTTTAAATTTATACTCGTTATATTTCTCCTAACTCCTAGCGAACCCGCAGTGTACGGGACGTTCGTAGTGGGGATAGTATTCCGAGGTCGAACACAAAGACTAAGGTGAAATTGATTCAATTTATGATTAAGTCTAGTGAAGATCTATGTTAAGAAAAGAGGAAGAAATAAAGAAGTGAAAATCTCAAATGTTTTTGGTTGGTTTTTGGTGATCAATCAAAGATCACAATTCATGCAAAGTAAACAATCAACTAAACTATGAATCAACACAAATAAACGAGCTAAACAAGAGATATAGATTAAAGAAAGAAAAGACGGATTCTAGGTGTTGGAAGTTCCGGTTATGGCATAGGACTCAAGTTATCTATTCGTTCCTTGGATTAACTATGTTGGGATTAAGTGTTTCTAGGTTGGGATCAATCACCGGGTAAGTCTCATGATCCACTAGTCCATTCCTAAGGTCTCATCACCGGGTAAGTCTCTAAGAACCTAAGGGACGGAATACTACTCAAACCGGGTTGTTACCTAAAGATCCAACCTATCCTTACCGGGTAAGTCTCGGAAGGGTTAGTCCTAAGCAACCATCCAGCACACTTAGACCAATGGCGGCTTATGAGGCTCACCACTACCTAGGGTTTGTTATCTTTGGAATCTAAGAGTAAGGATTACCGGGTAAGTCTCTCCTAACACTTAGTTGCTGACACTAGGTCACCCTAGGATAGAATTAACTCAACAAACACTTAGGATTTCAACATTCTAACAATCTAAGACTAGATCCACCGAACCAGGGAAAATCATGGTTTGTTCTACCTAAACCACGGCCGTGGTTTGACAAGAACCACCCGTGATTCCTAACAGAGGCTACGTTTATGCACACAAGTCATCCAAAGATAAATCTAAGTCCGTCCTATCATAACCCTAGCCATAACCATCCTTTCCTTACCCTAGAATCACATCTATTTAGCCTACAACATTCATAATAGAAATCGAAACAAGCAAACACAAAATCATGACATCCATTTGCAAGATGATGAAGGAAAAGAGATGAACAAGTGAACTAAAACAAACCGAGCTGAAAATAGAATTAGAGTAACTCACAATCCTTCTTAAAGAAGGTTCAAATGATTCATACAACTCTAGAAATAGAATCCGGAATTCTTCACTACAAAAACTATCAAGGTGTGGCAATGGTGTGTGTTCTTCTTCTCCTCTTCAATGGAGCTCTTCTTCTTCCTTTTTGACACTTTCCTTCCTAGAAAAACTTTTTGTTGAGAGAATATTTTTGTTAGAGGATAATGGATAATGGAGAGCTGCTCCAAGATGCTTTTCACAACCAATGAAGGACCACTTTTATAACAAATTTTGCATGAGCTGGCCATGAGAGTCGTGGCACAGCTGTCACGAGAATCTGGAAAAATCCACGGGTAGAACCATGGTCGTGGTCTTGGTCTAGATCGTGGTTTGCTCTAGAAGCTTCTTCTAGGCTCGTTAAGTCTTGGTTTGGTGCATGGCTTGTGTTGGCAAGGCTCCATGATTCCTCCTTAGCCCTTAGCTTGTGTCCTAATGAGTCCGAGAGTGTGTCATCTAGATGAACGATCCTCAAACGTATCGTTTTAGCTCCTAAATCTCCCGAAATACCTACAAAGCAACGTACAAGTCCGCGTAGACGTCTATCTCGACAAAGTACGTGAATAGAGTGCAAACGTCGTGAACTAGTGCTAAACCATGCATGAATGAGTGAGAAATCTATCTAAATGATTACCTAAAACTAAGCAATAAATCGTGTCATCAGGATCCTCGAATGTGGAGGCTTGGATCAAAGACTACATCCAAGATAAGAACTTTAAGAGGATGGAGGAAGAGATGATGCCTAAACTAAGTAAGAGGGTTTTCCTTCTCAATACTTAGTATTCAACTTAGACATGCATTACAAATGAGTCAAGCCATCCTTATATAGTGGATGGGGGCTAACCAAAGGTCAAAACATATATGACAGAATTAAAGTCGGAATTAAGTTCCGATAAACGAAAGGCCTAAAATATGAAAGGTCGGAATTTAATTCACGGAATTAAGTTCCGGAATTAAAGTTCCGAATATAAAGGCCTATTATTAAATAGCCGAATAATAATAAACGTCTTCAAAATGTGCGGGTCCTTCTAGCCGGAAACACGGATGGCATCGCCATCCGGGGGCGTATCACTAATGACCTTAAAGAAGCGCTTAATGGGAGGCAACCCATTGGTACGTGTTTTTCCCTCTTCATTTTTGTTTTGGTTTTCATTTTTCTGTTTTTGTGTGTTTGTGTGTGTTTGGTGTTTGTGTACTAGAGTCTAAGTAGCATAGAAGTCTTTCATGACATATGGATGATGATGATGAGTCCCACATTAATTGTGGGTGGTGCGGACGTGAAACTTGGACGGCTAGCGGTACCTAGCGCTGGTCCCGACGCCATAATGAACATCAAGAGCTCTCTACCACCTTTGATTGATTATCCACCATCACTCCACATGAGTGAACCAAAATACCAAAGCAACACCATTTTTACTTTGCGAGGACTCTCATTCACTCTTCTTTACTTAATTTGCACATTGGGGACAATGTGTTTCTAAGTATGGGGTGGGGTTTTCATGATCACTTGCATGATTAGAATCTAGGATAGTTTAATATTGTCACATGTCTCTTTATGTTTTGTATTGTTACTATTGTACATATATATTTCAAAATTTTCAAAAAATCAAAAAATTTAAAAAATTTTAGTGCTTCTAAGTTGGGTATGATCCTTATGATGAGATTGTCTTGTGAATTGCCTATGAATGGCCTTATGTGTTGAATGGATGTATGCATATGTGAACTTGAATTACTTATCTTGAATCCTATGTATGGATTGTGATCATGATGTTTGCCTTGATTGGATTGAGGATTGATAGTCGAAGTTACATTCTAGTTCTTGCACATCATTTAGGAGTGATTAAGGCAATTTATTTTTCTCTACTTCTCATCTTGATCATGTTGTTTGAGCACCTCAATTGATATAAAAATTTGACCTCTTTTGACCCATACGGGAATAGGAGCATGCTAGTGTGTTGAGTGTGTGAAAAGCAAGTGTGGGGTAAAGTTGTTGATGAATGAATGTGAAGAATGAAGTGTTGAATTTGTTGTGAAAAGTGTAGAAAAAAATATAGGTTTGGGGACTTTGGTTTTGATGACTGATGACATGATTTATGACACTAGTTTAGCCACTCTTTTAGATAGTTTTCCTTTCCATTCATGCATGATTCCGCATTAGTTCGTGGTGTTTACGCTTAATTCATGCATATTGTCGAAATAGACGTCTACACGAACTGTTGTCGGTTTTGTAGGTATTTTGGGGAGCTTTTGGAGCTTAATTGATACATTCGAGGATCATTCCTTGTGGTGGCACACATCCGGACTCTGTAAGGAGCAAGCTAGGAGCAAAGGAGAATACACAGGACCTTGTTGGTGCATGCCTTGCACCAACTCGTGGCTTAATGATCCAAAGAGAGTTTCTGGAGCAAAACCACGGCCCAGAGCCCATTTCCACGGCCGTGGTTTCTGTCTGGACCACTTTGACACGTGTCCCACGATCTCTTTGGCCGATTCTTGCTCTTGGTGGGGTATTTAAGCGATCTTGCAGGCTGTAATTGGGGGATATAAAATCTCTCTCTTTCCTTTCTGACCTAGCTTCTTCCCCAAAACACTTCTCCATTGTATCCTCTCTTCCAACCACCCATTGTGGGTGTTCTTGGAAGAGATTAGTGTAGATTTTCGTTTTAAAGTGAGATTAAAGTGGTTTTGAGTGAGGTTTCCGTTGTTGACAACTTGGAACAGCTCTTGCAGCCTTTGTAAGTTTTGGTAACTTCTCTTCTAGCTTTTAATGTCTTTTCTTTGGATTATTCTTCATTATCTAGCCATGACTTGCAAGCATGCTTTATTTGTGAAGTTTGATCTTGAAATGTATGTTGTTGGCTGAATAGTTGTGATTCTATGGTGAAGGAATGGTGTTTATGCTTTGGACTATGATTGTATGGACTTCCATGTTAGCTTAGGATCGATTTGTGTTCAAAACCCCAACTCAGTGGAGAATCACAGCCTGTTCTTCATGGTTCCACGGCCGTGGTTTGCATGATCCACCCGTGGTTCTCTTTGTTATGCTTGTATTGATGAATCTGGATGTTAGGATGTAGATGTGTTGAAATCCTAGTGTTTGTTGAGCCTAATATAGCTTAGGGCGACCTAATGTTAGCAACCTTTTTGAGGAATGAGACTTACCCGGTAATTTCCTCTCTTAGATACATAAGATGATGAACTCTAGATAGTAGTGAGCCAAAAAAGCCGCTATTGGATTGAGTGTGCTAGGATCGTTGCCTAAGACTTACCTTTTCCCAAACTTACCCGGTAAGGAGGGGTTTGACCCTTAGGTAGTGGCCGGTTTGTGTAGAATTCCCGTCCTTAGGTTCTTTGAGACTTACCCGGTAATAGGACCTTAGGGTCGAGACTAGTGGAGCATGAGACTTACCCGGTAATTGCTCCCATTAGAGAAACATCCAACTCCGAACAACCACAACTTTCCTTTGACCATTAGAAGCATGAGTCCATTGTGATAATCGGAATTCCGAATCTCTAGAATCCGCTTTCTTACCTCTTATCTCTTATCTTTGTGTTTGTGTGTTTGTGTTACTTGTTTGTGTTGATATATTTGTGATCTTTGTTTGATCACCCAAAACCCTCCAAAAATATCGTGTTTTCCATTTTCTTTATTCCTCATTTCATCTTAGTTTCGATTTACACTATCTTTGATCATTGAATGACTTGATTTCACCTCAGTCCTTGTGTTCGACCTCGGAATACTTTCCTTTCTACAAAATGATCCGTACACTACGGGTTTCGCTAGGTAGTTTAGGATTTTAGTTCGAGTTTATAAATGTAAAGCTTTTTGTGCTACCAAATTAGCGTAACAAGTTTTTGGCGCCGTTGTCGGGGACTAGGTCTAGATTAAGTCATTTGATTTTGATTGCTTTTAGTGTTTGTCTTTCTTGTTACTTTTGATCTTGTGTTATTTTTGTCTTTGCCTTTTCATGTTTGCCATGGACGGATTGTACTTCCAAGACGACCTTAACAACATGGAATATGAAGGATGGATGGAAAGCCAAGATCTAGGACATCTCCATGATGAGTTTGAGTATAGAGAGGAGTTCAATGCCTATCATGAGTCGTATGATCAAGCTCACATGACTACATCACCTCATGAGGAACCTCACCTTCAACTTCAAGAAGATCGATTAGAATCAATGCTAGAAGAAATGTTGAGGAAGATGGATGATCTAGAGAGTAACCTTGCCTCCACTTCGAGTTCCCACATGGTGCTTGAAGCAGAAGTACTTCAACAAGAAGAGGTTCACCATGAGGAGATCCGAATGAGGAGGGAGATTAAGGCGATTGAATGTCGAGAGAGAGGAACAAATGAGGAGGGAGATTGAGGAGATTATGAATGCTCTTATGCTAGGAGATCCTACCATCCTTCCAGGCTTACCTCCACCTCCTTCACCTTTGGAGGAGTGCAATGAAGTGCTCTCACCCCCGGACATTCTTGCCATCAACCCCGGAACCACACTTGAAGCGCTCATAAGGGATGAGGAAAACAGAGACTTCCACGACCTATCTGGCATAACCACGCCCGTGATTTTACCCGTGGAAAGCTCTGTCATTGAGAACCCTAATCTAACTTCAACTCCTTCCCATCCTTCCTTGCTTGCTCGGAGTACATACAAAGATTGGAGTCCCTTTCCTAAGGAATCTCCCGTATTGAATGATGGAGGCAAGCATGATGGATCCATTATGGTTATGAAGCACTTCAATGAAGGATTCTTTCCAAGAATCGGCTTTCTTCGGATCATAGAGGATGAGGATGACAAGCATTTCACCGGTGTGACCGGGGAGTACCAATTGTCTAAGTATGGGGTGGCACCTTGGTTGCAACTCCATACTATCATCAAGGGAGCGGTGATGAAGGAGTCTACTGCTCACCGGTAAAGAGAGAATTTAAGGTATATTTGGGCATCAAGTGGCCTTTGCTTGTAATCATGGATTCCGACAAAAGATGGTTGCTTGGACTCCTAAAGCAAACCATGGTATTCGAGGTGGATTGACATATCCACGGAGTTTGGTCAAGCTAATGACCTAAAAGAAGCGCTTAATGGGAGGCAACCCATTGTTACAACTCTTTCCCTTTTCTCTTTCATTTTCGTTTTTGCTTTTGTTTTTGTTTTCGTGTGTTTTTGTGTTTTCTGTTTGTGTGGTAGATTTTAGGTAATAAGGAAGCCTTGCAAGGCGAGTTGATGATGATGATCCCGTTTTCAACCATGGGTGGAGCGGACGTGAGACTTGGACGGCATAAGGTGTCTTTGTTGGATGGAAGAGCTCCCATCTTGCATACACCTTAGCGCGGGTCTCGACGCCGGAATGACTATGAAGAGCTCTCTACCATGCTTGATTGATCATCCATCACCACCACTCAACATGAGTGAACCAAAATACCGAACGACGCCACTTTTACATTGTGAGGACTTCTTTCACTCTTCTTTACTTGATTTGCACATTGGGGATAATGTGTTTCTAAGTATGGGGTGGGGTTTTCATGATTCTTAGCATGGCATGATCGAATCTAGGATAGTTTCATTTATTGTCACACGTTTCTTATCATGTCTTTTCATTTTACATATATACTTCAAAAATTCAAAAAATCAAAAAATTTTAAAACATTTTGTGCTTCCTATTTTGGATATGACCCTCATGATGAGATTGTTTTATGAATTGGCTATGGATGGCCTTGTGTGTTGAATGGATTTATGCATATGTGGACTTGAAATACTTCTCTTGAATCCTAGTATGAATTGTGATTATGATGTGTGTCTTGATTGGATTGAGAATTGATGGTCGAAATTACATGCTAGTTCTTACGCATCATCTAGGAATGATTAAGGCATTTCATCTCTCTTCTTTTCATCTTGATCGTGTTGTTTGAGCACCTCACTTGATATGAAATTTGACCTCTTTTGACCCATCCGGTAATAGGAGCATGCTAGTGTCTTGAGTGTGTGAAAAGCAAGTATGGGGTGGTGAAGTTGGTGTATGAATTTTGTGAATGAAGTTGTTGAAAATGTGTTGTGAAAGTGTAGAAAAAATATAGGTTTGGGGACTTTGGTTTTGATGACGAGTAACTCGGCACCATTCACATAATCGGGTGTTTGTGCCTTGCCAAAGTTGGATAAACCGAATGTCCTAACGAGCCTTGGTATGTGTGCCCGGTGTGAGGCACCTCGGAAAATTCTCGAGGTCCGCTAATCACCAAGGTTTCGGCTTTTGCACCACATGACCTTAGAAAATTCCCACCTATTCACAACGTTTCTTGGCCTCTTCTTTCCTAAGTCCTTGTGACCTATTTGCATGTGTGTAAGACTTAGTGATTTAGATTGGATATTTTCATGATCATCTTGACTTCATCATTTTAACCTTTCATGCATGCTTTCGAGTTAAGTATGATTGTCTTTCCATGCCTTCATTCATTTAATACATGATTGCTTGTCCATTTCAATGAAACATGACTATGAAGGTGATCCAATTTTAGAAGCACAATTCCAAAAATATTTTCAGTTTTTCTACATTCATAAATCATGCCATCTCGTCGCCTATAGTTGGACCTTGCTCGGGGACGAGCAAGTGCTAAGTATGGGGTATTTTGATGACATGATTTATGAAACTAGTTTAGGCACTTTTTTAGATAGTTTTCCTTTCCATTCATGCATGTTTCCGCATTAGTTCGTGGTATTTACGCTTAATTCATGCATATTGTCGAAATAGATGTCTGCACGAACTCTTGTCGGTTTTCTAGGTATTTTGGGCAGCTTTTGGAGCTTAATCGATACATTCGAGGATCATTCCTTGAGGTGGCACACATCCGGACTCTTTAAGGAGCAAGCTAGGAGCAAAGGAGAACACATAGGATCTTGTTGGTGCATGCCTTGCACCAACTCGTGTCTTAATGATCCAAAGAGAGTTTCTGGAGCAAAACCACGGCCCAGAGTCCATTTCCACGCCCGTGGTTTTGGCCGTGGTTTTTTTCTGGACAACTTTGACACGTGTCCCACGATCTCTTTGGCCGACTCTTGCTCTTGGTGGGGTATTTAAGTGATCTTGCAGGCTCTAATTGAGGGATATAGAATCTCTCTCTTCCCTTTTTGACCTAGCTTCTTCCCCAAAACACTTCTCCATTGTAGCCTCTCTTCCAAGCACCCATTGTGGGTGTTCTTAGAAGAGATTAGTGTAGATTTTCGTTTTAAAGTGAGATAAAAGTGGTTTTGAGTGAGGTTTCCGTTGTTGACAACTTGGAACAGCTCTTGAAGCCTTTGTAAGTTTTGGTAACTTCTATTCTAGCTTTTAATGTCTTTTTTTTGGATTATTCTTCATTATGTAGCCATGACTTGCAAGCATGCTTTATTTGTGAAGTTTGATCTTGAAATGTATGTTGTTGGCTGAATAGTTGTGATTCTAGGGTGAAGGAATGGTGTTTATGCTTTGGACTATGATTGTATGGACTTCCATGCCAGTTTAGGATCGATTTGTGTTCGAAACCCCAACTCAGTGGAGAATCACGGCCTGTTCTTCATGGTTCCACAGCCGTGGATTCCATGATCCACCCGTGGTTCTCTATGTTGTGCTTGTATTGATGAATATGGATGTTAGGATGTAGATGTGTTGAAACCCTAGTGTTTGTTGAACCTAATATAGCTTAGGGCGACCTAATGTTAGCAACCTTTTTGAGGAATGAGACTTACCCAGTAATTTCCTCTCTAAGATACATAAGATGATGAACTCTAGGTAGTAGTGAGCCAAAAAAGCCGCTATTGGATTGAGTGTGCTAGGATCGTTGCCTAAGACTTACCTTTTCCGAGACTTACCCGGTAAGGAGGGGTTTGACCCTTAGGTAGTGGCCGGTTTGTGTAGAATTCCCGTCCTTAGGTTCCTTGAGAATTACCCGGTAATAGGACCTTAGGCTCGAGACTAGTGGAGCATGAGACTTACCCGGTAATTGCTCCCATTAGAGAAACATCCAACTCCGAACAACCACAACTTTCCTTTGACCTTTAGAAGCATGAGTCCTTTGTCATAATCGAAATTCTGAATCTTTAGAATCCGCTTTCTTACCTCTTATCTCTTATCTTTGTGTTTGTGTGTTTGTGTTGATATATTTGTGATCTTTGTTTGATCACCCAAAATCCTCCAAAAATATCTTGTTTTCCATTTTCTTTATTCCTCATCTCATCTTAGTTTAGATTTACACTATCTTTAATTATTGAATGACTTGATTTCACCTCAACCCTTGTGTTCGACCTCGGAATGCTTTCCTTTCTACAAAACGATCCGTACACTGGGGGTTCGCTAGGTAGTTTAGGATTTTAGTTCGAATTTATAAATGTAAAGCTTTTTCTTCTACCAAATTAGCGTAACAAGGAAGCCTTGCAAGGCGAGTTGATGATGATGATCCCGTTTTCAACCATGGGTGGAGCGGACGTGAGACTTGGACGGCATAAGGTGTCTTTGTTGGATGGAAGAGCTCCCATCTCGCATACACCTTAGCGCGGGTCTCGACGCCGGAATAAATATGAAGAGCTCTCTACCATGCTTGATTGATCATCCATCACCACCACTCCACATGAGTGAACCATAATACTGAACGACACCACTTTTACATTATGAGGAGTTCTTTCACTCTTCTTTACTTGATTTGCACATTGGGGATAACGTGTTTCTAAGTATGGGGTGAGGTTTTCATGATTCTTAGCATGGCATGATCGCATCTAGGATAGTTTCATTTATTGTCACACGTTTCTTATCAAGTCTTTTCATTTTACATATATATTTCAAAAATTCAAAAAATCGTAAAATTTTAAAAAATTTTGTGCTTCCTATTTTGGATATGACCCTCATGATGAGATTGTTTTGTGAATTGGCTATGGATGGCCTTGTGTGTTGAATGGATTTATGCATAAGTGGACTTGAAATACTTTTCTTGAATCCTATGTATGAATTGTGATTATGATGTTTGTCTTGATTGGATTGAGAATTGATGGTCGAAATTACATGCTAGTTCTTACGCATCATCTAGGAATGATTAAGGCATTTCATCTCTTTTCTTCTCATCTTGATCATGTTGTTTGAGCACCTCATTTATTATGAAATTTGACCTCTTTTGACCCATCCGGGAATAGGAGCATGCTAGTGTGTTGAGTGTGTGAAAAGCAAGTATGGGGTGGTGAAGTTGGTGTATGAATTTTGTGAATGAAGTTGTTGAAAATGTGTTGTGAAAGTGTAGAAAAAATATAGGTTTGGGGACTTTGGTTTTGATGACGAGTAACTCAGCACCATTCACATAATCGGGTGTTTGTGCCTTGCCAAAGTCGGATAAACCGAATGTCCTAACGAGCCTTGGTATGTGTGCCCGGTGTGAGGCACCTCGGAAAATTCCCGAGGTCCGCTAATCACCAAGGTTTCGGCTTTTGTACACCAATGCCATTGTCTCAAAAATAAGTAAAAGAAATTGAAAAAGAAAAAGAAAAGAAAAGAAGAAAAAAAATACACTTCAGCGGATGAAGTATAAATGTAAAGTTGTGGTTGTTTAGTTCCTTTCCCGGATTTGCACCACATGACCTTAGAAAATTCCCACCTATTCACAGCGTTTCTTGGCCTCTTCTTTCCTAAGTCCTTGTGACCTATTTGCATGTGTGTAAGACTTAGTGATTTAGATTGGATATTCTGATGATCATCTTGACTTCATCATTTTAACCTTTCATGCATGCTTTCGAGTTAAGTATGATTATCTTTCCGTGCCTTCATTCATTTAATACATGATTGCTTGTCCATTCCCATGAAACATGACTATGAAGGTGATCCAATTTTAGAAGCACAATTCCAAAAATATTTTCAGTTTTTCTACATTGATAAATCATGCCATCTCGTAGCCTATAGTTGGACCTTGCTCGGGGACGAGCAAGTGCTAAGTATGGGGTATTTTGATGACATGATTTATGACACTAGTTTAGGCACTCTTTTAGATTGTTTTCCTTTCCATTCATGCATGTTTCCGCATTAGTTCGTGGCATTTACGCTTAATTCATGCATATTGTCGAAATAGACGTCTGCACGAACTCTTGTCAGTTTTGTAGGTATTTTGGGGAGCTTTTGGAGCTTAATCGATACATTCGAGAATCATTCCTTGTGGTGGCACACATCCGGACTCTTTAAGGAGCAAGCTAGGAGCAAAGGAGAACACATAGGACCTTGTTGGTGCATGCCTTGCACCAACTCGTGGCTTAATGATCCAAAGAGAGTTTATGGAGCAAAACCACGGCCCAGGGGCCATTTCCCTGGCCGTGGTTTCTGTCTGGACCACTTTGACACGTGTCCCACGATCTCTTTGGCCGACTCTTGCTCTTGGTGGGGTATTTAAGTGATCTTGCAAGCTGTAATTGGGGGATATAGAATCTCTCTCTTTCCTTTTTGACCTAGCTTCTTCCCCAAAACACTTCTCCATTGTAGCCTCTCTTTGAAGCACCCATTGTGGGTGTTCTTGGAAGAGATTAGTGTAGATTTTCGTTTTAAAGTAAGATTAGAGTGGTTTTGAGTGAGGTTTCCGTTGTTGACAACTTGGAACAGCTCTTGAAGCCTTTGTAAGTTTTGGTAACTTCTATTCTAGCTTTTAATGTCTTTTTTTTTGAATTATTTTTCATTATCTAGCCATGACTTGCAAGCATGCTTTATTTGTGAAGTTTGATCTTGAAATGTATGTTGTTGGCTGAATAGTAGTGATTCTAGGGTAAAGGAATGGTGTTTATACTTTGGACTATGATTGTATGGACTTCCATGCCAGTTTAGGATCGATTTGTGTTCAAAACCCCAACTCAGTGGAGAATCACGGCCTATTCTTCATGGTTCCACCGCCGTGGTTTCCATGATCCACCCGTGGTTCTCTCTGTTGTGCTTGTATTGACGAATCTGGATGTTAGGATGTAGATGTAATGAAATCCTAGTGTTTGTTGAGCCTAATATAGCTTAAGGCGACCTAATGTTAGCAACCTTTTAGAGGAACGAGACTTACCCGGTAATTTCCTCTCTTAGATACATAAGATGATGAACTCTAGGTAGTAGTGAGCCAAAAAAACCGCTATTGGATTGAGTGTGCTAGGATCGTTGCCTAAGACTTATCTTTTCCAAGACTTACCCGGTAAGGAGGGGTTTGACCCTTAGGTAGTGGCCGGTTTGTGTAGAATTCCCGTCCTTAGATTCCTTGAGACTTACCCGGTAATAGGACCTTAGGTTCGAGACTAGTGGAGCATGAGACTTACCCGGTAATTGCTCCCATTAGAGAAACATCCAACTCCGAAAAACCACAACTTTCCTTTGACCTTTAGAAGCATGAGTCCATTGTCATAATCGGAATTCCGAATCTCTAGAATCCGCTTTCTTACCTCTTATCTCTTATCTTTGTGTTTGTGTGTTCGTGTTACTTGTTTGTGTTGATATATTTGGGATCTTTGTTTGATCAACCAAAACCCTCCAAAAATATCGTGTTTTCCATTTTCTTTATTCCTCATCTCATCTTAGTTTAGATTTACACTATCTCTGATCATTGAATGACTTGATTTCACCTCAGTCCTTGTGTTCGACCTCGGAATACTTTCCTTTCTATAAAACGATCCGTACTGCGGGTTTTGCTAGGTAGTTTAGGATTTTACTTCGAGTTTATAAATGTAAAGCTTTTTGTGCTACCAAATTAGCGTAACAATGACGAGTAACTCGGCACCATTCACATAATCGGGTGTTTGTGTCTTGCCAAAGTCGGATAAACCGAATGTCCGAACGAGCCTTGGTATGTGTGCCCGGTGTGAGGCACCTCGGAAAAATCCTGAGGTCCGCTAATCACCAAGGTTTCGGCTTTTGTAAACCAATGCCATTGTTTCAAAAATAAGTGAAAGAAAAATAATGTGAAAAAGAAAAGAAAACAAAGAAAAGATGGAGAAAAATATGCACTTGTTGGTATGTTGATCAAAAAAAAAAAAGAAATTGTGGAGTTAGTTCCTTTTCCGGATTAGCATCACATGACCTAAAAATTCCCACCTATTCACAACGTTTCTTGACCTCTTCTTTCCTAAGTCCTTGTGACCTATTTGCATGTGTGTAAGACTTAGTGATCTAGATTGGATATACTCATGATCATCTTGACTTCTTCATTTTCACCTTGCATGCATGCTTTATAGTTAAGTATAATTGGCTTTTCATGCCTTCATTCATTTGATGCATGATTGCTTGTCCATTGCCATGGAACATGACTATGAAGGTGATCCAATGTTAGAAGCACGATTCTAAAAAAATTTTGTTGTTTTTCCGCATGCATAAATCATGTCATCTCTTAGTCTATAGTTGGGTCTTGCTCGGGGACGAGCAAACCTCAAGTATGGGGTATTTTGATAACACGATTTATGACGCTAGTTTAGGCATCTTTTGTAATATCCGGAATTTTTATTCCCTTTTAATTCCGAATAAATTCGGACTTCGAGCCGTTGACGGTTCCCATTCTATCTAGTATTTCTTTCTTCACAAATTTTATCATTTTATGTAGAATTTAATTCACATAAAATGATAGAATTATATCAAACCCTAATTCTTATAAATATTTATCATTTATGTAGAATTTAATTCACATAAAATGATAGAATTATATCAAACCCTAATTCTTATAATTATTTTTCATTTTATGTAGAATTTAATTCACATAAAATGATAGAATTATATCAAACCCTAATTCTTATAATTAATCCTTAACGACGACTTTAGACAAGATCATGACAAGGCTGAAACGAGAATGTGACAAAGTTGTGACGAGACCATGACAGAGTTAAGACGAGGTCATGACGAAGCCCGACAACTCTGTGACGAAGTCATGCATGGGCCTGACAAAGCCATGACGAGTTTTTGACAAGTTTTGACAAACTCAGCCCACATAATTTTGACTCTTATTTCAGCCCATCTTTCTCTCTTGTTTTGTTGCAGCCCAGCCCCTTAATACATGCCAGCCGCAGCCTTTCTTGCCTCCAACCCAAGAACAGCTCAGCCCATCTCCTAGCCAGCCCAGCCTCCCTTGATCGCCAGCCCTAGCAGCTCTTGCAAACGAATACGTCCGGCAATCCTAGGCAACTGCAGAGACGATTTCATTCATGGCTGGGATTACGCATCTGCAGCAGACGGACGCCGCTCCTCCTCATGCTCTTCCTCACGTTCTCCTCTCCTCCTCCATCGTACCATCCTTCACACAATAGTAACAAGCCTTTTCCTCCAGCCCTGCAGTGCACAACGCCGAGCTGCTGGTGCGCCTCCAAGGACAGTAACCGCCTCCTTATTCTTGCTGATGCAGCCTCGAGCAATCAGGGACCATGTCTTCTCCCCTTCTGTGCAAAACGCATACTCAGCAGCAACCTTGGTACCTTCTTTTCCGTGCATTCGAGTCTCGGAATCGGGTAAGACTTGTACCCCTTGCTACACTACATTTCAGTCCACCTTTCCCTTGCCTAACGTGTACTAGTTCCGTTTTTAAACCTACTCAGAACAACCATAAGTGAGCTGTACAGATTCAAGCGTTTTCCTAAGTTTTTGGAAGGGACAAACAGTCAACTTCGGCTCCAGATTTGGGTACGTTAGACTTCTTATTTTTGGCTTAATTTTGGATATGTTGTATTCAGTAGTACATAGTAGATCATACTAAAATTTGGGAAGAATCGGAGTTACGGTTTGAGAGTTATAATGTTGCAAAGTTGATTCCTCATGTAGTTTTTATAATTGTGCTGAGTGTTGGGAAAAACAGCATGTGATGCTGTTTTGTTAGATAGTTTTGAATAAGCTTTTGATCTCTGTTGGACTTGACTTTTGGATATGATATAGTTGACATATTGTAGTAGAGCATATCAAAATTTGGAATAAATCCAGTAAGTGGTTTAGGAGTTATGATTTTTCAAAGTTAAGACAATGTGCTGTTTTGTTAAGTGTTTGCTGAATTTCCAGAAACTGTGTTGATTAGTCAAGTTTGAGCATACTTTTCGATACCGTAGAGATAAGATCCACCGTTCCGTTTTTGGGATGAATCCAACGGTGGGATTTAGAGTTATAGAGGCTCAAAGTGAACTTGTTGTACAATTAGAAAATATACTAAGATTTTGGCTAAGTATTGAAAATTTCAAGTGTTGTAACCAACTTTGGAAATTTTTGTAGAAGTGATGGTTGAACTGTTTTAGGAAATTCTTGCTCCTAGGAGTAGATGAGATATCATAGATGATCTAGGGAATTATTTCAGAATTTTTATAAGATTATTCGAATTTTATATTTGAAGCCAAAGTTGGACCTTAACGATCTTCCAAAAAATAGGAAAATGGGTAAATTGCCAGTTTGTAACCAAACTCATCTTTAGGAGTTAGAATATGACTCGTTAGTCTCAAATAAGAGTTTAGGCATAAATTATGGAATTTTTGGATGTTTCTGGATCAAGGGTAAAATAGTCATTTTACCAGAAATTAGTATTGTATTAAATTCTATTCTAATAGGATCTACTACCTTAGAAGTCTTAGACTACTAATTACCTAGAAAGTGTGCTGACACACTTGCCTCCTTTGACAAGCAACCGAGTTATACAGTTACAAATAGAGTTGTGATTAAGAGAGTCGAGAACTGATTTAGGCAAGTCCATAGACTTACTTAGCTGGCTTCTTGTATGAGTGTAATGTGTATGAGTGGTGTTTGTTAGTTATGATAAACAACGAAACCGGATTAGGCCGACTTTATTATTTACGTAATTGGCCCAAGTGTATGATAATGGGTCGTGACATCATCTGCCTAGCTCTTGCGAGAGTCTAGGAGTTTCCCTGCGACCAGCCCAGTTAGGTAGACGGTCAAATGCATTAGTACCATTCCGCGTTGATAAACAGGGACAAGGGCAAGGTTTGGGAATCCCTCATGTCACAAAATAAGTATCATTAGTAATGACATATCACATAATTAAAGATAATAAAAGAATTGACTGTTTCATGTTGATTGTGTATGATGTGTGATTGTGCTTTTACCTTTATACTTATGCATAGAATGTTAGCTAACGGTTTTATACCGCTTGTAGATGCCTTGCAGGTTAAGACAATTGTAGAGAGATCCGGAGGGAATGGTCAGCCTGGTCCACGTACTCTTTTAGTTGGGGACGGGGATGCCTTTTGTTCTTCATATGCGTCGTTTTAGTACCTTTGCTTTGGAAGGCTGATACATATTCTCCATGTATATATAGTTTAAAGTTTTCAAATGTTTTAAATACTTTTGTGTCTTGTTGTAAGATCCTAGTAATATTGTTGTCAAACTAAGGTCGAGACCCATTGTGAGGTCCTAACCAGTAGCTCCCCGAGTTCTTAGAATTTGGGGTGTTACAATTTGGTATTAGAGCTCTAGGTTGACAACAATGGCACTTGAAATCTTCTGAAAGACCGAATGATAAAATAACTAGAACCCGAAAGGGGTCTAAAATTTTCAAAAAGGATTTCTGTTTTTATACACGCGCATAGTCGGGTTGTTGGGTTAGTAGTACGTCGGACCACCATCGCTCTCCGTGGTTCTCTACAACTTGGATCGATATGAGTTAGCATATAGACTTATTATGATGTGTATTAATGTATGTTATATATATGTATATGTGTAGCATGTTAGTATCCTAAAGGATATATTATATCCTTTAGTTGTGATATCATGAAGCGATTATCGCCTCATGATTAATCGGTAGCCGACTTGAAGAGTTTTCAACACGAGACAAAGGACTCAGACCTTGGATAAAGTATTATACTCGGATGGGTGTCCTAGTAACCCTTGTTAACCATCCAAAGAACTAATAGGCGAAGAAGTAAAGATGTGGAGATAATTTTGACCATAAGTACAATCAAATGAGGAAGAATTCCCGAGTCAACTCAGATAGAAGAAATAGAAGGTCATACAAGGGACTTGGTCGTATGAAGCCAAGAGATGAATTATAAGAACTATGCAAGAGACTACAAGAGTGCGGAGTAGAGATAACAATATTGGAACGAGACAAGTAGAATTGAGTACAACAAAGATTGCGGAATCAAGGACATTACAATCGAGGCGGATGCCCCATAGACCAGTATGGGCATGAGAAACCAGAAGAGACAGAGTGTTAATCCGGGTATGGGAATCTAAGGTGCACGGAATGAAGACCTACAATTGAGTGTAAAAGCGGAAAGGCAGACCCCACAAGTGTGGGGAGGTTTTGACCTCCTCAGAGGTATAAGAAGTTTGAAAGAAACCGCGACGCCAATATCTAAAGAATGGAAGCTTGTAGCTGGGTCAACGGAGTTTCATTAAGGCGATATTACTACTAACTTCAATGAAGAAATGTGTATGGGAGAACGACCTTGCTGGACTCAAGAGTCCAGGTTAACCCCAATTATCACGGGACCTAAGCCATCAACACAGACGGTCCATGCAAGAGGAACTGCAAGTGGATGATCATTACGGCCATAAGAATTACAAAGACGCTTCCATGCTATCGTGGAAAACTTGAAACGACTATTTATGTCACATGAATGACACAATCGAACTAGAGAAATGGAGTTAGCCCATAAGAAGCGGAAGGGTGGAAGGTGGAACGAACTAAAGAAGTATAAAAGGATTGTTGTGAGCAACTGTTTACCTACTAGCTAAGGAAATTTTGACATTATCACAATTAACACGGAATGGAGACTTACAACTTAATGTAAGAGCGAAAGATAGACTTCACAAGCCTGGAGACGTTTTGTCTTCTTTAAAGATAAGAATTCTAAAAGGAATCACAACGCCAGTATCGAAAGGATGGAAGCCATGTAACATAGTCAATAGAGATTTGGAAGGAAATATTACAAACAACACCGATTAAGGAACCTGTGCTTGTGAGAATCGTCTGGTGGACTCAAGAGTCCAAGGTAACCCCCATTTATAACAGAACATAGGTCATCAACATAGACGGTCCCTGTAAAGGGACTACAATTGGGAGGTAATTAAAAGTCATCGGAACTACAAGACGCTTACCATCTATCGTGGAGTGCTAGGAACAACTTTTAACGTCAGGCGAATGGCACAGTGAGACTTGAGAAGGAGAGTTGTCCCAAAGGAAGCAGAAGTGTGAAAGATAAGACGAACTAAAGAAGGATAAAAGGATTAATCTAGTAGGTGATGTACACCAAAAGCTTAATACCAGTAGAGGTATGAAACTGAGATAAGTCAATTATAGACGGACCGATGTCAACCAAGGATGTGCAAGTATTGTTGGGTATTGACGAGTTATGTGCCGTTAAGAAGAGATATTTGTGACTGTGGATCTATGGAGTAGCTTTACAGACGCCTTAGAGGATTCCCTCAAGTAGGCAACTACAACCTTCTTGGATGAATTAAAGATATAAAGAGAAACGTTTTAAGGGTTACTTCTTGGGTAGTTAAGATCAAACTCCGGTCAAGTCAGGGAGTTTGGATCCGTGGTAGAAGAATTAAGAAAGTAAGCGGAAGAAGTTGTTTTTCAATCCTTGTTTTATTTTTTGAAGGCAAGTAAAGAAGGTACTTGGTACTTCATCCGTATACGACTCATGGTGTAATTGGAAGAAAGAGTTTTGAGGTCAATCATTTTATACTTACAGAAAAGGTCCTTATGATTAATGAGTGACAACAGGATAAGTAGAGTAGCGCACCAGAAGCGTGGTGGGTCCTACCCCACAAACAAGAAGCTCAAGGGTACTGATGGATGTCGTGTCGAGTTTAAGATGGTGATAGTTGGGGAAATGCATTCTAGTTGGAAGAAACGTGAGATAGGCTATGTGAGTGACTGGAAATGTTGTACGGAAATTTATGTGCGTGTAGAGGTAATAGAAGGAGACTGGTACCCTATTATGGATCCGAGTGAAGAGTGATGGCTTTGTTACATGTTGCCAGACAAGTAGTTTTGGAATTCTATACTAATGGAATACTCTAGAGTGAGTTTTTTTGGATGGATTTGGAAAGAACTAATGATGTAATAAAAGTATTGTGCATGGCCTGCACTAGAAAGCTCAAAGTGAGTAACTACCATCCTAAGTCAAAGATATATAAGAAAGAGAAGCGACATGAGTATACTTACAACCCGGTAACCGTGCTTAAAGAAAGCATAATCTCGGAGCAGATTTTACGTGTAATGTTATATTGGAACGGATCCGAGTTGCGTTTTGAGTTAGAGGGATACTATCGGTCTAGTAACCGTGGTGGATAAAAGAGTGCACTGTTGATGGAATGCTAACAATTATTGAGTATTTAAGATCAAATACGGTGATAGGAGATCACTTTGTGTCTAATAGCGTCATTCCGGACATGTTCTGGGTCACTTAAGATCTTGGAAAATGCGTGAGAAGCCTAAGGTTGAGCTAACGATATATTCTAGATCTATAAATAGTATTATAACGCCAAGTGAACATAGAGGATGACAATTGGAAGTTTTAAAGCGGTTTAAAAGTGACTGATGGACTAGTATTTCTCACCCTATTGGAGATGGTAGCTTCAGTTTTCCACGGAGACTAAGTGTGGGAACTGAGTTTGAGAATTTCAGTGGAGAGATACCTACCACACACGGGTTAGGTTATCATATTAGAGGATCAGATAGTTAAGCTGGATGATACCGGTGAGATATCCGGTAATCACTCTAGAACGTTGTAGCAGGCGCTTGTGATCTAAATACCTGAAAAGATTTAAGATTTAGTGGTTTTATAAAAAGCTGATAAGGCTACCTAAGATACTGGGGATAGTAAGAGACGTAACCTTTCAAAGACCTATGTAGTGATAGTTGTAACCTCGAGAGTGACGAGTTAGGGCTTGACCTTGGATGTGTGATATTTTTTGACTGCGTGTTTATTTCATGATTGAGTGTTTAGTCAGTAATGTGTGTTTTTGGTAATCTTGATGTGCGGGAAACTTAGATGTGGAAACGACGAGACTTTTGTGTAGTGATCAAACACACCCATTTGGTGTCTTAATGGCCGATCAGGATTGTCTTACCCTAAGTTTCGGGGCGAAACTTATTTTGAGGGGGATCTGATGTAACGACCAGTTTTTTTCGTTACGCGTTGATAGGGTTAGAGAAGTTTAGGAAACGAATAAAAATTTAGTGAGACTAGGACATACAAGTTTATTTATGAAAGTCATTTAATTAAGTACCTTGTTATAAGTTTCGGGACAAAACTTATTTTAAGGGGGTACTGATGTAATATCCGGAATTTTTATTCCATTTAATGCCGAATCAATTCGGACTTCGAGTCGTTGACGGTTCCCATTCTATCTAGTATTTCTTTCTTCACAAATTTTATCATTTTATGTAGAATTTAATTCACATAAAATGATAGAATTATATCAAACCCTAATTCTTATAATTATTTATCATTTATGTAGAATTTAATTCATATAAAATGATAAAATTATATCAAATCCTAATTCTTATAATTATTTATCATTTTATTTAGAATTTAATTCACATAAATAGATAGAATTATACCAAACCCTAATTCTTATAATTAATCCTTAACGACGACTTTAGACGAGATCGTGACAAAGCTGAGATGAGAATGTGACAAAGCTGTGACGAGACCATGTGAGAGCTGAGACGAGGTCATGATGAAGCCCGACAACTCTGTGACGAAGTCATGCATGGGCCTGACAAAGCCATGACGAGTTTTTGACAAGTTTTGACAAACTCAACCCACATAATTTTGACTCTCATTTTAGACCATCTTTCTCTCTTGTTTTGTTGCAGCCTAGCCCCTTAATACATGTCAGCCGCAGCCTTCCTTGCCTCCAGCCCAAGAACAGCTCAGCCCATCTCCTAGCCAACCCACTCCCTTGATCGCCAGCCCTAGCAGCTCTTGCAAACGAAGACGTCCGACAATCCTAGGCAACTGTAGAGACCATTTCCTTCATGGCTGGGATTACGCATCTGCAGCAGACGGACGCCTCTCCTCCTCACGCTCTTCCTCACACTCTCCTCCTCCATCGTACCATCCTTCACACAGCAGCAGACGAGCCTTTTCCTCCAGCCCGTCAGTGCACAACACCGAGTTGCTGGTGCGCCTCCAATGACAGTAACCGCCTCCTTATTCTTGCTGCTGCAGCCTCGAGCAATCAGGGACCATGGCTTCTCCCCTTCTGTGCAAAACGCATACTCAGCAACAACCTTGGTACCTTCTTTTCCGTGCATTCGAGTCTCGGAATCGGGTAAGGCTTGTACCCCTTGCTACACTACATTTCAGTCCACCTTTCCCATGCCTAACGTGTACTAGTTCTGTTTTTAAACCTACTCAGAACAACCATAAGTGAGCTGTACAGATTCAAGCGTTTTCCTGAGTTTTCGGAAGTGACAAACAGTCAATTTCCAGTCCAGATTTGGGTACGTTAGACTTCTTCTTTTTGGCTTATTTTGGATATGTTGTAGTCAGTAGTACATAGTAGATCATACTAAAATTTGGGAAGAATCGGAGTTACGGTTTGAGAGTTATAATGTTGCAAAGTTGATTCCTCATGTAGTTTTTATAATTGTGTTGAGTGTTGGGAAAAACAGCATGTGATGTTGTTTTGTGAGATAGTTTTGAATAGACTTTTGATCTCTGTTGGACTTGACTTTTGGATATGATATAGTTGACATATTGTAGTAGAACATATCAAAATTTAGAATAAATCCAGCAAGTGGTTTAGGAGTTATGATTTTTCAAAGTTAAGACAGTGTGCTGTTTTGTTAAGTGTTTGCTGAATTTCCAGAAATTGTGTTGATCAGTCAAGTTTGAGCATACTTTTCGATGCCTTAGAGATAAGATCCAACAATCTGTTTTTGGGATGTTGATTAGTGTCATGCATAGGTTAATATGTCAAACGTTGGGATGAATCCAACAGTGGGATTTAGAGTTATAGAGGCTCAAAATGAACTTGTTGTACAATTAGAAAATATACTCAGATTTTGGCTAAGTATAGAAAATTTCAAGTGTTGTAACCAACTTTGGAAATTTTTGTAGAAGTGATGGTTGAACTGTTTTAGGAAATTCTTGCTCCTAGGAGTAGATGAGATATCATAAATGATCTAGGGAATCATTTCAGAATTTTTATAAGATTATTCGAATTTTATATTTGAAGCCGAAGTTGGACCTTAACGATCTTCCCGAAAATAGGAAAATGGATAAATTGCCAATTTGTAACCAAACTCATCTTTAGGATTTAGAATATGACTCGTTAGTCTCAAATAAGAGTTTAGGCATGAATTATGGAATTTTTGGAAGTTTCGGGATCAAGTGTAAAATAGTCATTTTACCATAAATTGGTATTGTATTAAATTTTGTTCTTAAAGGATCTACTACCTTAGAAGTCTTAGACTTCTAATTACCTAGAAAGTGTGCTGACACACTTGCCTCCTTTGACAGGCAACCGAGTTATACTGATATAGATTGAGTTGTGATTAAGAGAGTCGAGATCTGATTTAGGTAAGTCCATAGACTTACTTAGTTGGCTTCTTGTATGAGTGTAATGTGTATGAGTGGTGTTTGTTAGTTATGATAAACAACAAAACCGGATTAGGCCGACTTTATTATTTACGTAATTGACCCAAGTGTATGATAACGGGTCGTGACATCATCTGCCTAGCTCTTGCAAGAGTCTAGGAGGTTCCCTGCGACCAGCCCAGTCAGGTAGACGGTCAAATGCATTACTACCATTCCGCGTTGGTAAACGGGGACAGGGGCGAGGTTTGGGAATCCCTCGTGTCACAAAATAAGTATCATTAGTAACGACATATCACCTAATTAAAGATAATAAAAGAATTGACTGGTTCATGTTGATTGTGTATGATGTGTGATTGTGCTTTTACCTTTATACTTATGCATAGAATGTTAGCTAACGGTTTTATACCGCTTGTAGATGCCTTGCAGGTTAAGACAATTGTAGAGAGATCCGGAGGGAATGGTTAGCCGGGTCCACGTACTCTTTTAGTTGGGGACGGGGATGCCTTTTGTTCTTCATATGCGTCGTTTTAGTACCTTTGCTTTGTAAGGCTGATACATATTCTCCATGTATATATTGTTTAAAATTTTCAAATGTTTTAAATACTTTTGTGTCTTGTTGTAAGATCCTAGTAATATTGTTGTCATACTAAGGTCGGGACCCATTGTGAGGTCCTAACCAGTAGCTTCCCGAGTTCTCAGAATTTGAGGTGTTACATCCATTTAGGTAGTTTTTCCAACTATTAATGCATAGTTTGACATTAGTTCATGATGTTTACGTATGATTCATGCATATTGTCGAGATAGACGTCTACACGAACTATTGTCTATTTTGTAGTTATTTTTGGGAGCTTTTAGAGCTTAATCGATACATTCGAGGATTATTCCTCGTGATGACACATTTTAGGACCCATTAAGAAGCAAGTTAGGAGCTAAGGAGGACACATGGGACCATGTTGGTGCATGCCTTGCACCAACTCATGGCTTAATCAAAAGAAAGCTGAACAGAGGAAACCACGGGCAGGAGGCCGTGATTCTTTCTGGACAGCTGTGACAGCTGTCCCACGATCTCCATAACCGACTCTTGCTCTTGGTGGAGGCTATAAGTGGTCTTGCAGGCTGATTCTCAAGGATCCTCTCCCACACTCTCTCATTCAACAACATTCCATTAGAGGCTACTCTTGGAGGGGAGCAAAAACACTCTCATTTGGAGAAGAAGATGAAGAACACTAGTCTTAGAGTTTTCATAGTTTTTGAGAGATTTTTTAGTGAACTAGTTGAAGACATTTGCAAGGTTTTGTAAGGAACGATTCGAACCTTCTATTTGAAGGGTTGTAAGTCTTTCTTGACATATATTCAGCTTGGTTTTCTTGTTCTACTTGTTTCATTACTCTTTTATTTCATTTTCTTGCTATGGAAGCCATGAATGTATGCTTGTTAAGTTTGCTTGTTAAGATGTATTTTATTGGCTAAGTAGTTGAGATTCTAGGGTAAAGGAATGATGGTTATGGCTTGGAATATGATAGAATAGACTTAAATGTATCCTTGGATGATTTGCTTGCTCGTACTTAACTGATGTTACAAATCACGGTCTGTTCTAGGACAACCACAGTCGTGGTTCTTATGATCTGCCCGTGGTTTGCTTCTGTTGTGCTTGTATTGATAAACCTAAATGTTAGGATGTTAGATTGTTGAAATCCTAGTGCTTGTTAAGCTTAATCTAGCCTAGGGTGACCTAATGTTAGAAAACTAAGTGAGGAAAGAGACCTACCCGGTGATTTCCGACCTTAAGTACCAATGATGACGAACTCTAGGTAGTAGTGAGCCTCGTAAGCCTCTATTGGACTGAGTGCGCTAGGATTGATGTTTAGGACTTGCCTTCCCGAGACTTACCCAATAAGGAGATGTTAGATCCCTAGATAGCAATCAGGTTTGTGAAGATTTCCCAACCTTAGGCTCATAGAGACTTACCCGGTAATAGGACCTTAGTTGCGGGATTAGTGGATCATGAGACCTACCCGGTGATTGATTGATAGGTGATGGAATCACTATCATTTAGGATAGTTTTTAGAGTCTTTTATTGCATTTGTGTCGGTTTATGCTACTAACTCCTTGGTCCAGAAGTAGAAGACTAAAATAAGCTAAGGAAGGAGTTATAAGCACTTAGGAGTGAAGTTCGTTCACGAAGCAAAGCTTCTGTGACTTCACCGCCACCGCGGAGCCTTGTCACCGCCCCTGCGGGTGACACCATACTCTGGAGCGCTCCCTGCGCCTTCGCCAGCGCCAGCCACGAAGACTGTCACCGCACATGCGTCAACCCCTGGCGCCCCGGCGGTGACTTGCCCTAAAGAAGCGAAGACCAGCGCCCCTGCGCCTTCCCTTGCGCCTCTGTCTGCGCCTCAACCTGGGAGCTAGAAGACGAAGAGTTTGTGTCATCGCCCCTGTGTTGACACTGGGACACCCCGGCGGCTTGGCATCAGAAACGGCAGGAAGTTGAAGAGTCAAACGTTTGAAGAGCATTAAAGATCCGCCCCTGCGGAGTTGCCTAGCCGCCCCTGCGGCCATGAAGAAGATCAAGCGTTTTTTCCTTCACCGCCCCTGTGGAGCTGAAGGTCGGCCCCGCGGTTTAACGTTAGAAGCTTTACTCCGGCTGTTTACACCACCTTTATGGCATTAAAGGTGACTATTTTGGGCCGGCCATTTACTCCTATTTAGTGTCTATTGTAGTATAAATAGTCCTTGGTTGATTGCTAGAAGGGAGGAAGGAATTATCCATCATTTTCCACTTAGAAACCAATATTCTCATCATTTCCATTGTAATGAGTTGCTAACTCTCTTGCTACATTGGATTGGTTTGAAGCTGCATTGTTACTTTGGTTGTAAGTTTTCTTTAATATAAGTTTTCATTTAGTAATGCTTTGTGTTTCCTTGATCTCCATTGTCTAATTGTATGTTTTACTATTACTTGAGATTGATCACCTTAGGTTCTAAAGTGGATGCAAAGAACTAGGATTAATAGGTTCCAGGTTCGGGTCTTTAATCTAGTAGTAAACTTTAAGTAATAACGGGTTGTAATTACTTAAAGAAAAGGAACACAAATAAAAATATAAGGTTAACGGTTTTAATCTATTCTTTATATCCCTTAGTCTTTATTTGAAAGCTAACTTGTTAATTATTCTTGTAGGTTTACGGAACACTAACTTGTTAAGTTGTGTTGATGCCGGTTGGCTCAACACATATATATGATAGAGACGGGAGATTACTTGAAAACTTGTAAAAGTAACTCACCAAAGTAGCAATTGCATGCTAAGAATCAACCTAGTGTAGATTCATCCATTATTGTCTTACTTGCTGCGTTATTCATTTTCATTAGTTTTTGTGTGCATCATTTCAACCAACCCCCCCCCCCCCCCCCCCC
>BSUD01000004.1:66328129-66404108 GCA_033239045.1 Fagopyrum esculentum | reverse complement strand
CCCCCCCCCTTGTTACTTGTTTTTTATAATCAATATTCACATTTAATAAAAATACCTTAACTCTCTTGGGTTCGACCCTTACTTAACAACTATACTTGTTTTAGTGCTAAGTCGGGATTATATTTTTGATAGGGTATAGACGACCATAGTTTTTAGAGTCTTTTTATTGCATTTGTGTCGGTTTATTCTACTAACTCCTTGGTCCAGAAGTAGAAGACTAAAAGAAGCTAATGAATGAGTTATAAGCACTTAGGAGTGAAGTTCGTTACGAAGAAAAGCTTATGTGACTTCACCGCCCCCACGGAGCCTTGTCACCGCCCCTGCGGGTGACACCATACTCCGGAGCGTTCCCTGCGCCTTCACCAGCGCCAACCACGAAGACTGTCACCGCACCTGCGTTAACCCCTGGCGCCCCGGCGGTGACTTGCTCTGAAGAAGCGAAGACCAGTGCCCCTGCGCCTCAACCTGGGAGCTGGAAGACGAAGAGTTTGTGTCACCGCCCCTGCGTTGACACTGGGACGCCCCGGCGTATTGGCATAAAAAACGGCAGGAAGTTGAAGAGTCACACGATTGAAGAGCATTAAAGATCCTCCCTTGCGGAATTGCCTAGCCGCCCCTGCGGCCATGAAGAAGATCAAGCGTTTTTGCCTTCACCGCCCCTGCGGAGCTGAAGGCCGCCCCTGCGGTTTCACGTCAGAAGCTTTACTCCGGTTGTTTACACCACCTTTATGGCATTAAAGGTGGCTATTTTGGGCCGGCCATTTACTCCTATTTAGTGTCTTTTGTAGTATAAATAGTCCTTGGTTGATTGCTAGAAGGGAGGACGGAATTATCCATCATTTTCCACTTAGAAACCAATTTTCTCATCATTTCCATTGTAATGAGTTGCTAACTCTCTTGCTATATTGGGTTGGTTTGAAGCTGCGTTGTTACTTTGGTTGTAAGTTTTCTTTAATATAAGTTTTCATTCAGTAATGTTGTGTTTCCTTGATCTTCATTGTCTAATTGCATGTTTTACTATTACTTGAGATTGATCACCTTAGGTTCTAAAGTGCATGCAAAGAACTAGGATTAATAGGTTTCGGGTTCGGGTCTTTAATCTAGTAGTAAACTTTAAGTAATAACGGGTTGTAATTACTTAAAGAAAAGGAACACAAATAAAAAGATAAGGTTAACGGTTTTAATCTATTCTTTATATCCCTTAGTCTTTATTTGAAAGCTAACTTGTTAATTGTTCTTGTAGGTTTACGGAACAATAACCTGTTAAGTTGTGTTGATGCCGGTTGGCTCAACACATATATATGATCGAGACGGGAGATTACTTGAAAACTTGTAAAAGGAACTCACCAAAGTAGCAATTGCATGCTAAGAATCAACCTAGTGTAGATTTATCCATTATTGTCTTACTTGCTGCGTTATTCGTTTTCATTAGTTTTTGTGTGCATCAATTCAACCAACCCCCCCCCCCCTCCTTGTTACTTGTTTTTTATAATCAATAGTCGTATTTAATAAAAATACTTTAACTCTCTTGGGTTCCACCCTTACTTAACCACTATACTTGTTTTAGTGCTAAGTTGGGATTATATTTTTGATAGGGTATAGACGACCATAGAAATACCTTCAGTCATTGATCCCATTTGAGAAACATTCCTTCTTAACACACCATAGCTAATCCAAGATTGATTAGAAGCTTGAGCCCAATGCCATAACCGGAATTCCTAAACCCTAGAATCTGCCTTTCTCTCTTTGATCACATATCTCGTGTTTGTGTTACTTGTTTGCATTGCTAGCTAGATTCGTTAGTTTGTTTTAAAATCTTGCATCAATTGTGATCTTGTTTGATCACCACAAAACCAACCCAAAGACATTATGATTTTCATTTCTTTATTCCTTTCTCTTTTCTTAGACTAGATTTACACTATCCTTAGTCACTTATTTGATTCAATTTCACCTTAGTCTTTGTGTTCGACCTTGGAATATTATCCTTGCTACAAAACGACCCATACACTGTGGGTTCGCTAGGAGTTAGGAAAAATATATCGAGCTATAAATTCAAGACTTTTGCGTGCTACAATTCTTAGCGTAACATTGAACAAGGAAGCATTAACGTAGGGAGAGTAAATCATTTTATTTGTTCCTACATATGCAGCCCAATTAATGTTTTCAAGGACCTTGAAAGGCAATTAAAGGGCATTGAAACACGTTTCAAAGGGTAAATTAAAAACGGATCAATTAGGAATTCATATATTTTAGATATGCAATTATCTAATTTTTTTTAAGAGTTTTCTTTAAAAGGGATTTCAAAAGGCTTTATTTTCAAATTCATAGGATTTTGAAAAGTGGTTATCAAAATTTATGGAAAGAATTTTTATAAACAATGATTCTCCCAAGATCTTGAATTTCTCAATATCTTAGTGATCTTACGTTGATGTGGCTTCTTCCCTTAAATGCCATTTCTCTTTTTTCTTTATCTCCTCCGCTTCATTTTCCCTTTGAAAATACGGTTCTTTACTCTTTCGTTTTTTTTCAAAAACCCTTTTCATCTTTCTCTCAAAATTTCTCATGGCATCTAAGAGATCTTCAGTTGATGAGGCAACATCATCTGCCTCCAAGAGACAGAGAGTAGTTCAGATTTCATCCGACTCGGACTCAGATTCAAGCTCAGGGTCCGATTCAAGCTCAAGTGCTCCAGGTCATCTGAACGAAGCAGAACTTTTTGCCAAGACGGGCCTTCCATCACACTGGTTTGGAAGTCAAATAGCCGTCAAGAAATGGATGACTGAGTTTGATGACCAAAGTGAATGAATGTGTGAACTCGTTGATAGAGAACTCTTCACATGTTTCTCTTTACCAAGGCTTGAAGTGCTTCAAGCAAGCCATATCTGGTTTATGCTCAATCCAAGACAAGCCTTCTTCCCACGATTAACCAAGCTATTCTACATAAACTTAACCGCCATAAGAGAAAGGGGAGAATGGGTTTGGGACTCAGTTGTCAAAGGTAAGAAAATCACCATTACTACTGAGATTATTGCTGATATCTTTGGTCTTCCTCGCTATGATGTCTTTGATCATCCTACCCCTGCTAGAACCATTCAATTGGCCAAAGAACAGTTTCTTCTTCCCAATGCTTTACCACAACCCACTACTACTTGTTTAACCCTTGAAGCCAGAATTATTTGTGCTATTTTAGTTAGATGTGTGGTACCAAGGATTAACAACAGAGATGTGGTGACAAATACATTACTTGCGTTTGTGTATCATGTGGTGAATGGGTTAAAGGTTAATCTTTCTGAAATTATTTTGTCTCATATGGTCAATGTGTTAAATTCTCCTAGTGATTATCACCTGCCTTATGGAAATTTGCTTCCAAAGATCTTTCAGCATTTTTTTAATTGATTATTCTAATGAGGTGGAACACATTGTGTGTGGAGCATTGGATGAGAAATTCTTTGACAGTTTAGGGATTAAGAGAACAGAAGTTGACTATAGAGCAGTATGGGTTCTAAAGGAGCAACCAGCGTAGAATTATATCACGGTGCAACGTCTGGAAGCTGTAGAGAGTGCAGTGGACTCTCTGAGAATCGATCTTGTCTTTTTCCGAGCATCAGTGGCTGACAAGATGGATGAAACATAAAATTTCCTGGGTATTCTTAATCAAAAATTAATCAAATGTTTCATGCCAACGTCCTTTCTCTTACAGCTGCTACTAGCATCAAGCCTTTAACAGAAGAAGATGGACAAGCTACCACAAAGGATGTTGAACAGGTCATGACTCAATGTCATAAAATTATCAAAGAACGTCCTATTCACCAACCATCATCTGAGGATCCAGACATTTTGAATATTGAAGAATTTGGGGTAGTCAAGAAATATGATAAGAATTTTGATCAGAGGCGAACATACCTTTCTCCCAAAGAACTTGACCTCGTCCATGCTCAAAATCGATGGAGGAAAATGTGTTTGAGGGAGCATTATGGGAAAGGAAGCTCATCTAGGTGGTATAAAAAATGAATCTCTCAGAATGACCATGACTGTCAAGGCCCTTGATATTGATATCAAAGGCTTGTTTTTGAAAAACTTAATCATTTTTGTGGGTTTTGTAGAAATACTTTTGGGTTGTAATGTTTCTAAAACTCTCGTGCTTTAACTATTTTTCTCCCTTGTTGAAAGACAAAGGGGGAGAAATGAATGTGATCCGACATTCGATATTCTGCATTCTTCATTTTAGGTTTGATATTCATATATGCATCGCTAGCCTTACAAATACAGGTACGAAAACATTTGTGTTGTCTTCCATCAAGAGGGGGATTGAAAACTCCACCTTGATTATAAAGTTTTACAGGTGTTGGTGATGGAAGATTTAAACACAAATGAAGTAGTTTGATACACTAACCAATGAATTGATTATATATATCGAGTTTCTTGGTTTGGTATAGTGTTTTGGATTGAAAACTCCGCCTTGAAAAGCAATCCAAGGGCCTTGAAACACGTTTTAAAGGGTAAATTAAAAACGGATCAATTAGAAATTCATATCTTTTAGATATGCAAATTTCTAATTTTTTTTTTAGAGTTTTCTTTAAAAGGGATTTCAAAAGGCTTTATTTTCATATTTAAAGGATTTTGAAAAGTGGTTACCAAAATTTATGGAAAGAATTTTAATCAACAATGATTATCTCAAGATCTTGAATTTCTCAATATCTTAGTGATCTTACGTTGATGTGACTTCTTCGCTTAAATACCACTTCTCTTCTTTCTTTATCTCTTCCGCTTCATTTTCTCTTTAAAAACACGGTGCTTTACTCTTTCGTTTTCTCACAAACCTACTTCCTCTTTCCCTCAAAAATTTTCATGGCATCCAAAAGATTTTCAGTTGGTGAGGCCACATCATCGGCTTCCAAGTGGCAAAAAGTAGTTCAGATCTCATCCGACTCAAACTCAAATTCAAGCTTAGGGTCTGATTCAAGCTCAAGTGCTCCAGGTCATCTGAACGACGCTGAAATTTTTGCCAAGACGGGCCTTCCATCACACTGGTTTGGAAGTCAAATAGCCGTCAAGAAATCGATGACTGAGTTTGATGACCGAAGTGAATGCATGTGTGAACTTGTTGATAGAGAACCCTTCACATGTTTCTCTTTACCAGGGCTTGAAGTGCTTCAAGCAAGCCTTATCTGGTTTATGCTCAACCAAGGACAAGCCTCCTTCCCACGATTAACCAAGTTGTTCTACATAAACTTAACCGCCAAAAGAGATAGGGGAGAATGGGTTTTGGACTCAGTTGTCAAAGGTAAGAAAATCACCATTACTACTGAGATTATTGCTGATATTTTTGGTCCTCCTCGCTATGATGTCTTTGTCATCCTACCCCCTGCTAGAACCATTCAATTGGCCAAAGAACAGTTTCTTCTTCCCAATGCTTTACCACAACCCACTACTACTTGTCTAACCCTTGAAGCCAGAACTGTTTGTGCTATTTTGGTTAGATGTGTGGTACCAAGGATTAACAACAAAGATGTGGTGACAAATACATTACTTGCGTTTGTGTATCATGTGCCGAATGGGTTAAAGGTTAATCTTTCTGAAATTATTCTATCTCATATGATCAATGTGTTAAATTCTCCCAGTGATTATCACCTGCCTTATGGAAATTTTCTTCCAAAGATCTTTCATCATTTTTCTATTGACTATTCTAATGAGGTGGAACACATTGTATGTGGAGAATTTTTTGGATGAAAAATTCTTTGACAGTTTAGGGATTAAGAGAACAGAAGTTGACTATAGAAAAGTATGGGTTCTAAAGGAGCAACTAGCTTGGATATATACCACGGTGCAGCGTTTGGAAGCTGTAGAGAGTGCAATGGACTCTCCGAGAACTGATCTTGTCTTTTTCCGATCTATATTGACTGACAGGCTGGATGAAACACAAGATCTACTGGGTATTCTTAATCAGAAAATTAATTAAATGTTTCATGTCAATGCCCTTACTCTTACAGTTGCCAATAGCATCAAGCCTTTAACAGAAGAAGATGGACAAGCTACCACGAAGGATGCTGAATAGGTCATGACACAATGTCATTAAATTGTCAAAGACCGTCCCATTCACCAACCATCATATGAGGATCCAAACATTCAGAATATTGAAGAATTTGGGGTAGTCAAGAAATATGATAAGATTTCTGATCAGATGCGAACAGACCTTTCTCGTAAAGAGCTTGACCTCGACCATGCTCAAAAACGGTGGAGGAAAATCTGTTTGAGGGAGCATTATGGGAAAGGAAGCTCATCTAGGTGGTATAAAAAATGAAACTCTCCGGATGACCATGACTGTCAAGACCCTTGATATTGATATCAAAGGCTTGTTTTTGAAAAACTTAATCATTTTTGTGGGTTTTGTAGAAATACTTTTGGGTTGTAATGTTTTTAAAACTCTCATGTGCTTTAACTATTTTTCACCCTTGTTGAAAGACAAAGGGGGAGAAATGAATGTGATCCGACATGCGATATTCTACATTCTTCATTTTAGGTTTGATATTCATATATGCATCGCTAACCTTACAAATACAGGTACAAAAACATTTGTGTTGTCTTCCATCAAGAGGGAGATTGAAAATTCCACCTTGATTATAAAGTTTTACAGGTGTTGATGATGGAAGACTTAAACACAAATGAAGTAGTTTGATACACTAACCAATGAATTTATTATATATCGAGTTGCTTGGTTTGGTATGGTGTTTTGGATTAAATGAAGTGCAGGTTTTGCAAGAGACTTCAAAAGACCGTGGAAGATTGGAGTTCAGAAGCCTTGAAATGAATTCCAAAGAAACGAAGAAGTCAAGGGCGCACGTTCAAATATTTCAAATTACCAAGAAGATCTTCCACGAGAGATTTGCTCAAACAAGAAGATTTGAGAAGATATGATCAAGTGAAAATCTCAACCGGTCATCAAAGAAGAACTTACAAAGATCTTTAACCAAAAATCACAAAGATTCTCTCGTCTAGATTTGAAGATTGTTACAACAAATATGAGAAGATCAAGAGCGAGAGATCAACGTGTTCTAAGGAGATGAAGATCCACAACGTCTATCTCATCCCAATCAAGAAGAGATTTTCATGGAGAAGAAAAGTGATCTCCAAACGGTCATCTTTCTAACGGTTAGAAGATTTCTCCATATAAGGTTATAAATGAAGATGGCGATTGAAGAACATGTACACAAGCTTACATGGAAACATTCATAGTCTTCAAGCGATCCAAAATCATCTTCATTCAATCAATAGTTTTTCTTTCTCTCTTTTTCCAAAAAGCTTTATCCCCTAAAGAGAGATAAAACTCAAGAGCTCCATTGGCATATCTAAAGAGTGTTATACTAGAGTGTGTGTTACTCTACGATAGTAACTAGGCTATTATAGCAAGGTGAAGAGTTGGAGCTAGATCGTAGCATTGGCTACATTGAGAGAAGAAGGGGATTTCTTCTAGTTTGTATATAGGACTCTTTGAAACTAATAATAGATAGCTAGATCCTAAGGCTATACCCTGGGACGGAGAGTAGGCTATCTAGAGCCGAACTTCGTAAACATATCCTTGTATTGATCTTTTACATTCCGCATTATATCTTGTTTTATTGTGACTAACTTTGTTTTGCAGGAGTTCAAAGTTAAGGCCCTTGAAAGTTGTTTCAAAGCCCTTGAAATCAAAGTTTCACAAAGAACTCAGATCGACATCAAGGCCCTTGAAATTGGTTTCACGAAAAGTTCTCATACTCTATTCAACCCCCTTCTAGAGTATTTTTATCCTTTATAATTCACCTAACGGTTCTTTAGTTGTGATAGGTATGTCTAGTAGAGTCATACATGCCTGATGAGTAGAAATTCGACAACACTACATGTGGACGGCAGCCTAGACTCGACCACTATAGGCAACAGCAGCCACTTTTGAGGAAGGCCCCTTCAACATGCCATTGGAACCAACCCATACACAACCTAGCCAATCGCTGCTTCCGTCTATATTCCAAATTAGGTAACTAACATAGCTACAACACATATGGTTGTACTACTTTGAATTTTTACCCATGAATAATAAAAAAAAAGGGCTCTTCAACCAACACAACGACACATTTTAATTGCCTTAACTCATTATACAATACCGTCTACCTGCAAAGTATATGTAGAACGACACACAAAATCAGCACATTAAAAAATACATTTTGTTAGCTTGCACGTGCGAACAATAGTATAAAGAAAAATTGATGAAATTATGACCTCTAACTTACAAACTAATAATTAACATCCCTATAATAATGGTAATAATATTAATCATATTACATTCTAATTCAGTTTCAAAAATATTAATCATATTACACTCTAACACTTTAAAATAACGTTATATAAATTATATATAACTAAATTTAATTTATACAGCATTACTTTATTATATTTTATGTAAGAAGTATTTTTCGCTATTTTATTTCCTTATAGAATAATAATAATACTAATTTATATTAGACTTTAATTACTTTAAATCACAACGAGTAATTTCAATTATTAATTTATAAAATATGATAAAGTAACGTTGTATAGATTAAATTTTATCATAAAAAATATTAAACTTTTTCATGTTTTATGTAAAATATGATGAAATTATAACCTTTAACTTATAAACTAATAATTGACATCCATATTATTATAGGGTAATATTATTAACCATATTATATTCAAATTAAATTTAAAAAATATCAGTCATATTACACTCCAACTACTTTAACGTTATATAAATTAAATTTAATCTATGCAACATACTTTATCGTATGTTATTTAAAATGTATTTATGTTTTGCTATTTTGTTTTTTATAGGGTGTATATATAACATTGTTCATTGGTAAAAATTTAATACATACGACCTTACTTTATCATAGTGTGTGCAAAATGTAATTATTTTTACTATTTTGTTTCTCTTTAGGGTATCAATATTAATTATATTATGCTCTAATTACTTTAGGGCATGCTTGGTTTTAATAAAGTAACACATATGGACTAGATACATTTCCTTTTCATTTGCGGAGTTACAACTAAACGAGGTTTAAACTAAAATGAATGATTCTAGAACTAAGAGCACGTTTATATGTATTGACTAGGTTCATTTTCATTTTGTTTTTGTTTCGGAATTATAACCAAGCCGGGATTAGAGATTATCATTCTACTTACTAATATAAATTGATTTAAAATATATAGCCGTTATCCAGTTTCTTGTTTTGGCTATGTTTTGTAAATTGCAATCATGTAATTTGTCTAGTTTTATTAAGTCGGGTCCCACTCCGAGTGGAATTAATAAGCTTTCCATATGAAAGTGGTGGCACCACACTTGGTCGGTTTGGTTAGGGTAGCTTCCAACTAAGTTCTCATTTCACCGCCTTCCCTATTTTTTAGGTTTTTCTCTAATAACATAAAGCATTACATTATTTCTGCCATAAAAGTATTTTATTTTATTAAAACGTCTTGGGCTCTGAAATTTAGGCTGTGTTTGGTTGAGCATTAAAAGAGGTCAATTTAGATTAAAATTTCAAAGATTAATTTGTAAAAGTGTTTGTATGAAGATGGAGGTTATCAAGTATATTATATCAGGGGTTAATTGGAATTAAAAATGACCGAAAAATAACCTCACATTACCAAGGTTAAAGGAGATTAATTACAACCATCAATTAGAATTCATTTGGAGACAACATTAGCGGCATCAACTACATCCAGTCTACCGTCAAAACATATATCCTCGTTGGAGATATGACAGTCATGATCCAGTCCTTCAGCCATGTTTATTATTCTTCATATATTTCGAAAAGTTAATCTTGTGGCCAACACTCTATCACGTGGCTCTTGTAGTTGGGAAGGTTTCCCAAGAATTCATCAAAGACGGCATTTGTGATGATACTCTACAACGAACGAAACAAAGGATGTAGCTTTCGTGCAATAACTCTACCCGTTGATTCATCGGCCTCTTGGTGTTTTTTTTTTAAAAAACGGAAAGCGGCTAGAAAAATCTATCTTTTTGAGGTAGTTCAGAATCGTCAGAAAAGGGTGTGTTGGAGTTCAAAATTCTCAAATGGGTCAATCGGTCAGCAACCTAGTTGATTTCTCTGAACACATGTCTTACATGGACTTCTTCAAATAAGCGAAGATCAAGTTTGGAGTCGGATACGATCATTTCGATCTCCCAGGGACAACTCCAAAGACCTTGGAGTGCCTTGATAACACAAAGGTTATCCCCTCAATTTCGATCTTTTATATGTAGCCTTATTGCTTCTTGTAGTCCCGCTTTTAGAGCATAGACTTCTGCTTTAAGTACCGAATTAAAGTTGTTTTTCTTAGCGTCCAAACTTATAACTTTTCCATTATGATTTCGGATTACATAACCAATAGACATTATGCCCGAATCGAGTTTTGATCCATCAAAATTAAGTTTATGGAATCCAGGTTTTGGTTTGTCCCATTTTATGTTAGTTTTCTTCCTTGTAGAGGTTTTGTGGTTTTTTGTGGTGTGTTTAAAGTCGTAGTCGTCCTCATCTATAATACGAGTTTTCCAATCATGCAATTGGTTTTTGATAAAATTTATAATATCATGGTCCGATCCAATCGTATCGTTATTAAAGATGGTTTTGTTCATGAAAAACCAAATATTCCACCACATAGTTGCAAGGCGAGCAAAGTTATTAATACCTATCTTGTTTTTTATCTCCAGTAAAATTTCATGAACTTTTTTATTTTCCGTACTAATGGTATTGAGGTTGATTAAGATGGAATTGTCAATTCTCGCAATCACATTTTTACTGTAAGGGCAATCAATAAGAATGTGAAAAAGATCCTCGAGATGGTGATTGCATAAAACACAGTTTTTAGTTACCGCGATTCTTCTTTCGTTGAGTTTTGCTTTAGTTGAAAGACCGTTTTTTGATATTTTCCATATCAAGTTTTTGATTTTTGGTGGGGTGTCTAAATTCCATATTAGTTCGCAAGAATAGTCAGGAAGTCAACCGGCCTCTTGGTTTGTTAGTTCCAACTAGCACCACAAAATTTCCCGTCACATAAATAACTATTTGTAAGATATTTTTATAATAGTCACATAGAAGTATTTCTTACACAGACCCGTCCAATAGTATGTGTCATTTGACCCAACAATACATGACCCCTAGTTTGTTTTGGTCTCATAACATTTATTTTTAGTTTGTTTATTCTAAAATAGAGTGTCTGTCTAAATGTTTAGAACTCAATATTATTTGCAAGTGGTCAAGAGTTCAATTCTTCTGTACTTTTATTTTTATTATTCTATACATGTTTTACATTATTTTTTCTTTTTTTCATCCTAAAAATAATATTTAAAGTCAAAAATAGTCTTATTTTTACATAGTATTTTTATTCTTTCATATATTTTTCAAACAAAATTTATTTTTAGTGCATTTTTCCTCATGTTAAAATTAATTAAAAATAATAATTTTATGTTGACATAAGACCTCCAAAACTCATCGTACAACCATAATCTTACATTATTAAAGTAATGCATCAATAATTCAATTTTCCTATATTCCATGATCATAAATTTTTTAGTTTGGTACCTTTCATTTTTCTAAAGGACCACTTATAACTCTAATTTTATTTCTTTTAGAAAATATTAATTTGATCGCAAATTATTTTGTTATTTATACCCGATGTGATACTAGTTTATATTCCTTCAAGTATATAATACTTGTGACAATCTAAAATTACCCATTGTTATATTATGTTGAGATGTGTGAAATTGTTATCGCATCGATTATATCATAATATGTGAATCTAACATATAAGACAAAGATCTACTTCACCTATTGTCAATTGGTTTTATGATGGAATCCGACTTGTCTACATAGGTTCACTTGACGTGCATCCCCTCCAACTCTTAGACCTGCCGGGTATGAAAAATAATATGGTATCAAAGCTAAGGTTCGTGCGGGTTTCGTTATCTTGTGTTTGGGTTGTGATTAGCGATAATATGCTATCGACCCGTTTGGCTAGGCCGATTTTAAGGCTTATGTCAAATGTCAACTAGTTCAGGATAGTTGCACTTGAGAGGGAGTGTTGAGATGTGGGAAACACACCGAATGTATCATAGTATATGAATCAATCATATAAGTCCAAGGGGTACTCCTCCTATTGTCAATTTGTTTTAGGATGAAACCCCGAATACTTGTGTGCATAAGTTCACTTGACATGCATCCCCTCCACATCTTCGACCCACCGGCTATGAAAAATTTATATATTTCACAATTTCTGGTAGAAAAAGTACTTGTTAAGGCAAATTCATGATACTATTACAAATCTTACGACCACAAAATTATATGTGAACTAAGAACTTTCTTCCTGTATAACAACATTCTTGTATACTCTTCGACAATAAATCGACATTGTTTGATATCACAAGGAAATAATACATTCTCACAACGTATGAATAACGAGGTTGGAAACGATTGTCTTAGATAAATAGACGTGGAATTTGAAGTAGTAATTTTAATGATTAATTGTGAATCCAAGTTGACCAATAATATGGAAGGCAGCTCGATCAAGACAAAAACACAAAATGTATGGATCAAGTGAAATATATTAGACATGAAAACAAACACACAAAATTTAGTCGGCGGAGAGATCGATCGACTCGACTATGAAGAAATAAGGGAGAAAGAGAGGGGGTTTATATCAACTGGTCCAACTAATAGAAAGCAAAACATGTAACAACAAAATATGTGAGTCACAAAATCATTTAAAATCCAAATCACCAGATTAATGCATTATAGAACCTCACGTCATAATTATTCATATTCAAAGTCATATATAGTGCTATGAATCAAACAATCTTGCATAGATCTCGCTTATTAGAGGAAGCTTAGGCAAAAACTTGCAAATAACTCCTTGAAGAACATATAGACTCAATGATCATTTATGTACACCTTTCCTTCTTGTGTCGCATGAACATTGGACTACCATGACATATGAATTATATAAGATATACAATCAGAAGACATAAACATTCACAAATATCATAGATTGATCATGCAAATTCGGGCTCTTCATACCCTCAAATAGATTTTTTTTCCATCAAGATATAACTTACAATATTCCTCCTTTATTAAATGTTTGAAAACATGCGGCAATCGAGCCGATAGGGGAAGGGATCATGCCGACCGAAGGGGTAGTTTACACCTATGAGGATTGCCAACTTTGAATTCTAAAGTAAAAATTGGATACTAAATCTAATAGTCGAATGACCTTATTTATAAGGTTTAAATAGTATAAAAATAAAAGTCTAACCAAATCTTCCAACTAACACTATATCTAAGGGAATATATGGGGAAGGGGAGAGAGAATGATATATCTTCCAAACTCTAATGCGGAATCCAACAATCGACTCAATCAATCGTAGTTCTTGGACTCGAACTAGTGCACAACACAAAATTCTATTTCTATCTAGAAGGTCTGGTCATGTGCTTCTCACATGGATGTCAGTCGACTCGATCAATGATGTCGGTCGAGTTGATTGAGTGTAATTCTATCACTTCATTTCTTCGGCTCTCAATCACCTCAATCTTAACCTAAACTTCTTTGACCTCATGGAGAACCTGAGTTAACAGTAGACACTCTTCCAAAGATAACTCTATTTTTTGATATGAATGGAATATAATGCACATGAAGTCATAAAATCATTATTAAATCTCCATATAGAAAAGTGAAGGAAATATAAAATAAAATCATGCAAAACTAGCTTATATTCTCAAGCGATGTATAATATGATACTTGGGATATCACCTCCGTTCTTGACAACACAAGGACATCGGTTGGAATATGATCAACCGTTTTTGCAACTACACCCTTGAGAAGGTAAAGGTGTGCACCAATCAGGGTACATCATCTAGTTTGTATATGTAAATGGAGGAGGTTTCTCATCATAAATGGTATTAATAGCACAAATTGGAATCCTTTTTGATACATCATCTACATAAATACCCTCCCTATGTCTAAATTTTGTGAACTTCTTTCCAAGCAAGCTCGGGTTGATTAAGGAGTCTCTTTAGCTCAAACTTGTAAACTTTTTTTTTTAACATATTGCCCATGTGATGCGAACCACCAAGGCTTGAACTTGAGAATCCAACGACTCAATCGTTCTCCTTCTTTAGACTCGAAAAGTCGACCAAAATAGTGGAGAAAAGCGGCTGGAATTTAGACTCGAGAAGGGATGATGATAGATAGATCAAAATCCGAATATGACAAGAAAAATCCCCTTGGCCTCGCACCTTAAGGATCTCCTTGACTCGATCAATCTTCCCTCGGAACTGCACTCTAGGAAGCTTGATCCTTTGTTCGTCAGCCTCTCACCGATCGAACCACTTTAGTCTCTCACCAAAGTGTTTGAAAACGCAACATCTCACCTTGTTTTCAGGTTTGATTTCGGAGCAAATCAACAACTCTTTCAAGCTAACACTAAGGGTTTTTTACTTCATTGTCTATCTGAAAATGGGATGGGAGAGACCTTTTTATAGCCTTTACACAAGCTTGAAAATTAAAGACAAAAATAAAAGAAAGATACAAAAGAAATTTCAAGAGTCAAAACTTAAAGAAACAACTCTTAGCTATTAAACTAACTAGTTTACTTAAACTTTATTTTAAGGGCCCTTAGCTCGACCCAACATGGCTCCAAGATGGACAGGAAAACACGAGCCAAGGGTGTAGTCTTGGCCAAGGAGTCGGGTGTGCATGCGGAGCTCGACGTGGTCGTTTCATAGATGGATATTTCTTGGGCTTGAACGGGCATCTCTTGGGTAGATGTCGGGGTGGCCCGGGAATGTGGAATCGAAGTGGCTCGGGACCGTTTGGGATCACATCACCATGTATTGCTAGTATCCCTCAATAAAATACATCTATCATAAGTATATGTAATGGTCACCTTAGGTTTTCCGTCAGAATGTCAAAAGTCTTAGGGCCCATTTGGTTTTAACTCCGAAAACGGAAACAGAATGAAAACGAATATAGTCCATATGTATACTCTTATTCATGAAAACTTTTAGAATCATTACTTGTGTTCAAAGTAATTTTTGTAGAATTTGATTAGTTTTGATACCTTATGGGGAAACAAAATGGTAAGCAAATGCACTTTGCATGAAATCACAAGGTATGATTCCCAAAAAATTCATGAATAAGAGTACACATGTAAACTAGATACATTTTCACTCCATTTCTATGGGTTTAGTCTCTTTGCTCCTAGGATATCCCTCACGTCATTCTTGTCATATATGTTGTTCTTCATTGCTAGATTTACTTCCTCAAGCTTTTGATCATTAGGCTCTTTATCCCCGCCGGTCATATTTCCTCCTTTACTTGAAAATATCAACACATCCATGTTATCCACATTATTTTCATAACCTCTAGAAGCTACAATACTTGTATCAATAATTCTCTTCTTATCTAACTTTGCAAAATCTATACCAACTTGTGATTGACGGTCAAGACCGATCATCATAAGTTCAACACAATAGTGTAATTTATCACCGACGTCACTTGGACCGAACTAGGTATAAGTCTGGTTAATTGGACTGGTTCAGAGGAGTGGGTTCAGGGTAAACCGGGCTACCTTAGTGGTTTTAGGGTTTGAAGAGTTAAAAGTGTAAATAGAGTTGAAGTAGGGTTTTTTGCTAGCAACATGAGTAAGAGGGAGTTGCATCATGTTAGGGATAACTCCGGCTGAGGGGGTGGATCAAGATGGTTTTGGAGGCCTTAACTCCGTTGGGAAGTGGTGCAGAAGCAGGTGGTGGTGGCACGATGTAGGTGGAGGCAAGACATTGTCTAAGGTGGCGGCAACAAGAAGGTGTCCTGGCAACACGGCTGACAGTGAGACTGTAGTGCGTTTGGATTTGTCGGGGTTGTGGGTGGTGGTTGGAGATGATCCCGATGGGTTGCTTTGGCAAGAAGGCAGTGCTCAAATACTTGGTGGTCCGGTGCCGACGTGCACGGTGGCGGAAATAGGGTGTAGTTTTCTAGTGGTAAAACAACTTTTCACAACGAGTTTTTGTTGAGTTTTCTCGTTTCTTTTTCAATGATAAAGGCTAGGGTTTGGAGAGTTTCAAAAGATAGACACAAGTTCCACGCTAATCTATCTCAAGCACAACAAATCAAAACCGAGAAAATAGTAAGAAACTAGGTAAAGTAGACACACCGAAACAGTGATTGCTCTGGTGCTTTTTTTTAATTTTTTTATTTTTCGTATTTTCAACGCAGCTCTAATACCCATTTAATACGGGGTAGCCGTAGGATATCCCGATCTTCAACTAAGGGGGTTGGAAATAGAGAGAAAGAGGACGAAATGGAAGAAAATGTTGGATCGTTCTTGTAATCGTTTAAGACCTCAATAGCAATGTTCAAGCAACCTTTCCCGTTACAATCTTACAAACCTAGCACGACTCTAGGAAGCTCAAGAAGGAGATTTGTAAACGAACTTGATAGCACCTTTCCTATACGTCCGATTGACATACACAAGACACTCCAAGCTATAAAGACACGAGGACTCTCGACCTCATAACACTCTAAAAGAACAGGAACCAAAACGTATGAATCGTCAAACTATATACAAAATAATTTGACTTCCAACATGAAAAACGTGCAACATATAAAAGGAAAATCTAGGACTGGAAAATCGAATTAAAACCCTCTCTAATCCGACCTAAAATAATGGAAGATGTAACTAAAAGATGGGTTGAAAACTAACATAAAAAAGCCTAATTCTTAAGCGTGTGTGTATATATATATATATTAAAGGAGTTAATTATGGACTAAAAATAATAATAATGAGGATCAAATTCAGTCACATGAAATTCTCCTTAATGTGCATCAAAATTTAGTCACGTGAATTTCTCCCTATTGTGCATCCACACACACCATCACTTTCCTCAAGCTTCCTTCATAAACATGTACTCTCCTTCCAAGCATCCTACCTTCTATGCTTAATCCGGTTCATACTTTTATGTTTGTCCTTTCTCTTCCTCCTTGCTCTCCTTCCTCTTTGCACAAGCTTTCATCTATAACTCCTTGAAGTAGTTATAAAGCAAGCAATTTCATTGACTGATCCTCAAACTCGTTAACATTAACCACATTCTCACTCTTAGTACCGAGACCACCATGCAACGGGAAAACGTGGACATGTTGGATGTCGTTGTGGAGTCAACCTCAAACTACAAGTGTAACCAGACAAACAAATATGTGAAAGCACAAATATTGAACAAGTAAAACTAGACACAAATTTGTAGTGTTTTAGCCAATATAATATTATCTTGGTTCACATAGAAAAATAATATATTGAAGAGTTGGGATTACAATGAAACAAATGATCAATATGATCTGGTTCCAATGAGTATGAAACACAAAGGCCAACATGAGACAAAGAATGAAGTAAAGAGATTATGATTAGTTTATAAGGATAATAAATGGTTAAGCATATATTACTAATTGTAGTTGTGGATGATTAATTAAGCAGAAAGAAAGGCGCTTGGGTAATGGGTGTTGGAGGGACATGCCACGTGTGTGGTGGAAGATTGATGGGTAATTGAAAAAGGAAAGGCTCAACCTTACCTGGCGGTTTGTCTTGGGCCACCCGCTAGCCTGTACTATCTTTTTTTTTCAACTTTTCTTTCGCTTTTATTATGAGTATAATAATTTTGTCCTTTAAATGGATGTTCTCTCATCAATTATTTTTTTTAAAATTTTTTTATAAGAAGGGTACTTGGATAATCTTAACCATATATGGTAAAACGAAAGAAGAGGGAACATCAAACTATAAGAGTTTGAAGTAGAAATTGATTAAGTTGATAAAATTGAAGTTTTTAATTTTATATCTTTCTAAAACTTCTCCTTTTATTTTGGGCAAATTTGGTTAGTGGACTATTTAGAGAAATAGTAATAGTAAGTACGCTTTTCTGTTTTTCAATTAAGTAACTATATCCCTCTTATTTTTATTTTACCTTCAAACCTTCTCCATCCTCTTGTTTTGTTCTTTTTTCCAAATGCTTTTTAAAAACTGAATTTTTTTTTTTTCTTTTATTAATTTTTTTGTCTTTTTTATTTTCTTTATTTTTTTATTTATTTTCTAGAATGAAGAATTTTTTCACACACCAGAATTATCACATACCGGAATTTTCACATACCGGACCGGAATTTTACATACCGGAATTATCACATACCGGAATTATCACAACCGGATTTTCACATACCGGATTTTCACATACCGGAATTATCACATACTGGATTTTCACATACCGGAATTTCACATACCAGAATTTCACATACCGGACATTTACCTACCGGAATGAATTTTTAATTGTCTAATATTAATTTTGCAAATTTTAGGGGGCTCGTTGTAATTTTGCAATTTTTTTTGTTGTAATTTGCGTATATGATGACGGTTTGCAAAAATGGGTCCATCACCGTCTCTTTTGGTTTCCAAAAGACTTGTTCTTTTTCCCAGTTGACAATGACAAATTGACAAGACGTGGAGGAGTTGAGCATTATTTGAGTGGAGAATTATACGTTAAAATTGTCTCAAAATAAAAGTATTATGAAAACAAAAATAAATAGCGGACAGAAAGCACAAGGATCAAGTGTTGATTGTGCCGCTAGTTTTAATTCAGAAATTTCTGGAATGAAATTTCTGGTATGAACTTTTCGTATGAAATTTCTGGTATGAAAAATTCTGGTATGAAAAAATTCTAGTATGAAAAAAATTTTGGTATGAAAAAAATTCTGGTATGAAATTTCTGGTATGAACTTTTCGTATGATAATTTCTGGTATGAAATTTCTGGTATGAAAATTCTGGTATGAGAATTTCCGGTATGAGAAATTCAGTCCAGAAAATAAAAAAGAAAATAAAAAATAAATAAATAAGGCAAGAAAAATAATAAAAGAAAACAAATTCAGTAATTAAAAATTAAAAATTATACTTATATAACAAATAACATGTAACACCCCGAATCCGCGGGACTTGGGAAGTCACATTGGGCTAGGATCTCACAATGGATCCTGACCCTAGCGTGACAACAAGTTCACTGGACCTTACAACATGGCACTGACAGATATAAAACAAATACATAAAGCAGTATAAACTGTACAACCCAAAGTAAACAACAACATAGCCGAGTATATAAAACAACAACCTCACACAGGAGGTACAAAAGAACATCCTCACGCATGAGGGGAATACAACAAACCCAAACCAACCACCTAATGTACGAGAGTCCTCGGCCTGTCACCCTGCCAGATCACTCAGCAGTGCCTAACCTGTAAACATCTACAACACGGTATGAAACCGTTAGCTAACCATACATATATGATGTAATGCATAAGCACAAACACAATCATGGAAGATAAACACATCAGCATGCTATCACACATTTACCCATTTATTACCTTTATATAATAACCATTCACTCAAAAACCGTATATATATATATATAGATAGATGAAAGTATGTGACACGAGGACCGATACATCCTCGCCTCTGAGTGCAATGTCCAGCTGTACGAGTATCGGTCACACAATTCGTGTACCCTATGGGAGTGGATTGCGCCCTTCCTGTAAACCAGTCTGGCCCGACATCAGAGAACCTCCCAGACTCCACGGCGGGATGAAAGGGAAAGGTTATCACAGCCACGCAGTGGGGCAGTCAATAAAACATAGGTCGATAAAAACGACAACTCATGCTATCATAGCAAACACATAAAGCACACACCACTCATGCAAACACCCAATATAGGGATGGTAGCTAAGTAAGTCCTACGGACTTACCTCAACCTCGTACAATCACAACCACGATCAACCTACAATCGTGAGAGGGACACTGCCTAATAACAAGGCATAAAGAGATATCAATACTCCTATCAATTAAAAAGGTCACATCTAGACCCAAGGGATCCATAAGGATCATAATCAATCTATAAGCCTCACAACCAACTAAACCTCAATATTTCAACATAACTCACAATTCCTCAAATCTCAAGGTACTATCTAATCAACATTCCTCAATCTCAATTCTTATCCTAATTTAATTAATTAACCTTTAATTAATTAATTAGATTTCGCCAGAATAACGTTTTGCCCGCAGGCAATTTCTAAACCCCTTGTCATCAGATTTCATCAAACAAACAACCCATAATCACCAGAATAATATAACGACCATAATGGAATTTCGAATTGTCCTATTTGACAAGCCTAAACTCAATTTAGGCCAAATCGCAATACGAAAAACGAATAAATTCATAACTTATTCGTTACTAACCAGATTGACGATCTCAAAGAAGATTCGGAATCACAACGACGCAGGCTACGCATGGACAACATCAAATTCATCGGAATCTGAGCGACGGAACCGTCCTGGTGACATATATGCTCGACCAACCTTCCATATACTCGGAAATGTAGAAACTCGGTACCGTTATGAAGAGAATGAAGAGAGGAATCCAGAAACTCAAACGGAATTGAAATCGGATTAGAAACGGAGAGTAGATCTGAGTTTGAAGGTTGAGAGAAATTAGAGCTTTTACGAGGAAACGTGAAAGGAAATGAATTAATAAAGAATTATCCTTTAACCGATCCAAATGCGGGTCGAACCTCTTTCTCCAAACTTCTCGAGATTGGGACATTAAATCTGGAATATTGTAGGATTATTATTCCACAACTGCCTCGAAAAACGTGTATTCCTAAACCGTCTTTCTTAGCCGTTAAGAAACAAAATAGCGACTCTTTTGGCCGTTTTGCCTCTCCATGTTATTTCATATATAGGACATATCCGATGTACTGATCATTTCTCTCAACTTCATTTTTATTAATTGGAGCTCCCAAATGCTCAAAATAATACCGGAGGGTAAAAATAATTACCCGGGGGAAAAAAGTAAAAATTTTCCCAAACGTCCAAAATTACGCCAGGAACATAACGGTGGGACTCTTACTCATCACTTGCAAAGTCTTCGCGAGTTATATGTTAATTACTATCAACGATTAAGTTAATCAACATTAATTAGAATTCAAAATCCTAACTATTACATCACACACCCCTTAAAAAAAGTTTCGTCCCGAAAGTTGAACAATTCCCAAATCCTCTCGGACCCATACGCCGAGGTATAACTCTCACTCTTTCTATAGGAGGTATCACATCTCCGTTCAAAAGATCACAACCTATAACAATCTATAAGCTCAAGTATAAACATGGAGGAATCATCATCTCCAGGAAACAGGGCCATAACGCTACCCAAAGGCGTAGAGGAATCACGTCTCTCGCCATACCACATCACAAGGCATAGAGGAAGCACATCTCTAGTCAAAACATATCACAGGCATAGAGGAAATACATCTCTAGCCAACCCATAAACATATATATCGCATGGAGGAATCACATCTCCACTGAACTATGTCCATCAAGGTAGCATGGAGGAAAGAACCATCTCCAGCTGAATCCTAATCCCGCTCAAATAGTATGAAGGAAAGAACCATCTCTAGCTATAAATATAATCATACTTGGGTAGCGTGAAGGAAGTAATCATCTCCAGCTATATCATACATCACGCTAGCACATCAAGATCTACTAAGATCATAAATCACATCACAGCTAGCATGGAATAACACATTAAGGCATATAAGCACATAAGCACAACATTCATCAAGATAGCACTAAGATCTACTCGTGCTCCCACAAATGGGCTTGTCCCAACATATACTCTAGATAGTTCCTCAGGACACTATCCTCAGTCTGTCACATAGCCTCTTCAGGTCTTCATCTTGACCATCATATCCTCAATATGAGAATGTCTTTCGAATGCAAGCGTTTCATATCTCATTCCAAGAATGTAATCGAATGCTCAACAAAAGTGTGGTTGGACTCAACCATCAATCATCGTAACTCACAAGGTGTCTCGAGTCTGGTATATACTTCCTCAGTTGAGACATATGAAACACTGGGTGGATATCCTCTAATCTCATATGCAAAGCTAAACATCATGCTACCTTCTCCGTATTGGTCGATCTCAAATAAACCATCATATTGGAAACTCAGTTCCCTTTCCATATTAACATGTCTAACGTCTCGCAACTGAGATACTTACAGCCGGACATGAACTCTCATTGAACTTTAGAGGTTAACGCCTCTTGTCTATATATAATATCTGGCGACTCTGTACAACCAGCATTCTTCCTTCAATCAATGTTACTTGAACTATAAAATCCTAAATCTGGTCAGGTGTTATTCCACTACTACTGCTAGATCACTTCTATCATAAGGATATACGACATCGATGTCTATATATATTGCCTCATAGGGCCATCCCAGAAAGATGCACGTCCTTCATTGTTATATAATAAACTCATTAATGGAAGGTAATATAACCATCCACGTTTCCCATTCGACTTACAACTTATAATAGATCTTTAAGATCTAGATGATCCTCTCTAACTGACCATCTGTCAGGGGGTGAAGTGTAATCATAAGGTACATACTCGTCCCCAAAGCAGTTTGAATTTGCTGCCTAAAATCTCAAAGTAAAAACATCCATCTCGATCAGAAATGATCGTTCTCGGTATACCATGGAGTCTCACTATTTGTCTAGTGTACTCCTCAGCCAATTCATTCACTAGCCACGTCCTTCTGATAGAAATGAAACGTGTCGGTTTCATTAATTTGTTACCAACAATCCAGATAACATAAATCTTCTACTGGGTCACAATCCCATAAAAAAGTCCATAGAGATGTCCTCCCAAATTCTACTACTACACTGGTAGTGGGTGGGGCTTATCTCTAGATCGGAAATACCCTATCTAGACCTGCTAACAGGTCACACACTGTATCACAAATCTGGTTATATCGGCTTCATACAATATAATCGTCTCATCTCGTGGTACATCTTACTCGTACCTGAATGTACCGAATAAGGCGTACAGTGGGTATACCATAATATTCTATGTCTCCATATGCATCAGCAGGTACACAAAAGTGGTCATGACTCTTCATCAATCCATCTACTCCCATGGAGAACTATGGTGCCTCAGTACGAGACATCCTTTCTCTAAACCTTTTCAAGACCGGCAAGTCTCCTGCTTCTGTTGGACCTCATCCAACAGACCAGGTAGAACCTATGAGGTATAACTGGGTATCCTCATTAAGGAACTGATTGTCCAACTCTAGCCAAGCTAGATCTCTCTGAAGCTGAGGTTGAACTATCAGTCTCACAATCATCTTCTCCTTTCCATTCAAGTTATCGGCGACAACATTCAACTTCTCTGAATGATATGGAATCTTCAAGTCAAAGTCTTGATCAACTTAAGCTCTTAATATTGGCGGTTATTCAACCCCTGTTGCATAAAATATACTTCAGATTCCTATGATCTATAGAAATCTGACATGAAGATCACACCGGTACGGTCTTCAAAACTTAAAGGCTTGAACTACCACTACTAACTCTAAATCATGAATCGGGTAGTTCTCATCATATGTTCTTAGCTGTAAACACACATAACAATAACCCTACTCCTCTGTAGTAATACACATCTCAGACTTAGCTGGGATGTATCACCGTAAATCACGGGATCCCAAAAATCTTCTGACTACAACAAAATAGAAGCAGAGGTCAAATGCCTCCTCAACTCTTCGGAACTTAGACACACTGCTTTCATCACGTAGTTATGGTGGTCTTCTCAAAATACTCGCAAATGAATACGTAATCATATAAAATCCTTCCTCAAAGCATTGGTAGCAATCGGCTGAGCCGAGAAAACTACGTATTCCTTAATGTTCATCAGTATCTCCCATGTTACAACATACTTAATTCTCGCCAGGTCAACCATGATCCCACTGGCGGAGACAACATGGCCTAAAAAGGATACCACTGCATCTCAACTTAGACTTAGAGAGCGTAGCATACAACCCTCTATCTCTCGAAATCTGCAGAACGGTCCTCAGACGATCGGTCTACTATTCTCTGCTATGAGAGTATACCGACATGTCATCCATGAAGTCCACCACCAACTAATCAAGAAAGTCGATGAATATACTGTTCATCAACTCCATAAAAACTACTAAAACATTCGTCAACCCAAATGACATCACTACAAACTCGTAGTGTCCATAACGGGTATGAGATGCTATCTCATACACATGCTGCTCTCTCATCCATGACTAGGGATATCTTAAGCACAAAGGAATCCTGAAGACGCAATTGCTTCTTGAAGCTAACTCATCAGGTCGTCAATACGGAACATGGAACCCACTAGGGTAAACCCGTTTAAATCAACTTTTCAAGTTATCAGTACAATATCTCAACAAGCACCATATAGTGTGGCTTTCCCATTCAATCTTGTATCATACTTCAACTTGATAACAATGTCCACACTCCGCTGAGGTGGCAACTAGACGGTTCAGTAACACGTCTATAAACTCATAAACAACTGGAATACCTTCCATTGTTGGACTATCTCGCTCCTTCATGATATAACACTAGAAGGCGTCACATCCCTGTGCTATCAACTCGCTGCTCGTACAGTCCTGATGACAAACCCGTCTCTTCAAAGGTCTTAACCTTAGAAGACCTCTAATTACCATCTCAGTAAAGACTATAATAGCCTTACTATTAATATCTAACACCGCATGATATCTATTCATCCAATCCATACACATAATGACTTCCTCATGCAACTACGGCATGACAAAGAAGTCTACAAGCCATACACAAGTACCGGAATAAGGGAACAAACACATATCTCGCGGGTACCTCAGACCCCTAACTGGTAATCCTGTAAAGGAAAGTCCACCTTCTACTATATATCAAAGATCAACCATTAACGCATGCATCGAAAGACAAGAAATGCATAGCACTCATAACAAACAAAACTCCACTAGGTAAACCATTAACAAGAATGGTACTTGTAACAGCTAACTCCCGTAGCTCCACTACATATCATCACTCGATCTCGGATCTATGCTCCTCAAGTATCACTGATGTCCTCACTATAGCCTCCACTTCTACTCTTTCAACACCGGAAAGAGGAAGGTCTTGCTGGGAAGAAACACTACCTTGCTGACAAAAAAGGGCCAGATGGCCTAGTTCACCACAGATGAAACAAGCTATCGGTGCCAAAGGGCACTCAGAACGCAAATGATCTGGATAGTCACAATTGTAACATAATTGTCCCATTCTTGCAACCTGTGCAACTGAAGGGTAACTCGATCTTCGTCGTCCACCTTGAATGATCTTATTCCGAGAGGGAACTTGTAAAGGCAACGCCTTTCCCTGTCGACAAAACTTTGCTCTATGCCCTGCTTTACCACACGTAAAGCATATTATGGGCGTCTTTGGGCACACAGCTCGCCGGTGTCCAAACTTCCCGCAATTAAAACACTGTAGTTCCGTGCCAGTCGTCTTCATGGCCAAAGGACCACTTGGTTGTCCTGGTATCTGACTTGGTTCACCATTCATCATCTTTGCTTCTTCTCTGATCCAGAAGCTTCAATTGATCTCACAAATGTTGGTAAATCTGGTGTAGGTCTACCCGCTATCACCGCCTCATATACTTGCTGCATATACTCTTGAAACTCGGATCTACTCATGGAGACACGATCAGCCTCTTCAAACTCGTTCTCTGCCGAAGGCAAAACAACAGCTGAAACTGGTCCTTGACTTATCACCACTAGAGGAAGAGGGGGTGTACCCCTACCTCGTCCCACTACAGGTACTACTCTAGTTTGAGTCATTTGTAGGACATACGCACCTAAACTTATAAGGCTATATATATGCCATAGGTATCGATATGTATATAATACATCCACAAAATCCATAGTACACACCGATATATATGCATATCTACGCTGCAGAGATCCATTGCAGAGGTGACGACTTCTCGTACATTCTATCACAAAACCACACTTAAAACCAAAACCTTTGAAAACGTCAGATCCCATGTGGGCTCTGTTTATTTTACCTATCAAACCTCATTGCAGGTACAAGTGCCATTATTGTCAACCTGGGCTCTAATACCAACTCTGTAACACCCCGAATCCACGGGACTCGGGAAGTCACATTGGGCTAGGATCTCACAATGGATCTTGACCCTAGCCTGACAATAAGTTCACTGGACCTTACAGCATGACACTGACAGATATAAAACAAATACATAAAACAGTATAAACTGTACAACCCAAAGTAAACAACAACATAACCGAGTATATAAAACGACAACCTCACACAGGAGGTACAAAAGAACATCCTCACGCAGGAGGGGAACACAACAAACCCAAACCAACCACCTAATGTACGAGAGTCCTCGGCCTGTCACCCTGCCAAATCACTCAGCAGTGCCTAACCTATAAACATCTACAACACGGTATGAAACCGTTAGCTAACCATACATATATGAGGTAATGCATAAGCACAAACACAATCATGGAAGATAAACACATCAGCATGCTATCACACATTTACCCATTTATTACCTTTATATAATAACCATTCACTCAAAAACCGTATATATATATAGATAGATGAAAGTATGTGACACGAGGACCGATACATCCTCGCCTCTGAGTGCAATGTCCAGCTGTACGAGTATCGGTCACACAATCCGTGTACCCTATGGGAGTGGATTGCGCCCTTCTTGTAAACCAGTCTGGCCCGACATCAGAGAACCTCCCAGACTCCACGGCGGGATGAAAGGGAAAGGTTATCACATCCATGCAGTGGGGCAGTCAATAAAACATAGGTCGATAAAAATGACAACTCATGCTATCATAGCAAACACATAAAGCACACACCACTCATGCAAACACCCAATATAGGGATGGTAGCTAAGTAAGTCCTACGGACTTACCTCAACCTCGTACAATCACAACCACGATCAACCTCCAATCTTGAGAGGGACACTGCCTAATAACAAGGCATAAAGAGATATCAATACTCCTATCAATCAAAAAGGTCACATCTAGACCCAAGGGATCCATAAGGATCATAATCAATCTATAAGCCTCACAACCAACTAAACCTTAATATTTCAACATAACTCACAATTCCTCAAATCTCAAGGTACTATCTAATCAACATTCCTCAATCTCAATTCTTATCCTAATTTAATTAATTAACCTTTAATTAATTAATTAGATTTCGCCAGAATAACGTTTTGCCCGCAAGCAATTTCTAAACCCCCTGTCATCAGATTTCATCAAACAAACAACCCATAATCACCAGAATAATATAACGACCATAATGGAATTTCAAATTGTCCTATTTGACAAGCCTAAACTCAATTTAGGCCAAATCGCAATACGAAAAACGAATAAATTCATAACTTATTCGTTACTAACCAGATTGACGATTTCAAAGAAGATTCGGAATCACAACGACGCAGGCTACGCATGGACAACATCAAATTCATCGGAATCTGAGCGACGGAACCGTCCTGGTGACATATATGCTCGACCAGCCCTCCATATACTCGGAAATGTAGAAACTCAGTACCGTTATGAAGAGAATGAAGAGAGGAATCCAGAAACTCAAACGGAATTGAAATCGGATTAGAAACTGAGAGTAGATCTGAGTTTGAAGGTTGAGAGAAATTAGAGCTTTTACGAGGAAACGTGAAAGGAAATGAATTAATAAAGAATTATCCTTTAACCGATCCAAATGCGGGTCGAACCTCTTTCTCCAAACTTCTCGAGATTGGGACATTAAATCTGGAATATTGTAGGATTATTATTCCACAACTGCCTCGGAAAACGTGTATTCCTAAGCCGTCTTTCTTAGCCGTTAAGAAACAAAATAGCGACTCTTTTGACCGTTTTGCCTCTCCATGTTATTTCATATGTAGGACATATCCGATGTACTGATCATTTCTCTCAACTGCATTTTTATTAATTGGAGCTCCCAAATGCTCCAAATAATACCAGAGGGTAAAAATAATTACCCGGGGGAAAAAAGTAAAAATTTCCCCAAACGTCCAAAATTACGCCAGGAACATAACGGTGAGACTCTTACTCATCACTTGCGAAGTCTTCGCGAGTTATATGTTAATTACTATCAATGATTAAGTTAATCAACATTAATTAGAATTCGAAATCCTAACTATTACATAACAAACATCATTTATTCTTTCTTTCTAATAGAAGGGTTAATAATTTTTACCTACTTTTAAATGAAAGTTATAAAAAAATTTGGGGTACATTTTCTTAAACAAAAACTAAAAAAAGCCTAGTATGTCAAATTCTCCCTTTTATTTTTTATTTATTTTTTGGGGCAACATGGTTATTAATTTTTATAATAGCTTATCATGTTTTTAATCTCAATTATTTATCTCTTATATGGACACCATTTGGTAATGAGGAGAAGAGGAAGAATCAAAATTATTTTTAGGAGAGGAATACAATACATTTTAAAACAAAAAATGGAAACTATTTCTAGAAGGCGGATAAAGACCACTTTCCGGACCACCTTTGGAAAGGAAATGATGATCATCCTTGAGGAAGAATTGAAGACCATCTTTGATGGAGAAGTGAAGACCATTTATTGGAGATGGAAGATAACAAGATCCATGTATGCAGGAAAGTCAGTTGTCCCATGCAAGTACACGTTGGATGGAAGAGAGGATGGTTCGATCCTATACTGTATCTAGAGACCATGCAGATATACGTTCTCATACACATGCATGTGGGAGATATAGATCAAAGTCACGGATGGAAGAATTCTTCCATGCACGTCCACTTAGGGTCCGACCTTGATTTATCCAAACACGGGATCATCTTCTTTTCCATATCTTCTTTTCGTTTTCTATCAAGTCTTCTTGGTCTATGATATCTCTTTTCTTCATCTTCCGATTTATCCAACCATTGTTCATATATTATTGTTCATTTGTGATAGGTCCATCCCATACAACTAACCCCGTATCAAATTGAAGGAGATGAATGGAGGAAATGTATGAGATGAGTTTATGAGAAAATCGTAATCCACTTCAAGTAAGGTTATAGAGATGAATTACAAAATCCGGTTACTATTAAACCTCACCCAACATGAAATATTCTTTCTCCGTCTATGATTTCTCTTTTCTTCATCTTCACAATCTTTCTAGTTCAATTCCTCTTCATTTGCCTAATCACCGTTGCCCTTATTTGTGTATCGGTTTTCTTTCATGTTAACGTTTCTCTTAATTTTTAACATGTTTATAATATGGGTTCAATATGGAAGAAGAATCACTCTCCTAGTGGAAATCATACCCATTGTCGACAAAGCATGACTCCATTGGAATCGTCAATTATGACCCCCCTATACCAACAAAATGGTATTAATTCCATTATTTATTCGTCCTTGATGAGGGCTAAAATATGAGTATGGATCTTAAAATTAATTACAAAAATCGTAGTGTAGAGTTGTGATCGAACACATGTAAAGTACCTCGGATGAGCTATGCATCAAGTCGTGTGCTTTACCTTCCCTCATATACTCTAGATGCTTGTTAAGTTCCTTGGAAGGTTGGCCTTGAAAAGAAAAGGATTTATTTGTGTTGGAGGCTTAGTGTCCAAAATCGCCAAATACTTGGGTATCCCACTTGAGCATTTGACACCTGCCCTACACATTAAATTTCTGAAGATTGACCTTGCCCTTCTTAAGTTCAACAAGGTTGTGAAGGTAGGAAGATCGGGGTTGGTGAGAGTTCGAGTCTAAGGTACCGTGCTACCTTGGGACCCATATTGTACCCTGTTTGTGTCAAGAAATAGGGTAAGATATTGGACCGAGTTGCTTGAAGAGCAGGACCATGATTATGTGCAAGGAAGATGATGAAGAGGAAAGTGATTGTGATGAGGACCTTAACATCAAGGAGGAGGTAGGTAAAATCAATGATAATTATGATGTTCCATTGGAATATGTCTATAGGGGTGTATCCAAATCAAGACCTCATAGTTACTATTCTTACCAAGAGAAATATGGAGCATGTTCATGAATTCATGCAAAGGCAACAAGCATGGATAAATGACTACACAAGAAGGAATATGAGGATCGAGCATGAATGAGAGCTCAAGATGTAATATATGATGCTCTTAAGGTCAACTTAGATGAACAAGCTGAGACCTTAAGTGAGATTCTACATGAGCAAAATGCAATCCATGATGAGCTCACTAGCATCAACGAACAATGTGAAGATTGATATGTGAATGAGTGAAGACCATACTTACAAGAAGGACACCATGAAACTTGTGAGTAATTTATATAGTCTATCCCATATCTTTGTGATAGGGACAATCCAAACCCTAAGTAAGGGGTATAGAGAATTCTTACATTCATTTGTATATATGTGTTAGCATGTCTTTTTTTATGTTTCTTTTCATTTTTGTGTTATTCTTATTTTTCAAAAATCCAAAACATTTGAAAATTTTTAAAATCCAAAAAAGTTGAATGCTTCTTACTGTAACCCCCAAATTCTCAAAACTCGGGGAGCTACTAGTTAGGACCTCACAATGGGTCCCGACCTTAGTTTGACAAAAATTTTACTAGGATCTTACAACAAGGCACAAACGTATTTAAATCATTTGAAAACGTTAACAAAATATACATGAATGATATGTATCAACCTTACAAACAATGGTACTAAAACGCCGCATATGAAGAACTGAAGACACCCCGTCCCCATCTAAATGAGTACGTGGACCCGACTGACCATCCTCTCCGGATGTCTCTACACCCGTCTGAACCTGCAAGGCATCTACAAAGCGGTATAATACCGTTAGCCAACATTCTATGCATTAATATAAAGGTAAAGACACAAAAACACATAACATACACATTCAACATGCAACACTCAAGTCCGTTTATTCTCTTTGTTTAAGTCATAATATTTACTAATGGTACTTATTTTGTGACACGAGGGATTCCCAAACCTCGCCCCTGTCCCCGTTTACCAGCAAGGAATGGTAGTAATGCATCTAATCATCTACCTGTCTGGGCTAGTCGCATAGAACCTCCTTGCTCTCGTAAGATCTAGGCAATGATGTCACCGCCTGTTATCATACACTTGGGCCAATTACGTAATATATAAATAGGTCGTCCTATTCTGGTATTGTTGTTTAACATAACTAATACACACCACCAATACACAATATGTTAATACGAAGAAGTCAGCTAAGTAAGACCGTGGATTACCAGTCTCAACGTAAAACCCGATTAAACTCTCTCAACCTCCCGTGGGAAGACACACAACGCCTGTTCAACACAAGGCACACAGATCAAACAACACTCTAGTCAACTAGAAGTCCTTAGACTTCTAGACTCAACATCCTCTCAAGAACAACAACACTCTAGTCAACTAGAAGTCCTTAGACTTCTAGGCTCAATATCCTCTCAAGAACAACATCACTCTAGTCAACTAGAAGTCCTTAGACTTCTAGGCTCAACATCCTCACAATAACGCATAAGATAGATCGACACTTAAACCTAGCACAACTCTTCTAAACCAACCTATACTTATACCCAACTTCAGAACATCCCAAATCTAGATTAAACCAACGGATCGCTCTCAACTTTTACCACATGCTCCTATGTATATCCATCAATAACATATCCAAAAATCAAGTCCAACAGAGGTTAATAACCCATCCAAATCTACCTCACAAAACGAAATCACAAGCAGTTTTTCTAACACTTAGAATATTTCAGCAACCATCCTGGAAAACTACTTACCGCCTCGATTTTGAAAAATCATAACTACTAAGCCTCTCGATGGAATCCTCTCAAATTTTGATATATTCTACCATTAAATCCTAACTATAACATATCCAAAATTAAGTCCAACCAAGGAATATAACCCAATCAAATCTGTACCACAAAATTGCATCACAAGCAACGTTCTCAATACTTATACAAAATTCAGCACAATCTATAAACTGCTCAAGGTCTCTACTTTGGGACACCATAACTCTTAAATTGTAATTCGGATTCCTCTTAAATTTCAGTATGTTATACTATACAATACCAACTATAACATATCCGAAAATCAGCAACAAAAGAAGAGTCTAACTTACCCAAATCTGGACTCAAAGTCGGCTATTCGTCACTTTACAATCCAGAAAATGCAGCAGCTCCACAAGCCATCTTCTAGGGATATTATGCAAGGGTTCCAAGATATAAACGGGGCTCACATCAGTACATATATAAAGAGGGTAACGCAATGAAGGGGAGTGGGGTCCTTACCGGACGATCAAGACTCCACTAGCTCCCGTGCACGAGGAAGAAGCAAGGAGACGTGACCTCCTGTCACCGCCGGCCCAGGGGCTCATGACCGGCGCCCCTGCAGCTCATGGCCGGCGCCCTTGCGGCCTTGCGCCCCTGTGCAAGTACAAGGTTTCCGCGCATCTCTACTGCGCAGTTGTTGGCTGTTTGTTGGGCTTGATCGATGGCTCTGGCTGTAGGGATCACCACCAAACAAGTAGGAGTTCGTCCTTCTGGGTAGGTGCTAGACCAAGGACTTGTGTTTGGTGTCTGACATCCACTCGTTGCTATCCTCAGGCATGCAGAAGGTAAGTAGAAGATCCGATCTAGGGTAGACGATTGATGTTGCTAACATAAAGAAGGGCTTCGCCTGTTCTGTCTGAGGTTGCTGCGTCCATGGAAGAAAGAAGGAAGAGCAGCGTTGATATCGTGAAACAAGGTACAAGAGGAAGAGGTAGAGGAGTTTTTGCGTGTGAGAGGCTAGGGTTACAAAGGGTTGATGCGGTTACGTAAGAGGAAAGAAGGAGGAAGGAGGCTGATGTCCTTCACTCAGCTATAAAATGGGACGGGTTGCCCACACGTGACGAGCCCGGATGGCGAGTTTAGAAGAATAACACTCCTTTAAAAGCCTAAGCAAATATAACGGTTAAGGCGTATTTTATGTGGATAGAGTCCTCACATAAAATGATAAATATCATAGGAAAGGTCTGTCACCCAGAATGATAAGAAGTCAGGAAAAACCAAAAACCGGTTCAGGTCCGGTTTACTTTGGAATAACTCGGAAGTAAAAATTTCCGGATGTTACACTTACAATGAATGATATGATCTTGATGATGAAACCTATGTTAAAGTCACGATAATAATTGAGACTGTTGATTCTAATGTTTGTGAATAGAGCATACGTGAAGCATGTTGAATAATCATCCATGAAATGTATATGAAAGATGATTTTAGTTATGCACTTATACCTTTTTATTGGTTGATGTTTTGCTTAGTTATTCCTTTGTTTTAATATTTGAGCTAATATCATATGCCTAGGTTCCTGATAGTGTATATTGGTTATGAACTCTTAATTGCTCGGCCTAGGGAATCATAAATTAGTTGACACTCACTTGAGTGAAAAATACTAACCCATAACACAAAATGCTAAATAAATGAAAAAAGTGAAGAAAAAACCATAGTGAAAGCACATCAAAGTTCAAATGCCAATTGGCTATGTGATGAATGTTATTTTTTCTTTTATTTTGTCCGTATATAAGTGAGGTCAAGTATGCACATCATAAGATGAATGCAAATGAATGAAAAAAAAGGCCCAAAAAGAGCATTGAAATTATATTTGTTAGGCCGAGTTCAAGTAGAAAAACATTGTAAATATCCCGGTGATGCTTGATTGCACCTAAGTATATGGACTTTAGCTACCTTTATTTCATATGGTTGAACAATGCAATCCAAGTGCAAGCATCGATAAAGACCTCTAAGTAGCAAGTTTATGCTGTCTTAACTTAGGATTCTTGGTTATAGGTTTCTTGTGTGAGCATTTAACATTCATATTTCATGCTTAATTCATGCTCGTTATTCTTAACATTGTCTTATGCCTTATCATGCCACTAATATTTTGAAAAGTGATCAATTATTTGAAGCATACTACCAAAAATATTTTCTTTCCTTGTTTTTCTTTCTTTATTCTTTGTATTTGTTCTTGTTTGGGGACAAGCAAGAGCTAAGTATAGGTATTTTGATAAAAAAATAAAATAAAATAAAAATTCATGCTATATTTTTTGATGAATTTTTGTGTAATTTTGCAATTGTTTTGCATGGTTTGAGCCTTCACTACAAAAAATAATCCAATTAGCCACGCTTGTTGGCGACGGCAGAAAAACTATTTGCCGACGCCAGCTTGGCGACGGAAAGGAGGCGACGCCAGAACGGGCGACGCGAATTTTTTTCGCGACGGCAGTTTACCGTCGCCAACATAATTTGCGACGGCTAGGCGACAGTTACCTTCCGTCGCAACTATTTGGCGTCGGCAATATCTGTCGCCTTTCTGTGTGTCGCCAAATGTTAACGTGGAGCGAAAATTTGAATTTTGGCGACGGTGGTAGCCGTCGCAAAAATTTAAATTTGGTGTGAAATTCGGTTGTCCTACATCAAGCTTTGCAAAATTTGTTTGAATATTACAGCTACTTGTTGGATTATCTGCTTGTACTAGCATATCTTCCTCTTTTCTCCTAATTCAACATCAATTCCTCCATTTTAATTATCAAACAGATTAGAAGCTAATTTGATGAACTTAGGGTATGAAACAAACAAAGAAAAATCACTTTCCTGATTAAAACCATGTTAATATTCAAACAATGTTTTTCTATACAAATTTTCTACCACCAAATCTTACAAGCAGATTTCTAGTACTATAGTTTTTGCAGCTTTGCACAAACCCTAATTTCCATTTTCTTCACGAGTCTGTAAAAAGAGTACAGGTGCTCATGACTAATAAAACCCCATTAACATAAAAATGGAAGCTAATTTGATTTCTACTATCAACTTCCACCTTCACATATGCTATTCAAGAAGGGTTTCCATGCTTTTGATTTTGCTTGTTACCATTTGCAGCTCCAACTGACCTTGATCTCTTTCTTTATCGTTTATTAGCCTGAATATTCAAGTCAAATTAAGGATTTTATTTTTCAATTTCATCTTATTTTGTAACAACAGATTTACAAATAACATATTTACAAGTTAATCACCTCTTGATTCTTGTCAGGCTGAATCTTCTGGCTGTTTTCTTAATATCCTTCAAAGCATCCCCTTCATCTGCTAATTCAATTCCATTCTTCTTCAACTTAGCTTGAAGGCTGAAGTGTCACAATCCAACAAGTAGCTGTGGTAAAAAGGCCATAATATGTAATTAACACAAAATCATTGACCTCAACAATGTAGAACCAGCCAGTCAACATATGAAGTTTAAATTACATTAACACGGTTCACATGGCAATGCCATAGTTATCCAGCATGTAGCACAAACTCAGATCTACACCCCAAGAATGACTTTGAAATGGTTTGAGTTTAAATTGAAAAGAATAAGATAAGTCCAATTTTCCAAACCCGAAATCTCACTCCTCAAGTTTCAGTTTAATTTCCAAAATGATGGAAGAGGGGGTAATTTGGTACAGAAAAAGTAAAATAACAAAGGCCCTAGAATGAATTCTATTGCACAAGAAGATAAGAAATATACTTTGTGTATAATAAAGTAGGATGTCAACTTATAATATTAGAGAGAAAGGCTGCAAACGCAAACCTGATGCAGTGAGATAATACGCAGAGCTTGGGTATTATTTCTAATAGGAAGTGAAACAATACCAAGAGTGGCTAAATGCTACAAAAACAGATGATGAGCCTTTAAACATTTAAGCACAACCATAAAAATACTAGTAGTTAAGAGCAAAAGTAACGGGATATGAATCCAATCATGATAAGATACATAAATAAAAATTATAAAATTCTTTTGAGATAATTGCAAACAACGAGTTATGGGTGAAGAGTAGAACCCGTTCCTATAAAAACACTATGACACAATTCACTATGTTTCAGGTGCATCATGGAAGCTCTTGTAAAATCCCTCCTTTTAGTTATTTGAACCTGCTTTTCTGAAAGGAGTTGGAGAAATGGCAGATGTAGTTTCTCGTAAGTGACATTGCCAGTGCAGGCAAGAGAAGCAGTCAAACAACTCGGCGGCAATATGGCTTTGAAGTTGAACTTAAAGGTACCTGAGTATCATCTTACGGTAAGCATGCTAATAGATATGTTTTCATAATAATAATACAACGGAAATTCCATTAAGTTTTTGTCCTCACTCATCCAAAATGTTTAAAACAAAAAAAATGCTCATGAGCCAGCTGCTAAATGCCCTGTATAGTAAGTTCTTGTTTTCTGTATAAAATGTTCCAAGATGAGACAAGGCATTCAACTGAACCACCCTAATACAAAAACAACGAACAGCAGAAAAAATTACTTCACAGCTATTATAATTTACCTATGAATTTTAGATTGTGTATTCTAGGTTGATACGTCATATTTTTTTGATAAAATAAAAAAAAATAGCCTGTCTACGAGTTCCCAATATAGCAGCGTTACATTTCAATCAAACCCCCCAAACCAAGACAACGTTCCCCGTTAGAAATTTCCTTTTTACTGATAAATCCAAATCACTTCATTGTGCTAAACACTGATCAGGGAAAACTATAACCATACCTACTATTCAATGAGGAAATTGATTGATTACTCAAGGCTTAGGCTACTAGTAAAGTAGAAATTCTAATCTAGATAAAATATTTTTAATTAGCTACACCAATGAAAACGATGACATGCTTTAGTTCATTTGTATCCCCAACCTAGTTACATCCTAAACTACATCTTTATCATTTCTTTGCTATTAAAAGATTACATATAAATGAATATTTATATGACATGCAAAAAAAAAAAAATGGAATACAAGTTACTCACAGTTAACATGGAGATACCTTATCAATACATCTGACCAGAGCAATTCAAAGAGCCACAAATACTTCACTTTGACATTACCATCCGTATCATTCACATGGCCAATTTTGTAATTGTAGTGATAAGTCAACTCTTACAAAGGAGGAATGTTCTCAGCAGCAAAAAGCATAATGTGGGGCAATCTCTTATCATGATGATCATAAAAGCACATTCTGCACATACAGATTCGGAGAACAACTATGATTAATAAACCTTCCCACATTGCCATACTTTGCAGCATCAATGGTGAAACCCACATCTGCTGAAACATGAGAGCTTGAGGTTGCATAAGGAATGAGACCCGAAAGACCTTCCCATAGAGACTTATCAATGTAATTATGCCCTATATCAAACAGGTATTCATCCTTTCCGGTTCTTTGTTCTGTTACATTATCATCCAATAACTCTCTAGTATATTCATAGATGAAGCTTCCTGAAGGAATGAAATCCAGGGATCTGACTCCCCAACCCCTGCTATGAGTTTTAAAGATCTCAAGCTGAAATTTAATACCATTTTGGCACACCCTATTATTGCAAGACATCGGAAATTTGCATGAGGGTCCACACTTGTATACAAGTGGCTTAGTTTCAACATTTGCAAGAGGGTAAGTAGGACGAACTAGAGAAAGAGATAGCAAGGAATAATAACGAGAAACATACCCAAGATTGTACAATATGGATAGTTGGTAGGGTGATTCTTCTTTTCTGTAGAGAGTGATATTGCATTAACATTCAACTCTTTAGAAACCCTAGTGAACACAGCCGAATGATATTAAAAATTACCAGCAATAAAAGCTCATCCAACAGCGAAACTCAAAACCCAATTTGCAATCTTATAGGAAATGTCAAACTAGAACAACAAATTTTAGGCAATGAACAAAAGTTAAAGTTAGTGCCCCAACTACACAGAAGAAGAAGTTAAAGTTAAAGTTAAAGTTAGGCCATTGCCGGAGAGAAATCAGAGAAGTACGAACCTGGCTGGTGAAGTAGCAGTTGCCGCCTCGCCGGAAAAGAGGAAGTCTGAAAATCAGAGGCTGGTGGGAGTGGGAGAAGTAGCCGCCGCCTCACTGTTTGTCGTCATCGATCTCCTCTCTTCTTCAAAGCTTACGAGCCCTAGGTCATTTACTCTCCCATTTAACCGCCGATTAGAGAAGTGGTGTGAGAGAAGGAAAAAAGAGTTAGGGTTTGAGGATAAAAAAAATGAAAAAGAGGCGGCAGTATTGGAAAAAAAGAAAGCGGATTCAATTTTGACCAAAAATAAAGAGGCGGGTTTTATTTTTGTTTACCGCGACTGAATTTTCGATTGTTTTGGTTTGTTTATATTTTTAAATTTTAATTTAATGTAGTACCATTAGTTGACTTTATCATGTATCAACGCTTTGTAACCTATTTTGATATTTATAAGTGTCATTTTTATCTTCAACGTTATATGGCATCGAAAAATTTAAACACTTGTTAAAAGTGTTGAAATATCATCCGACGCAATAGGTACGCGTCGAGGCCAAAGTGTAGTTAATGACCCGCTTTTCTAGTAGTACACAAGTCTTTTGCATCGGCTAGGGTTTCGTTTGGCCGAAGGACTAGGGCTTGTTGATGGAAGTCGATACGAGAGAGTGACGGGAGGAAAGATCTGCGAGAGAGAAGGGTTAAGAGAGGAGATGATGGCAACTCTCCCAAAAGCCAAGGGGAAGGTTTCGGTTCTAATATTTTTATGGAAAAGGAAATACGGTTTCAATTGTAGGAGGAGAAAAAATAAATTTTAAATATTTAAGAATTTTTTTTTATTTGTATTATTTTCTTGAAAAGATTTACCACAATATTTTTGTATGGTGCTAAATAATTTGGTTGTTGGCGTCGGCAATATATGCCGTCGCCAATGATCCCTTATATTAGCCACAATAAAGATTAGCCGACGCCAATTACATGACTATTGGCGACGGATGTGTACCACCGACGCCAATAATTGATATTTTTTGCCACGCTGATGTTGCCGTCGCTTTGCCGTCGCCAAATAAAGACCAATGGCGACGGCAAGGCTTTGCTGTCGCCAACATGCGTTGCTAATTGAATTATTTTTTGTAGTGCTTCATATATTAGCTAGAGCTTAAAATGTCAAAAACAATGTCAACTTACCTTCTTTTATGTCTTTGTACGTACTTTGGCATACAAAGGAGCTGAAATGAAGATATCTAGCAACTCTACCATCCCAAGATCATACATCAACCCATCATCAACCTCAAGAGAAAAGAAAGGGGAAAGAGAAACAAAGATACAAACATGAAACCAATGATGCTAAGGAAACTCCAAGGAAGGAGCATCGAGTAAATCCAAACTCGAGAAAAGAAGCCAATGAGAGTAAAGTGTCAAATTCTCTCAAGTGAACTCAAAACTCGATCAAAGAAGCAAAAAAAACTCAAGAGAAGAAGACATCACTCGGCCAAGGAAGACATAGATGTGCAGACGCTTCAACATTGCTTGAGTGAACCTCAAGTGCCACTCCACTCGAGCAAAGAGTACTTATTGACTCGAGAAAATAAGACCAAAATCCACATTTTTTCAACATCTCTCGAGTTTACCTCATCACTCGAGAAAAGATGATAATAAAAACCTCGAGAAAGGAAGACAGATCACTCAATCAAAGAAGACATGGACTAATTCGGTGGAGAAACTCAATGCTCAAGAGCAAAAACTCAAACAAAGTGTAAAGTTCACTCGAGGTAGCCTCTGCCAAGTTTTTACATCAGCTACTTCTAGGATGTTTATCCTAACAAACTTTGTAACTTGCTTAGCTTGCATCTTAAGGGGGACCACAACTTTAGATGCCTATATAAGCATATTGGTTGAATGTATCTATATCAAGCCTTCACACACTTCTCATACTACTCTCTTATTTACTATTTTGAATCTAGAAACTTAGTTTGCAAGAGAGTTGACCGGAAATTTGGATCGATCAAGAGAAGAGTTGATGTTCTTCAACTGGTCTTCCTAGTTCTTCACTCTCCCAACTTGTTTTGATCGAAGCTTTTGATTGGTAAGGCAAAATTCGTCCATTCTTCTTCTAAAATCTCTATTTTGTCTTCTTTCCAACTATGACATTTGTTTATGATATTATCCTTCACATTTACAATGCGTGCTTAGTTCCTTGGCTAGGTTTTGGGGTGAAAATCCCCAAATCATGCTAGATTAGTATTGCTTTTGTGTTGTGTTTATAATTTGAAGGGAAACTAAACATGATTAGCATATAGGAGAGATCAAATTTGGATTTATCGTTCATTCATGTTGGTTTTATCTCAATGTTGGTGGTTTAGACTTTCACTATCTTAAATATATCATTTTAAAGGATTGCATTCTTCCATGCATGAATGACTGATGTCTAGATTAATCATCCAAGTTTAGACTTACAAGGTAAAATGAGGATGGTTGTGCAATGTTGAGATGTCTATCATGCTAGAGTAGAATTAATTGGGGCCAAAATGATGCTTGAGTCTAGTTTTGATAAAATTATTCAAATTATGGTGATATTGGATAATGTAAGCAAATAGCAAACACCATGTGATGCTTATGATGTCTAGTATGATCATAGATGTTACTAACCCTAATCATTAGTATGCAATTAGAATCCAACATGTCATGCATATTACTTAAAATAACCTGTTTTATGAGTTTCAAAAGAAGATTAGGATGCTTAGATAAAAATCACTTAAATATCATGAAATTTTATTCCCTTCATTGATTGAATACTACATTCTTAAGCATGATACTAGTATTGGTTTGGGACTATTAGCCCCAAACCTAGTATTTTTTTCATAGATTTGATGCTTGTTTGTCACTTGATGATTCTTGTTACTCACTTCACCCAAATATTTGATCCTTTGATCACCCTTTTTCCTTTTCTTTTTACATACTTAAAGCCACAAATTACCATTTTATCAATCTACGCTCTCTTCTACTCATCATCTACAAGTTATCTATTCAGATATTTGGACATTGCATGTTTTTTTATCATGATGGTTATCGCTATTATGTCATCTTTGTAGACCACTTTACTAGAAACATATGCTGTCCATTAAAATAAAAATCAGACACAAAATTAGTCTTTCTTACCTTCAAAGCCTTGTTCTATTAATATGAGCAACAAATTACCCTTTTTTAGTGTCTCATCAACTAACATCACAATTTCGATCTTTTCTTGCCACAAATGGTGTATCCGATCTCATTTCACCTCCCCATATGCCTGAACACAATGATTTCTCTAAATGGCGTTGAAGAACCGGTAGGTGAAATAAAAGGTTAAAAGATACTCTAGAAGAGGGGTTGGATAGAGTATGGGACCTTTTTGCAAACCAAATCTCAAGGCCTTGAAACTCCTTTCAAGGGCCTTGATGTCGATCTGTGCTGTTTGTGAAACTTTGATTTCAAGGGCTTTGAAACTACTTTCAAGTGTCTTGACCTCTTGCTCCTGCAAAACAAAGTTAGTCATAGTAAAGTATATATGGTGCGGAATTGAAAAGATCGACACGAGGATATGTTTACGAAGTTCAGCTCTAAATAGCCTACTCTCCATCCCAGGGTATATCCTTATGATCTAACTATATATTATCAGCTTCAAAGTCCTAGATACAAACTAGAAGAAATCCCCTTCTTCTCTCACTATAGCCAATGCTACGATCTAGCTCCAACTCTCAACCTAGCTATAACAACCTAGTTACTTTGCACAGTAACACACACTCCAGTATAACACTATTTAGATCTTCCAGTTAAGCTCTTGTGTTTTCTCTCTCTAAGGGGATATGGCTTTTGCGTAAAAGAGAGAAAGAAAAACAATGAATGAAAATGTTTAGGTTGCTTGAAGATGTAAAGATGTTTTCCTGTGTAAGCTTGTGTGTTTGTCTTCTTCGACCATCATCTTCATTTATACTCTTCTATGGAGACGTCTTCTAGCCGTTGTAGAGATGACCGTTTGAAGATGAATCTTCTTCTCCATGAAGATCGTTTGTTGTTTCGAGATAAGGTAGACGTTGCAATTCTTCAGCTCCTGAGAACACGTCGAGTCCTTAGCTCCTTGATCTTCTCGTCTTTTGTTGAATCAAGAGAGAAGTTATTTTGCCGCTCTTTGTTTTTAGAAAATCTTCTGAAAAGATTCTCTAATCTTCGGTTGAGATCTTTCTTCGGTTGATGAGATCTTTCTTTGGTTGATGAGATCTTTCTATTGAAAAAATCTTCCTGGAAAATCTTCAGCTCATTTGAATCCTTGTTTCGTGCATTTATAACTCCAAGGCCCTTGAATTTGTCCCTTTGTAAACGCTATCTTCCTTTGTCCTTGAGTTATACTTCAAGGCCCTTGAAATCAATATCAAGGCCCTTGACACTTTGATAAAACCTGCACTGAATTCAAACCAACCAAATATCTAGAGAATATAATCAATACATTGTTAGTATATCCGACTACTACATTTGTATTAAGTCTTCCATCATCAACACCTGTAACACATTTTAATCAAGGTGGAGTTTTCAGGCGTCATCGTCATATTGTTGAGACTGGACTTGGTCTAATGTCTCATTCGAGCTACTTCAATATCTATGGCACTATGCTTTTCAAATGACAGTTTATTTGATTAATAGGATGTCTAATTCTTACTCTTCATAACTAATCCCCTTAAACTTTTTTAAAACACAACCCAATTATCAAAAACAAAAATGTTTTGGTTGCTTATGTTTTCATTGGCTTAAACCTTACACCTCTAATAAAATGGACCCAAAGTCTCTTCCTTGTGTCTTTGTGAGATACTCGTTAACACAAAGTGCCTGTTATTGTCGTGAACCCAAGACCTACAAGATTTATATCTCTAGGCATGGTAATTTTGTGGAGCACATTTACCCCTTTCACACATTGTTTACTACTCCTCCAATTAGTACCTCATCAAACTCACCTTAGTGTGCTCTTAAAACTTCCGCTACTAAAGCCTTCACCCTATCAATCACCAAGCCCACCAACCTCACCGGCCCCACCATCATATGATTCATTATCCTCGAACCCTTCAAGCACAACCCTCCTCCCGAGCTGCTCCGGTACCTCTTCCTCCATTCACCAAATTGATACAAGATCTCAAAATAATATCCATAAACCAATAACAAAGCTCAATCTCTCTGCCCATCTACAACCTCATAAAGAACCTTCCAACATCACACAAGCCCTACAAGATCTAGATTGGCGTCAAGCAATGATGTTGGAGTTTGTTGCTCTCCATAAAAACCACACATGTTTCACCCACTCCTACCATCAACATAGTCGGTTTCAAGTGGGCATTCCGGGTCAAATACAATATTGATGGTTCGTTAGACAAGTACAAGACGTGTCTTGTGGCTAAATATTTTCATCAACGTCCGGGTGTGACTTCACTGAAACCTTTAGTTCAGTTATCAAATCTGTTACTATCAAAATCATTCTTACCCTTGTTGCCTCCTCTAGTTGGTCTCTCCGGCAATTTGACATGAATAATATGTTCTGAGAAGGAACTCCACAAGAAGATGTATTTATGAAGCAACCGTCCGGGTTTGTTGACACAAAATTCCCACACCACATGTGAAAACTTAAGAAAGCTATCTATGCTTTGAAACAAGCGCCTAATGAATGGTACCATGAGCTCCACAATTGTCTTATTCAAATCGTGTTTCTCAACTCTATTGTAGATTCACCATTGTTCATTTACAAGACTAAATTTGTTATCCTTTATCTTCTTGAATTTCATAGGTAAAAATCATCGTCAACTCGAAGAGGTAATCGATCAACTATCTAAAAGGTTTTTTTGTCAAGGATCTTGGTTCTCTGTCCTACTTCCTTGGGCTTGAAGTTCAAACTTATTCTCAAGTCCTTTTATTTAGCCAACAAAGTATGTTACTGATCTTCTACTCAAGGTTAATAAGGATGCCTCAAATTCAATATCGACACCAATGTGTGCAAATTTTGCTCTCACTAAGACAATCGGGACGCGACTAATAAGCTCTCATAATTCATGCACTGACCCACTTCCACACATTGGAGTGATCTCAAACAATTATTTCTTTAGATAAAAGGAACAATTAACAAATATATTGTGATTCACCGTCATGGCCCATTGACCTTACTCATCGACCGAGGCAGAGTATTGGGGCCTTGCAAATTCTTGTTGTGAGCTACTTTGGGTTTTATCCTTGATCTTTCAACTTGGTATTTCCCTACATTCGCAACTGGTTATGTATTGTGATAAAATGGGTGCCAAAAGCCTAAGGAAAAATTCAGTATTTCACTCGAGAATGAAGAACATTGCCATTTTCTATCATTTTGTTCGTCAACATGTTCAAAACGACGTGTTCCATGTGACTTACATTTCACAAGACAATCAGTTAGTTGATGTTCTAACTAAACCTTTACTACACCATCAATTTCAGAAACTTGTTGATAAATTAGGCTTCCACTTTTTTGTTCCCTACTGGAGGAAGCATGTTAGAGATTCTGCATAATCATAATCTCATCAACTTGGTTCCCAATTTATCTATCTATTTATGTAATTAGGATAATTATTAAATCATATCTTCCTTGGTTATAGGTTTCGTATTATCTATCTATTTATGTAATTAGTATATATAGGAAATCATATCTTCCTTGTAGCTTTCGTCTTATCTATCTATTTAAGTAATTAGTATATTTAGGATAGTATATGTTCGCTCCAAGCGGTGTGTACAAGCTTAAAATTTATATCCAAAGAAATGTGCTTAAAACAAGGATGCAAACCCGCAGTGTACGGATCAATTATAGTAAAAAGCAAGAATTCCGGGGTGTCGATCTCAAGGACCTACGTGAAACAAAGCAAGTATAGGTTGTCGATGCAACTAATAACCACAAAAGTGATTAAAGAAATCAAAGAGATGATAATAAGGTCAATTAAAGGAAATATGCAAATTCTAGGGATTAAAGCATCTATTAGTGGTTCCAACTCAAGATCTCAAGATAAAGCGGACAAAGCTGAGATTTTGCAAAGGGAAAGTGTTTCTAAAGTGGAATAGATCACCGGGTAAGTCTCACTACTCACAATCCCAACCCAAAGTTCCTATTACTGGGTAAGTCTCAAGGTACTAAGGAAAAGAATTATAATCTCAAACCAACACACTAACTAAGGGAATAAAATCAACCCTTACCGGGTAAGTCTCAGGCTAACTCACAAAGAAGGAATGAAGGCACACTCAAACCCTAATAAAGGATAAACCTTTATTACCTATACTTATGATCATGGGTAAACAAACTAAGGAATTACCGGGTAAGTCTCGTCCTAGGCTTGCATTGAACCAGGAAAGGTGTAATAAGAATAGGATTTGGCAACTTTAACACTTAACTCTCAGTTACGGATCAGAAAAGGTCACCTCGGTCAGTCAAGTTCCACCCCGGCCGAGATGTTCATCGACTGAACGAGATGTTCAAGGGTTAAGGGTAAAGACTCGAGCTTTCAAGGTCCTAACTGGATTAAGATTATTCTATCATCGTCTTTCCCACAACTTTCAGCCAATCACCCTAGAATCGCACAAAGAAATTAGCCACTCATCATCATCAAAACAATAATCAAATATTTGAGAAGGGAATGAATATTTGAACACAAAAACCTTAAGAATAAGGCTTCAATAACTGAATCAAATATCAAACAAATCAGCGTTCCTTGAATCACAAATCCAAGAAGACAATCAAACAAAGGGAATCTAAGAAAGTCTTACAAAACCTCTCAAAAGCTATATCCGAACTATCAATCCTTCCTTGATTAATCTTCAATCTTCCTTCCTTCCTTCAAAGCTTCCAGAAAATCTCCTCTTTGCTGGTTATTCTCAGCCTCCAAGTATGGTTGAACTTGTGAAAAATCCAACCCTTTATATAGGAGAATTATCTTCCAAAGATAATAATATCTTAAAAAGATAATTTCCTATAAAAATATATCTTATCTCTAAAATAGATCTCCTAAATATATGATCTTCCTTCAGAAATCCAGCCCAAAAATATAAGATCTCTCCTTCCAAAAATAAAAGATCTTAGCCAAATAAAATATATCTTGCCGCGCCAGGGTGTTCGCCTCGGTCGGGACGCTCCTCAAGATCACCTCGATCGATGTGACACTTTAGCTGACCGAGGTGAATCTCAACTGCATGTGAAATCTCTCAAATCTGGTCCAAAGTGAATCTTCTTTGTTAATTCCTTGCTCTCTGAGTTCTCTTTTAAGCTCCTGAATGTAGCTCCTATGACTCCTTTGCTCCTTAGCTCCATTTCGATCCAAAATGTGCCATTTTACCTACGATTACAACGAAACTTGGTGTAGACCTCGATTCCCGTAAAGGTAGATGAAACGACAATATAATCACATAATATACATTCAAACATGCAGATTATTGAAGATAAAATATCTAAACAAGTCCCAAAATATAGACTATAATACATGCTATCAGTATATCACCCTTGATTATAGGCTTTGTACATTTTCTATCTACAACAAGTACCCTATGAAATATTCCTCCTTGTAATATTATATAAGTGAGAATTCCATATCCTTAATAATACAAGCATTCCCATTTAACTTACACTAGCATGACTTGTAGGATCTGTTTCTTTTGAAGGACATGAAATAGAGTCTTCAATATAATCATAAAGATTATGTGCTTAAAGAAATTTGAAAATTTGGGTGTTTTGGATACATAAGTTTTCTTAGTTTAATTTAATGGTGAGGAATGAGGAGAAGGACGGAAGATGTAAGGGAGAGGATCTTTTGTTGCAATATAAGAAATCATTTGCCTTTTAATGTTATGATATCATTCTAGAACACAAATGTTATTAAAATTTCTCATTGTATTTCGCTCCATTACATCATGGGTATATATTGATAACATGAAATATGACAATATTTTAGGCACTTGTTTTGATCGTTATTCCCTTCTAGATGTGTACATGGATATGAGTTTGAAGCATTAATGAGCACATTCACCTATTTTGTCGATATAGAGATCTACACAAGCTTTGTTATGTTTATAGGTGAATAAAGGCTAGAATTGGAGCATATATGAAGGGAATGGAGTATTAGATCATGCTAGATGTCAAGGAGATGCTTTGGAGAAGCTAAGAAAGGAGCATGATTTGAGAACTTTACGAAACAAAGGCTTTCACAAAGGCTTTTGAGTTCCACGGCCTAAACCACGACCGTGGTTATGCATTGAGTTCGTGGAAGGTGATTTTGAAGAGCAACAGAAAGTTTCACGCCCTAAACCACGACCGTGATTTATTACACTAGACCGTGATTTCCATAACGTTATGACGTGTCATATTTGCCACGTCAGCAATAGTTATTGGGCTTTCTCGTAACCCTATTTTTTTTCCTTATAAGAAGGCTGAAGAGGGGACAAAAGGGAGGTGCGCATACGCTTGCATTTACGGCGGTTTATACCCGAAGAGAGAGATTTTGGATCGTGGCTTGGGAAGATTCTGAGAAAGACACGATTTGAAGATTGTGTACTTCGAGATTATCTTAGGGTTTACATTTGGAGACGGATTGACATCCCGTTCTTCGTTGTTCCTTAAGAATGTTGTGAGAATTTCTATTCCCTATTCCGCATTCATTAAACACATACTTTGGTTGTTCGGATTTGAGATTGATTTCGAATGTTATTGAGTTTTCAAGGGTTTTACCTTTTTCTCTTTTATATTTGATAATTGATTCAATGTTGATGGTTGTTGGCTAAAACCCTTAAGCAATTCTAAGGTGAAGGGTTGATAGTTGTGGCTTAGATAATGATAGATCGATCGTAAACAGATTGGACCCTGAGAGTACGTGAAACCACGTCGACAGCTTTTGCCACGGTATGTTCTTGGAAACCAGGGCCGTGGTTCTTCAAGATCTAGCCGTGATTTCCTCTGTTGTACGACATTTGCTTTTGCTTAATCCAAAGTTATAGAATTGTTTTACCCTAGCCTTGGCTTGCCTTTTCTAGGTAGTAGTGAGACTCAACATCCTCTATTTCGGTTTCGAGTGTCACTACCTTAACCGTTTTGGCTTGTCTTTGATTCCTTGGGTTTGGGCATGGGTATTTGAGAGTAATTCTTATCCCTAGATCCTTTCTATACTGCAGCCTCAACAACCTTTATAGAGAGAGCCTTTGGGTGAGACATATAGGGTTTTGGAACTTTATCGTACATAACCTTACATTAGATATACCTCTGCAATCCCGACTCTGTCCTTATATCTATAGAATATCTTGAATCGATTTCCACAATTGGATACTTGGATATTTAGGATTGCCGTTTTCTCAATATTTGCAAAGCTTCTATACTTTACTTGCTCGATAATTTGTGAACTGAATTTGATCCCCAAATCCCAGGGTTCGATACTCCAGAATTCTTGCTTTAGTACGCCGATCCGTACATTGCGGGTTCGCTTTGCTTGATTTTCAGTTTTATAAATTTAAAAAACTAGTGACGCATACTTTTGAGCGAACAAGTTTTTGGCGCCGTTGTTGGGGATTTGGTTTAGGCCAAATTCGGCTCTCGGTTGTCGAGGTTGGGAGCTTTTTCTCTTGTGATTTGATTAGTCTTTTTAGAGTGATTTTTGCAGATTTTGTAGGTATATGATAAAGACTAGATCTACCAAAGATCTAGTTTCTTTTGATCCCGAACTTGAGAAAACTTTGAGAAGAAAGTTGAAAGAGAAAAAGATGGTTGAAAATAACGAGAGAAACATCCAAGAGGAGTTGGATGAAGCTCGAGCTCAACTCCTTTTGAGCGAGAAGGCTCGCTTGGAGAAAAAGGAGCGCAATCAGTTTCAAATAGATGAGCTTCGAGCAATGATTCTAGACATGAAACTAGAGAGGAATTATGCTAAGAAGAAGAAGAAAACTAAGAAATCTATTGTTGAATCATCCGACGATGATGACATGCCGGACCTAGAGGATATTGCACCAATAATCCATCCAGTTCGTGACAATCCTAGACCACATGTTGATCCTCGCATTCCCGTTGGAGATGTGAGAGCCGCTGATGGAGGGGATGAACCACGAACCCTTGGACAACAGATGGATCCAATTAAGCAACCATGCCGTTTGGGTGTGAATTTCGCAGGTGAAGATGTCCAGGATTTCGGGTTTAGCCCGCAAGTTATTACTATGGTTCGCCAAATCCAATTTGGTGGAACGAGTGCTGAATCTCCACACCAACACTTACAGAATTTCGAGATTCTTATGGAGACATTGAAGCCGAAGAGGGCTGTCAACAACAACTACAAGATAAAACCGTTCTTCTTCTCTTTGAAGGACAAGGCTTTGTCTTGGTATCAAGCTCTTCCGGATGGAAGAATTAACACATGGGAGGATTTATCTTCGGAGTTCCTCACCAAGTTCTTTCCGCCATCCAAGACGGCGGAGTTGAGAGGTAAGATTAATGCTTTTTCTATGAAACCTAACGACAGTTTGTTTCAATCTTGGGAAAGGTTTCAGGATCTTCTATTGGATTGCCCACACCATGGCATTTCAAAGCTGAAATTGTTGGAGATCTACTACAAAGGATTGGATATAGAGACACAATTCAAACTCTAATCTCTATCTTGTGGTACATTCATGGACATGAAAGAAGATGACGCTTGGGACTTCATTGAGAACAAGCCCAAGTGATTGAGAAGTATTCCCATCGAAAGGTGGATCCTAGCAATCAGAACCAAGGAGATCCGGGAGCTAAGTTGACTCAAGCTGCACAAGCTCAAATATTTTCCCTCAACAATGAAATCAAGGAGTTTAAGGAAGTCGTAAGAGCTGGCTGATAACACGATTTATGACGTAGGTTTAAGCACTCATTTAGATAGTTTTTCCGCTCATTCATGCATGGTTTAGCACTAGTTCATGATGTTTGCATTCAATTCTTGTATATTTGTCGTGATAGACGTCTACACGGACTTTTGCATGTTTTGTAGGTATTTTGGGAGCTTTAGGAGCTTAATCAATACATTCGAGGATCGTTCCTCGAGATGACACACCTTCGGACTCATTGGGAAGCAAGCTAGGAGCTAAGGAGGACACATGGAACCTTGTTGGTGCATGCCTTGCACCAAATTGTGGCTTGATGATCCAAAGAAAGCTGCATCACCAAAACCACGGCCACTGGGACTTCCACGGGTGTGGAAATAGGCCGTGGTTCTCCCTGCACAGCTGCGACAGCTATCCCACGATCTCCATAACCGACCCTTGCCCTTGATGGTGTATAAAAGGTGGTCCTACAGGCTGTTAAGGGCAGACCCCATCATTCCATTCTCTCCCACACTCTCAACAACACATATTCTCTCATTGGAAGATTTGATTGGAGATATTCTTGGAGGAGAAGAAAGGCTTCCATTGGAGAAGAAGAGGAGAACACACCATTCTTAGTTTTTCATAGTTTTTAGAGAGATTTTGGAGCAACTTGTTGGAAACGTTTGCAAGGGTTTGTAAGGAATGATTTGAACCTTCTTTTGAAGGGTTGTAAGTCTTACTTAAACTCATTTTCAGCTTGGATTTCCTTGTTCTACTTGTTCATCTCTATTTCACTTCATTTACTTGCCATGGAAGCCTTGATTTTATGCTTGATGAGTTTGAATGTTATGATGCATGTTGTTGGCTAAATAGATGCGATTCTAGGGTAAGGGAAAGATGGTTATGGCTTGGACTATGATAGAATGGACTTAGATGTACCTTTGGATGAATTGTTTTCTCGAACCTAGCCTCTGTTCAAAATCACGGTCTGTTCTAAGGGGTTCCACAGCCGTGGACTTGATGAATTGCCCGTGATTTCGTCTGACTTGCTTGAATTGATAAATCTAAGTGTTAGGTTGTTAGATTGTTGAAATCCTAGTGTTTATTGAGCTATATCTATCCTAGGGTGACCTAGTGTTAGCAACTAAGTGTAAGAAGAGACCTATCCGGTGATTCTTGCTCTTACATACCGAAGATGATGAACTCTAGGTAGTAGTGAGCCTCATAAGCCGCTATTGGATTGAGTGTGCTAGGATTGATGTTTAGGACTTGCCTTCCCGAGACTTACCCGGTAAGGAGAGGTTAGATCCCTAGATGACAATCCGGTTTGTGTAGAATTCCTATCCTTAGGCTCTTTGAGACTTACCCAGTGATGAGACCTTAGGAACGGACTAGTGGACCATGAGACCTACCCGGTGATTGATCCCGATTTAGAAACACCCATTCCCAACATACTATAGTTGATCCAAGGAATGACTAGATAGCTTGAGTCCTATGCCATAACCGGAATTTCTAACCCCTAGAATCCACTTTTCTCTCTTGATTACCTTTCTCGTGTTTGTTTTTTTTGCTTATTTGCCTTGCTAGTTTAGTTATTTGTTAATCTTGCATGATTTGTGATCTTTGATTGATCACCACAAAACCAATCCAAAAACATTGAGATTTTCATTTCTTTATTCCTTTCTCCTTTCTTAGCCTAGATCAACACTATCCTTAGTCACTATTGATTCAATTTCACCTTAGTCTTTGTGTTCGACCTCGGAATACTATCATTACTACAAAACGACCCATACACTGTGGGTTCGCTAGGAGTTAGGAAAAATATATTGAGTTATAAAATTAAGACTTTTGCGTGTCACAACCTTAGCGTAATACTGGCCTTCAAAAGACGAAGGAGCAAGAAGCTGGCTACCTAGGGAGGGATAACAACCATGGCAATAGGAACAATTACCGGAACATTAACTGGAACAACAACAACAACAACAACAACAATAGGAACTCCAACAACAACAATTGGATATCCAACCTATTCGCAAAATGACAATTCACTAACACCTCCATCTTCTTCTACTCCTTTGAAAAGCCAGGGTTAAACATCGAATGGTTCGGGCAAGCCGGAGAAGGATAAGCATGATGCTATGATGGAGACAATCTTAGGAAAGCTCCAAGGATTAGAGAATCACATCACTTCGGTTGATAAGGCACAAAAAGCCTTAGAAAACCAAGTGTTCAGCAAGGCCGGAGAAGTTCCTAGAGATCAAGGGAAGCTTCCCGGAAAGACGGAGGACAACCCGAAAGGAAGGGTGATGGCGATTACTACTTGGAGTGGTGTAACAACCACCGATCCGCAGCCCAAGTTTGTAGAAGTCCCCGCTGAGAAAGGAAAAGATAAGGAGAAGGACAAGGAAGATGTTTATGTTCCTCCTCCAGCTTACAAACCTCCTCTATCGTTCCCGTAATCTAGAGCAAGAGCGCGTCTAGACAAGCAATTCGGTAAGTTCATTGATCTAATGAGCAAACTGCATATTAACATACCTTTTATTGATGCAATTGTAGGTATGCCCGCTTACAGGAAGTTCTTAAAAGAGATCCTCTCTAACAAGAGGAAGCTGGAAGACTTTGGAGAAGTCAAGATGAGTTCGGAATCTTCAGAGCTCATCAAAACAATGACGAACAAGATGCCCCCAAAGCTGAGAGATCCGGGGTCATTAGGTATTCCAATAGGAGTTGGTGAAGTCACATATGTTGCTCTTTGTGACTTAGGAGCAAGCGTAAGCATCATCCCGCTTTCTTTGTGTAGAAAGATCGGTTTAGGTGAACCTAAACCGGTGAAGATGACATTGTACATGGCGGATCGATCCATAACTCGACCCGTAGGTATCATTAAAGACGTCCCAGTCAAGCTCGGTAAGTTCTATATTCCTATAGATTTTGTTGTGCTTGGCATTCCTGCTGATTGTCCGGTCCCGATCATACTCGGGAGACCATTTCTTACAACCTCCAATTGTATGGTGGATTGCAAGAACACTAGACTAGCTTTCGATATAGTAGAAGAGAAGGTTGAAGTTTTTCTCTCAACCTTGGTGAAAGAGCCTGCACTTGGAGAGGATATGTTCAACATCTATGACGAAGAGGCGTCTAGAGAGGAAGTAAGTTCGATCTTGTTTAAAGATCCATTGCAAAAGGTCATAACCATGAGCATCATGGAAAAGGGAGAAGAAGAGGACTGCAATATTGAGATTGAAGCTTTGGAGGAGCTAAAAGAGGCACAAGATGAAGAGTTCGAGAAATTCTACGATGGCTCGGAAAACAGAAGAAACCACGGCCAGTCGTGCTATTCCATGGCCGTGGTTCCACAAATTCAACCCGTAGACTGTTATTTCGAGAACATCAGAGACTTCCATGCTCTAAACCATGGCCGTGGAAGTAACAGGTGTGCCGTGGTTTTGGGTAATTCTGAGAACAATTCCGTCTTTCCTACAACCACTCTTGAGTCTTCTTCCACTACTCCCACATCCTCAGAGACTTCTAAGGAAATATCGAGCACACCTCAAGACACATCAAAGGCATCAATAGCTTTAGAATTGAAGTCACTTCCCACACATCTTCGGTATGCTTTTCTTGGAACTAATTCTACCTTTCCCGTAATTGTTAGTTCCTCTTTAAAGGAAGATGAACATGAGAAACTTATGGATGTTTTGAGGAAACATAGTAAAGCTTTAGGCTATACCGTAGAGGATCATGTAGGAATTAAACTATCTTTATGTATGCACAAGATTCTAATGGAGGAGGATTACAAGCCTTCACGACAACCTCAAAGACGGTTAAACCCAGTCATGAAAGAGGTCGTGAAGAAGGAAATCCTTAAGTTAATTGACGCATGTATCATCTATCCTATCTCCGATAGCAAGTGGTTGAGCCCCGTTCAAGTTGTTCCCAAGAAGGGAGGAATGACCGTTGTGACCAACAAGAACAACGAACTCATTCGAACGAGAACCGTGACGGGATGGAGGATGTGCATTGACTACCGCAAGCTGAACAATGCAACAAGGAAGGATCACTTCCTGCTACCATTCATAGATGAAATGCTTAAAAGGTTATCACAACACTCCTATTTTTGTTACCTTGACGGTTATAGTGGTTTCTTTCAGATTCCGATTCACCCGGACGATCAAGAGAAGACCACATTCATGTGCCCATGGGGTACGCTTGCTTATAGGAGGATGCCATTCGGACTTTGCAACGCTCCAGCCACCTCTCAAAGGTGTATGATGGTCATCTTCTCGGAATATATTGAGGAAATCATGGAAGTTTTTATGGACGATTTTTCAGTTTATGGTTCCTCATTTGACAACTGTCTTGCTAACCTTTCTCTTGTTTTGCAAAGATGTGAAGATACTAACCTTGTTCTAAATTGGGAGAAGTGTCAATTCATGGTTAAGGAAGGCATTGTACTAGGACATTAGATCTCTAATAGAGGGATTGAAGTTGATAAGGCTAAGATAGAGACGATAGAGAAGCTTCCTCCTCCATCGTCGGTGAAGGGGATAAGAAGTTTCCTAGGACATGCAGGGTTTTATAGGAGATTCATCAAAGACTTCTCAAAAGTTTCGAAACCACTAACTAATCTATTGATGAAGGATGCTGTTTTTGATTTTTCGCAGGAATGTTTAGATGATTTCTATAAGATTAGAGAAGCTCTCATCTCAGCCCCGATAATCCAACCTCCGGACTGGAATCTTCCATTCGAGGTTATGTGTGATGCAAATGACGTAGCTGTTGGAGCGGTGCTTGTTCAAAAGAAGGAAGGCCGCACTCATGCCATCTATTATGCTAGCAAGACGCTAGATGAAGCGCAACTCAACTACGCCACAACTGAAAAAGAATTTTTAGCCGTTGTATATGCTTTTGAAAAGTTTCGTTCTTATCTTGTAGGAGCGAAGGTGATTGTATACACGGACCACTCAGTAATACGGTGTTTGCTCGCCAAGAAGGATGCAAAGCCAAGGCTGATTAGATGGATTCTTCTTCTTCAAGAATTCGATCTAGAGATTCGGGACAAGAAAGGTTCCTAAAATTCTGTTGCGGATCACCTAAGTCGTCTACCACACACCGACGGCAACGATCTACCCATTGATGACTCCTTCCCGGATGAGCACTTACACATCATGGAAGAGTGTATCGATAAGATTACTAGAGGTAACGAACCTTGGTTTGCTGATTTTGTAAATTACTTGGTTTGTCAGGAAATACCTCCCGGACTATCTTATGCACAAAGAAAGAAGTTCTTTAGGGATGTCCGCCAATACCATTGGAATGAACCTCTACTCTTCAAGAGAGGTCCCGACGGCATCATTATAAGATGTGTGCCGGAAGACGAAATGCAAAGTGTCATTCGTCATTGTCATTCACTTCCTTGTGGAGGGCACGCTAGTTCTCATAAAACAAGCGCTAAGGTATTGCAATCCGGATTATTTTGGCCTACTTTATTTAAGGATGTGCAAACTTTTGTTTCTTGTTGCGATGCTTGTCAAAGAACAGGAAATATCTCTAGGAGAAACGAGATGCCTCTCAACAACATTCAAGAGGTGGAAATCTTTGACGTTTGGGGAGTTGATTTCATGGGACCATTCCCATCATCTTGCGGAAACCAATACATACTTCTCGTTGTAGATTATGTTTCGATATGTGTTGAAGCTATTTCCTCTCCAACTAACGATGCTATGGTGGTGGTCAAGTTCTTTAATAGAACTATTTTCCCAAGGTTTGGGACACCACGAACTATCATTACTAACGGAGGTTCACACTTCATAGCCCGACGATTCGAAGCTCTACTAGCTAAGTATGGGGTGACTCACAAGATCGCCACTCCTTACCATCCGCAAACAAGTGGACAAGTGGAGATTTCAAATAGAGAGATCAAAGGCATCCTTGAGAAGACGGTGTCAAAAACAAGGAAGGATTGGTCTTTGAAGCTAGATGACACATTATGGGCGTATAGGACAGCTTACAAGACTCTCATCGGTACAACACCATACAACCTTGTGTATGGGAAGTCTTGTCATCTCCCGGTAGAGCTAGAACACAAGGCGTATTGGGCTGTGAAGTGGTTGAACTTCAACATGAAGGAAGTGTTAGCATAAAATATTGCGATATTCTAGGCACTTATTTTGGTTGTTTTTCCCTCATTATTGTGTGCATGGATGAAGTTTAGAAGCCATTGTTAGCTTGTTCGTCTATTTTGTCGATATGGATGTTTACACCAGCTTTGTGTTGATTGTAGGTGAAAAGGAGCTAAATAAGAGCAATTGAGAGAGAAAAGAGAGTAATCGATCATATTCGAGGATTAGGAACACATCAAGGAAGCTAAGGAAGGAGCTAGGATGAAGAATGTCACGGCACAAAGGAAATTACAAGTATTTTACACTTCCACGCCCTGAATTACGGCTGTAGAAGAGTCCATGCTCTAAACCACGGCCTGGAACTTGGCATCATGAACGTGGAGCACTCCAGTAAGTTACACGGCCTAAAGTACGGTCGTGGAAATCACAAGAGACCGTAACCCCATTCCACGCTCTAAACTACGGTCGTGGAAACCCTTGAGACCGTGATTTAGGCGATCTTTTGACGTGTCTTTATTTGCCACGTTGTTTACGTAATGGGCCTGGACGGTTATTCTTTCCCGTCTTATAAAAAAGTCGGAAAAGAGAGTTTCGGGCATCCTCGCTTAATCTCGCGATACTCGCGTTTGATCCTGCTTGGACGCCTACGGACGCTGACGGCCGCTTACCTTGCTTGGAGCATTCTTGCCTAGGGTCGATTGAAGATCGCCGAAGGTTTAGCCTATTTCTTAGGTTTTGATATTGAAGACAGATTGACAACCTGTTCTTCATACTTACCTTAGATTATTGTGAGGTTTTGTGTTCTACATTCTGAATCCATTGAATATCGCTTCTTGTGTATCGGATTGAGAATTGGTTTTGAAGTTTATTGAGTATTCGAGGGTTTGTATCTTTCAATCTCTTTAAATTGAATATTGATATTATGACAATGGTTATTGGATAAAACCCTTTAGCAATTCTAAGGTGAAGGGTTGATAGTTGTGGCTTAGATGATGATAGATCGATCGTAATTTTATTGGACCCTGAGAGTTAGAGAGATCTCGTCGACGAACCTAAATCACGGCCTGTTCTTGGGTTCCCACGGCCGTGGTTCTCAAGATTTGACCGTGATTCACTCTAGTTTACGAACTTTGCTTTTACTTTGAACCAAGGTTAAAGATTAGCTTTAACCTAGTCTTGGCTTGCCCTTTTCTAGGTAGTAGTGAGACCCATCATCCTCTATTTCGGTTTCGAGTGTTATAACCTTAATCGTTTGAGTTTATCTTGATCCTTGGGTTACAAGTTTGGGTATTTGAGATCAATTCTAATCCTTAGATCCTTTCTATACCGAAGCGTCAATAACCTTTATAGAGAGTTCTTTGGGTTAGACATATAGGGTTTTGGAACTTCACCGTACACAACCTTACTTTAGTACACCTTTGCAATTCTCAACTCTGTCCTTATATATATAGTATATCTTGAATCGATTTCCACAATTAGATACCTGGATCTTTAGGGTTGCTGTTTCCCCAATATTCCCAAAGCTTTACATCTTATTTGCTCGAAAATCTGAATTGGATTTTGTTTTACCAAATCCCTGTGATCGATACTCTGGAATATTTGCTAATCTATGTCGATCCGTACACTGCAGGTTCGCTTGCTTTTATTCTAGTTTTATAAATTTAAGACCTGATTGCACGCAAGTTTTAGGGCGAACAAGTTTTTGGCGCCGTTGCCGGGGATTTGGTCAAGACTAAACTTCGGTTTTCGGTTGTCGTGCTTGGGAGCTTTCCTCTTGTTATTTGATATCTCTTGTGAGTGTTATTTGCAGGTTCTCTTAGGTATATGCGCAGGTCTAGATCCAACAAAGACCTCCTACCTTTTGATCCGGAACTTGAGAAAACTCTTAGGAAGAAAGCCAAGGAAAGAAAGATGGCTGAAAATAAAGAGAGAGATTACCAAGCGGAGTTAAAGGAGTCTCAAACTCAATATAGGTTGAGTGAGAAAGCTCGTAAGGAAGAAGCGGAGCGTCATCAATTCCAAACTGATGAGCTCAAAGCTATGATATTGGACATGAAGTTGGAACAAGGTAGTGCCAAGAAAAAGAAGGTCAAAAGCCAACTAAGTCCATTAGAGTGGAATCATCCGATGTTGAGGAATTCGATCTGGATATGCTGGAATTAGAGGAGATTGATCCAACGATCAATCCAGTCCGGGTTGATCCAATATCAGCCGCCATTTCTCGTATCCCAGCTGGGGGTGCGAGAGCCGCTCGTGTAGATGAAGAGCCAAGAACTCTTGGCCAAAGGATGGATCCGAATCAGCAACCACGCCGTTTAGGTGTGAACTTTGATGCTGATGATATTCAGGGGTTTAGCTTCAACCCACAAGTTATTACCATCGTTTGCCAAAGCCAGTTTGGAGGAACGAGTGTTGAATCTCCACATCAACATTTACTGAATTTTGAGATTTTTATGGAGACAATGAAGCCAAAGAATACAACCACCAACAATTACAAGATCAAGCCATTCTTCTTCTCCTTGAAAGGGAAGGCTTTATCTTGGTATCAAGCTCTTCCAAATAGAAGACTCAAACATGGGAGGATCTATCTTCGGAGTTCCTAACCAAGTTCTTTCCGCCATCCAAGACAGCGGAGTTGAGAGGTAAAATCAATGCTTTTTCTATGAGATCTAATGAAAGTTTGTTTCAGTCTTGGGAAAGATTTCAGGATTTATTATTGGATTGCCCACATCATGGCATTTCCAAGTTAGAGTTGTTAGAGATATACTACAAAGGGCTGGATATGGAAACACAATTCAAGCTCCAATCCCTTTCATGTGGCTCATTCATGGACATGAGGGAAGATGACGCTTGGGACTTCATTGAGAAGCAAACCCGAGTCATTGAGAAGTTCTCTCACCGCAAGGAGGAAGCTAACCGAGTAGAGCAAGGAGCGAAGCTAACACAAGCTGCTCAAGCTCAAATCTTTTCTCTCAACACCGAGATTAAAGAATTGAAGGAAGTCATCAAAGCTAGCTTTCAAAAGCCTAAGGAGCAAGATGTTGGTTATTTAGGAAACAACAATAACCATAATGGGAATGAGAACACCAATCGCAATAGCCGGAACAACAACCGGAACAATTGGAACAACAACAACCGGAACAATAATTGGAACAACAATAGGAATTCAAACAACAACAATTGGCGTTCCAACCAACAACAAAATTCCGGTAATTCTTATCCCAATTCAGGAAATTCACTAACTCCACCATCTTCATGTTCCATTCCTTTGAAAAGCCAGGGGAAAACATCTAATAGTGGAAGTACTTCGGGGAAAGATAAGCCCGATCCCATGCTGGAAATGATCTTGGGAAAGCTTCAAAGGCTGGAGAATCACATCACTAAGGTCGATAAAGCTCAAAAGGTTTTAGAAAACCAAATGTTCAGCAATGCTGAGGAAGTTCCTAGAAATCAAGGAAAACTTCCAAGAAAGACGGAGGATAACCCGAAAGGAAGGGTGATGGCTATCACAACTAGGAGCGGAGCGATAACTACCGACCCGCAACCTAAGTTTTTTTAAGTTTCCGTCGAAAAGGAGAAGGAAAGGGGGAAGGAGAAGGAAGACATCTGCATTCCTCCTCCAACTTACAAACTGCCCCTACCATTCCCACAATCTAGAGCAAGAGCATGTCTAGACAAGTAATTCGGTAAGTTCGTTGAACTCATGAGCAAACTGCATATTAATATACCTTTCATTGATACAATTGTAGGTATGCCTGCTTATGGGAAGTTCTTGAAGGAGATCCTCTCTAACAAGAGAAAACTAGAAGACTTTGGAGAAGTCAAGATGAGTTTGGAATCGTCGGATCTCATCAAAACGATGAAGGAAAAGATGCCCCCAAAGCTGAAGGATCCGGGGTCATTTTGTATTCCAATTGGAGTAGGAGATGTCACATATGATGAATTATGTGATTTAGGAGTAAGTGTTAGCATCATTCCGCTTGCCTTATGCAGGAAAATCGGTTTAGGTGAACCTAAACCGGTGAAGATGACGTTATACATGGAGGATCGATCCATAACTCGTCCCGTCGGTATCATTGAAGACGTCCCGGTCAAGCTTGGTAAGTTCTACATTCCAATAGATTTTGTTGTGCTTGACATTCCTGCAGATAGTCCGGTCCCGATCATACTCGGAAGACCGTTTCTTGCAACTTCCGGTTGTATGGTAGATTGCAAGAATGCTAGACTCGCCTTCGATATAGGAGAAGAGAAAGTAGAGTTTGTTCTTTATACTTTGGTGAAAGAGCCAACTCTTGAAAAAGATATGTTTAACATCCATGACGAAGAGGCATCTCGAGAGGAAGTAAGCTCGATTCTATTCAAGGATCCATTGTAAAAGGTGATCACTATGAGCATTATGCAGAAAGGAGAGGAAGAGGAATTCAATAAGGAAATTGAAGCTTTGGAGGAGCTAAAGGAAGTGCATGAAGAAGAGTTTGAAAAACTCTACGATGGGTCAGAGGATGTGAGGAATCACGGTCAGTCGTGCTATTCCACGGTCGTGGTTCCCACCAACATGACCGTAATCAGCTATTCAGAGAACTCCAGTAAGTTACACGGCAAAAACCACGGCCGTGGAACTATCAGAGGTACCGTAATTGACTTCCACGCCCAAAACCACGGCCGTGGAAGTAACAGTGGTGCCGTAATTTTGGGAAATTCCGAGAAAAATTACGTCCTCTCCACCAATGCTCTTGAGCCTTCTTCAACAACTTCTACACCCTTGGAGACTTCTAAGAAAGCATTGGAGACTCCAATAGTGATGGAATTGAAGCCGCTTCCCACGCATCTAAGGTACGCATTTCTAGGAACTAATTCTACCTTTCCGGCAATTGTTAGTTCCGATCTAAGTGAAGATGAACATAGTAAGCTTATGGTTGTTCTAAGGAAACATAGGAAAGCCTTAGGTTACACTATAGAGGATCTAGTAGGAATTAAGCCTTCATTGTGCATGCATAAGATCCTAATGGAAGAAGACTTTAGACCTTCGCGACAACCTCAAATACGGTTAAATCCGACCATGAAGAAGGTTGTCAAGAAGGAAATTCTTAAAATACTTGATGCAGGTATCATCTACCCTATCTCCGATAGCAAGTGGGTGAGTCCTGTACAGGTTGTTCCAAAGAAGGGAGGAATGACGGTTATCACTAATAAGAACAATGAGCTCATTCCTACAAGGACCGTGACTGGATGGAGGATGTGCATTGATTACCAGAAGCTAAACAATGCAACTAGAAAGGATCACTACCCATTACCCTTCATTGATCAAATGCTTGAAAGGTTAGCACAACACTCTCATTTCTGCTATCTTGACGGTTATAGTGGCTTCTTCTTCCGATTCATCCGGACGATCAAGAGAAGACCACATTTACGTGCCCATGGGGTACGTTCGCTTATAGGAGAATGCCGTTCGGGCTTTGCAACGCCCCAACCACCTTCCAAAGGTGCATGATGGTTATCTTCTCGGAGTACATAGAGGAGATCATGGAGGTTTTCATGGATGACTTTTCTGTTTATGGTTCCTCTTTTGATAATTGTCTCTCTAACCTTTCTCTTGTGCTACAAAGGTGTGAAGACACTAACCTAGTTCTTAATTAGGAGAAGTGTCAATTTATGGTGAAGGAAGGCATTGTACTCGGACACTTGATCTCTAGTAGAGGGATTGAGGTAGATAAAGCTAAGATAGAGACCATAGAAAAGCTCCCTCCTCCATCTTCGGTGAAGGGGATAAGAAGCTTTCTGGGACATGCTGGATTTTATAGACATTTTATAAAGGATTTTTCTAAGATATCAAAATCGCTTACTAATCTATTGATGAAGGATGCAGTTTTTGATTTCTCGCAGGATTGTTTAGATGCGTTTCATAAAATTCGGGAAGCTCTAATCTTAGCCCCGATCATCCAACCTCCGGACTGGAATCTTCCATTCGGGGTTATGTGTGATGCAAGTGACGTAGCTATAGGAGCTGTGCTTGGGCAAAAGAAGGAAGGCCGAACCCATGCTATCTATTACACTAGCAAGACGCTAGATGAAGCACAACTTAACTACGCCACTACTGAAAAAGAATTTCTAGCTATTGTTTATGCATTTGAAAAGTTTCGTTCTTATCTTGTAGGTGAAAAGGTGATTGTATACACGGATCATGCTGCGATCCGGTATTTACTTGCAAAGAAGGATGCGAAACCAAGGCTGATTAGATGGATTCTTCTCCTACAAGATATCGATCTAGAGATCTGTGACAAGAAGGGTTCGGAAAATTCTGTTGCGGATCATTTGAGTCGTCTACCACATCTAGAAGACGACAATCTACCTATAGATGACTCCTTTCCGGACGAGCATTTACACATCATAGAGGAGTGCATCGACAAGATAACTAAAGGTAACGAACCATGGTTTGCTGATTTTGTTAACTATTTGGTTTGTCAGGAAATACCACCAGGACTATCCTATGCACAAAGGAAGAAGTTCTTTAAAGATGTCCGGGAATAATTTTGGAATGAACCTCTACTCTTCAAGAGAGGTCCTGACGGCATCATTCGAAGATGTGTGCCGGAAGACGAGATGCAAAGCGTCATCCGTCATTGTCATTCACTACCTTGTGGAGGACACGCTAGCTCGAACAAGACTAGCGCTAAGGTATTGCAATTTGGATTTTTTTGGCCTACTTTGTTTAAAGATGTGTAAACCTTTGTTTCCTGCTGCGATGCTTGTCAAAGAAAAGGGAACATATCTAGGAGAAACGAAATGCCTCTTAACAACATTCAGGAGGTAGAGATCTTTGAAGTTTGGGGAGTAGACTTCATGGGACCTTTCCCATCATCTTGTGGAAACCAATACATACTTCTAGTTGTAGATTATGTTTCGAGATGGGTTGAAGCGATTGCCTCTCCAACTAATGATTCCATGGTTGTAGTTAAGTTCTTTAATAGAACTTTATTCCCAAGGTTTGGGACACCACGGACTATCATTAGTCATGGAGGCTCTCACTTCATTGCCTGATGATTCTAAACTCTACTAGCTAAGTATGGGGTGACTTACAAGATCGCCACCCCTTATCATCCACAAACGAGTGGACAAGTAGAGATTTCGAATAGGGAGATTAAAGGAATCCTAGAGAAAACAGTTTCGAAGACAAGGAAGGATTGGTCTTTGAAACTAGATGATGCATTATGGGCGTATAGGACTGCATACAAGACTCCCATAGGAACAACACCATACAACCTTGTGTATGGGAAGTCTTGTCACTTACCGGTGGAGTTGGAACATAAAGCGTTTTGGGCGGTTAAGTGGTTGAACTTCAGCATCAAGGAAGCGGGCGAGAAGCGCCTTTTGGATCTTAATGAGCTTGAAGAACTTCGCTTAAACGCTTATGAGAACGCCAATATTTATAAGGAGAGATCGAAGTGTTGGCATGATAAGCATATCATTCCAAAGGACCTCAAAGAAGGAGATCAAGTTCTCCTCTTCAATTCAAGACTTCGGCTCTTTCCAGGTAAGCTTAAATCTCGTTGGACTGGACCTTATATAATCAAACATGTTTTTCCCCATGGTGCAGTTAAAGTATGGGGTCAAAAGAGCGGAAGTTTTAAGGTGAACGGTCAACGACTCAAGAAGTATACACCGGAGCTCCAAGCTGAGCAGTTTGCACCTACCACACTCGAATAGATGCAAGTATGGTCGAGCTACGGACCTAAAACAAGAGCTTCTTGGGAGGTAACCCAAGGTAATGCACTTATGCTTTTGTTTATCATTCTTAGATTAGATTAGTTTAGTCGTTTTTGCTTTGTTTTTGCCTAGATACCTCCCGGTATGTCGTATTTTTGGATGTAGGAACAATGGGATAGGCAATGGAAAGGAAAAAGTTAGATGGAATTGACGAAACTTGGATTTTGGCACATTACAGAGAGTTCCACGCCCTAAACCACGGTCGTGGAAGCTACATTGACCGTAATTTGCAAAAATCACCAAAACCACGGTTCCGTACAAAACCACGGCCGTGGAACACCCTGAGTGACCGTGATTTTCCAAAAAATTTACGGTCACTATGTAAACCACCTTCTTCACAAAAACAACACAAAATATCCCATTCCACGACCCCATTCCACGACCAGTGCCGAAACCACTCCCCCTCTCTCAAATCTTCGTTTGGAACTCGTTCCGAACGATTCTTGGTCCTAAAGTGAAGCATTATCGACCCTCTACAAGATCCAATCAACAATCGGAGTGAAAAATCATCCCAGAAGACGGAATTTGGATTTTGAGAATCCAAAAACCTAGGTTTTCTTCTCTTTCTCTACTTTTTCGATTCGGCTAAATTCTTGCAAGATTTTTTAGGACAACTGATTGGAATTGGATTGGAATTAGTCTAGGATTGTGCCTGCTGAATTTGGTGTGAATTGATTGAGATTTGAGCAAAACAAAGCCGAATCACGGCCGTGGAAATTGTAGAACAGGCCGTGATTTTTCCTTTGTAATGGATTTGTTTAGGCGTAAGTCAACTAGGAACAAGACGAGGAAAGGAGACACTTCCTCTTCCTCCCAAGTACCCCCTAGTGAGCCACCATCACCCCCACCTCCTAGAATTCCAACCATCCATGAGGATTACCTCGATGCCTTGGAAAGGATCGAGAAGAGGGCTGTCATAGGACCGTGCTATTTAGTGGTTGAGGAGCTAGAGCCGCTGAATGTAGTGAATGACTTGACGTGGCTTCTAGATAGAGCCGGTTTGATCATCTTCTCCGCTATTAGAGAAGATGCATATGAGGAGATTACTAGGGAGTTTGTGATTTCCTTTGAGCACAGTGCCATGGATAGGACAGTTTCTTTTAGGCTTATGGAGGAGAACTACGAGTTCTCAATCTTGTAGTTTGGAGCCTTCTTTGGGTTCCAAGAGACCTTCCATGGTCGTTTTCCTAGCGGTGTATACGCTAAGGACTTCTTGGAGGACATAGCCATTATCTATGCCAGTGAGGACCGTTGGCAGCCAGCTGACACCAAGGCTAAGCTCATCTACCACTTAGCCTTGAAGATAGCCCATAGAGTCCTTTCTGAGTGCCTTTTCCCTAGGACCGAGACCCCTCAGAAGATTAAGATTGATGAGTTGTTCCTTCTTTACTCTATGCTTCACGGTAGACCTACTGACTGTGCTACCCTCTTAGCCTCCACCATGAGTAAGCTCAAGAACAAGAGAGCCGGTAACATTGGATATGGTGGTATGGTTACCCACATTGCTAGGCAGCTGGGGATAGATTTTTCTGCTTGTACTAGGATTGCAGCGAGACCTTTGGGTCTCAACAGCTTGATGACGAGAGGTATCATCTTTCCTAGGCACCGCGGTCCACCTACTGCTGATATGTCTTGGGAAGAGAGAGGAGGTAGAGGCATTCCGTGGCTCCCTGAGTATTCCATTATGGTTGGACGCCATAATTGGAAGTAGACCTTCGCTGCTATGCATGCGAATAGGCTAGTGGCAGCTCCCTATGTCCCCGATGATGTTCCGGCAGGAGATGTTGAGGAGGAGGTAGGAGGAGGTGATGGTTTTGAGGGAGGAGGTGATGAGCAGGACTTTAGCACTTTCCCGGATCAGCCGGCACACTTCCCCGACCCTCCTAGGTGTTCACCACGACCCGTTGGACCTTCAGGAGCCTCTTCCTCTCGTCGTGCCAGCGTGAGTGAGAGGCCGACATGGATGGATGCTCCGCCCACTAGGTACGGAGCACAGCTAGAGTGGATGGGAGCTCCACCACCTTGGTATAGTCAGGCGTCAGCAGCACTAGCAGCACCGACTCCACGGGACGCACCGGCATGGTACGGTCAGCCACCGGCTTGGTATGAGCAGCTACCGGAGTGGGCTACCGACCTTTCTAGGCGAGTTGGTGACTTGGAGATCCATAGAGAGGCGCATGTGACTAGGAGCCGGGAGCATGACGAGATGTTGAGTGATATCTACTGCCAGCAATTTGGGCGGTACTACGGCCATGACTTCCTCCCATTTCCACCACCACCACCTCCACAGTGATGAGCCATGAGGATTGACAATTTCAGCCGCCCCACCACCGTTCTAGTGAGTTCATTTTTCTTTTCTTTTTTCTTTATTTCTTTTTCGAACATTGAGGAAAATGTATGTTCTAAGTATGGGGTGGGGTGTGACTATGTGTTGTAATAACTCTACTACATTTGCTTGCTTCTATCCATAACACTTTGCATGTTTCATTTTCATAGTCACATGTTTCATTATTGCATTGCATGAAAAAGTTTGAAAAACTCATAAGAATTTGAAAATTTTGGAAAATTTTGAAAGAGTTCTCGTGCTTCTAAGATTAGAGATGACTTCTATGATAGCTCTCACTAATGGAATGAGTTTTTTTGATGACAATTGTATGCTTAAACGAAATAATGAATTGAAAAGGAATTGAATGTGTTGTTTATCTTTTCTTGCAAGTTTCATAATGTCAAAGCTCTATCTAAATCATATTGAGAATTTGAAGTTGAAATCACATGATGAGTTCTTATACTTCTTTATGAAATGATTAAGGCAATTCGATTTTCTTTCTTCTTTCTTTGATCACTTAGCCCCACAATAAAAGTAATTGCCTCCCTTACCTATCCGGGAATTTGGAGGAGTTGATATTTGGCATGTTTGATGAGGGAGGGTCATGAAAGCAAAATTTTGCATTCAAAGAATAGAATTAATAGGTTTGGGGAAGTCAATCATGACGATGAGTAACTCGGCACCATTCACATAGCCGGGTGTTTGTGTCTTGCCAAAGTCGGATTAAGCGATATTCCTAACGAATTATGGTATGTGCATCAAGGGTTTAAGGCATCTCGAAATTTGAGAAATGCCGATCTCCTAGGCTTCGGTTTTTGTGCACCTCTGTCCATCTTTCAAAAAGTAAAGTCGAAAAATAATGTGAAAAAGAAGAGAGCAAAGCTCAAAGTTGATGGTGTTGCAATTCAAAGTAAAAAGAAAAAGAGTTGGGTTATTCATTTTCCCGGATTCATGCACCACATCCCTTATAAGTTTCCCTCTCTTCCGCATTCTAGACCTTACTTGAAAGTCCTTAAGATCAAAAGAATGTTATTTGACTTGGTGATCTAAATTGAAGTTTCTTATGCTTGATTTTGACAATACTTGAAGGTTATGATGTTTGTTTTAAAGTTTAAGCAATTCATGATGTTTCTTTGCTTTACATTCTTTGGTTTATGTATATAAGCGTTTCAAGGATGAATGAAGCAAGGTTTGAGGATGATCTATTGACTAGAAACACATTTACCTAAAGGATGTTTTTGTTTTGAGATTGCATGCATATTTCATTCTAACTTGTATTCTAAACTTTTAAAAACCTTTCTTGGGGACAAGTATGGGGTATTTTGTTAGCATAAAATATTGCAATATTCTAGACACTTATTTTGATTGTTTTTCCCTCATTATTGTGTACATGGATGAAGTTTAGAAGCAATTGTTAGCTTGTTCGTCTATTTTGTCGATATGGATGTCTACATTAGCTTTGTGTTGATTGTAGGTGAAAAGGAGCTAAATAAGAGCAATTGAGAGAGAAAAGAGAGTAATCGATCATATTCGAGGATTAGGAACACATCAAGGAAGCTAAGGAAGGAGCTAGGATGAAGAATGTCATGACACAAAGGAAATTACAAGTATTTTACACTTTCATGCCCTGAATTACGGCCGTAGAAGAGTCCACACTCTAAACCACGACCGTGGAACTTGGCATCATGAACGTGGAGCACTCCAGTAAGTTACACGGCCTAAAGTACGGTCGTGGAAATCACAAGAGACCGTAACCCCTTTCCACGCTCTTAACCACGGTCGTGGAAACCCTTGAGACCGTGATTTAGGCGATCTTTTTACGTGTCTTTATTTGCCACGTTATTTACGTAATGGGCCTGGACGGTTATTCTTTCCCGTCTTATAAAAAAGTCGGAAAAGAGAGTTTCGGGCATCCTCGCTTAATCTCGCGATACTCGCGTTTGATCCCGCTTGGATGCCTACGGACGCTGACGGCCGCTTACCTTGCTTGGAGCATTCTTTCTTAGGTTTTGATATTGAAGACAGATTGACAACCTGTTCTTCATACTTACCTTAGCTTATTGTGAGGTTTTGTGTTCTACATTCTGTATCCATTGAATATCGCTTCTTGTGTATTGGATTGAGAATTGGTTTTGAAGTTTATTGAGTATTCAAGGGTTTTCATCTTTCATTCTCTTTAAATTGAATATTGATATTATTACAATGGTTATTGGCTAAAACCCTTTAGAAATTCTAAGGTGAAGGGTTGATAGTTGTGGCTTAGATGATGATAGATCGATCGTAATTTTATTGGACCCTGAGAGTTAGACAGATCTCGTCGACGAACCTAAATCACGGCCTGTTCTTGGGTTTCCACGGCCGTGGTTCTCAAGATCTGACCGTGATTCACTCTAGTTTACGAACTTTGCTTTTACTTTGATCCAAGGTTACAGATTAGCTTTAACCTAGTCTTGGCTTGCCCTTGTCTAGGTAGTAGTGAGACTCATCATCCTCTATTTCGGTTTCGAGTGGCACAACCTTAATCGTTTGAGTTTATCTTGATCCTTGGATTACAAGTTTGGGTATTTGAGATCAATTCTAGTCCTTAGATCATTTCTATACTGAAGCCTCAACAACCTTTATAGAGAGTTCTTTGGGTTAGACATATAGGGTTTTAGAACTTCACCGTACATAACCTTACTTTAGTATACATTTGTAATTCTCAACTCTGTCCTTATATATACAGTATATCTTGAATCGATTGACACAATTAGATACCTGGATCTTTAGGGTTGTTGTTTCCCCAATATTTGCAAAGCTTTACATCTTATTTGCTCGACAATCTGAATTGGATTTTGTTTCACCAAATCCATGTGATCGATACTCTGGAATATTAGCTAATCTACGTTGATCCGTTCACTGCGGGTTCGCTTGCTTTTATTCTAGTTTTATAAATTTAAGACTTGATTGCACGCACGTTTTAGGGCGAACAGGAAGCGGGCGAGAAGCGCCTCTTAGAACTTAACGAGCTAGAAGAACTCCGCTTGAACGCCTATGAGAACGCCAAGATTTACAAGGAAAGGGCAAAACGTTGGCATGATAAGCATATCATTCCAAAAGACCTCAAAGAAGGAGATCAAGTTCTGCTCTTCAATTCTCGACTTCGACTCTTTCCAGGTAAGCTTAAATCTCGTTGGACTAGACCTAATGTGATTAAACGTGTTTTTCCCCATGGCGCAGTTGAAGTATGGGGTGAGAAGTGCGGAAGTTTCAAGGTGAATGGTCAACGACTTAAGAAGTACTCACCGGAGCTCCAAGCTGAGGAAATCGCTCCGATTATCTTCATTTGAACATAGGAACAGTCTAGCTACGGACCCAAAACAAAGCGCTTCTTGGGAGGCAACCCAAGGTATTGCATTAGCATTTTTGTTTTCTTTCTTTCTCTCTTAGGGTAGTTTAAGTTAGATGTCGTTTTTGTTGTTTTCTCCACGATACCTTCCGGTATATTGTGTTTTTGGATGTCAGGAATAAGGAATGGGCAAAAGAAGAGAAGAAAAGCCGAAAAAATTGACGAAACTTGGAATTTTGGCACAGATCAGAGAGTTCCACGGTCGTCCGTACAAAACCACGGCCGTGGAACACCCGGACTGGCCGTGGTTTCCCAAAATTTTACGGCCACTATATATTTCCCTCTCCTTCACAAAAATTCACTCTTCTACCAAAAACCACGCCCCAAACCACGCCTAGTCGTCGGAAATCGCCCCTTATCGTAATTCCTCATCCGGAGACCGATTCGAACGATTCTTTAACCAAAAGTGGAGCAAATCGAATCCTCTACAAGATTCCATCGACAAAATCAGCAAATAATCAACATTTGAGAAGGATTTTGGATTTTTCAAAACAAACCCTAGGTTCTCTCTTTTTCTCTTCTTGGTTGATTTGGTTCGTTTTTCTTGCAATTTTCTAGGAGAACTGAACGAAATTGGAATTAGAAGTAGTGTAGGGATGAAATTGCTGAGTTTGCTGTGCATTTGCTGAGTTTTTGAAGAATTTTAGAGAATTCCACGGGTCCGTACAATTCCACGGCCGTGGTTTTGCCAAGAACAGACCGTGGTTTTTTCTGTTTTGAGTGAAAATGTTTAAGAGGAAGTCTAGTAGAAACAAGAAGCAAAAGGGTTATGGGTCTTCTTCTTCTTCCCAACCCCCTCCCAATGAACCACCATCACCACCATCCCCTAGGATTACCACAATCCATGAAGATTATGAAAGGGCCATGGATAAAATTTCTAATGGAGATGTGAAGGACCTAGGTACATTGCTTTAGAGGAGCTTGAAGAGCTGAATGTTGTTAATGACTTGACTTGGCTATTAGATAGAGTTGGATTGATCATATTCTCCGTCATTAGGGAGGATGCTTATGAAGAGATCACAAGGGAGTTCATAATTTCCTTCGAGCATAGTGCCGTTAGCCGAACGGTGTCATTTAGGTTGATGAAGCGTAACTACGAGTTCTCCATAGTATAGTTTGGAACCATGTTTGGGTTTCAAGAGAGCTTCAATGGAAGGTTTCCTAGAGAAGTGAGAGCTAAAGACTTTTGGAGAGAGATAGTCATGATTTATGCTTCCGAGGACCGTTGGCAACCGGCCGACTCTAAGGCGAAGCTCATCTACCACTTAGCCATAAAGATAGCTCATAGGATCCTATCGGAATGCCTCTTCCCTAGGACCGAAGCACCTCAAAAGATCAAAGCCGACGAGCTCTTCATTCTCTATAGCATGCTTACCGGTCATCCCGTGGATTGTGCGACTTTGCTTGCCTCTACCCTTAGTAAGGTGAAGAACAAGTCGGCCGAGAACATAGGATATGGAGGTATAGTGACAGATATTGCCAACCAGCTGAACATTGATTACTCCGCTTTCACTAGGATAGCTACGAGACCTTTGGGTCTCAATGGCCTCATGACTAGAGGACTTATCTTTCCTCGCCACCGTGGTCCACCAACCGCAGCCATGCCTTGGGAGGAAAGAGGTGGTAGAGGCATTCCATGGCTTCCGGAGTACTCTCTCATACTTGGCCACCATAACTGGAAGGAGACCTTTGTTCCGATGCATGCCAATAGGTTAGTAGCTCTTCCTTATGTGCCAAACGAGGTTCCAGTTGAGGCTGCAGTTGATGATGATGAGGAGATGGGAGGAGGAGACCATCCGGATGCAGGAGGGGATGAGCATGACTTTAGATCATTACCGGAGCAACCAGCTAACTTCCAAGAGCTATCTAGGAGATCCCCCCATCAGCCGAGACCTTCCGGTTATTCTTCCTCACGTCGAGCTAGTGTTAGCGAGCGCCCGACATGGATGGAAGCTCCACCTTCTTGGTATGGACAACAACCATCATGGATGGGAGCTCCACCTCCTTGGTATGATCAGCCACCAGTTGCACCGATGTCTATTTAGCAGCAGCAGCCGGAGTGGTTACAGCAGCCCCCGTATGGTATGAGCAACAGCCGGCATGGGCGACCGACCTTTCCAGGAGGGTGGGAGACTTGGAGATCCACTAGCAGGCGCATGATGTGGAGCGACAGGAGAACGCTAGGATCTTACGTGACGTATACCGCCAGCAGTCTGGGCATCCCTTCAGCTCCGAATTCTTTCCATATCCTCCACCCCCTTCACAGTGATCGTTGATGGATGCTTTGAGCCACTCTACCACCATTAGTGAGTTTTCTTTGTTTCTTTTCTTTTCTTTATTTTTTCTTGAACATTAAGGACAATGTGTATGTCAAGTATGGGGTGGGGTGTAACTCTCGTTTGTAATAATTCGATACACTTGCTTGCTTTTAATTCCATGAACACTTGCATCTTTCTTTTATTTGTCACACGTTTCATTATTGCATTGCACTGAAAAGTTTTGAAAACCCATAAAAATTTTGAAAATTATTTTGCTTCTAAGATTAGAGATGATTTCTATGATGAATCTACTTGTGGAATGAGTTTTTGATGACTTTTGTATGCTTGAATTGAATTATGAATTGTGAAGAAATTGAGTATGTTGTTTATTCTTTCTTGCAAGTTTCATAATGTGAAAGTTTTAACTAAATCATATTGAGGAATGAAGGTTGAAATTACAATATAAGTTCTTATATTTCTTTATGAGATGATTAAGGCACCTCGATTTTCTTACTTCTTTCTTTGATCATTTAGCCCCTCAATTAAAATACTTGCCTCCTTTACGTATCCGAGATTTAGGAAGAGTTGATTTTGGCATATTGGATGTGGGAGGGCCATGAAAGCAATTGCTTGAATTCAAAGTATGGAAAAATAGGTTTGGGGAAGTCAATCATGATGATGAGTAACTCGGCACCATTCACATAGCCGGGTGTTTGTGTCTTGCCAAAGTCGGATTGAGTGATATTCCTAACGGATTATGGTATGTGCATCAAGGGTTTGAGGCATCTCAAAATTAAGAAACGCCAATCTCCTAGGCTTCGGTTTTTGTGCACCGCTGTCCATATTTCCAAAAGTAAAGTCGAAAAATTATGTACAAAAAGTAAAGAGCAAAGCTCTAAGTTGGTGGCTAGTTCAATTGGTGGAAAGAAAAGAGTTTGTGTTGTTCCTTTTTCCCGGATTCATACACCACATTCCTTTACAAGTTTCCTACACTTTCCATATTCTTGACCTTACTTGAAAGTCCTTGAGAACATAAGAATGTTATTTGACTTGGTGATCTAAATTGAAGTTCCACATGTTTGATTTTGACAATACTTGAAGGTTATGATATTCGTCTTGAAGTTTATGCAATTTATGATGTTTCCTTTGCCTTACATATTTTGGTTTATGTATGTGAATGTTTTCAAGGAGACATGAAGCAAGATTTGAGGATGATCTACTGATTAGAAGCACATTACCAAAAAGATTGTTTTTGTTTTGTTTTCCATTCATATTTCATTCTACCTTATGTTCTAAACTTTTGAAAACCTTGCTTGGGGACAAGCAAGCGACAAGTATGGGGTATTTTGATAGCATGGAATATGACTATATTTTATGCACTTGTTTTGATTGTTTTTCTCTTGTAGAAGTGTACATGGATATGAGTTTGAAGCATTTATGAGCACATTCACCTATTCTGTCGATATAGAGATCTACACAAGCTTTGTAATGTTTATAGGTGAACAAAGGCTAGAATTGGAGCATATATGAAGGGAATGGAGTATTAGATCATGCTAGATGTCAAGGAGATGCTTTGGAGAAGCTAAGGAAGGAGCATGATTTGAGAACTTTACGAAACAAAGGCTTTCACAAAGGCTTTTGAGTTCCACGACCTAAACCACGATTGTGGTTATGCATTGAGTTCGTGAAAGGTGATTTTGAAGAGCAACAGAAAGTTTCACGCCCTAAACCACGACCGTGGTTTATTACATTAGACCGTGATTTCCATGACGTTATGACGTGTCATATTTGCCACCTCAACAATAGTTATTGGGCTTTCTCGTAACCCTATTTTTTCCCTATAAGAAGGTTGAAGACGGGAGAAAAGGGAGGTGCGCATACGCTTGCATTTACGGTGGTTTATACCCGAAGAGAGAGATTTTGGATCGTGGCTTGGTAAGTTTTGAGAAAGACGCGATTTGAAGATTGTGTACTTCGAAATTATCTTGCGGTTTACATTTGGAGACAGATTGACATCCCGTTCTTCGTTTTTCCTTAAGAATGTTGTGAGGATTTATATTCCCTATTCTGCATTCATTAAACACATACTTTGGTTGTTCGGATTTGAGATTGATTTCGATTGTTATTGAGTTTTCGAGGTTTTACCTTTTTCTCTTTTATATTTGATAATTGATTCAATGATGATGGTTGTTGGCTAAAACCCTTAAGCAATTCTAAGATGAAGGGTTGATAGTTGTGGCTTAGATAATGATAGATCGATCGTAAACAGATTGGACCCTGAGAGTGCGTGAAACCTCGTCGACAGCTTTTGCCACGGTCTGTTCTTGGAAACCAGGGCCGTGGTTCTTCAAGATCTAGCCGTAATTTTCTCTGTTGTACGACCTTTGCTTTTGCTTTAATCCAAAGTTAAAGATTTGCTTTAATCTAGCCTTGGCTTGCCTTTTCTAGGTAGTAATGAGACTCAACGTCCTCTATTTCGGTTTTGAGTGTCACTACCTTAACCGTTTTGGCTTGTCTTTGATTCCTTGGGTTTGGGCATTGGTATTTAAGAGTAAATATTATCCCTAGATCCTTTCTATATTGCAGCCTCAACGACCTTTATAGAGAGAGCCTTTAGGTGAGACATATAGGGTTTTGGAACTTTACCGTACATAACCTTACATTAGATATACCTTTGCAATCCCGACTTTGTCCTTAAATCTATAGAATATCTTGAATCGATTGCCACAATTGGATACTTGGATCTTTAGGATTGCTGATTTTCCAATATTTGCAAAGCTTCTATACTTTACTTGCTCGATAATTTGTGAACTGAATTTGATCCCCCAAATTCCTGAGTTTGATACTCTAGAATTCTTGCTTTACTACACCGATCCGTACACTGCGGGTTCGCTTTTCTTGATTTTCAGTTTTATAAATTTAGAACTAGTGACGCATACTTTTGAGTGAACATATATATAACGGAAAATTTTCAACTTCAACACAGGTTGACTACGTTGAGGAGTTTCAACTTCAACACAGGCCGATTGCGTTGAAGTTAAATATATTAAGTAAGACTAATGGATAATGCCTATTTGTTACTCATATCAAAATTGAAAAGTCTGAGAAGATCCAAAAATTCCATTGCGACTTTTCTCTTTTGTAAACCAAAATAATAAATGTGTCACTTAAAGAAAACCTTCATTATAGTTTTCAAACTAGTGTAAAATATCTCCCAAAGCATGATAGACGATAGATAAATTTTTTCAAAATCATCACATTTATTTTGAATCATTCGTCCTCAAAGCATTGTAACTAGAAATTTTGTATGCATTCTTTCCTTATAATAGTTTTTTAGGTTGAGGTTTATTGCAAGCTACTACTTGTATATATTAACAGGAACTTCCAAGAAAATTTGTCAAGAAACATGAAAAAAGCTTGTGTGAGCATGCGTTTCTTAGTTTGTCCAATGGAGAAAGTCTTTAATGGAGTTGATCGAAGAAGGATGGTAACCGAGTTTGGTTAAACAATGGTTGGAGATATAGCGTAATAGCATAACATGAAAACATAATATTCCAATCAAAATCTCATACATAATCCAAATAAATACAAAAAGTCGTCTAAAAAATTAAAGAAAAACGTCATAATCATCCGCTGAGCTTCACCCTATAAGTAGCGAGCTCGTGCCTCTTGTTTTCTCAACTTGAAATTGAATAAACACATAAGTTATATTATTGCGGTATTTGCTAGTGCAATTTGTGTCTTCCGCGTGGGAAGAGAGAGCAAGAGAGGTCATATTCGCAACTCGTTTGGACTTGTTTGAGTGTGTTCTACTTGCGTGTATCATAGTAGGGTGCTTCAACTAGTCACATGCATACCTCTAGTTGCTTTAGGGTTCTTATGAACGTCTATTGTGTTTGGTTGTACAAAAAGGTTCTATAGAACAACCGTCAGTTGTGTGTTAGGGTCCCTCACGTCCAAGCGTGCTTCTAAGCCGTTGCTTAGGGGTTGACCTTGATCTATCCATCTATCGATCTATCTCATCGTTGGATCATCTTTTTTCTATATCTCTTTTGGTTATCGTCTTTCTATCGAGTCTTTAGGTGTCGAAATATCAGGCCATGCTAATCCCCGTATCAGAAGGGTTCTACACAATGGCCGTCAGTTGTGTGTTAGGGTCCCTTGCGTCCTAGCGTGCCTCTGATTCGTTGATTAGGGTTCGACCTTGATCTATCCACCACCGATCCACTCATCCGATAAACTTCTTTCCTTATATCTTTTTTATCGTCTTTCTATCGAGTCTTTAGGTGTCAAAAGATCGGGGCATCCAATTCGGATAATCCCCGTATCAGTATGTGTCTGATTGTGGGATGGAGGGGAAGCGTGAGTAGGAGAGGGTGTGTGACATGCAGAAGGTGTGTATGAAGGAGTAGGGATACAAGCGGGAGTGGATGTGGAAGTGTGAAAAGTGGATGTAGAAGTAGGAATAGAAGCAAGAGCAAGAGCATGAGGTGAGGTAAAAGGAACTAAAGAAGTGGGGGGGGGGGGGGGGGGGGGG
>BSUD01000004.1:66129767-66328094 GCA_033239045.1 Fagopyrum esculentum | reverse complement strand
GGGGGGGTAGAAATGGTTTCCTTTTGACTCAGACCGAGTTTCCCGATGAGGATGTGGTCCGAGTTGAGAGAATACTAGCGGGATCAATAGTAGGAGCGGGCTTAGAAGGGGAGGGAATAGATACGAGATCATTAGTACGAGCAATATCAAATGTAGATAGGGCAACCTCCTCATCCTACACTTGCCGTTCACCTCGGCGGGGCGGTAGGTGGTGGTCGTCTCGACGTCTCATCCTAGCATGGTACCGGACAAAGATCTATTCCGATTTTCGAAAGTAAAAATATTATTAAAAATCAGAATTCCGAATTCATATATAGTAACTAACAATAATTGAGCTGTTATTTATTTTTTTTAAAATTAAAATGATAACACAGGTGCCTATATAAAATAGGCGTGTGTGTTTACGCTCTAGTTCAAAGCAATAGGCTTCAACGCAATGGGCTTGTGTTGAAGGTGAGCTCAACTTGTTCTTCGCTAGCGAAAAACAAGTTCGTTTCTCTCCGTATCAAAATTGGTTTAATGTCTCCGTATCAAAATTGGTTTAATGTGAAATAATTTGTATAGTAAATAGTAATTTCTAAAGTTTATATTATTTTTTTTCATATTTCATATTTGTTATTATTTTTGGTATTTTTTTTTTACAACTAATCAATCATATTCCATAAAAAAATAATTTAAAATTCTCGCCTGACAACTTTAGTCGGCACTTAAACCACTTCGATATCAATAGCCATATAGCCAATTAAAAGCAATCAATACATTAATTTTAAATCTTCACAGAAATGATCAAGAATTTGCAAACCCTTTTGAAGCTGAGTAAGCAAAGGCCATCAAGGGCGTCTTCACACATGGTCCATCAAACAGCACGTGAATTTTGGCACGATAGCAACAAGGAGCAACCTGAAAGTAACAGCAAATGGGATTCGCATCTACCAAATTTACAGCTAGGTCGACTCAAAACTTCAACATCAAAACGAAGGGGCGGGGAATAAGGATTTATATATATGTATATATATATCATTATACAAGATCTCTGCTTATAATACTGTATAAACTCAGACAACCTCGAAGCACTCGAGAGGATGCATGAGCTGAGAAACTAGCTGCCTGCCTTCCTACAGAGAGAATGCAAATGGTCTGCCTTCCTACAAAGAGAATGCAAATGGTCTACCTCTGGAGTTTGGACTAACGAAACCGAACCAGCCTACAGCAATGAATTTATAGACCAATGCAATAAGACCGCTAACGGTATAAAACTCAGGGTCGGCAACAACTTGCATTGACTGCTCTTCTGTTCGGATGGAGTGCAAAGCCTTAATTACCATAAACTTATATTTTCAGCTCTTTTATGCTGTTGACCAGCATTGCTTCCTGCGTATCCCGCGACGAGACTCTTGCTGGACCGTGCGGTGGTGGTGAAGGTCCATTAGGTACTGCTGTACGGTTCATGACTAATGCACTTGACCCGGATGGGGATGCAGAAAATACAGGCACAGCTTGTCTAACATGGACAGCCGAAGCCACTTTCACAGGCGGCGGTCTATTGATGTGAATAGCAGGTGGGTGATGAACAGGAGCAGAGTAAGCAGGGATTATGTTTCGGATAGTAACAGGGGGTGCAACTCCATGGCATGGCCTTAGATGTCTGATTGGTATATAAGGTTTTGCTTCAACTGCTGGGAATTTGTGTCGTCTCAGTTGACTGCTTCCGGATGAAGGTGAAGGTGAGGGGACATGTGGGTAATGAGCAGCACTAGTAAGGCCAGTTCTTTGATTCTTTGGATAAATTAATGGGAGGATCTTTGATGAGGTAATAGGAGGGGGCTGCAAAGTTGATGTTCTTGGATGTAACACTGGAAATTTAACTGGGAAGGGTGAATTGGTTGGATTCACTTTTTTGAGGTAGCTCTGCAGAGCGCGTGCCACCGTTACATGCTCCTGTTCATCGCTGTTATTTGTTGTTGATGAAGAACCAGAGGACTCTTGTGCCACTAGAAGAATAAGAGCAATAAATCAGTACGTAAACTGCAGGAACTAAATTCACTAGTTTATATGATTTGTTGAAGGGGACAAATATATTCTATTTCAACGATTTAGTAGACGAGTCAAATTGACCACACCTGTAGTGAAGAGTATATTGATAATAAAACCCAATAAGGTTTTTAATAAGATCATACAGCTGATAGAAAAGTTTTCTCATGTATCAACTGCTTGTTGTCACACCAAATATTATAACTCCCTTTGAGTACATAAGCAGTTAGACTAGGTTTGACCTAGAAGACAGAATATCAAAAGCCAATCACATACATGGCTAATTAAGTGATGGAATAGCATACAGAGGTATATATCCAGCACCATGTGCAAGAAAATATGAATTTGATACATGACCAACCCAAAAAGGATTCATGCAACAGTAATAAATGAGATTTTAATTGGAAACACAGTGGGACTCAAGTAATGCAAATCCAAGTTAAATGTTCATCCAGGAACACAAGCAGATAAAGGGATACTACTTCAGAACACATTTCAGTTTTCCCTTTTCTCTTTCTTTTTAATATTTGTCAAAGCTTTCATACTCATGATGAAATAGAATCCTGGATCGGGACCTGTGATTGGTTTATCAAGATGGTACTTCAGTTTATATTGTGAACAATAAAAGAATGGTATTGAATGCATATATCATGTCCCAACTGATCAGCTTAACATGAGTTAGCATAGAGTGCTCCATTGTTATGTGTCATTTTTAAGTCCAAATTTGGCAAGTTTCTCCAGATATGTGTGTTGATGGGATGTTAATGCTTTTCTGAAAACATATAAAGTGATAGTCAGACATAGGTAGACCAAATATATTGTTTGAAATTGATACCCCATTCATAATACTTATCATCCTCAATAAGGAAGCAGAAAATAAGGCCTCGTTATTAACTGGCAGCAACGAGCACTTACACTGTTTAAGAGATAGCCAAGCGGTCATTGCAGCATTCTTTTCAGCCTGTTTCTTATTTTTGGCTGGTTCACCAGTGAATGTTATACCAGCCAATTCCACTGTGCAGGTGAAGTAAGGCTGATGTCCTGAACCTGATCTAAGAGTTGAATAAAGAGGCAATGAGGCCCCAACCCTCTGAGAGACCTCCTGTAAAAGATTCTTGTAAACGCCTGTCTCATCCTGTTCCAAATTGCATCTAGTCAATACAAACAGAATGCAACAGGTGCATTCTAGCAATTTAATAGGAATTAATGGATTCCAAATTGCATCAAGTCATCTACTAATGCATGCACTTTTTTTCTTTGTAAGTAAAAAATGCAAATTGAAAGTATGTAGAGTAGGCTAAATTTAAAGGAGTAAACATATTCTTAGTATGTATAAGATTCAACACCAAAGAATTGTAATTTTTTTATGATTGTTTCATGAGCATCGACCCTTTGTAGTGAACAGGTTTGTGCAGGAACACGTTGTGTTGAATAACTAGTGCAAGTCTATGTTCCCCATGAAAAATATCTCCCCTTAAGCCGAATAAGACAAAATTTATTGTGGTACTTGTGTCATTTTCAGTTAGAAGGTAACTTTGGGTGTGTTCAGCTAGGAAGAGGTTTGTAATTGTGTATCTGTAACAGTCGTTGCAGTGTTTTGGGTGTTTGTTTAGGAAGCTTTTTGATTCTTAGAAAACTAGTTAAAAGGGTTTTATGTGTTAGGCTATGAAAGAGATGTTTTGTTCCGTAATAAACAAATTCGAATTAAAAACTTTTTTTATAAATATTTTCAAAACTTACCTACAATCTCTCAATACTCTTTCCTCCAAGCTTTTTTTCAAACCTCCTCAAACCCCTCAGAAACCTCTAACTCCTCAAAAACTTGTTTTACAAAGCACATAGTTGAGGTAGATTTTTTACTCAAAACCACTCTTAAACCTCTACCAAATAATACTTTCATCTGGTAGCCAATTTGCTCCAGCATGCCAAGGATATACTATTTTAGTACCATCAGACATTGCTAGAAAACACAAAGCCTGTTAAAAATATGAAAATTAGCACTACAAAACTAAGATGCTATACAGGAAAAAATAATTCATTGTTTTGTGATTATTGAAGGAAAAAATGGTTGGCAAATTTTTTTCACAAGCAGCCAAAACGGATGCCAGTCCTATTCTCAGCTATCTGTATTATTAGCTTCGATCAACACATACAGCATTCTTGCCTACACTACTAGGTACAAGATAATATAGCTTTCAGAGGCCTCGTTAGTAGGATTCGATAAAAGGATCCAATTAAATACTCCCATAGTGTTTATGCAGATGTAGTCTCCAGTACATCTCATATCCTACTCGCCTGTTAATACTTCAAATTACCATATCAAGTATCAGGTACCAAGTATCAATCGTCAGAATCATGCTCATGTCCAAACCAAACATCAAATCACCTAAGCGCCTATCGGTCAATTACTGACGAAAATGCCAAAACCACCCAAGCGCATCCTGTGAGAAGAACGCCAAATTTTCAACCCTACCTTTAAAGACTACAGAGGATCACCATTCACCAAACCAAATAAAACAAGGGCGCTCCAGATCAAAACAAAAACCCCAACTGCAAAATTTAAAGCTCTAAACAGCGGAGGAAGAATTAAAAAATTACCAGAATTCGGGCGGCGAGAGAGTGCGAGGGGCCTCGATTAGAGAGAACACTGAGTGCAACCTCCGCCGCTGCGTGCTCCGCCTGACGAAGCGTGGTGCAGAAGGTGGGGCTCTCGTAGCTCTCGCCATTGAAGTTGACGACCGCCTTGAACCTCGGTGCGTGGTCGGGACCTTCCCTGATGGAGGTGTACGAAGGTAGATTGAAGCAGCTACGCTGTGCTAGCTCCTGTAGCTGATTCTTGTACATATCTGTCTCTTTCGACCGCTCAAACTGAAAAACTTACCAAAATCAAGCGCGAAAATCCTGCGAGAGGAACTTCAGGTGAGAAAATTGAGATCGGATCTTATTGTAGAACCTGAAAGGAGAGACATTTGCAGGTGCTGAGAAAAGAGAAGAAATCGATGAGATCGAAGTTGTTAGGGTTTAGATGGAGAAAGGAGTGAGTACACAGAAGGAGAATGGAAGTTGAGGATGAAAAGAACGGTGCTGAAGATTACTTCCCATGTGTGTCACAAAGTGCGTGTTCCTTTTTTTAAAATATATGATATGATATGATATATTATATGATATATGATGTGCCTATCTAATAATATATTAATAAATATTAAATAAAAATTAATCTGAATTTTTTAATTTTCTACTGTTTTTTTAATTGTTTTATTTTTCATGTTTGTTAGCAAATTGAGCACCTATGTGTTAAAGTAAAGTGTACATATGAGAGTAGAGTGAACATGTACGTGCTTGTAGAATACATGGAGTGTACAATGTGTGAGAGTAAAAGTGCACCTATGTACGAGAGTTTATAGTGCACATGTGTGATTTTAGAGTGTGTTGATGTATGTTAATGTAGACTTAGGATCGGTTTGGGCTAAACTACCGAACTGACGGTTCCTAAACCGGTTGAAACCATCAAACCCAATTTAGATTTAGGTTCAACAAAAAAAACTAAACTGGCGGTTAAATGCAACGGCTCATTCCCTTTTCTAAAACTCTCGCTTCTACTTTCCTTTCCTCAATATCTCCTTTTGTCGCCTCATTTCTTTCTATGAATCTCTCTCGCTTCTACTTCCATTTTCTCAATCTCTCGTTCTCCTTCTAGTAGCAACGGCGGCTATAGAAGATTAAGCTTAATTGGTTGACCGGGGTCGTCGTCGGAGTTGGTGGCGATCTGGATCTAGATCTAGATCTGAAACATTAAGGAGCTCCTCTCACATCACATAGTTTCATCCATATTACCATTACAGTGGTGTGTCCATCTGTTATGCCCTCCATTTCCAGGGTACCCTTTCCAAAGTTTGAAGATTTTTGCTATATTTGCAGCGGTAGAGGTGTTTCAGTCATAAATGTCTCATCAGAGAAATTAGGAGGAGCAACAGTAGTCGCAACAACTGTTGTTTCGGATGACATACCTAAAATTAAGAAGATGAATCTGGTTTGAAGGGTTGCAGGACCGGACCTGCTTCCACTCGAGCGATAGAAGATGCAAAGGCTGTTGCGCGTGACCTGCTTTCAGTTCGGATCTCTCTTTCCGTCGACTGTGAGCGGTAGTTCTGGGAAGGCTCGATCGGTCGACTGTGTGTAGGGAATCAAGAAGATGAATCCGATTGAAGGTATTCATGTAGATATACAAGGGAAACTGAGAAGGGCTGAAATTTGTTTTGTGGAAAAAACGTTCTATTCATTCTTTTGAAACATGTTACAATTTGTTGTTTGGATTTCAGAATTCAAGCTCTTTCATTCATAATTTATGGTCCCAAATAATGGGACTGATGTATTGGATTGTTGACTCCTTGTGTGTATTATGCGTCACTTGAAAGAAAAGAGTATGAACTTTTGGTATGGAAATGCCAGAACTTTTCGTATTATGCTTCTAAGTAATATACAATGGAAATGCCAGAACCAGAATCTCTATAGTGTGTCAGTAGTGGGAAAGAAAAGAGTTTCTGGTATGGAAATGCCAGAAAACAAAAAAATAATTCTGGTAAGACTAATACAAGGGAAACTGAGAAGGGCTGAAATTTGTTTTGTGGAAAAAACGTTATATTCATTCTTTTGAAACATGTTACAATTTGTTGTTTGGATTTCAGAGTTCAAGCTCTTTCATTCATAATTTATGGTCCCAAATAATGGGACTGATGTATTGGATTGTTGACTCCTTGTGTGTATTATGCGTCACTTGAAAGAAAAGAGTATGAACTTTTGGTATGGAAATGCCAGAACTTTTCGTATTATGCTTCTAAGTAGTATACAATGGAAATGCCAGAACCAGAATCTCTATAGTGCGTCAGTAGTGGGAAAAAAAAGAGTTTCTGGTATGGAAATGCCAGAAAACAAAAAAATAATTCTGGTAAGACTAATACCAGAAAATTATAAAAAATAAAAAAGGATAAAAAAAACTTTCGGTATGAAAAAATTTTGGTATGAAAAAAGTATGAACTTCTGGTATGAACTTTTCGTATGATAATTTCTGGTATGAAATTTATGGTATGAAATTTTTGGGATGAAGTTTATGGTATGAAATTTATGGTATGAAATTTCTGGTATGAGAAATTCTAGTATGAGAAATTCCGGTATGAGAAATTCAGTCCAGAAAATAAAAAAAATAATAAAAAAAAATTAAAAAAAAAGGGCAAGAAAATAATATAAGAAAACAAATTCAGTAATTAAATATTAAAACTTATACTTATATAACAAATAACAAGCATCATTTATTCTTTCTTTCTAAATAGAAGGGTTAATAATTTTTACATACTATTAAATGAAAGTGGTAAAAAATATGGGGTATAGTTTCTTTAACAAAAACCAAAAAAAGCCTAGTAGGCCAAAATTTCCAAACCCCTCTTCCATTTTATCCTACATCATCTTCCTACATTTTCATCTCTCTCTAGTACTCTCAATCTCGTATTCTCATAATTCTCTATTTCTCGTCTTTCTCGAATTTATCTCTCTATCTCGTACCCTTAATCTCGTAATAGCAAACCCGATTGACAACATTTTTTCTCAATTCTTCCCTACCACCCAAGAAAGCAAAGTCAAATGCCCAAAATGTCACAAGGGGCATTTCAACAAGTTCCTCCACCGAAAATGCTTAAATCCGACTTTTTTTTTACGAAGCATTACACGAAGGGTGAGCTGGTGAACGAATATTGTAAAGTTTCATGCAACTATTGTCCAATGGCGTACAAATGGAGGGCGAAGGGCGGCTGCGGGACTTTGCAAACCCACATGCAAAAAAAACCATCCCGAGAAGCTAGGGATATCACGGGGACAATCGCAATTGTCTCACGGGTTTGTATCTTCTTCCTCTCAATCTTCTTTATTTATGTATAATCATAGTGAAGAAAGTTTTGGATTAGCCGATGTAATATGTTCTCATGCATTTCCATTGTCTTATGCAGAATATGAAGAAGTTTGAGTATATAACACTAAATATCTCCAACCTTCTTTTTAAACCAGCTTCTTGGAAAACAGTTTCCAAATTAGTTTCTAAATCTTACGAACAAAAGAAAGAAAATTATTTCCATTTTGACATTATTTTCGCATCAAGTTTCCATTTGTATTGACATTTTGAGTACATAATCACAAAAATATTTTTACGTGAGCATTACTTAACATTTTATTGATAACGATATGTTTTTGCATAAATATGTTATTGCATTTCACCATTTCAACCACATACATGATGCCACAAGCATTGCAAACTTGATAAAAACGGTTTTACAAGAATTTAATTTACATGGTCGAGTTTCTTTAAATTCAAAATAGAAAAAAGGTAAAACCTTGAAAACTCAATAATATACGAACAATCAATCTCAAAATAAACCAAAGCGTGTTTGTGTTCTGATGAAAGTAGAATCAAAGAACAAAAAACCTCACAAAAATATCTAGGTACAATGAAGAACGGGATGTCAATCCATCTTCAAAAGGAATCCTAAGATCTTTTCCAAGTATGCAATCTCAAAATGCGTCCTTCTCCGAATCTTCCTTGTACGCAATAAGATCTTCCGAAATCTCTCCATTTAATGCCTCGAAATGTCGCTGGATGCAAGATGTTTTTTTCCTCCTTTCTTTAGCCTTCTTATAGGGGAAAAATAGGGTTACGAAAGCCCAATAACCGTTGCTGACGTGACAAATATGACACGCGGCGACCGTTATAGAAATCACGGCCAAGTACAAACTTCCAGTCCCGTGGAATAAGTCGTTGAACCTTTCTGTTGCTCTAGACCTTGTTTTCCACGACCTCAATGCATAAACCACGACCGTGGTTTTTCATGTTTGGCCGTGGAAACTCCAATTTCTTTGTAAAAGCCTTTGTTTCGTAAAGCTCTCTAATCATGCTCCTTCCTTAGCTTCTCCAATGCATCTTCTTGATGCCTAGCATGATTAAATACTCCTACTCACTCCATATATGCTCCAATCCAAGCCTTTATTCACCTAAAAACACAACAAAGCTTGTGTAGATCTCTATACCAACATAATAGGTGAATGTGCTCATAAATGCTTCAAACTCATATCCATATACACAACAAAAGGGGAAAACAACAAAAATGTAACACCCCGAATCCGCGGGACTCGGGGCGCTACGGGTTGGGACCTCACAATGGGTCCCGACCCTTAGCTTGACAACAATTTCACTGGATCTTACAACAAGACACAAATAAAGGCAAAACCGAAATTCATTTTAATGCAATGATATGAACCCCAAAAGAAAACAACGAAAGACTTCAGCCGAGATACAACGCTAAAGGCAACCGCCATACACGCGACATACATAAAACCCTAAACAATACATAAAAACAACCCCCAAAACCCATCCTAAAATGTACGGACCCCGGCTGCCCACTCTTCCGGATCTCTCGGCCGCGCCCCTAACCTGCAAGGCAACTACAACAACATCGGTATAAAACCGTTAGCTAGCATTCAAGGCATTAGAATCATGGTATTGGCACACACACACATAAGGCATCATAAACACACAACATGTCCCAAAACACACAATCCGGTTTATTATCTTTTTATTATTAGGTCATATCCCGTTCTAATTCAACTTCTTTTGTGACACGAGAATCTTAAAGATCTCGCCCTTATCCCCTTTCACCATACGGGTTTGTACTTGATGCGGATCAGCATCACCCGATGGGCTGGTCGCAAGGCACCTCCCAGTCATCCCCATTTTGGATTGGACAAGCGGTCACCGCCCGTTATCATACACTTGGGCCAAATATAAACATATAAAGTCGGTGGTCCTATTACCGGTTTAGATGTTATAACATAAACAATAAACACACACCACCAAACACGCATTGAAACTAATACAGAGAATACGAGCTAAGTAAGTCCGAAGACTTACCTGTCCCAAAGCTAAACCCGCTAAATCCAATACTCAGTTCCCGCAGGACGACACTCAACGCCTGATCAAGCAAGGCACGCAATCAATAACTATCCAACAAGCTAGAAGTCCTTGGGCTTCTAGTCTCCCAAACCTATACGAGGTCACAACTCTAGCATGATAGGTAGAACTCCTAATCCCGAAGATCATCCTATGATCGTACTGAAACATCACAATACTCATAATCATCCAACATCTATATATGGTTCAAGGCCACTACTTGGCATTTCCACTAAGTTATGCTAGATCCATCCTAACATGATACTAATACTAAACATAACTAGATCGAGGGAAAAGGTAACTCACACGACGTCAAAAGACGGAAGACGATCTATGGGTGTCGACTTGGACTCGTTAGGTCTTTATCGGGACGCTTCCAAACCTAACACCAAACTAGACAAATTTAGCTCGTACGCTAAATTTGATCGGAAGATATATAATATATATAATTCTAAGAAAACATCCCGGTATCAAAAGGCCACGTTAAATCCCGCAAAAACCATTCCGGTTAAAATGTGAAATTCTAGGAACTTGGTCGTAAAACCGCAATTGATACCTTGAGCCATAAATCGAATTTAATCCAACAAAGGACAACATATATAGTATATAAAGATAAGAATATCCCCGCAATTCAAATCCGAGTTTAAAATCGACAAATACATTTTAGGGCAAATGTGAGCAATATCATAAACTTGGGTCATATTCTGAATATATAAAACCTTGGGCATTTTCTGTAAATATACAAATAGGGGCACTTCTGCAACTTCACAAAAGTTGGGTCAATTTTGCAAATATAAAATATGGGTTATAATTTGTAATTTCATCAAAACAGTTTAAGCCCCGATTAAAATAGGGTAAGAGCTTGTTGGGAGCAACAGGCGGCGGCAGAGGAACTCAGCCATGGCGGATTCGGGTGAGGCGAAGCAGACCAAGGCAGGCTGCGCAGGCGTTGGCGGCTCTCCCGGTGGTGGGGAGCGCAGGCGGAGCTCCAACGAAGGGAAAGCAGTGGAAAGTCAGGGCAAGCAGGGGCTCTCTCTCTCTGGCGGTCTTGTTGGCAGTCCCGACGGCCTTGGCTTCTCTTCCCGGTGGTGTGGCGGTGGAAGGACTGCGCTGGGACTCCACAGCGAGAAGCGATCAGGCAAGGCAAGGGAGGCTCTAGCAGGCAAAGGCGGTGGTGAGCGATGGTTGTTCCTGGGCGAGGCTCGAGGCGGCCGATGAAGGAGGTGACTCATCGAAGGTGGTTCCGGCAGGCTTGACAAAAAGAGAAGGGGAAGAGTGGAGGTGGTTGCAGGCTCGCGAGGACGCAAAGGAGAGTCACTCCCGGGGTGGTGCTCCTGGTAGCCGGTGGGAGGAGATCTGGACAACAAGTACCGGTTGGAGTGGCCTCTTCGGTCCTAGTGGGGGTCGTACCGGCGAGGGCAGCAGTCGTGCCCCTTCCCGGCGCTTGAAGAGCTGCTGAGTGAGAGAGAGTTCCGAGAGGTTGAGGCTGGTGCTTGTGAGGGAGAAGATCGAAGGATAGAAGTGAGTGAATGGTGAGAGTTGAAGGCTGTGTCCAGAGTGATAGGGAACAGAGGAGCAGATAGATGGGGTGTAGGGAGAGGACATCACAGAGGGGAAAGCATGGGTCGGTTAGCAGGCTTTGCAGCGTTGCAACTCATCCAGCCAAAATGGGACAAGTGGTGCTGAAGAAAGGAAGGGAGGAGGCGGATTTCCACAGTCACGGTGCCACATGGCACATGAAAAAGAAAAGGAATTAGGAATAAAGGAAAATAGAAAACAAAAAATAGGATCCATAAACTCAATCGAAAATAAACGAAACGGAACTTTCCGGGTCGGAAAACTTTTCCGAAAATAAAACACGGATATACGTGAACGTATCAAATTATATAAATATACTCGGGGAAAATTAATTTACGCCAAAATAATATTACTTTTAATAAAATTTATAAGCTATTAAATATCGATATAAGCCGCAAAATAAATATCGCAAACGCGCCCAAATTGGGGCGTTACATCAGATCCCTCTAAAAACAAGTTTCGTCCCGAAACTTGCTATGCGTCGAATTCCTCGGTCCCTAAGACCGAGGTATGAACTCTCAAACTAAGAAGGCTTAACCTTCTAATCTAAACACATCATCTTCTCAAACTAGCACCGCAAGATATATCAGGTCACATAGCACATTTCTGCACGGGGCACAAACTACACATAACATCAGGTATGCATATAACTCGACCAAGGAAAGAACTAGGTCTAACCCGGCGATTCTATCGATGCTATAAGCTCAGTGGAAAACTCAACCAAAATACTATTCTACATCTTCAAGTTACCCTCATCGGTTCCTCGTTTACCACTAGATTTGCATGACTGACCACATGTCTCGGGTCATGTATGTACTCTCTTGATTGATACGCGTGAAACACCGGTTGAACACCCTCTACTCTCGGTGGCCACGCCAACCGGTAAACCACTTTCCTAGCTTGCGCTAATACTCCAAAAAGATCCGACATATCGGAACTCAACTTCCCTTTTCGGGTATTTCTCACTACATCACTTCCATTATGGTTCTTCTTTGCTTGTCTCTAACAAAGAAGATCGAACTTTCAATTTACACCGTTGGTTCAGGTTCTTGTTAAACCAAACTTTGATGTTATGTTTCCACAATTCTTGTTGCAATTTCAAGTAACAAAGGAAGTACTTGCTCTATACTACTTCTACTAACACGACACGTATGCTATTCATTTTACATCGCTCCTCACTACTCAATGAAGACCTTGTCTTGAAGAATCACTTGTACAATTTAAACCGATCATACCTCAAGGCAATTTCAAACAGTTGCACCAATGAATCTCCTCTTAATTCTCAACAACTCCATTGTCAATTTTCGTCCCACTCAAACTTATTTGTCTTCTGAATTAGGTTAGTCATAGATGGTGTTACTTTGGAGAGTATCTCCACAAATCCGGTAACGAACGGCATGACCAAGAAAACTTGTAACTTCTTTCACGTTATTCGGGGGTTGCCATCCCGAGACAACTTGTCCTAAAACTTCTCTCTTCTTCGAGAGTAGACCAAAATATCCGGGGCATTAGTAAGCCCATAAGGAATCACTACAACTTCTAGTGGCCATGGTCTGTCCGGAATGCTGTATTTACAAAATTCAATCTCGAATTCTCAATTGGTGGCACTCAGACCTTAAAACATACTTAAAAGAGACTACCGACCCTTGCAACCGGTCGGGTAGATCCTCTATCCGTGGTGAGGGATACCTGGTTCTTCATTGTTATCTTGCTCTGCTCATTATAATCGATGTACAAACGGAGATAACCACCTCTCTTTTTGCAAATTGGTGTTCTCCATAAAAATTTCAAATCAAGAGTTTAAGATATATTCCAATATGAACTTCGAATCGAGAGTTCAAGATAACCTTCGGAGTTCTCCATAACATTTCACTAATTCTAATGAACTCTTTTCAATAAGTTCTTGCAATTGCTCTTTCACTTGCTTCCACATCTCATATCTCTACACAAGTGTTATTTCATATGGCGCTTTAGACATCGGAATTAAATCAAGTTCGACCTTAGTGGAAAATTTCACATTCTGACGTATTGGAATCCGTGATATCTCGGTTTTTGTCTTTTCCTCTTTCGTCACATAATGTAGTAACCAACACAACCTTGTCTTAACACTTGACAGGTGGTCATGGTACTAATGATCTACCCGATCTGTTGAGGTGACGTCCTTCAAACACGTGTATTGCTCCATCTTTAGCTATAATGTTTATCGTCCTCTTTCAGAGATCCTTCATCTCTCGAACTCGAGAGACTTGCTCGAGTCTTCTAGCTCTTGTATCCTTATTTAAGTAATCCTATAACTTAATCTCATCCCCCCTATTTGATGACATGATTGTAAAGATCTTCTAAGGTTTCTCACTTAGGTGCAGCCATAAGGGTCCAAACTGCAGGACTTAACTGTGCTTCAAAACAACTTACCTTATCTTCTTCGCTTCTTCTGACATCCCAGCATATGGGAAGAACTCCTCGTATTCTACATCAGCTTTCACCACAAACATCCTTTCTTCAAGTAGGCGTAGAAATTTACACTTTATTTTCTTATGTAACGTCAAACCGACCGTAAAGGCTTTCTAACCTCAATCTTTCATGTACTTCTGGTACACCTCATATCGACAACAAACTTCAAAACTTCAATCCTCTCCTACTCTTTTTGGTCACCTTATACATCTTTGGGTATTCCAAAAACAACTTCACAACCGTAGCGGTATGCCTTGCGAAGAACGCCAGGCTAATATCCCCCCTACTCTGAAGTATCTAGCTCATAACTCCTCCGAGCACTAACATCATAACTCTAAACTTGCAACGTTGCCCGAATCTAGGTCCTCCTTCATGCCATAGCGACCATGACTCTTCCGTGTGAGTCTGGTACATCTGACTCAACTTTTGCTTGCGAAAACATACCATTCGTTTTATTAGAACAAACATACCAAGCATCCTCTTATAAAACTCCCATCTACGCGCCACAAACAATGAAAACCTCACCTACCTTTGGATCTACTAGTTCCCTTTACCATGATCAAACTTTAAAACTTCTAATCCGGGTCGTTCTCCTATATGTCGTTCTCATGACTTAAGAAGGTCGTAAAGGGTCATCTTCAACGTACCTCCCCTAGGAGGTTTGTAACAGCAACTTGCTTGAACTCATTCAACATTACTTGATTTAAGACAATTGCACTTCCGTTGACGTACTTCCTTACCATTGACATTGATCCACCGCAAATACTTTTAAGATCTTGTTTTCGATCCTATATATGAACATAGTCTTGTTTACTCATCCCCTCTACACTCACCAATAGACAATCTCGCACCGGTGCGTTTTGAATTGTCACCGATTGACTTGTATCGGACCTTCTCCGAAGTCAACGACTTATTATTCTACTACACTTCTCATTTTACCATTTCTTAGCCTTATCATAAATAACGGAAACCAAACAACCCTCCTAGGCGAATTTTCCCATGTGAAACTCCACCACGCCTTCTTCTCATAAGTCTCGTATGTTGACACTTCACTTATTGGTACCTCGTAAGCTTAACTTACGGTATCTTAAATCTTTAGAAATAGTTCGATCACTCTTCTCGTCTTGACTCCAATGCTTAGGAGCACCTAAGGAAACTTCACATCTTAATGGGATATCACTTTTAACCTTGCTAGAATGTCTCCATCTCTTCCTTGATTCTTATCTTTAGTTGTTCACGCGTCTTCTTGAAGAACTTAAGTTCGTTATCTACCTTGGTCTTGTTGTCTTTCAATCCTAGTTTATTTGGAACCACTTCCGAACATTAATGTTACTCCTTTTTCTTGTATGGTCTTCATTTCGATTTCTCTTAAGTTGTCTCAAGTTTCCCTTCACTTGGTTGTCCTTCGTTTACGTCATCTCTAATCCTCCTCTTCGATGTCCTTTTAAAGGAATTACGAGAACCGACATGGTGTTCGTTTGCAGGAGAAGCTCAACTCGATACTTGAGCATATTCATCCTCGTATGTAGGGCTGTAATATGAGACAAGCTACTCGGGCTCGGCTCGGGCTCGGCTCGTCAAAAGCTCGGCTCGAGCTCGTTCATTTTCTAAACGAGCCAAGCTTGAGCATATTTTAAAGCTCGTATAATTTTTAGGCTCGGCTCGGGCTCGGCTCGTTGATAAACAAGCCGAGCTTGAGCATGTCAAAGCTCGGCTCGTTCGGGTAAAGCTCGGCTCGTTCGACTAAAATAACACTATAGAAGCATTATTTTAGCCGAGCTGCTCGGGCTCGGCTCGGGCTCGGCTCGTCAAAAGCTCGGCTCGAGCTCGTTCACTTTCTAAACGAGCCAAGCTTGAGCACGTTTTAAAGCTCGTATAAATTTTAGGCTCGGCTCGGGCTCGGCTCGTTTATAAACGAGCCGAGCTTGAGCATGCCGATGCTCGGCTCGTTCGGCTCGTATTACACCCCTACTCGTATGTACACTATCCTATGCCAAACAACGTCGTCCAAGGGCGATGATATCATACAATCATATTTTCTATTAGGTCTCATATCTTTATGTGCTATTACTATATATAATAGGAATACGTATACATAACTATATAAGTCCTAAGTCCATATTACTACTAATATCATGCATTCGGCATTCCATTATAACAATACAAGGTCCAAAACATAGAAACGTTCACATATACAACTATACACATAAATCATGTCCATCATGCATAACAACAAACCTCATATCCATATCTATATATACATATATATACATATCAAAATCCAATAAACTAAGCTGCCGAGATCTGCGGAAGGAGTGGTGGTCCGTACATTCTACCCCGACTCATGCATGTGATTTTGAAAATGAAAAGTCAGAACCCGTGTGGGTTCTATTTATTCCTTATTCGGCCTTTAGAAGATTGCGAGTGCCATTGTTGTCAACCTAGGGCTCTGATACCACTTTTGTAACACCCCGAATCCGCGGGACTCGGGGCGCTACGGGTTGGGACCTCACAATGGGTCCCGACCCTTAGCTTGACAACAATTTCACTAGATCTTACAACAAGACACAAATAAAGGCAAAACCAAAATTCATTTTAATGCAATGATATGAACCCCAAAAGAAAACAACGAAAGACTTCAGCCGAGATACAACGCTAAAGGCAACCGCCATACACGCGACATACATAAAACCCTAAACAATACATAAAAACAACCCCCAAAACCCATCCTAAAATGTACGGACCCCGGCTGCCCACTCTTCCGGATCTCTCGGCCGCGCCCCTAACCTGCAAGGCAACTACAACAACATCGGTATAAAACCGTTAGCTAGCATTCAAGGCATTAGAATCATGGTATTGGCACACACACACATAAGGCATCATAAACACACAACATGTCCCAAAACACACAATCCGGTTTATTATCTTTTTATTATTAGGTCATATCCCGTTCTAATTCAACTTCTTTTGTGACACGAGAATCTTAAAGATCTCGCCCTTGTCCCCTTTCACCATACGGGTTTGTACTTGATGCGGATCAGTATCACCCGATGGGCTGGTCGCAAGGCACCTCCCAGTCATCCCCATTTTGGACTGGACAAGCGGTCACCGCCCGTTATCATACACTTGGGCCAAATATAAACATATAAAGTCGGTGGTCCTATTACCGGTTTAGATGTTATAACATAAACAATAAACACACACATAAACAATAAACACACACCACCAAACACGCATTGAAACTAATACAGAGAATACGAGCTAAGTAAGTCCGAAGACTTACCTGTCCCAAAGCTAAACCCGCTAAATCCAATACTCAGTTCCCGCAGGAAGACACTCAACGCCTGATCAAGCAAGACACGCAATCAATCACTATCCAACAAGCTAGAAGCCCTTGGGCTTCTAGTCTCCCAAACCTATACGAGGTCACAACCCTAGCATGATAGGTACAACTCCTAATCCCGAAGGTCATCCTATGATCGTACTGAAACATCACAATACTCATAATCATCCAACATCTATATATGGTTCAAGGCCACTACTTGGCATTTCCACTAAGTTATGCTAGATCCATCCTAACATGATACTAATACTAAACATAACTAGATCGAGGGAAAAGGTAACTCACACGACGTCAAAAGACGGAAGACGATCTATGGGTGTCGACTTGGACTCGTTAGGTCTTTATCGGGACGCTTCCAAACCTAACACCAAACTATACAAATTTAGCTCGTACGCTAAATTTGATCGGAAGATATATAATATATATAATTCTAAGAAAACATCCCGGTTTCAAAAGGCCACGTTAAATCCCGCAAAAACCATTCCGGTTAAAATGTGAAATTCTAGGAACTTGGTCGTAAAACCGCAATTGATACCTTGAGCCATAAATCGAATTTAATCCAACAAAGGACAACATATATAGTATATAAAGATAAGAATATCCCCGCAATTCAAATCCGAGTTTAAAATCGACAAATACATTTTAGGGCAAATGTGAGCAATATCATAAACTTGGGTCATATTCTGAATATATAAAACCTTGGGCATTTTCTGCAAATATACAAATAGGGGCACTTCTGCAACTTCACAAAAGTTGGGTCAATTTTGCAAATATAAAATATGGGTTATAATTTGTAATTTCATCAAAACAGTTTAAGCCCCGATTAAAATAGGGTAAGAGCTTGTTGGGAGCAACAGGCGGCGGCAGAGGAACTCAGCCATGGCGGATTCGGGTGAGGCGAAGCAGACCAAGGCAGGCTGCGTAGGCGTTGGCGGCTCTCCCGGTGGTGGGGAGCGCAGGCGGAGCTCCAGCGAAGGGAAAGCAGTGGAAAGTCAGGGCAAGCAGGGGCTCTCTCTCTCCGGCGGTCTTGTTGGCAGTCCCGACGGCCTTGGCTTCTCTTCCCGGTGGTGTGGCGGTGGAAGGACTGCGCTGGGACTCCACAGCGAGAAGCGATCAGGCAAGGCAAGGGAGGCTCCAGCAGGCAAAGGCGGTGGTGAGCGATGGTTGTTCCTGGGCGAGGCTCGAGGCGGCCGATGAAGGAGGTGACTCATCGAAGGTGGTTCCGGCAGGCTTGACAAAAAGAGAAGGGGAAGAATGGAGGTGGTTGCAGGCTCGCGAGGACGCAAAGGAGAGTCACTCCCGGGGTGGTGCTCCTGGTAGCCGGTGGGAGGAGATCTGGACAACAAGTACCGGTTGGAGTGGCCTCTTCGGTCCTAGTGGGGGTCGTACCGGCGAGGGCAGCAGTCGTGCCCCTTCCCGGCGCTTGAAGAGCTGCTGAGTGAGAGAGAGTTCCGAGAGGTTGAGGTTGGTGCTTGTGAGGGAGAAGATCGAAGGATAGAAGTGAGTGAATGGTGAGAGTTGAAGGCTGTGTCCAGAGTGATAGGGAACAGAGGAGCAGATAGATGGGGTGTAGGGAGAGGACATCACAGAGGGGAAAGCATGGGTCGGTTAGTAGGCTTTGCAGCGTTGCAACTCATCCAGCCAAAATGGGACAAGTGGTGCTGAAGAAAGGAAGGGAGGAGGCGGATTTCCACAGTCACGGTGCCACATGGCACATGAAAAAGAAAAGGAATTAGGAATAAAGGAAAATAGAAAACAAAAAATAGGATCCATAAACTCAATCGAAAATAAACGAAACGGAACTTTCCGGGTCGGAAAACTTTTCCGAAAAATAAAACACGGATATACGTGAACGTATCAAATTATATAAATATACTCGGGGAAAATTAATTTACGCCAAAATAATATTACTTTTAATAAAATTTATAAGCTATTAAATATCGATATAAGCCGCAAAATAAATATCGCAAACACGCCCAAAATTGGGGCGTTACAAAAAACAAGTGCCTAAAATAAGGCCATATTTCATGCTATCAAAATACCCCATATTTGTCTCTTGCTTGTCCGCAAACAAGGTTTTCAAAAGCTTAGAACATAAGGTAGAATGATATATGAATGCAAAACAAGGTAAAAACAATCTTTTTGGTATTGTGCTTCTAATCAATAGATCACCCTAAAATCTTGCTTCATATCTCCTTGAGAACTTCTACGTACATAAATCAAATCATGTCAAGGAAAGGAAACATCATATATTGCAAAAGTTTCAAGACAAACATCATAATCCAAAGTAATGTCAAAATCAATCATGTGAAACTCCAATTTAGATCACCAAGTCAAACAACATTCCATAGATCTTAAGGACTTTCAAGCAAAGGTCAAGAAGCGCGAATAGGTGGGAGACATATAAGGGAATGTGGTGCACAAATCCGGGAAAAAGGAACAACACAAACTCTTTTCTTTCACAAATCGAACCAACCACCATTTGAGAGCTTTGCTCTCTTTTTTCAGCACAAAATTCTTTTTCGCTTTTACTTTTTGGAAGTATGGACAGCGGTGCACAAAAACCGAAGCCTAGGAGATTGGTGTTTCTCGATTTCGAGATGCCTCAAACCCTTGATGCACATACCATAATCCGTTAGGAATATCGCTCAATCCGAATTTGGCAAGACACAAACACCCGACTATGTGAATGGTACCGAGTTACTCATCATCATGATTGACTTCCCCAAACCTATTTTCTATTTCTTTGAATTGCAAAATTTTCTTTCATGGCCCTCCCACATCAAACATGCCAAAATCAGCTCTTCCTAATTCCCGGATAGGTAAAGGAGGCAAAAAATTCATTGAGGGGCTAGATGAACAAAGAAGAAGCAAGAAAAACGAGGTGCCTTAATCATTTCATAAAGAAGTGCAAGAACTTATACTGTGATTTCAACCTTCATTCTTCAACATGATTTAGACAAAAACTTTCACATTATGAAACTTGCAAGAAAGATCAAACAATGTATTCAATTTCTTCATAATTCCCAATTCAATTTAAACACATAAAAGTCATCAAAAATTCAATCCACAAGTAGATTCATCATAGAGGTCCATCCTAGAAGCACAATAATATTTCCAAATTTTTCAAAATTTTATGGGTTTTTCAAATCTTTTTAATGCATTGCAATAAAGAAACGTGTGACAATAAAAAGAAAGATGCAAGTGTTCATGGAATAAAGCGAAGCAAGTGCATCGAGTTATTACATCAAACGAGAGTCACACCCCACCCCATACTTAACATACACATTGTCCTCAATGTAAGAAAAATAAAGAAAATAACTAAGAAAACTCACGAAGACGGTGGAGTAGCTCGAACCAAGCGGTCATCTCATCACATAGGAGACGGTAGTGGATAAGGGGAGAAGTTGGAGTCGAATGGACGCCCAAACTGCTGGCGGTAGACGTCACGGAGGATCCTAGCATTCTCCTTGCGCTCTTCATCATGTTCATTGAAGCGAGTCTCTAGGTTGTCCATCCTTGTAGTAAGATCTATCACCTACCCTGGCTGCTGATCCATCCAAGCAGGCCGCTGCTGCATCCAATCTGGTGGAGTCGCCACCCAAGTCGGAGGAGAACCCATCCAAGCCGGCGGCTGCTACATCCAGTACGGTGGACCATCCATCCATGAAGGACGCTCTCTCACGCTAGCACGGCGGGAGGAGGAAGAAGCGGAAGGCCGCTGATGATATGTGGACCTCCTAGCTCGCTCTTGAAAGTCTGCCGGCTGATCCGGAAATGCTCCAAAGTCCTGCTCATCACCTCCAACATCCGGGAACTCGTCTCCACCCATCTCCTCATCCTCATCATCTGCAGCGGGTACATCCTCGGGAATGTAAGGTGGAGCTCCTAGAAGGTTGGCATGCATAGGGACAAACGTAGCCTTCCAATTCTGCCGGCTAAGTCTAAGAGAATAGTCAGCGATCCATGAAATGCCTCTACCTCCCTTATCCTCCCAAGGCATAGATGCAGTAGGTGGACCTCGGTAGCGGGAAATCAAGAGTCCCCTAATCATAAGTCCATGAATCCCCAAAGACCTTGCAACAACTACGCTCTCACATGCTGAATAATCAATTCCTAGATGTTTTGCAATGTAAGTTACTATCCCTCCATAGCCAATGTTTCCTGCTAATTTGTTCTTAGTCTTGCTAAGAGTGGAGGCGAGCATAGTAGCACAATCTGGAGAGTTACCGGCAATCATGCAATACAAAATGAAAAGCTCATCAGCCTTGAGCTTTTGGGGAGTCTCAATCCTTGGAAATAGGCACTCGGAGAGGATCCTATGGGCTATCTTAAGGGCAAAGTGGTAGATAAGCTTGGCCTTCGAGTTGGCCGGTTACCAACGGTCCTCATGACCTACAGTCATAGCGATCTCCCCCCAAAACTTGGCCTTGACACCCCTAGGAACGTTCCATTGAACGTTTCGGCAAACCCAAATAACGCTCCAAACTGGGTAATACAGAAGTTTTAGTTACGCTCCATCAACCGGAAAGACACCGTTTGAGGAGGTTGCACCAATCTACCTCGTTTGAGACGCATTATGGTCCAGCTAGCGACCTTAAATCAAGCGCTTCTTGGGAGGCAACCCAAGGTATTGCTTTCTTTTCCGTTTTCTAGTCTAGCTTAGATAGTCTTTGTTTTTGCTTTGCTTTGTTTTTGGCGTTCTGGACAGACAACAGGAAGGAGCACATCTGGAAGGACAGAAGTTCGAGATTCTGAGAAGACAGAAGCACCTCGGTCACTGTCAGAGCACCTCGACCGAGTTGATTCTTGAGCAACCGAGGCGACTAGGGTTTCTGCAAAACCGCCTCGGTCCATACCACCTCGGTCCAGTCGAGACCATCTCGACCGAGGTAACAGCAGATCCAGTAACAGTATAAAAAGGGGAAAAATTACTTTTCACATTTTTTACCTACCTCGACCGCGGCGACAGATCCATTTCGCTCACTCCCAAATCTTGCTCGTTTTCGACGTTTTCTGCTTCCAAACCGAGATTGAAGGGTAGAGGAATCGATTGCAACTACAGATCTGCGAGAAATTTGAGCAACTCGGCCGGAAAGAGGTAAAAACGATCGAATCCCTAAACTCGTTCGTTTACTGCAATTTGGGCTTTGGTTGCCCTTGATTCTGTTGAGGAAAACCTTAAGTACCCCGTAGGAAGCATCGGTAGTGATTTTTGGGGGAAAAGAACTGAAATTCAGAGAGTTGAAATCGCGACTGTCTTCGCCTCGGTCCAGTCGACCTGCACCTCGGTCGAGGTGATTCTTGGAGTTTGTCAGTCGACCGAGGTAGTCTGACAGTGCTGTTTGAAGATGAGTTCTGACAGATTGTTAGCCCTTAGAGATAGATCCTCTCCTTCGCCTTCTTCTTCCTCATCCCGACCTTCTATCCCGGTGATCCACGAGAGATACCAGGTAGATTATGAGCGTATTGCTAGTCGTCCAGTCATCGCTCCTAGATTTCTGGACATTTCTGCCTTTGACTGTCTCCACGTTGATGGAGATCTTAGGAGGATGATCACCACCGTCGGGCTGGATCAGTTTACTGAGATCCGAGCCCCAGCCTACCTAGAGCCGACCCTCCAGTTTGTCAGCTCCTTCACTTACCTCCCCACGGAGAGGGCTGTGAAGTACCGGTTGATGAACCGGAACTACTTATTACCTCTAGACCACTGGAGAGACATTTTTGGCTTCCCTGCCCCCACTGCTGTAGACTTCCCGACCCGAGCTGTAGCTAGAGAGTTCTGGGGTCAGATCGCCCACATTACAAAGCATGCAGATAGGTGGCGCCCTGGTGATTCCAAGGCGAAGCTTATCTATCATCTAGCCTTTCGATTGACACACAGGATCTTCAGCGAGACGCTTCTGGCGCATACTGAGACGCCCCAGAAGGTCCGACAGGGGGAGCTCTTCGCTTTATACTGCATGGTTACAGGTGGATACCCTGACTTTGGATTGATGCTGGCAGAGGATACGCACAGGATCAAGGCCAAAGGGAAGGGAGATATATGCTGCGGAGGGATAGTGACCCATATCGCTAGGTATCAGGATATGGATCTGAGTAGGTGTACTATGGTGGCGGCTGCCAAGCCGCTCGGACTACAAGAGATGATTACTCGGAGGATTCTGGTTCCCCGAGGACTGACTACACCCTACGTCGCTATGCCATGGGAGCTGACTACACCTTAGGGCATCAGATGGTCTGCACAGTTCTCTGTCTTTGATCCACACTTCTGGCAGACTGCTTGGGGTCCACTTATGGAGGATTACAGAGAGGGAGCAACTGCCCCTGCTGAGGCTGAGGAGGAGGCTGAGGATGAGGACGACGATGATGATGATACAGTAGACGAGAGAGGAGGTGGCGTCCCGATGGACACAGGTACAGATACAGCTGGGACGAGCGCGCCGCCTATTATTGATTTGGATGATGACGAGGAGGACACTGAGCCGGCGCCAGCTGAGACTTCTCCAGTCAGACCTGCTAGACGCAGGAGGCGTGGAGTGAGAGATAGAGCTGCACACCGACGGATCGATGACCTGACGGATCAGGTTATCGACTCATATGCTGCACTTTCGCTGGATATCCGCGAGATGCAGGAGCGGCAGCATCATCAGCACATGATGGCTCAGCTACAGTTTGAGCGTATCATGGGCCATCCCTATGATCCGACTCAGTACCCCTACATACCAACACCACCACCGGATCGAGACTAGTGAGGAGCTGCAGGATTTTATTATTATATCTTTTTTATGCGGTTCGGCTTTTATTCGGTGAGTTCTCTTGTTTAGACTTTTATTATACCCACTGGGACAGTGTGTCTCAAGTATGGGGTGTTTGTTATTTGACTATGTGGCTACCTTTGATGTGTTTGATACCTTTGATGTATTTTATTTATCGGATATTTTCGTATTTATGCTTCATTTGCCTTTATATGATTATCTGATATTACATGCATACCTACAGGTTATTTGATTGAGAAAAACGTCGAAACCGAAAAAAAAAATGGTTTTAAAAAAAATTTTTTGACCTCGACCGGGGAGATTCTGGCCGAATGAGGTATTTCACCTCGGTTGAACCAAGAACACCTCGACCGAGGTGCGTAACAGAAAGTTTTCGAAAACGATTTTGTGTTACTTATCTGGATATGATCTCAGTGAAGATCTTGTTTACCTTCTGGTTTTAAATTCTTTATGTGTTTAAAAGGTTTTATGATATGTTTAAGTTGCTAAATGCTTTGTTTAAAATTATTAGCATGTTTAATACTTTGTTTTTATCCAAATTATGTTGAATTTGAAGGTTGACACCGCAGGTTAAGTTCTCTCACGTTCTTCTTGGAAAGACCAAGGCAATTCATTCTCTTCTTCTTCTTCTTCTTCTTAATCATGCTTAGCCCCTCATATACATTTTGCCTCCCTTTACCTATCCGGGAATTTGGAAGCAAGCGAAGTGGTGAAAGCAAGTTAAAGTTGAGAAGTGGGCTGGAAGTGAAAGTGTTAGAAAGCAATAATAGGTTTGGGGAAGTCAATCATGAAGATGAGTAACTCGGCACCATTCACATAGCCGGGTGTTTGTGTCTTGCCAAAGTCGGATTGAGCGATATTCCTATCGGGTCATGGTATGTGCATCAAGGGTTTGATGCATCTCAAGAAATTGATGATTGCTGATTTCCTAGGCTTCGGTTATTGTGCACCTCTGTCCATGCATCCCAAAAAGTAAAGTAAAAAGAGAAAAAGTGTGAAATAAGCAAAGCTTATTGGTGGAAGGTGTTGCAAGTCAAAGTGAAAGTGAAGTTCATCCTTTTCCCGGATTCTAGCACCACATTACCTTACATACATCCCTACCCCACACGTTTCTTGACCTTTTCTTTTGGGAAGCCCTTGAGACCTTGAGCTTGTTGATTGACTTAGCGGTTTAAACTGGATTATACATGATTAATTTAGATGATTATGATTTATTATGCATTCTATGATTTTGTGCAAAGATGAACAACTTTCCTATATTTATAAAATGTTTTGAGCATATTGAGTTTTTAAATTCCAGGAAGTATTCTCTTAGAGTGATCTATGATAGTTGCACACCATAAAATGTTTTTGAAAGGCTTTTTCATGATTTTATTAACTTATAATCCATTCTATCTTGTTTTCTATATGAGGAACTTGCTTGGGGACAAGCAAGGGCTAAGTATGGGGTATTTTGATAGCATGAATTATAGTCTATATTTTGGGGTTTGTTTGGACGTTTTATCTTTCATAATCTGCATGTTTGTATGTACATTATGTGATTTTACTACCATTTCATCTACCTTTGCGAGAATCGAGGTCTACACCTAGTTTCGTTGTAATTGCAGGTTATATGGTACGTTTTGCATCAAAAAGGAGCAAAAAGGAGTCATGAGTCATTTGGAGTTACATCCAGGGAGCATAGCCATGGATTTAAGATTTACTTTGGAGCAGATTCGAGAGATTTCACATTCAGTTGTGACTCACCTCGGTTGACTAGAGATTCATCTCGACCGAGGCGATTCTGAGACACCGACTCGACCGAGGCGAACACCTAGGACGCGGCGAGAATATTTTATTCTTGGAGGAGATCTTTTAAAATTGGAAAGTGATCTTATATTTTTGGGCTTGGCTCCTGGAAGGAAAAAGATATGCAGAATATATATTTTACCTATATTTATGGGATAATATCTTTCTAAGATTTATTATCTTTGGAGGGTTTATTTTCCTATAAAAAGGGTCGGATTTCCCACAATTCCGACATCCCGCATACATCCGCTATCAGCGCAAGAGGCCGCTTACACCGAAAATACGCAGCAGCAGCATACTCCAATTTTGGAGAGAGTTGAAGAACCTTTTTGAAGGTTGAAGAAAGATTGAAGTCCATAGCTTTTATAGCTTTATTGAAGGGTTTTGTAAGATTGTCTTCAATTCCCTCTTGTCTTTTTGGATTGCTATCCAAGGAACGCTTTGTTGTGATATTTGATTCAGTTATTGAAGTCTTTTCCTTAAATTCTTCTTTGTTCAAATATTCACCTTCTTCCCTTACATTTAATACTTTCATAATGATGATGAGTGGCTAATTTCCTTGTGTGATTCTAGGGTGATTGGCTGAAGGATTGTGGGAAAAACAATGATAGAATAGTTTTAGATTCCAGTAGGATCCTGAAAGTTCGAGTCTTTAACCTTAACCCTAAACATCTCGTTCGGTTGATGAACATCTCGGCCGGGGTGGAATTCTTCTGACCGAGGTGACTTATCCGACCTTAAACTGAGAGTTAAGTGTTAGAGTTTGCCAAATCCTATCCTTATTACACCTTTCCTTGTTCAAAGCAAGCTTAGGATGAGACTTACCCGGTAATTCTTTAGTTTGTGTACCAACGATCATAAGTGTAGGTAATAAAGGTTTATCCTTTATTGGGGTTTGAGTGTGCTTCTATCCCATCTTTGTGAGTTAGCCTGAGACTTACCCGGTAAAGGTTGATTCTATTCCCTTAGATGGTATGTTAGTTTGAGGTTATAGTTCTTTATCTTGATTCCTTGAGACTTACCCGGTAATAGGAGTTACGGTTTAGGATTAGCGTGTAGTGAGACTTACCCAGTGATCTACTCCGCTTTAGAAACACCTTCCCCACGCAAAAATCTCAGCTTTGTCCGCTTATCTATAGATCTTGAGTTGGAACCACAACTAGATGCTTTAATCCCTAGAATTGCATGTTTGCTTTATTGACTTCTTATTCATCTTGATTGTGTTAATCGCTCTTGTGGTTAGAATTGACATAAGCACACCGTATTGACTTTGTTTCACCGAGTCCCTGTGATCGACCCCTGGAATTTTCTTGCTTTTACTACGATTGACCCGTACACTGCGGGTTCGCATCCTTGTTTTAAGCTTAAGTCTAGGGTTATAAATTTAAAGCTTGCACACACCGTTTGGAGCGAACAATACCTTAGCGCTAGTCTTGTGAGAGCTAGGGTGCCCTCCACAAGGAAGTGAATGACAATGACGAATGATACTTTGCATTTCGTCTTCTGGCACACATCTTCTAATGATGCCATCAGGACCTCTCTTGAAGAGTAGAGGTTCATTCCAATAGTATTGATGGACACCCCTAAAGAACTTTTTTCTTTGTGCGTAGGATAGTCCGGGAGGTATTTCCTGAGAAACCAAATAATTCACAAAATCATCAAACCAAGGTTCTTTACCTCAAGAAATAAGATCGATGCACTCTTCCATTATATGCAATTGTTCATCCGGGAAGGATTCATCAATAGGCAAGTCATCACTAGTAGCATGTGGTAGACGACTCAAATGATCCACAACAGAATTCTCGGATCCCTTCTTGTCATGGATCTCAAGATCGAACTCTTGAAGGAGGAGAATCCACCTAATCAGCCTTGGTTTTGCATCTTTCTTGGCAAGCAAATACCTAATTGCTGAATGATCCGTGTATACTATCACTTTCGCTCCTACAGGATAAGAACGAAATTTTTCAAAAGCATAAACTACATCAAGAAATTCCTTTTCCGTTATAGCATAACTGAGTTGTGCTTCATCTAGCGTCTTGGTAGCATAATAGATGGCATGAGTGCGTCCATCATTCTTTTGTTCAAGCACCGTTCCTACAGCTACGTCACTTGTATCACACATGACCTCAAATGGAAGATTCCAATCCGGAGGTTGAATAATTGGGGCCGAGATTAGAGCTTCCCGAATTCTGTAAAAATCATCCAAACATTCTTTTGAAAATTCAAAAACAGTATCCTTCATCAATAGATTAGTTAGCGGCTTAGAGATTTTTGAAAAGTCTTTAATTAATCTCCTATAGAATCCAGCATGTCCTAGAAAACTTCTAATCCCCTTCACCGAAGATGGAGGAGAAAGTTTCTCTATTGTTTCAATCTTAGCCTTATCAACCTCAATCCCTCTATTAGAGATCAAGTGTCTAAAAACAATGCCTTCATTAACCATTAAGTGACACTTTTCCCAGTTTAGAACTAGGTTTGTGTCTTCACACCTTTGCAAAACAAGAGAAAGCTTAGCAAGACAATTATCAAATGAGGAACCATAAACAGAAAAATCATCCATAAAAACCTCCATGATTTCTTCAATGTATTCCGAGAAGATGGCCATCATACACCTTTGAAAGGTGGCTGGAGCGTTGCAAAGTCCGAATGGCATCCTTCTATAAGCAAACGTACCCCATGGGCACTCGAATGTGGTTTTCTCTTGATCGTCCAGATGAATCGGAATCTGAAAGAAACCACTATAACCGTCAAGATAGCAAAAATAGGAGTGCTGTGCTAACCTTTCAAGCATTTGATCAATGAATGGCAGCGGGAAGTGATCCTTCCTTGTCGCATTGTTGAGCTTGCGATAGTCCAATGCACATCCTCAATCCTGTAACGGTTCTTATTGGAATGAGTTCGTTGTTTTTGTTAGCCACAACGGTCATGCCACTGTTACTTCCACTGCTGTGGAAAGTGGTGTGAATTAAATCTCTGCTCTCGACATAACTTTCCACGGGTGGAATAGGTGAAACCACGTCCGTGGAAAAGCACGAATGGCCGTGGTTTTTGACGTTTTCGGAGCCATCGTACAATTTTTCGAATTCTTCAATTTGTACTTCTTTTAGCTCTTCCAAAGCATCAACCTTAGTATTGCAATCCTCTTCTTCTCCTCTTTCCATGATGCTCATAGTTATGACCTTTTGCAACAGATCTTTGAATAAGATCGAACTTACTTTCTCTCTAGATGCCTCTTTATCATAGATGTTGAACATGCCCTCTCCAAGAGCTGGTTCTTTTGTCAAAGTTGAGAGGACAAACTCAACCTTCTCTTCTCCAATATCAAAAGCCAATCTAGCGTTCTTGCAATCAACCATACAACCGGAATTTACAAGAAAAGGTCTCCCGAGTATGATCGGGACCAGACAATCTGCAGGAATATCAAGCACAACAAAGTCTATATGGATATAGAATCTACCGAGCTTAACCGGGACATATTCAATGATTCATACGGGTCGAGTAATGGATCGATCCGCCATATACAACGTCATCTTCACCAGTTTAGGTTCACCTAAACCGACCTTCCTACGCAAGACAAGTGGAATAATGCTCACACTTGCTCCCAAGTCACAAAGTGCATCATATTCAATGATTCATACGGGTCGAGTAATGGATCGATCCGCCATATACAACGTCATCTTCACCAGTTTAGGTTCACCTAAACCGACCTTCCTACGCAAGACAAGTGGAATAATGCTCACACTTGCTCCCAAGTCACAAAGTGCATCATATGTGACTTCTCCTACTCCTATTGGTATGCAAAATTACCCCGGATCTCTCAGCTTTGGGGGCATCTTTTCCGTCATTTTTTTGTTGAGCTCCGAAGATTCCGAACTCATTTTGACTTCTCCTAAGTCTTCCAGCTTCCTCTTGTTAGAGAGGATCTCTTTCAAGAATTTCCCATAAGCGGACATACCTAGAATCGCATCAATAAAAGGTATGTTAATATGCAATTTGCTCATAAGATCAACAAACTTACCGAATTACTTGTCTAGGCGCACTCTTGCTCTAGATTGCGGGAATGGTAAGGGAGGTTTATAGGCTGGAGGAGGAACATAGACATCTTCCTTCTCCTTCCTCTTATCTTTTTCCTTCTCTTTCTCAAAGGGAACTTCAACGAATTTGGGTTGTGGGTCGGTGGTTGTTGCACCACTTCTTGTTGTAATTGCCATCACCCTTCCTTTCCGAGTATCTTCCGTCTTTATAGGAAGTTTTCCTTGATCTCTTGGAACTTCTCCAACCTTGCTAAATACTTGGTTCTCTAAATTTTTTTTGTGCTTTATCAACCAAAGTAATGTAATTCTCCAATCCTTGGAGCTTTTCCAAGATCATTTCCAGCACAGGGTCAGGTCTATCCTTCTCCGATTTGCTTGAACTATTTGACCGCCCCTGACTTTTCAAAGGGGTAGAAGAAGAAGGAGGGGGTGTTAGTGAATTTTCAGCATGTGAATAAGGATTACGGGGATTTTGTTGGTTGGATCTCCAATTGTTGTTGGGGTTCCTGCTGTTGTTCCAATTACTGTTCCGGTAATTGTTCTTACTTCCTTGATTGTTGTTCTCCCTTCCTAAATAGCCAACGTCCTGCTCCTTCGTCTTTTGAAGGCTGGATTTTATAACTTTCTTCAGCTCCTTGATTTTATTGTTGAGGGAGAAAATTTGGGCTTGAGCTGCTGGATTTAATTTTGCTCCCGGCTCTCCGGAGTTTTGATTCCCATCATCAGCTTTCCTATAGGAATACTTCTCAATCACTTTAGCTTGCTTCTCAATGAAATCCCAAGCATCATCCTCTCTCATATCCATGAAAGTTCCACATAAAAGGGATTGAAGATTGAATTGTGTTGTCACATCTAATCCTTTGTAGTAAATCTCCAATAATTCCAGCTTTGAGATGCCATGGTGGGGGCAATCCAATAGAAGATCTTGAAACCTTTCCCAAGATTTAAACAAACTTTTGTTAGGTTTCATAGAAAAAACATTTATTTACCTCTCAACTCCTCTATTTGGATGGTGGAAAGAATTTGGTAAGGAATTCCGAAGTCAAATTCTCCCATGTGTTAAGTCTTCCAGCTGGAAGAGCTTGATACCAAGCCAATGCCTTGTCCTTCAAAGATTAGAAGAACGGTTTCAATTTACAATTGTTGTTGACAACCCTTTGAGATTTCAAATTCTCCATAAGGATCTCATAGTTGATCAAGTGTTGATGCGGAGACTCAGCATCCGTTCCACCAAACTGACTTTGGAGGATCATAGTGATGACTTGTGGGCGAAGTCCAAAGTCATTATCATCTTGCTCTCCAAGATTCACACCTAAACGGCGTGGTTGCTGAATTGAGTCCATTCGTTGCCCAAGGGTGTGTGATTCAACCATGACATTAGCTGCTCTCGCCTCTCTAGCATAAGGGCGAGGATCAACATAGGCTCGAGGATGTACTGGTGGTATCTCCTCTAATTCCGGCATGTCATCATCATCGGATAATTCAGATCTAGATGCTTTACCTTTCTTTTTCTTGGTGCTATTTCTCTCCAATTTCATGTCTAAAATCATCGCCTTAAGCTCATCTATTTGAAACTGATTTTGCTCTTGTTCTTCCATACGTGATCTCTCACTAAATTTGAGTTGAGCTCGAGTTTCATCTAACTCCTCTTGGATGTTCTTCTCATTATTTTCAGCCATCTTTTTCTCTCTAAACTTTCTCTTCAAATTTTTCTCTAATTCGGGATCAAAAGGAACGAGGTCTTTGGTGGATCTAGAACTTCACATATACCTAAAAATTCTGCAAAAATCACTAAAGTAGATAGATCAAATCACAAGAGCAAAAGCTCCCAAACCCGACAACCGAAAATCGAATTTGGCCTATACCAAATCCCCAGCAACGACGCCAAAAACTTGTTTGCTCGAAAGTGTGCGCCACTAAGTCTTAAAATTTATAAAACTGAAATCAAAGCAAAGCGAACCCGCAGTGTACGGATCGGCGTAGTAAAACAAGAATTCCAGAGTATCGAACTCAGGGATTTGGGGGGAACAAATTCAGTTCGCAAAGTTGTCAAGCAATAAAATAGAAATCTTTTGCAAATATTTGGGAAAACAACGATTCTAAAGATCTGGGTATCCAATTGTGGCAATCGATTCAAGATATTCTAAGGATAAAAGGACAAAGTCGGGATTGCAAAGGTATATCTAAGTTAGGGAATTGTATGGTGAAGTTCCAAAATCCATATGTCTCACCCAAAGGCTCTCTCTATAAAGGTTGTTGATGCTGCAGTATAGAAAGGATCAAAGGATAAGAATTACTCTCAAATACCCATGCCCAAACCCAAGGGAATCAAAGATAAGCCAAAACGGTTAAGGTTGTGACACTCGAAACCGAAGTAGAGGCTGTTGAGTCTCACTACTACTTAGAAAAGGTAAGCCAAGGCTAATTTAAAGAAAATCTTAACTTTGGATCAAATAAAAAGCAAAGAACGTACGAAAGATGAAACCACGTCCAGATTTTGAAGAACCACGGCCGTAGAACTCAAGAATAGGCCGTGGAAAGCCTCGACGACGAGTTTTCTCGCAACTCTCAGGGTTCAATCTATCATCATCTATGCCACAACTATCAACCCTTCACCTTAGAATCGCATAAGGTTTTTAGCCAACAATCGTCATAATCAAATCAATAATCAAATTCAAAAGAGAAAAAGGGTATAACCTGAAAAACTCTATAATATCCGAACAATCAATCTCAAAATAAACCAAAGCGTGTTTGTGCACTAATGAAAGTAGAATCAAAGAACAGAAAACCTCACAAAAATCTCTAGGAACTATGAAGAACGGGATGCCAATCCGACTTCAAAAGGAATCCTATAATCTTCTCCAAGTACGCAATCTCAAAATGTGTCCTTCTCCGAATCTTCCCTATACGTAATAAGATCTTCTGAAATCTCTCCAATTAATGCCTCGAAATGTCGCTGGATGCAAGATGTTTTTTTCCTCCTTTCTTAAACCTTCTTATAGGTGAAAAATAGGGTTACGAAAGCCCAATAACCACTGCTGACGTGGCAAATATGACACGCGGCGACCGCTATAGAAATTACGGCCAAGTACAAACTTCCACGCCCATGGAATGAGCTATGGAACCTTTCTGTTGCTCTCGACCTTGTTTTCCACGACCTCAATGCATAAATTGCGACCGTGGTTCTTCATGTTTGGTCGTGGAAACTCCAATTTCTTTGTAAAAGCCTTTGTTTCATGAAGTTCTCTAATCATCCTCCTTCCTTAGCTTCTTCAATGCATCTTCTTGATGCCTAGCATGATCAAATACTCCTACTCACTCCATTTATGCTCCAATCCAAGCCTTTATTCACCTAAAAACTCAACAAAGCTTGTGTAGAAATCTATACCAACATAATAGGTGAATGTGCTCATAAATGCTTCAAACTCATATCCTTATACACAACAAAAGGGGAAAAACAACCAAAACAAGTGCCTAAAATAAGGCCATAGTTCATGCTATCAGCATGCAACGGTACGAATGCCTCCGACCGTCTAACCAGCACGGGCTAGTCGCCAAGAACCTCCTAGACTCTCGCAAGAGCTAGGCAGATGATGTCACCGCCTATTATCATACACTTGGGCCAAAATAATATAAGGTCGGTGGTCCTATTACCGGTTTAGTTGTTATAAACGATAAGGAATAAACACATACCACCAAACACACATCAATGCTAATACAAGGAATACGAGCTAAGTAAGTCCGGAGACTTACCTCGCCACCACACTCAACTCACGACAGTCTTGTTTCCTTAGGGAGGAAGCCCGTAACCTGATCACAAGAAGATAACTATATCAACAACAACCCACTCACAATATAAGTCTTAGACTTCTATACAAATGATCTACGCAAGACCATTTGATTCTCGATTCTAGGACCGCATCCTAAAATCCCTCATTCTCACATCACACTCAACACAAGCTAGAAGTCCTAAGACTTTTGAACCCTCGGATCTCGCAAGATCATATAACTCACCACACAACTAGGATAAGCCAAACCTAAACTCTAAAATCCCACAAGATCATACAACCCCACCTCGAGCCTCAAAAACGCTCACAAGATCAACCATATAACCTTATATCAACCTCACAAGATAACCAACACCTCAAGCTTAGAATCAACATCAATCCATCAAACAAGATCAAATCCTCGAAACTCGCATAAGGTTTGATAGCATGAAATATGACTATAATTTAGGACTTGTTTTGATTGTTTTTCCCTCTTAGATGTGTACATGGATATGTGTTTGAAACATTTATGAGCACATTCACTTATTTTATCGATATAGAGTTCTACACAAGCTTTGTTATGTTTATAGGTGAATAAAGGCTTGAATTGGAGCTTAATGCGGGAGGATAGGAGTATTTGATCATGCTAGATGTCAAGGAAATGTTTTGAAGAAGCTAAAGAAGGAGCATGATTGAAGAAGTTTGCAAAACAAAGGCTTTCACGAAGGCCCGAGAGTTCCACGACCTAAACCACGACCGTGGTTATGCATTGAGTTTGTGGAGAGTGATTTTGGAGCACATCAGAGGATTCCACGCCCTAAACCACGGCCGTGGAACATTGCACTAGGCCGTGATTTCCATGATGATGTGACGTGTCATATTTGCCACGTCAGCGACGGTTATTGGGCTTTTCTCGTAACCCTATTTCGCCCTATAAGTGTAACACCCCAAATTCACGAGACTTGGAGTGTCACATTGGGCTAGGATCTCACAATGGATCTTGACCCTAGCCTGACAACAAGTTCACTAGATCTTACAATAAGGCACAGATCGATTAAAACCAAATACATAAAAACTGTATATGATACATCAAAAGAGTTTAGAAACTCCAAGCCGAGTACAAAACAACATCATAAATAATAACCACAAAAGATACCCCATCCCACGAATCCTAATATATAGAAGTCCTCGGCTGACCACACCATATGTCTCACCCTACAGTCTTCCTAACCTGCAGATCATCTACAACACGGTATGAAACCATTAGCTGCAGCAATGAAAAGCATGAAGGTAATAGCACAACCACACATCAACATCTCATACATGCAATGCCACACACATTCATTTATTATCTTTCATTACGTTATTCCATTACTTTCAACTTCTTTTGTAACACGAGGAACCTAAAGAACCCCGTTCCTTTCCCCGTTAACACAAGGGTTTGCATTGGGGGTGATCGTCACTCGCCCCCCCCCCCTGTGTTACTGGCTTCCAGGCACCTCCTCCTAACCAGCAGGCGGAGACCGGTGGTTACCGCCCGTTATAATACACTTGGGCCAAATAAATGTAATAAATGGTCATCCTAGTCCGGTTTAGGTTATAAATGCACATCATATGAACACACAAAACCATCACAATCATACAATCCACAACTGCACGCTAAGTAAGTCCTATGGACTTACCTGATATACTCGTAACCTGTACCACGTCACAGCTTACCCTTGGGGAAGTAATCAACGCCTGCAATAGCAAGGCACACACAATCACATACTGTAAAGGTTAGGAGACTCGTCTCACTAACCACAACCAACGTATATCTCAAATCTAAACCTCAGATCCTCAACACATTCATAAATGCCTAAGGCATATCCTCAACATAACATCTCATCATACTCGTACACATACTCAATCTTAAAGCCATAACCGATATCCATAACATCATCATGATCCTCAACTCATTCTGACACCTAGCATGCATCTAATCAGTATTCCTCAATCTCAAATTTAATCCTAATTTAATTAATTAACCTTTAATTAATTAATGAAATTTCACCAGAATAACGTTTTGCCCGCAGGCTATTTCTAAACCCACCTGTCATTAGATTTCATCAAACAAACAACCCATAAACACCAGAATAATATAATGATCATAATGGAATTTCTAATTATCCATTTTGAAAATCCTAAGGTCAATTTAGGCCAAATCGCAGTACGGAAAACGAATAAATTCATAACTTATTCGTTACTAACCCGATTGTCGATCTGAAAGAAGATTCGGAATCACAACGACGCAGGCTACACATGTACAACATCAAATTCACCGGAATCTGAGAGACGGAACTGTCTTGGTGACATATATGCTCGACCAGGTCCTTATTTGCTCGGAAATGCAGAAACTTGGTACCAATATGAAGAGAATGAAGAGAGGAATCCAAAAGCTCAAATGGAATTGAAATCGGATTAGAAACGGAGAGTAGATCTGAGTTTGAAGTTTGAGAGAAATCAGAGCTTTTACGAGGAAACGTGAAAGGAAATGAATTAATTAACAATTTCCCGCTATTTATAGTGAAGTCGATAATTATCCTTTAGCGAAGTCGATAATTATGTTTTAACCGATCCAATGGCGGGTTGAACCCCCTTCTCCAAACTTCTCGAAATTGGAACAATAAATCTTATGTCGTAGGGATAATTATTCAACAATTGCCTTGAAAAACGTGTATTTCTAAGCCGTCTTTCTTAGCCGTTAAGAAACGAAATAGCGACTCTTTTGACCGTTTTGCCTTTTCATGTTATTTCATATCTAGGACATGTCCGATGTCCTGATCATTTCTCTCAACTGCATTTTTATTAATTGGAGCTCCCAAATGCTCCAAATAATACCGGATTGTAAAAAATAATTATCCGGGGAAAAAGTGAAAATTTCACCATAAGCCCAAAATTACGCCAGGACATAACGGTGGGACTTATGCTCAACACTTACGCAATCTTCACGAGTTATATGTCAATTACTATCACTGATTAAGTTAATCAACATTAATTAGAATTCGGAAATCCTAGCTATTACAATAAGAAGGCTTGAGAAGGGAGTTTCGAGGACGTTCGCTTAGGGCTTCATTTTACCTTCGCTTACAGTTCCACGCTTAGGGTTGATACGAAGGATTGGAGAGTTCAGATCGTGGCTTGAGAATGACGCAATATTGAAGACTGTGTACTTCGAGATTTTCTTAGGGTTTAACTTTGGAGACGGATTGACACTCCGTTCTTTGTTGTTCCTTAAGATTCTTGTGAGGATTTTTATTCCATATTCTGAATTCATTAAACACGATACTTTGTTGTTCGGATTTGAGATTGATTTTGATTTTTTATTGAGTTTTCGAGGGTTTTTACCTTTTTCTCTTCTTAATTTTATATTTGATTCAATGATTATGATTATTGGCTAAAACCCTTTAGCAATTCTAAAGTGAAGGGTTGATAGTTGTGGGTTAGATGATGATAGATCGATCGTAAGCAAATTGGACCTTGAGAGTGTGAGAAACCTCGTCGACAGCCTTTTCAACGGGCTGTTTTTGAAAACCACGACCGTGGTTCTTCAAGATCTAGCCGTGACTTTCTCTGTTTTACGACCTTTTCTTTTGCTTTGATCCAAAGTTAAAGATTTGCTTTAACCTAGCCTTGGCTTGCCTTTCTGAGGTAGTAGTGAGACTCAACATCCTCTTTTTCGTTTTCGAGTGTTACAACCTTAACTGGTTTAGCTTATCTTTGATTCCCTTGGGTTTGGGCATTGGTATTTGAGAGTAATTCTTATCCTTAGATCCTTTTTATACTGCAGCCTCAACAACCTTTATAGAGAGAGCCTTTGGGTAAGACATATAGGGTTTTGGAACTTCACCGTACTCAACCTTACATTAGTTATACTTTTGCAATCTCGACTCTGTCCTTATATCTATAGAATATCTTGAATCGATTGCCACAATTGGATACTTGAATCTTTAGTATTGCTGTTTTCCAATATTTGCAAAGCTTCTATACTTTACTTGCTCGATAATTTGTGAACTGAATTTGATCCCCCAAATCCCTGAGTTCGATACTCTTGAATTCTTGCTTTACTACGCGGATCCGTACACTGCGGGCTCGCTTTCCTTGATTTCTGTTTTATAATTTAAAACTTATTTGCAAGCACACTTTGAGGCGAACAAGTTTTTGGCGCCGTTGCCATTGATTTGGTCTAGACCAAATTCGGTTTTCGGTTGTCGAGCTTGGGAGCTTTTGCTCTTGTGATTTGATTTGTCTACTTGATTGATTTTTACAGATTCTTTAGGTATAAGCGAAAGACTAGATCTACCAAAGATCTAGTCCCTTTTGATCCCGAATTGGAGAAAATTTTGAGAAGAAAGTTAAAAGAGAAAAAGATGGCTGAAAACAGTGAGAGAAACATCCAAGAGGAGTTGGATGAAGCTTGAACTCAACTCAAATTGAGTGAGAAGGCTCGTATGGAATAATTAGAGCGTTATCAATTCTAAATAGATGAGCTCAAGGCTATGATGCTAGACATGAAGTTGGAGATGAATGACTCTAAGAAGAAGAGAGTCAAGCCAACAGAGTCCGTTAGAGCTGAATCATCCGACGATGATGACATGCCGGACCTAGAGGATATTACACCACTAATCGGTCCAGTTCGTGATAATCCTAGACCACAAGTTACTCCTCGCGTTCCCGTTGGAGATGTGAGAGTCGCTGATGGAGGGGATTAACCACGAACCCTTGGACAAAGGATGGATCCAATTCAGCAACCACGCCGTTTAGGTGTGAATTTCGGAGGTGAAGACGTCCAGGATTTCGAGTTTAGCCCGCAAGTTAATACCATGGTTTGCCAAAGTCAGTTTGGTGGAACGAGTGCTGAATCTCCATACCAAGACTTACATAATTTCGAGATTCTTATGGAGATATTGAAGCCGAAGAGGGCTGTCAACAACAACTACAAGATCAAACCGTTCTTCTTCTCTTTGACGGACAAGGTTTTGTCTTGGTATCAAGCTCTTCCAGCTGGAAGACTTAACACATGGGAGGATTTATCTTCGGATTTCCTCACCAAGTTCTTTCCGCCATCCAAGACGGCGGAGTTGAGAGGTAAGATTAATGCATTTTCTATGAAACCTAACGGAAGTTTGTTTCAATCTTGGGAAAGGTTTCAAGATCTTCTTTTGGATTGCCCACACTATGACATTTCAAAGCTGGAATTATTAGAGATCTACTACAAGGGGTTGTATGTGGAAACACAATTCAAGCTCCAATATCTTTCTTGTGGTACATTTATGGACATGAGAGAAGATGATGCTTGAGACTTCATTGAGAAGCAAACCCAAGTGATTGAGTAGTATACCCACCGGAAAGTTGATCCGAATAACCGGAACCAAGGAGATCCGAGAGCTAATTTGACTCAAGCTGCACAAACTCAAATATTCTCCCTCAACACCAAGATCAAGGAGTTGAAGGAAATCATAAGAGTTGGCCTTCAAAAGACGAAGGAGCATGATGTTGGTTATCTATGGAGGGATAACAACCAAGGCAATAGGAATGACTACCGGAACAATAACCGGAACAACTAGAACAACAACAATAGGAACTCCAACAACAACAACAATTGGAGATCTAACCAACAAAACTCCAGTAATTCCTATTCGTAAAATAACAATTCACTAACACCTCCATCATCTTCTTCTACTCCTTTGAAAAGCCACGGTCAAACATCGGATGGTTCGGGCAAGCCGGAGAAGGATAAGAATGATGCCATGATAGAGACAATCTTAGGAAAGCTCCAAGGATTAGAGAATCACATCACTTCGGCTGATAAGGCACAAAAAGCCTTAGAAAACCAAGTGTTCAGCAAGGCCGGAGCAGATCCTAGAGATCAAGGAAAGCTTCCCGGAAAGACGAAGGACAACCCGAAAGGAAGGGTGATGGCGATCACTACTAGGAGTGTGTAACAACCACCGATCCGCAACCCAAGTTTGTAGAAGTCCCAGCTGAGAAAGGAAACGATATTGAGAAGGAGAAGGAAGATGTCTATGTTCCTCCTTTAGCTTACAAACCTCCTCTACCGTTCCCACAATCTAGAGCGAGAGCGCGTCTAGACAAGCAATTCAGTAAGTTCATTGAACTAATGAGCAAACTGCATATTAACATACCTTTTATTGATGCAATTTTTGGTATGCCTGCTTACGGGAAGTTCTTGAAAGAGATCCTCTCTAACAAGAGGAAGCTAGAAGACTTTGGAGAAGTCAAGATGAGTTCGGAATCTTCGGAGCTCATCCAAACGATGACGGAGAAGATGCCCCCAAAGCTGAGAGATCCGGGGTCATTTTGCATTCCAATAGGAGTTGGAGAAGTCACATATGATGCTCTTTGTGACTTAGGAGCAAGCGTAAACATCATCCCGCTTGCCTTGTGTAGGAAGGTCGGTTTAGGTGAACCTAAACCAGTGAAGATGACGTTATACATGACGGATCGATCCATAACTCGACCCGTAGGTATCATTGAAGACGTCCCAGTCAAGCTCGGTAAGTTTTATATTCCTATAGATTTCGTTGTGCCTGAATTCATGGAGATTGTCCCGTCCCGATCATACTCAGAAGATCATTTCTTGCAACCTCCGGTTGTATGGTGGATTGCAAGAATGCTAGACTAGTCTTCGATATAGGAGAAGAGAAGGTTTAATTTGTTCTCTCAACTTTGGTAAAAGAGCCTGCACTTGGAGAGGACATGTTCAAAATCCACGACGAAGAGCCGTCTAGAGAGGAAGTAAGTTCGATCCTATTTAAGGACCCATTGCAAAAGGTTATAACCATGAGCATCATGGAAAAGGGAGAATAAGAGGATTGCAATGCTGAGGTTGAAGCTTTGGAGGAGCTAAAATAGGTACATAATGAAGAGTTCAAAAAATTCTATGATGGCTCGGAAAACAGAAGAAACCACGGCCAGTCGTGCTATTCCACGGCCGTGGTTTCACCAAAACAACCTGTAGAGTGCTATTTTGAGAACATCAGAGACTTCCGCGCCCTAAACCACGGCCGTGGAAGTAACAGGTGTGCCGTAATTTTGGGAAATTCTGAGAACAATTCTGTCTCTCCTACAACCACTCTTGAGTCTTCTTCAACCACTCCCACATCCTTAGAGACTTCTAAGGAAGCATCTAACATACCTCAAGACTCATCAAAGGCACCAATTGCTTTGGAATTGAAGCCGCTTCCCACACATCTTCGGTATGCTTTTCTTGGAACTAATTCCACCTTTCCCGTTATTGTTAGTTCCAACTTAAAGGAAGATGAACATGAGAAACTTATGAATGGTTAGAGAAAGCATAGGAAATCTTTAGGCTATACCATAGAGGATCTTGTAGGAATTAAACCATTTTTATGTATGCACTCTAATGGAGGAGGATTACAAGCCTTCATGACAACCTCAAAGACGGTTAAACCCGGTCATGAAAGAGGTCGCAAAGAAAGAAATCCTTAAGTTACTTGTCGCATGTATCATCTATCCTATCTCCGATAGCAAGTGGGTGATCCCCATTCAAGTCATCCCAAAGAAGGGAGGAATGACCGTTGTGACCAACAAGAACAACGAGCTCATTCCAACAAGAACCGTGACGAGCTGGAGGATGTGCATTGACTACCGCAAGCTGAACAATGCAACTAGGAAGGATCACTTCCCACTACCATTCATAGATCAAATGCTTGAAAGCTTAGCACAACAGTCCTACTTTTGTTACCTTGACGGTTATAGTGGTTTCTTTCAGATTCTGATTCACCCGGACGATCAAGAGAAGACCATATTCATGTGCTCGTGGGGTACGTTTGCTTATAGGAGAATGTCATTCGGACTTTTCAACGCTCCAGCCACCTTTCAAAGGTTTATGATGGCCATCTTCTTGGAATATATTGAGGAAATCATGGAGGTTTTTATGGATGATTTTTCAGTTTATGGTCCCTCATTTGATAATTGTCTTGCTAACCTTTCTCTTGTTTTGCAAAGGTGTGAAGACACTAACCTAGTTCTTAATTGGGAGAAGTGTCAATTCATGGTTAAGGAAGGCATTTTTCTAGGACATTTGATCTCTAATAGAGGGATCGAAGTTGACAAGGCTAAGATAGAAACGATACAGAAGCTTCCTCCTCCATCTTCAGTGAAGGGGATAAGAAGTTTCCTATGACATGCAGGATTTTATAGGAGATTCATCAAAGACTTCTCAAAAATTTCAAAATCGCTAAGTAATCTATTGATAAAGGATGCAGTTTTTAACTTTTCGCAGGAATGTTTAGTCTATAAGATTAGAGAAACTCTTATCTCAGCCTTGATAATCCAACCTCCGGATTGGAATCTCCCATTCGAGGTTATGTGTGATGCAAGTGACGTAGCTGTTGGAGTGGTGCTTGGACAAAAGAAGGAAGGCCGCTCTCATGTCATCTATTATGCTAGCAAGACGCTAGACGAATCGCAGCTCAACTACGCCACAACTGAAAAAGAATTTTTAGCCGTTGTATATGCTTTTGAAAAGTTTCGTTCTTATCTTATAGGAGCGAAGGTGATTGTATACGCGGACCACTTAGTAGTATGGTATTTGCTCGCCAAGAAGGATGCAAAACCAAGGCTGATTAGATGGATTCTTCTTCTTCAAGAATTCGATCTAGAGATTCGGGACAAGAAAGGTTCCGAAAATTCTGTAGCGGATCATCTAAGTCGTCTACCACACACCGACGACGACGATCTACCCATTGATGACTCCTTCCCGGATGAGCACTTACACATCATGGAAGAGTGCATCGACAAGATCTCTAGAGGTAACGAACCTTGGTTTGGTGATTTTGCAAATTATTTGGTTTGCCAGGAAATACCTCCCGCACTATCCTATGCACAAAGTTAGAAGTTCTTTAGGGATGTCCGCCAATACCATTGGAATGAACCTCTACTCTTCAAGAGAGGTCCTGACGGCATCATTAGGAGATGCGTGCCGGAAAACGAAATGCAAAGTGTCATTCATCATTGTCATTCACTTCCTTGTGGAGGACACGCTAGTTCCCATAAAACTAGCGCTAAGGTATTGCAATCCGGATTCTTTTAGCCTACTTTATTTAAGGATGTGCAAACCTTTGTATCTTGTTGCGATGCTTGTCAAAGAACAGGAAATATATCTAGGAGAAATGAGATGCCTCTCAACAACATTCAAGAGGTGGAGATCTTTGACGTATGGGGAGTTGATTTCATGGGACCATTCCCATCATCTTGCAGAAACCAATACATACTTCTCGCTGTAGATTATGTTTCGAGGTGGGTAGAAGCTATTGTCTCTCCAACTAACGATGCTATGGTGGTTTCCAAGTTCTTTAATAGAACTATTTTCCCAAGGTTTGGGACACCACGAACCATCATTAGTGATGGAGTTTCACACTTCATAGCCCGACGATTCGAAGCTCTACTAGCTAAGTATGGGGTGACTCACAAGATCACCACTCCCTACCATCCGCAAACAAGTGGACAAGTAGAGATCTCAAACAAAGAAATCAAGGGCATACTTGAGAAGACAGTGTCAAAGACAAGGAAGGATTGGTCTTTGAAGCTAGATGACGCATTATGGGCGTACAGAACAGCTTACAAGACTCCCATACGTACAACACCATACAACCTTGTGTATGGGAAGTCTTGTCATCTCCCGATAGAGATAGAACACAAGGCGTATTGGGCTGTGAAGTGGTTGAACTTCAGCATGAAAGAAGCGGGGGAGACGCGCCTCTTAGACCTTAACGAGCAAGAAGAACTCCGCTTGACTACTTATGAGTACACCAAAATTTACAAGGAAAGGGAGAAGCGTTTGCATGATAAGCATATCATTCCAAAAGACCTCAAAGAAGGAGATCAAGTTCTCCTCTTCAATTCTCGACTTCGACTCTTTCTAGGTAAGATTAAATCTCGTTGGATTGGACCTTATGTCATTAAACGTGTTTTTCCCGATGGCGTAGTTGAAGTATGGGGTGAAAAGTGCGGAAGTTTCAAGGTGAATGGTCAACGACTTAAGAAGTACTCACCGGAGCTCCAAGCTGAGGAAATCGCTCCGATTGCCCTCAATTGAACATAGGAACGGTCTAGCTATGGACCCAAAACAAAGCGCTTCTTGGGAGGCAACCCAAGGTATTGCATTATCGTTTTTGTTTTTTTTTCTTTCTATCTTAGGTTAGTTTAGGTTAGATATCGTTTTTGTTTGTTTTCCCCTCGATATCTTCCGATATGTTGTGTTTTTAGATGTCAGGAATAAGGAATGAGCAAAGGAAGGAAGGAAAAGTCGGAAAGAATGACGAAAATTGAATTTTTGGCACAGACCAGAGAGTTCCACGGTTGTCCGTACAAAACCACGGCCGTGGAACACCCCGACTGGCCGTAATTTGCCAAGTTTTTGACACAAATCAAAGAGTTCCACGGGTGTCCGTACAAAACTACGGCCGTGGAACACCCCTATTGGCCGTGGTTTTTCAAAATTTTACGGCTACTATATATTTCCTTCTCCTTCACAAATACACACTTTCCTCACCAAAACCACGCCCTAAATCTCCAAAAATCTCCCCTTCTCTTGATTCCTCATCCGGAGACCGATTCGAACGATTCTTCAACCAAAAGTGGCGCAAATCGAATCATCTACAAGATCCCATCAACAAACTGAGTGAACAATCAACAATCGGGAAGGATTTTGGATTTTTACAAATCCAAACCCTAGGTTTTCTCTCTTTCTCTTCTTGGTCGATTCGATTCAATTTCCTCGAAATTTTCTAGGAGAATTGGACGAAATTGGAATTAGTAGTAGTTTAGGAAGGAGTTTGCTGAATTTGCTGAGTTTTTGAGGAATTTCAGAGATTCCACGGGTCCGTACAGTTCCACAACCGTGGTTTTGCTAGAATAGACCGTGGTTTTTTCAGTTTGGGAGAAAATGTTTTAGAAGGAAGTCAAGTAGGAATAAGAAGCAGAAAGGTGATAGTTCCTCTTCTTCCCAACCCCCTCCTAGTGAACCATCATCACCACCACCCCCTATAATCCCTAATAGCCATGAGGATTATGAAAGGGCCATGAATAACATCACTAAGAGAGCGGTAATAGGACCTAGGTACCTTGTCTTAGAGGAGCTTGAAGAGCTGAACGTAGTGAATGACTTGACTTGGCTTTTGGATAGAGCCGGATTGATCATCTTCTCCGCTATTCGGGAAGATGCTTATGAGGAGATCACAAGGGAGTTCATAACTTCCTTCGAGCATAGTGCCGTTAGCCGAACGGTGTCATTCAGGCTAATGGAGCGCAACTATGAGTTCTCTATAGTGCAGTTTGGAACCTTCTTTGGGTTTCATTAGAGTTTCAATGGAAGGTTTCCCGGGGGAGTGTATGCTAAAGACTTTTGAAGAGATATTGCTATGATTTATGCTTTCGAGGATCGTTGGCAACCGGCCGACACTAAGGCTAAACTCATATACCACTTAGCCTTAAAAATAGCCCATAGAGTCCTATTGGAATGCCTCTTTCCTAGGACCGAAACACCACAAAAGATCAAGGCCGATGAACTCTTCATCCTCTATTGCATGCTTACGGGCCATCCTATAGATTGTGCCACTATACTTGCCTCTACCCTAAGTAAAGTGAAGAACAAAAAGGCCGGGAATATAGGTTATGGAGGTATGGTGACTCACATCGCCACCCAGCTGGGCATTGACTACTCTACTTGCACTAGGATAGTTGTGAGACCTTTGGGTCTCAATGAATTTATGACTAGAGGACTCATCTTTCCCCGCCACCGTGGTGCAACTACCGCAGCCATGCCTTGGGAGGAGAGAGGCGGTAGGGGCATTCCATGGATTCCGGAGTACTCTCTCATGTTAGGCCGTCACAACTGGAAGGAAACTTTCGTACCGATGCATGCCAATAGACTAGTAGCTCCTCCATATGTGCCTGATGAGGTTCCAGCTGAGGATGATGAGGATGATGAGGAGATGGGAGGAGGAGATTATCAGGATGCAGGAGGGGTTGAGCATGACTTTGGCTCATTCGCGGACCAGCTGACCGATTTCCCGGAGCCTCCTAGGAGATCTCCCCATCAGTCTAGACCTTCCGGATCTTCTTCCTCACGCCGAGCTAGCGTGAGTGAGCGACCGACATGAATGGATGCACCACCCGCTTGGTATGGACAACAACCATCTTGGATGGGAGCTCCACCTCCTTGGTATGATCAGCCGCCAGTTGCCCCGACACCCATTCAGCAGAACCAGCCGGAGTGGTTACAATAGCCTCCCGCTTGGTGTGGACAGTAGCCGGCATGGGCGACCGACCTTTCCACGAGGGTAGGAGACTTGGAGGTCCATGATAGCATGAATTATAGTCTATATTTTGGGATTTATTTGGACGTTTTATCTTCAATAATCTGCATGTTTGTATGTATATTATGTGATTATATTACCATTTCATCTACCTTTGCGGGAATCGAGGTCTACACCTAGTTTTGTTGTAATCGTAGGTAAAATGGCACGTTTTGCATCAAAAAAGAGCAACAGGAGCTAAGGAGTCATTGGAGCTACATTCAGAAACATAAGGAAACATCCAGGAAGCATAGCCATGGATTAAAGATTCACTTTGGACCAGGTTTGAGAGATTTCACATTCAGTTGTGACTCACCTTGGTTGACTACAGAGTCACCTCGACCGAGGTGATCCAGAGAAGTCGACTCGACCGAGGCGAACACCTGGGACGCGGCGAGAATATTTTATTCTTGGCTGAGATCTTTTATCTTTGGAAAGAGGATCTTATATTTTTGGGTTGGCTCCTAGAAGGAAGAAGATATGCTAGATCATATATTTTACCTATTTTTATGGGAAGAGATCTTTCTAAGATATCTTATCTTTGAAGAGTAATTTTCCTATAAAAAGGGTCGGATTTCCCACAAATCCGACATCCGCTATCACCTCGCTTATATCCTAATACACAGCTGCAACCATATTCCAGTTGGGAGATTTGAAGAACCTTTTTGAAGGTTGAAGGAAGAAAGTCTATAGCTTTTATAGCTTTTGAAGGGTTTTGTAAGATCATCTTAGATTCCCTTCTTGTTTGTTGTCTTGTTGGATTTCTATCCAAGGAACGCTTGTTGTTTTGATAATTGATTCAGTTATTGAAGCCTTTCTCTTAAGGTTTTCTTGTTCAATTATTCTCTTTCTTCCCATATACTTGATTAATACTTTCATGATGATGAGTGGCTAATCTCTTCGTGTGATTCTAGGGTGATTGGATGAAGGTTGTGGGAAAAACAATGATAGAATGATCTTAATCACAGTAGGACCCTGAAAGTTCGAGTCTTTACCTTAACCCTAAGCATCTCGCTCAGTCGATGAACATCTCGGCCGGGGTGGAATTCTTCTGACCGAGGTGACTTATCTGATCCGAAACTGAGAGTTAAGTGTTAGAGTTTGCCAAATCCTATTCTTATTACACCTTTCCTGGTCCAATGCAAGCCTAGGATGAGACTTACCCGGTAATTCCTTAGTTTGTTTACCTAAGATCATAAGTGTAGGTAATAAAGGTTTATCCTTTATTGGGGTTTGAGTGTGCTTTCATCCCATCTTTGTGAGTTAGCCTGAGACTTACCCGGTAAAGGTTGATTCTATTCCCTTAGATGGTGTGTTGGTTTGAGGTTATAGTTCTTTATCTTAATTCCTAGAGACTTACCCGGTAATAGGAGTTACGGTTTTGGATTAGTGAGTAGTGAGACTTACCCGGTGATCTATTCCACTTTAGTAACACCTTCCCTATGCAAAAACCTCAGCTTTGTCCGCTTATCTTTAGATCTTGAGTTGGAACCACAACTAGATGCTTTAATCCCTAGAATTGCATATTTCCTTTATTGACTTTTATCATCTTTGATTGTTTTAATTGCTTGTAGTTAGTGATTGCTAAAGCTTACCTAATCGGACTTTGTTTCACTAAGTCCCTGTGATCGACCCTTGGAATTTCTTGCTTTTTACTACGATTGACCCGTACACTGCGGGTTCGCATCCTTGTTTAAGCTTACATCTAGGGTTATAAATTTAAAGCTTGCACACACCGTTTGGATCGAACAAGTTTTTGGCGCCGTTGCCGGGGACTTGGTCTAGACCGAGCCGGTTACGGTTTGCTTTTGGGGCACTTGCCCCCGTGTCTACTAACCACTCTACTTGAGTGACTTTTGCAGGTTCTTTCTTAGGTTTATGCGAAGAACCCGCACTGGGAAGGAAATCGTTCCTTACGATCCCGAACCAGAGAAGACATACAAACGACGCTTAAGAGAAGCAAAGATGGCCAACCAAGACAATCGCGATCTTGAGGCCGAATTGAAGGAGGCGCTAGAACAGCTACGCCTCAGCAGGGAAGAACTAAGGCAAGAGAAAGAAGAAACTCGCACTAGGACTGAAGCGACCGAAGCAGATATGGCAGCCTTACGAGACCAATATCAACTTCGACCGAGGGAAGACCCAGTTCCCGATGCTGGACCGATGCAGGTCCTAGTCGCAAACCCTCGACCGAGGCAGGTCCGAATACCTGACGCCCCGGACGAGGTACTTCCACCTCGGATGCCAGTCCGAGGCGCTCTTTTTGCAGGAATCCCACAAACCCTAGGTCAAAGGATGGACCCCAATCAACAACTGAGGCGTCTAGGAGTTAACCTAGGAGATCCAGCGGACCATGACTACGAACTTCGACCGCAAGTTCTGTCCATGATTCGCCAATGCTAGTTCAGAGGGCTAGAGAAGGAATCTCCGCATCAACATCTTCAAAACTATGAGATCTTGATGGAGACCCTGAGACCCTCAAGGATTGAAAATAACAACTACAAGCTAAGATCTTTTTACTTTTCTTTAAAAGATAGAGCTCTTACGTGGTATCAATCTCTTCCCACAGGAAAAATTAGCACTTTGGAGGAGATGACTACGGAATTCTTGACTAAATTCTTTACCCCCTCTAAGACCGCTAAAATGAGAGGGAAGATTAATGCATTTATTATGAAGGACAAGGAGAGCTTGTCCAAGTCATGGGAGAGGTTCAAGGACACTCTTTTGGATTGCCCACATCATGGGATTCCAAAGATAGAGTTGTTGGAGATATACTTCAAGGGACTGGACGGAAGCACCCAGTTCAACCTCCAACTACTCTCCGCCGGTACATTTATGGACATGGCGATTGACGAAGCGTGGGACTTTATCGAGAAGCAAGCTTTACATATGGAGAAATACACCCATCAAGGAGCTGAAGGTGGAGTTAAAAGAGTTAACTTCCAAGATACTCAGCCAAACAACAATCAACTCACGTCCTTGAAGAATGACGTGAAGCAATTGAAGGAACTCTTGGTTGCTCAAACCAAGAAGGAAGATCAAGGACAAAGGAACAACAACAATGGATACCGTAACAACAACAACAGCGGTTCCCGGAACAACAACTACAACAATAATAGGGGATCCAATAGCAACAATCGAAGGCGAACAACCAAAATTCTGGTAACAATCATTCTAACTCCAATTCTAACGATTCCTCTAATCCTTTCCTCTCTTCCCCTTCTTCTTCTTCTACTCCATTAAAGAGCCAGGGGCAAGGATCAAGTTCGTCTCAGCCGGAAAAGAAAGACGCAGTGCTGGAGGCTATCTTGATCAAGCTTAGTGCTATGGAGACATCCATGACTTCATTTTCAAAGGCCCAAAAGGCCTTTGAACAACAACTTGCTAGTAGGGCGAATGAATCGCCAAGAGATCCAGGGAAGCTTCCAGCAAGGACGGAAAGTAACCCTAAGGGCCAGATCATGGCCATAACTACGAGGAGTGGATTGAAAACTACAGATCCAGTGCCTCGGTTGGTGCTAGTACCGACGAAGACCACCTCGGTCCAGGTGCAGTCGAAGAACACTTCGGTCGAGATGCCAACCGAGGTGGAGCCACAGAAAGCGGGGGGGAAAACTGAAGTTTATGTTCCACCTCCTGCATACAAACCACAACTTCCATTCCCCCAGTCAAGGGCCAGAGCACATCTAGACTAGCACTTTGGTAAGTTCCTTGACTTGATGAATAAACTACACATTAACATTCCTTTCCTTGATGCTATTCTAGGGATGCCCGCCTATGGGAAGTTCTTGAAAGAGATCTTATCAAGGAAGAGGAAACTGGAAGACTTTGGTGAAGTAAGAATGACATCTAAATCCTCGGAGCTTATTCAAATCATGAAGGAGAAGATGCCACCTAAGTTGAGAGATCCCGGCTCATTTTGCATTCCCATTCAAGTTGGGGATGTCACTTGTGAAGCCTTATGTGATCTAGGAGCCAGCGTGAGCATCATTCCGCTGGAACTATGTGTGAAAATCAGACTTGGAGAGCCCAAGCCGGTCAAGATTCGATTATACATGGCGGACCGCTCCATTACCCATCCCGTGGGCATTTTGGAAGACGTTCCGGTCAAGTTAGGTAACTTCTATTTACCAATAGACTTTGTTGTACTTGACATTCCCGCAGATTATCCTGTTCCTATTATTCTCGGGAGACCATTTCTAGCAACTTCGGGTTGCAACGTGGATTGTAAGAACGCCAAGTTGAAATTCAACATCGGCGGAGACGAAGTGGAGTTCGCACTACTTGCAGCCATGAAAGGAGAGCAACTAAGCGATGATATCTTCAACATCTACGATGAAGAAGAATCAAGGGAATTGGTGAGCTCTATCCTTATTAACGATCCACTCGAAAGAGTTATTAGTTTCAGTTTAATGGAGTAAGGTATAGATGCTTCTTGTGATGTAGATATACGGAGCTTAAAAGCGCTGGAAGAAGATCCAGGAGCTAAAACTGAGAAGCTAATCCAGAAGACGAAGATCTCCAGTTTCGGTTCCAGTTATAGTACCTCGACCGAGGCACTTTCTGGACTGAGCGAGGTGACTGAAGAACATCTCGGTCAGCGCCTCTGCGCCTCGACCGAGGTCGATGGCGAGATGATGTCAACTGAGACTGCTGAGAATAACAAACTTCTTACTCCTTTCTCTGACATTCATCCTCAGTTGGTGGAACTTTCTATCCACCAACTTTCTGATAATAAAGGACATTGGTACGCTGATATTGTGAATTATCTTGTTTGCCAGGAAATACCGCCCGGATTGACGTACTCTCAAAAGAAGAGATTCTTCAAGGACGTACGCCATTACTACTGGGATGAACCGCTGCTATTCAAGCGCGGGCCGGATGGGATGCTTCGAAGATGCATTCTGGAAGATGAAGTTAATAGCGTCATACGGTATTGTCATTCACTTCCTTGTGGAGGACATGCTAGAACCGATAAGACATGCGCTAAGGTATTACGTTCCGGTTTCTTTTGGCCTACATTATTTAAAGACGTGCAATCGTTTGTTGTCTCATGTGATGTATGCCAAAGAACAGAAAATGTATCTAGGAGGAACGAAATGCCACTTAATAACACTCAAGAGGTGGAAATCTTTAATGTATGGGGGATAGACTTCATGGGACCCTTCCCATCCTCCGGAGGAAACCTCTATATTCTTCTAGTAGTTGATTACGTCTCTAGATGGGTTGAAGCCATTGCTTCTCCCACTAATGATGCCAAGGTGGTTGTGAAGTTCTTAAACAGGACTATCTTTCCACGTTTTGGAACTCCACGTATCATCATTAGCGATGGAGGAACGCATTTCATCAACCGGAAGTTTAAGGCACTTCTGTCGAAGTATGGGGTAACCCACAAGGTAGCAACCCCTTATCACCCTCAGACTAGTGGACAGGTCGAGATCTCGAATAGAGAAATCAAAGGAATTTTGGAGAAGACCGTTTCTAGGACGAGGAAGGATTGGTCCATGAAATTGGACGACGCTCTTTGGGCCTACAGGACCGCATTTAAGACTCCCATAGGTACCACCCCTTATAATTTGGTATATGGGAAGTCTTGTCATTTGCTCGTTGAATTAGAACACAAAGCATATTGGGCGATCAAATGGTTGAACTTCGACATTAAGGAAGCCGGCGAGAAGCGGCTATTGGATATCAACGAGCTGGAGGAGCTGCGTTTGAACGCTTATGAGAATGCCAAAATCTATAAGGAAAGGACGAAGAAATGGCATGACAAGTGTATCATCCCTAAGGAGCTTAACGAAGGAGACTTAGTTCTACTCTTCAACTCCCGCCTCCGCTTCTTCCCAGGTAAGTTGAAATCTAGATGAATCGGACCTTATGTTGTGAAACATGTTTTTCCTCATGGTGCAGTTGAGATATGGGGCGAAACGAGCAGGAGCTTCAAGGTCAATGGTCATAGACTCAAGAAATACAAACCGGAAATTTCGATTGAGGAGGTTGCACCACTATACCTCGTTTGAGAGACGCACTATGGTCCAGCTAGCGACCTTAAACCAAGCGCTTCTTGGGAGGCAACCCAAGGTACTGCTTTCTTTTCCCTATTTTCTAGTCTAGCTTAGATAGGTTTGCTTTTGCTTTGCTTTGTTTTGTTTTTGGCGTCCTAGACAGACAACAGGTGACATCTAAGGAAGGAGTGCAAACTAGGAGCATAACTGGAAGGACAAAAGTTCGAGAATTTGAGAAGACGGAGTTTAACTGAGGCACATCTCGGTTGTTGTCAAAACACCTCGACCGAGGTGATTCTTGAGCAACCGAGGCGACTAGGGTTTCTGAAGATCCACCTCGGTCCGTGCCACCTCGGTCCAGTCGAGACCACCTCGACCGAGGTGACAACAGTTCCAAAAAGGGTTTAAAAGGGGGATTTAATTTCTCTCTCTTCTTTTTTACCTTTCCTCGACCGTGGCAGCCTCGCTTCGCCCATCTTCGATCATTTTCGACGATTCTTGCTTCCAAACTGCAAAGAAAGGATAGAGGATCTCAGTGCAAGCGTCAATCTGCGAAGAAAATGAACTAAATCGACCGAATCGGGGTAAACATCGAAAAAACCCTAACCTCTCTCCTTTTCACTGTTTTGCTTCAAATTGGGCTTGGGTTGCCCTTGCATTTGCTGAGAAACAGATTAAGTACCCCATAGGAACCAGTTGTAGTGATTTTGGGGGAAAAGAACTGGATTTTTGAGAGATTCGATCGCGCAGTTTTTCGCCTCGGTCCAGTCGTGCTGTGCCTCGGCCGAGGTGTTCTTGAGTTGTGTCAGGCCGACGGAGGTGATCTGACAGAGTGCTTTAGAGATGAGTTTAGATAGACAGCTTGTCCTTAGGGATAGATCCTCCCCTTCCCCTTCTTCTTTTTCCTCTAGACCTTATCGACCGGTGATCCACGAGAGACACCAGGTCGATTATGACCGTATTGCAGCCCGTCTAGTGATTGCACCACGCTTCCTGGACGTTTCGGCTTTTGATTGTCTCCATGTGGATGGAGATCTTAGGCGGATGATATCGATGGTAGGGATAGATCAGTTTACTGAGATCCGTGCACCTGCCTACTTAGAGCCTACCTTGGAGTTCATTAGCTCCTTCACCTACCTCCCCACAGAGCGTTCTGTGAAGTACCGGTTGATGAACCGGAACTTCCTAGTTCCCTTAGAGTACTGGAGAGACATTTTTGGTTTCCCGGCCCCGACTGTTGTTGATTTTCCTTCGCGGACTGTAGCTAGGGAGTTTTGGGGTCAGATTGCTCATGTTGTTGAGCACGCAGACAGATGGCGCCCTGGAGACTCCAGCGAGCGCATCATATTTCACCTAGCCTTTAGGTTGGCCCACCGAATTTTCAGTGACACTCTTCTGGCGCGTACTGAGACGCCCAAGAAGGTCCGACAGGGGGAGCTTTTCAGCCTTTACTGCATGGTGACTGGAGGGATTCCAGACTTTGGCTTGATGTTGGCAGAGGATCTGCACAAGATCAAGGCCAAGGCGAAGGGGGATATCTGCTGCGGAGGCCTTGTGACCCACATTGCTAGCTATCAGGATATGGATCTCAACGCTTGTACTATGGTGGCGGCTGCCAAGCCGCTAGGACTTCAGGAGATGATCACTCGGCGGATTCTGGTTCCCCGAGGACTCACTACACCATACGTAGCCATGCCATGGGAGCCGACTACACCACAGGGGATCAGATGGTTGCCCCAGTTCTCTGTTTATGATCCTCACTACTGGCAGACTCCTTGGATTCCATTGATGGAGGATGCTAGAGATGCAGCAGCTGCACCAGCTGAGGAGGATGAGGTAGAGGAGGAGACAGCTGATGATGATGACAAGGATGGCGGAGTTTCTATGGATGTAGGGACGGATACTACTGGGACTAGTGCGCCGGTTATTGACATTGATGATGATGATACTGAGCCTGCACCAGCCACATCACTAGTGAGACCTGCTAGGCGTAGGGTACGCCGACACAAAGATCCAGAGGCTCACCGTCGGATCGATGATCTGACGGATTAGATGATCGATTCTTATGCTGCCCTATCACTGGACATCCGTGAGATGCAGGAGAGACAGCATTACCATCATATGATGGCTCATATTCAATTTCAGCACATCATGGGCTACCCGTTCGACCCATCTCACTATCCGTATGTGCCACCACCACCACCACCACCGGATCGTGACTATTGAGAGCTGCAGGATTTTCTTTCTTATTTATTATGCAGCTCAGCTTTATGTCCGGTGAGTATTTTATTTCTTTAGACTTATTTTGACCCACTGGGACAGTGTATCCCAAGTATGGGGTGTTTATGTATTATTTGACTTATGTGATGTATGACTCGATATTATCGGATATTTGTGCTTCAGTTTGCTTCTATGATTTTATCTGAGATTGCATGCATACACATAGGTTATTTGATTGAGAAAAACGTCAAAACTGGACAGAAATTTTTTTTTTTTTGACCTCGACCGGGGCAGTTCTGGCCGAACAAGGTACTTCAACTCGGTTGACCTAAGAACACCTCGACCGAGGTAGTTTAACTGAGAGTTTTCGAAACGAGTTTTGTGCTTCTTATCTGGATATGATCTCAGTGAAGATCTTGTTGCTGACTGGTTTTGAAATTTTTATATGTTTGAAAGGTTTTATAATATGTTTAAGTTGCTAAATGCTTTGTTTGAAATTTTTGGCATGTTTAATACTTTGTTTTTATCCAAATTATGTTGAGTTTGAAGGTTGACACCACGTTATGAGTTCTCTCACTCTCTTCCTGGAAAGACCAAGGCAATTCATTCTTCTCTCTTCTTCTTCTTGATCATGCTTAACCCCTCATATACATTTTTGCCTCCCTTTACCTATCCGGGAATTTGGAAGCAAGCAAAGTGGTGAAAGCAAGTGAAGTTAAAGTTGAGAAGTTGGCTGGAAGTGAAAGTGTTAGAAAGAAATAAATAGGTTTGGGGAAGTCAATCATGATGATGAGTAACTCGGCACCATTCACATAGCCGGGTGTTTGTGTCTTGCCAAAGTCGGATTGAGCGATATTCCTAACGGGTCATGGTATGTGCATCAAGGGTTTGATGCATCTCAAGAAATTGATGATTGCTGATTTCCTAGGCTTCGGTTATTGTGCACCTCTGTCCATGCATCCCAAAAAGTAAAGTAAAAAGAAAAGTGTGAAATAAGCAAAGCTTATTGGTGGAAGATGTTGAAAGTCAAAGTGAAGTATGTCCTTTTCCCGGATTCTAGCACCACATTACCTTACATACATCCCTACCTTACACGTTTCTTGACCTTTCTTTTGGGAAGCCCTTGAGACCTCGAGCTTGTTGATTGACTTAGTGGTTTAAACTGGATTATGCATGATTAATTTCGATAATTATGATTTATTATGCATTCTATGATTTTATGCAAAGATGAACAACTTTCTTATATTTATAAAATGTTTTGATCATACATTGATTTAAAATTCCATGAAGTATTCTCTTAGAGTGATCTATGATGGTAGCACACCATAAAATGTTTTTGAAAGACTTTTTCATTGATTTTCTTGACTTATAATCCATTCTATCTTGCCTTTTATATGCGGAACTTGCTTGGGGACAAGCAAGGGCTAAGTATGGGGTATTTTGATAGCATGAATTATAGTCTATATTTTGGGATTTGTTTGGACGTTTTATCTTCAATAATCTGCATGTTTGTATGTATATTATGTGATTATATTACCATTTTATCTACCTTTGCGGGAATCGAGGTCTACACCTAGTTTTGTTGTAATCGTAGGTAAAATGACACGTTTTGCATCAAAAAGGAGCAAAAGGAGCTAAGGAGTCATTGGAGCTACATTAAGGAACATAAGGAAACATCCAGGAAGCATAGCCATGGATTAAAGATTCACTTTGGACCAGATTTGAGAGATTTCACAGTCAGTTGTGACTCACCTCGGTTGACTACAAAGTCACCTCGACCGAGGTGATCCAGAGAAGTCGACTCGACCGAGGCGAACACCTGGGACGCGGCGAGAATATTTTATTCTTGGCTGAGATCTTTTATCTTTGGAAAGAGGATCTTATATTTTTGGGCTTGGCTCCTGGAAGGAAGAAGATATGCTAGATCATATATTTTACCTATTTTTATGGGAAGAGATCTTTCTAAGATATCTTATCTTTGAAGAGTAATTTTCCTATAAAAAGGGTCGGATTTCCCACAAATCCAACATCCGCTATCACCTCGCTTATATCCTAATACACCGCTGCAGCCATACTCCAGTTGGGAGATTTGAAGAACCTTTTTGAAGATTGAAGGAAGAAAGTCTATAGCTTTTATAGCTTTTGAAGGGTTTTGTAAGATCATCTTAGATTCCCTTCTTGTTTGTTGTCTTGTTGGATTTCTATCCAAAGAACGCTTGTTGTTTTGATAATTGATTCAGTTATTGAAGCCTTTCTCTTAAGGTTTTCTTGTTCAATTATTCTCTTTCTTCCCATATACTTGATTAATACTTTCATGATGATGAGTGGCTAATCTCTTCGTGTGATTCTAGGGTGATTGGCTGAAGGTTGCAGGAAAAACAATGATAGAATGATCTTAATCACAATAGGACCCTGAAAGTTCGAGTCTTTACCTTAACCCTAAGCATCTCGCTCAGTCGATGAACATCTCGGCCGGGGTGGAATTCTTCTGACCGAGGTGACTTATCTGATCCGAAACTGAGAGTTAAGTGTTAGAGTTTGCCAAATCCTATTCTTATTACACCTTTCCTGGTCCAATGCAAGCCTAGGATGAGACTTACCCGGTAATTCCTTAGTTTGTTTACCTAAGATCATAAGTGTAGGTAATAAAGGTTTATCCTTTATTGGGGTTTGAGTGTGCTTTCATCCCATCTTTGTGAGTTAGCCTGAGACTTACCCGGTAAAGGTTGATTCTATTCCCTTAGATGGTGTGTTGGTTTGAGGCTATAGTTCTTTATCTTAATTCCTAGAGACTTACCCGGTAATAGGAGTTACGGTTTTGGATTAGTGAGTAGTGAGACTTACCCGGTGATCTATTCCACTTTAGTAATACCTTCCCTATGCAAAAACCTCAGCTTTGTCCGCTTATCTTTAGATCTTGAGTTGGAACCACAACTAGATGCTTAATCCCTAGAATTGCATATTTCCTTTATTGAATTTATTCATCTTTGATTGTTTTAATTGCTTGTGGTTAGTGATTGCTAAAGCTTACCTAATCGGACTTTGTTTCACTAAGTCCCTGTGATCGACCCCTGGAATTTCTTGCTTTTTAATACGATTGACCCGTACACTGCGGGTTCGCATCCTTGTTTAAGCTTACACCTAGGGTTATAAATTTAAAGCTTGCACACACCGTTTGGAGCGAACAATCCACCAGCAGGCGCATGATGTGGAGCGACAGGAGAACGCCAGGATCTTATGTGATGTGTATAGCCAGCAGTTTGGGCGTCCCTTCAGCTCCGACTTCTTCCCAAATCCGCCACCTCCTTCATAGTGATCTTTATGGATGCTTTGAGCCACTGTACCACCATTAGTGAGTTTTCTTTATTTCTTTTCTTTTCTTTATTTTTCTTGAACATTGAGGACAATGTGTATGTCAAGTATGGGGTGGGATGTGACTCTCGTTTGTAATAACTCGACACACTTGCTTGCTTTTAATTCCATGAACATTTGCATCTTTCATTTATTGTCACACGTTTCATAATTGCATTGCATTGAAAAGCTTTGAAAAACCGATAAAAATTTTGAAAATTTTGATAAATTATTGTGTTTTCAAGATTAGAGATGATTTCTATGATGAATCTACTTGTGGAAGGAGTTTTTGATGACATTTGTATGCTTGAATTGAATTATGAATTGTGAAGAGATTGAGTATGTTGTTTATCCTTTCTTGCAAGTTTCATAATGTGAAAGTTTTATCTAAATCATATTGAGAAATGAAGGTTGAAATCACAATATAAGTTGTTATACTTCTTTATGAGATGATTAAGGCACCTCAATTTTCTTACTTCTTTCTTTGATCATTTAGCCCCTCAATAAAAATATTTGCCTCCTTTACCTATCCGGGATTTAGGAAGAGTTGATTTTGGCATTTTGATGTGGGAGGGCCATGAAAGCAATTGTTTGAATTCAAAGTGTGGGAAAATAGGTTTGGGGAAGTCAATCATGATGATGAGTAACTCGGAACCATTCACATATCCGAGTGTTTGTGTCTTGCCAAAGTCGGATTGAGCGATATTCCTAGGCTTCGGTTTTTTTGTGCACCGATGTCCATATTGAGAAACGCCAATCTCCTAGGCTTCGGTGTGGGAAAATATGGTATGTGCATCAAGGGTTTGAGACATCTCGAAATTGAGAAATGCCAATCTCCTAGGCTTCGGTTTTTGTGCACCGATGTCCATATTTCCAAAAGTAAAGTCAAAAAATTATGTGCAAAAAGTATAGAGCAAAGCTCTAAATTGGTGGTTAGTTCAATTAGTGAAAAGAAAAGAGTTTGTGTTGCTCCTTTTTCCCGGATGCATACACCACATTCCCTTATAAGTTTCCGCACCCTTTTCATATTCTTGACCTTACTTGAAAGTCCTTGAGATCGTAAGAATTTTATTTGACTTGGTGATCTAAATTGTTTGCCCAGGTTTGATTTTGACAATGCTTGAAGGTTATGATGTTTGTCTTAAAGTTTAGGCAATTTATGATGTTTCCTTTGCTTTGCATATTTTGGTTTATTTTATGAATGTTTTCAAGGATGAATGAAGCAAGATTTGAGAATGATCTATTGATTAGAAGCACAGTACCAAAAAGATTGTTTTGTTTGTTTTGCATTCATATTTCATTCCACCTTATGTTCTAAGCTTTTGAAATCCTTGCTTGGGGAGAAGCAAGCGACAAGTATGGGGTATTTTGATAGCATGAAATATGACTATATTTTAGGCACTTGTTTTGATTGTTTTTACCTCTTAGATGTGTACATGGATATGAGTTTGAAGCATTTATGAGCACATTCACTTATTTTGTCGATATAGAGATCTACACAAGCTTTGTTATGTTTATAGGTGAATAAAGGCTTGAATTGGAGCTTAATGCGGGAGGATAGGAGTATTTGATCATGCTAGATCTCAAGGAGATGTTTTGGAGAAGCTAAGGAAGGAGCATGATTGAAGAAGTTTGCAAAACAAAGGCTTTCACGAAGGCCGGAGAGTTCCACGACCAAAACCACGACCGTGGTTATGCGTTGAGTTCGTGGAGAGTGATTTTGGAGCACATCAGAGGATTGAACGCCCTAAACCACGGCCGTGGAACGTTGCACTAGGCCGTGATTTCCATGACGATGTGACGTGTCATATTTGCCACGTCAGCGACGGTTATTGGGCTTTTCTCGTAACCCTTTTTCGCCCTATAAGAAGGCTTGAGAAGGGAGTTTTGAGGACGTTCGCTTAGGGCTTCATTTTACCTTCGCTTACAGTTCCGCGCTTAGGGTTGATAGGAAGGATTGGAGAGTTCGGATCGTGGCTTGAGAAAGACGCAATTATAAAGATTGTGTACTGCGAGATTTTATTAGGGTTTGCCTTTGGAGACGGATTGACACTCTGTTCTTCGTTGTTCCTTAATATTGTTGTGATGATTTCTATTTCATATTCTGAATTCATTAAACACGATACATTGTTGTTCGGATTTGAGATTGATTTTGATTGTTAATTGAGTTTTCGAGGGTTTTTACCTTTTTCTCTTCTTAATTTGATATTTGATTCAATGACTATGATTATTGGATAAAACCATTTCGAAATTCTAAAGTGAAGGGTTGATAGTTGTGGCTTAGATGATGATAGATCGATCGTAAACAGATTGGACCCTGAGAGTGTGAGAAACCTCGTCGACAACCTTTTCTACGGGCTGTTCTTGAAAACCACGGCCGTGATTGTTCAAGATCTAGATGTGATTTTCTCTGTTTTACGACCTTTGCTTTTGCTTTGATCCAAAGTTAAAGATTTGCTTTAACCTAGCATTGGCTTAGCTTTCCTAGGTAGTAGTGAGACTCAACATCCTCTATTTCGGTTTCGAGTGTCACAACCTTAACCGTTTTAGCTTATCTTTGATTCCCTTGGGTTTGGGCATGGGTATTTGAGAGTAATTCTTATCCTTAGATCCTTTCTATACTGCAGCCTCAACAACCTTTATAGAGAGAGCCTTTGGGTAAGACATATAGGGTTTTGGAACTTCACCGTACTCAACCTTACATTAGTTATACCTTTGCAATCTCGACTCCGTCCTTATATCTATAGAATATCTTGAATCGATTGCCACAATTGGATAATTGGATCTTTAGGATTGATGTTTTCTCAATATTTGCAAAGCTTCTATACTTTACTTGCTCTATAATTTGTGAACCGAATTTGATCCCCCAAATCCCTAAGTTCGATACTCTTGAATTCTTGCTTTACTACGCGGATCCGTACACTGCGGGTTCACTTGCTTTGATTTCAGTTTTATAATTTAAAACTTATTTGTACGCACACTTTGAGGCGAACAAGGTTCAAAGTCACCACTTGGCATTAACTCTAAGTTATGCTAGATCCATCCTAGCATGATATTAAAAATTAACATAACTAGATCGAGGGGAAAGAATACTCATACGACGTCAAAAGACGGAAGTCGTTCAACGGATGTCGACTTGGACTCGTTAGGCCTTTATCGGGGCGCTTCCGAACCTAGCACCAAACAAAACAAATTTAGCTTATAAGCTAAATTTGAACGAAATAATGAACATATATAATCTTAGGAAAACCCCTCTTCTAAAACCCAAGTTAAAAACCGTAAATATAATATTCCGGACAAATTGTATAACATCATAAACTCAAAGTATAACTTGTTTTCAAAGCCAAGGTTAATACCCACAATAAAATCTTTGCCATAAACCGAGATTAATCCAATAAAGGCATAATATGTAGTATATACAAATATAAGAATATCTCCCTAATTGAAACCCGAGTTTAAAATAGACAAATACATTTTTAGGGTAAAGATGAACAAATTCATAAACTTGGGTCATATTCTGAAAATGTAAATAAGGGCCATAATTTGTAATTTTCCAGCAAAGGATATAAATGCAAAATTCCAAAATGTGGGTAAAATATGTAAATATATAAAGCTGGGTACATTTCGTAATTAAACAAAAATTGAGTGGCCCCGATTTGAAATAGTGAAGCATAGTACCAAAAAGATTGTTTTGTTTGTTTTGCATTCATATTTCATTCCACCTTATGTTCTAAGCTTTTGAAATCCTTGCTTGGGGACAAGCAAGCGACAAGTATGGGGTATTTTGATAGCATGAAATATGACTATATTTTAGGCACTTGTTTTGATTGTTTTTACCTCTTAGATGTGTACATGGATATGAGTTTGAAGCATTTATGAGCACATTCACTTATTTTGTCGATATAGAGATCTACACAAGCTTTGTTATGTTTTTAAGTGAATAAAGGCTTGAATTGGAGCTTAATGCGGGAGGATAGGAGTATTTGATCATGCTAGATCTCAAGGAGATGTTTTGGAGAAGCTAAGGAAGGAGCATGATTGAAGAAGTTTGCAAAACAAAGGCTTTCACGAAGGCCGGAGAGTTCCACGACCAAAACCACGACCGTGGTTATGCGTTGAGTTCGTGGAGAGTGATTTTGGAGCACATCAGAGGATTGAACGCCCTAAACCACGGCCGTGGAACGTTGCACTAGGCTGTGATTTCCATATGGTTGTGGAGCTGAGGAAAAAGGAAATAGAGAGGTGAGTGAGAGAGTAGGGAGCAGGTGAGACCAGGAGTCGGGCTAGATAGCTTGGGGGGGGGGGAGAGATTGACGTTGCAGCTGGCGATCACTGGTAGCCTAGGGCGGCCAAGCTGGCAAGGTAGGGCTGCCAAAGAATAAGTGTACACTCTAGGAAGGAAAAAAACGAAAAACAAAATGTAGGGAGAAAGGGAAATAAAATATGATAAAATAACTCGATCAAAAGCGTTTGGAACGGGATTATGGGATCGGAGAATTTTTTCGAACTTTCCTCGTAAAATAAAATACGGAAAATATATGCGGATTTAATATATAAATAAACTCGTAAAATTTAATTTACGACGTAAAAATACTCGTAACAATATTTAAGATATAAAAATATCGATAAATCCGGAAAAATAAATATCGCAACGCTCCTAAAATTTAGGGCGTTACATCAGATCCCCCTAAAAACTGGTTTCGTCTCAAACTTGCCACACACCGAACTTCTCAGTCCCTAAGGCCTAGGTATAAACTCTCAAACAAAGAAGGCTAGACCTTCTAATCTATATATACGAACTGCTCACACCACCAACGCAATATACATAGCCGGTCATAAAACACATTCACACACGGGGCACAAAACCACATATAGCATCACATACATATACACAACTCACTTAAGGGAAGAACTGGGTCTAACCCATCGATTCTATTGATGCTACTAGCTCAACGTAAAACTCAACCAAAGATACTATCCTCCGACTCCCTATTAGCCTCATTGGTTCTACGACGCCACTAACTCATCAAGACCGGTAAAACTTCTCGAGTCAGACATGTACTTCCTAGATTGATACACTGAAACACCAGGTGAACGCTCTCTACTCTTAGCAGCGATGTCAACTTTTAAGACACTTCTCCAATTCGCGCTAAGATCTCAAAAAGGTCAATATATCAGAACTCAACTTCCTTCTCGGTTTCGATGCAGCACCTCCATTATTTTCCCTTTGGTTTCTCTCTATGATAGAAGGTCGAACTTCCAATTTACACTGTTGGCTTTCGTTCTTGTCAAACCAAACTTTAATCTTATGTTTTCTTCAATTCTTGTTGCAAATTCCATGTAATGAAAGAAGTAATTCACCTCGCTCCTACTAGCGCGACATGTATGCTATTATTTTTCCATCCCATTCAACACTTCGTTGTCATCCGGAGTAGGTTACCATAATGGTGTTACTTGGAGAATCTCTTCACAAATCCGGTAATGACCAACATATCCAAGAAAGCTTGTAACTTCTTCCATGTCCTTTGAGGGTTATCATTCTGAGATGACTTGTCATACAACTTCTCTCTTCTTTCAAGGTAGATCAAAATATATCTTATCCGGGCATTATTAAGCCCATATGGAATCACTAAAACTCGTAGTGACCATGGTTGTCCAGAATTCCGTATTTGCACTATCCGAGTCTCGAATTCTCAATTGGTGGCATCCAGACCTTAAATTATTCTTAGAAGAGACTACCAACCCTTGCAACCGATCGAGTAGATCATCCGTTCGTTGTAAGAAATATTTGTCTCTCACCATTATCTTGTTCGACTCACGGTAATCGATGTTCAAATGGAGAGAATTATCTGTTTTTTTCACAACAATTTTGGTGTTCTCATAATAACTTCAATCAAAAGTTCAAGATATAATTAAACATGAGATTCAAAAATCAAGAGCTCAAGATAACATTCGGAGTTCCCAATAGCATTTCACAAATTTCTAGTGAAATCTTATCAATAAGTTCTTGCAATTGCTCCTTCACTTGTTTCCACAACACATGTCTATGCACAAGTGTCATTCCATACAACACCTTAGATATCGGGATTGAATCAAGCTCGACCTAGTGGATTAATCCACATTATGACGTATTGGAATCCATGATATCTCGGTTTTTGTCTTTTCCTCTTTTGTCACATAACGTAGGACCTACACAACCTTGTCTTAAAACTGTACAAGTGGTCATGACACAATTGATCTACCTCGATCTATTGAGGTGATGACTTTAAGACTTGTGTATTGTTCCATCTTCAGCCACGACTGTGTCTGTTCTCTTTCAAGGATCCTTCTTTTCTTTAATCCGTATTGTTCCATCCTTTTTCACCTTGAAGGCCTGGCCGTAATAACCTTTTAAGAACCCATATTTATGTGTTCCATAAGCATCTTAACTATAGGGCATAACCACGTCTTATTACAAATCGATCTTATCTTCTTCGCTCTCCCGGTCATCCCAACATATTGGGGGAGTTCTTCGTATTCCACCTAAGCTTGCATCATTCCTTCGAGTACGTGTAGAACTACTTCATTTCCTTATGTAACATCAATCCGACCGTAGAGGTTCTAACCTCAATATTTCATATGCTTCTTGTACATCTCATATCGACATCATACTTCAAGACTTCAGTCTTCTCTTACTCTGGTTGGTCACCATATACATCTCTCGGTATCCCATAAACAACTCCATAACCGTACCAGTATGCCCTGTGGAAAACGCTAGAACAAATTCCCCATCCAACATCACTGAAATATCCAACTCATTACTTCTCAAGTGCTAACGTCATAAGCTCTAAGCTTGTGGTGTTACTCTAATCCAGGTTCCTCGTCTCACTCCATCACTACCATAGCTTCTCTGTAGGAGTCAAGAAAGCTTTGACTCAGCTTTTGCTCGCGAAAACATAGCATCCCTATCATTAGTACCAACATACCATGCATCCTCTTTATGTATTCCCCTTCTTCGTACAACAATCATAAAAGCCTCACTTTTCTTGATATACATCTTTATTGCCGACCTTAAACCACCACGAATATTCTACGCCCTTGTTACCCCTCTTCATGATCCCATCATCTTGGTTACTCTTCCCTTCCACACTCATTCATAGACCACCCGCTCATGCGCATTCTTGGCTGTCACCAATTAGCTTATAACTGACCTTCTCCAATGTTAATGACTTACCATTCTTCTATATTTCCATGTTACCATTCTCATGAAAGCTACCCTCCTCGAGGTACTCTACCTTAAACTCCGTTAGTTCCTTCTTCATTCCATGCTTCCTTTTCTTTATAAGGTAACTATATCTTCCTTGCCTTGTTGTTTCATATAACTCCATTTCAAAGGCTTAACCATTCTTCCTTGATGTCTTTCAAGTGCACCTTCCTAAATATTATAGCCCTAGCTAGCATCCACTCGCGGTTCCTCTTGGTTGGTACCTTAAGTCACTCGATTAAAGCTCCTCGTTTCGTCTTTCATCTTCTTGTGATCATCATTTATACATACTTCCTCCTTCTTGGTGTTTCTCAACTTTATCATTATAACGGAAACCGGCCAACTCCACGTGAATCCCCACCATGCCCTTCTTCTCATAACTCTAGTAATGTTAACACTTCACTTGTTGGTACCTTGTAAGCTTAACTTACGGTATCTTAAATCTTTTGTGATTGATTCATCCACGCCTCTCATCTCAACTCCCATGTCTAGGAGCGCCTAGGGAAAAGTTTTACGTCTTAAGGGAATACCACTTCTACCCTTGCTAGTAGGTACTTCTCATCCTCTCGATACGCGTCTTTGGTTTATTATCACGCCACTTGGAAGAATCTTAAGTTCGTTGTCTCAAATTCGCTTCATTGATGTCCATCATTGCTTTTTCGGAACCACTCCCATAACTTCATGCCATTTCCTTTCTTGTATAGCTTTAATCTCGATTTTGCTTAAGTTGACTCAAAGTTCCCTTCTATTTGTTCGTCCTTGCAGCTAATGTCCTCTTTATCCTGTAAACGGTTTCTTTGACGTCCCCCAAAAGGAGTCTGATGAATCGTCAGGGTGTTTGCTAGAACATGATGCTCAACTCGTACTCGAGCATACTCATCATATATATATATATATATATATATATATATATATATATATATATATATATTATCCTAATCCTAAAAAGGCGTTGTCCAAGGGCGATGATCGCTTCCTATCATCTTAACTATAAGGTCCACTACTACTAATATAATACTAGCATACCATATGTATATGCATATAACTATATATATAAGTCCTATGTTCACATTACTACTAATATATCACATCCATAAATCCGATACAACAATACAAGGTCCAAACCTGTACTATAGTCCACATATATTAACTATACATATAAATCAAGTCATCATGCAACTACAATCCACATATACTATACATATCTACATATCTACACACACACACATATATATATATATATATATCTCAAAATCCAATTAACTAAGATGCCGAGATCCGCGGAAGGAGTGGTGGTCCGTACATTTTACCCCGACTGACTATGCTCGTGATTTTGAAAATGGAAAATCATTTTAAACTTAGAACTCTTGAGGGTTCTATTTCCCTCTATTCGGCCTTTAGAAGATTGCGAGTGCCATTGTTGTCAACCTAGGGCTCTGATACCACTTTTGTAACACCCCGAATCCGCAAGACTCGGGATGCCATGGGTTGGGACCTCACAATGGGTCCCGACCCTTAGCTTGACAAAAATTTTACCGGATCTTGCAACAAGGCACAAATAAAGGTCAAAACCGAAATACATTTTTATGCAATGAAAAGAAAAACCCGAAAGAATACAACAAAGGACTTCAGCCGAAAATACAACCCCAAAGACTAAATGTCATACAACATACAATAAATACAATACTCAAACTCGATTCCACCCAAAACCCAATCCTAAAATGTACAGAACCCCGGCTGCCCACTCTTTCGGATCTTTCGGCCGCGATCCTAACCTGCGATGCAATCTACAACAGTTGGTATAAAACCGTTAGCTCATATTCGAAGCATTAGAATCAATGGGAAAGGCACAAACACAAGTAAATCATCATAAACACACAACATTCTCAAAGCACACAATTCCGTTTTATTATCTTTTTATTATTACGTCATATCCCGTTCTAATTCAACTTTGTTTTGTGACACGAGACACTGTGGTCCTGCCTCGGTCCCTACTTACCGGCATGGAACGGTACAGATGCATCCGACCGTCTAACCAGCATGGGTTAGTCGCCAAGAACCTCCTAGACTCTCGCAAGAGCTAGGCAGATGATGTCACCGCCCGTTATCATACACTTGTACCAAAATAATATAAAGTCGGTGGTCCTATTACCGGTTTAGGTTTTATAAAAGATAAGGAAAAAACACACACCACCAAACACACATCAATTCTAATACAAGGAATACGAGCTAAGTAAGTCCGGAGACTTACCTCGTCACCACACTCAACTCACGACACTCTGGCTACCTTAGGGAGGAAGCCCGAAACCTGCTCACAAGAAGATAACTATATCAACAACAACCCACTCACAATAGAAGTCTTTGACTTCTATACAAATGATCTACACAAGACCATTTGATTCTCAATTCTAGGACCGCGTCCTAGAATCCCTCATGCTCACATCACACTCAACACAAGCTAGAAGTCCTAAGACTTCTAAACCCTCGGATCAAGATCATAACTCACAACGCAACTAGGATAAGCCAAATCTAAACTCCAAAATCCCACAAGATCATACAACCCACCTCGAGCCTCAAAACGCTCACAAGATCAACCATATAACTTAAAGCCTTATATCAACCTCACAAGATAACCAACACCTCAAGCTTAGAATCAACATCAATCCATCAAACAAGATCAAATCCTCAAAACTCACTTAAGGTTCAAAGCCACTACTTGGCATTAACTCTAAGTTATGTTAAATCCATCCTAGCATAAAATAGATTGAGGCGAAATAATACTCACACGACGTTAAAAGACGGAAGTCGTTCAACGGATGTCGACTTGGACTCGTAAGGCCTTTATCGGGGTGCTTCCAAACCTAGCACCAAACTAAACAAATTTAGCTTATAAGCTAAATTTTAACGGAATAATGAACATATATAATCTAAGGAAAACTCCACTTCTAATACCCAAGTTAAAAACTGTAAATATAATATTCCGGGCAAATTGTATAACATCATAAACTCAAGGTATAACTCGTTTTCAAAGCCAAGGTTAATACCCACAATAAAATCTTTGCCATAAACCGAGATTAATCCAAAAAAGGCATAATATGTAGTATATACAAATATTAGAATATCTCCCTTATTGAAACCCGAGTTTAAAATCGACAAATACATTTTTAGGGCAAAGATGAACAAATTCATAAACTTGGGTCATATTCTGAAAATGTAAATAAGTGTCATAATCTGTAATTTTCCAACAAAGGATATAAATACGAAATTCCAAAATGTGGGTAAAATATGTAAATATATAAAGCTGGGTACATTCTGTAATTAAACAAAAATTAAGGGGCCCCGATTTGACATAGTAAAAAAGTACCTTCTTCAACCTCTGAACACGTAAGAGAGTGAGCCGTGCGAACGGCAACATAGGGCTGCGTGGAACCGACGGCGAGGCGAGGCAGGGCCGGCGATGGGGGCTCCGATGACGGAAGAGGGACAAACCGGCAGTGGTCGTGGCTCCGGCCAGGGTTCCAGGAGGTAGGACACAACGACGTTTGGCTCCGGCTTCGGCGAAGCAAGGTAGACGGTCCCTGCGTGTGGTTGTGATGGCTCCGATGGCATGGGGACGACGACAGCACGCCGGTGGTGGCGAGTATGAGGGAAGGTGGTGGTGAGATAAAGAGCGTTCCAAGGGAGTGGGAGAGAGGCATTGGTGCGGCGCCTGGCGTTTCCCCAGTTGCAGCGGGGTTCGATAGGAGCGGTCATTACAACATAGATTGTGAGAGAATGGAGAGACGCGAGAGACTGCAGTGGAGAGGGGGAGAAAGATCAGATTGTCGCTGCGTGAGGATGGTGAAACCAAGAGGTTGCACATGGTTGTTGAGTTTAGGGAAAAGGAAACTGAGAGGTGAGTGAGAGAGTAGGGAGCAGGTGAGACCAGGAGTCGGGCTAGATAGCTTGGGCGGGGAGAGAGATTGGCGTTGCTGCTAGCAATCACTGGTAGCCTAGGGCGGCCAAGCTGGCAAGGTAGGGCTGCCAAAGAATAAGTGTACACGCCAGGAAAGAAAAAAAAAAGAAAAATAAAATTTAGGGAGAAAGAGAAATAAAATATGATTAAATAACTCGATCAAAAGCGTTCGGAACGAGATTATCAGATCAGAGAATTTTTCCGAACTTTCCTCGTAATATAAAATACAAGATATATATGCGGATCTAATATATAAATAAACTCGCAACAATTATACTTTGAAGTACAAAAATCCTTCTTGCAATTTATTCCGAGATTATATGATAATTTAAACATAGTAATTATATATATATATATATATATATATATATATATATATATATATATATATATATATATATATATATATATATATACCCGCATAATTTAATTTACGACGTAAATATACTCGTAAAAATATTTAAACTATAAAAATATCGATAAATCCAGAAAAATAAATATCGCTACGCTCCTAAAATTATGGGCGTTACAATCAATTCTTGATGATGAAAATTTATGGCAAACTTGCATTGATGTTTGTAATGTTTTAAAGGTTTTTAGTGATATAATTAATGTCATGAGTTACGTTTACACCCCAACTTCTTGTAGCTTTTTAGAAATAGCTTACCAGACTTTTTAAACAGGTACAACTTATCCAACACTTATAAGTTCTATCAATGACATGAAATTGAAATGGCTAAAATATTACAAGGATATTCCCTTGATTTATCTTATAACCGGCGTTTTTTATCCTAGACTTAAATTTGATTGTATTTTTAATTTGTTGGTTGTTTATTAAGATTGTTTGGGTTTAGATTCTAACAACATTTCTATCATTGTTCATAATGTTTTTTATAGAAATTTAAAATTTGATTTCTTCATTTCAAACAAGTGCTAGATCTTCCTCTACCGCATTTAATTCTACTCCTTACACCATTTTCTTCTTCTTTATCTTTGAAGCTCCACCTTGATTATATATTTGTATAGGTGATGATGATGGAAGACTTAAACACAAATGAAGTGATTTTATACACTAACAATTTATTGATTATATATCGAGTTGCTTGGTTTGGTTTAGTGGTTTGTTTAGAATGTGTGCAGGTCTTGAAACGCATTTCAAGGGATCTTTGAAGGCCTTGAAATCGAATGCAAGGACATACAAGGTGTTTAGAGTGATTTAAGAAGGAGGCCTTGAAAGATCATAAGTCAAGACCCGCCAAGGCTCTTGAAATTCTAATAAGAACAAAGCACGCTGAAGGAATTCAAATTCAACAAACTAAATCTACCAAGCGGAAAAGAAGATCTTCTAAAAAGATATGCACAAAGAAGAAGATATGTTCTAAGAAGATCTCAACCGACCAAGGAAGATTTGATTCAAAACAGGATCTTTCAACAATCCTCAACCGAAAGCACAAAGATCTTCTCTCAAACGGAATTTAATATCTTCACTACAAATACAATAAGATTATGGACAAGAGAGATCAACGTGTTTCAAGGAGATGAAGATGGTAGAAGATCTATAACATCTACTTGATCTCAACCACGAAGCGATTTTCATGGAGAAGATGAATCATCCTCAAATGGTCATCTTCCCAACGGCTAGAAGACCTCTCCATAGAAGTCTATCAATGAAGATGTCGATTGAAGAACAAGAGAGTAGCTTACACGGAAACATCTAAAGTCTTCAAGCGATCCAAAACATCTTCATTCAATCAAACATTTTTTCTTTCTCTCTTTTACTTAAAGCGTTATCCCCTAGAGAGAGATAAACCTCGAGAGCTCCATTGGTGTATCTAAAAAGTGTTATACTAGAGTGTGTGTTACCCTGCGAAGTAACTAGGCTATTATAGCAAGGTGAAGAGTAGGAGCTAGATCGTAGCATTGGCTAGAGTGAGAGAAGATGGGGATTTCTTCTAGTTTGTATCTAGGACTCTTTTAAGCTGATAGTAGATAGTTAGATCCTACAGCTATACCCTGGGACGAAGAGTAGGCTATTTAGAGCCGAACTTCGTAAACATATCCTCGTGTTCTTTTACATTCCGCACTTTATCTGATTTATTGTGACTAACTTTGTTTTGCAGGTGAACAAAGTCAAGGTCCTTGTAATCAGTTTCAAAGCCCTTGAAATCAAAGTGTGTCACAAAGAGCTGAGATCAACATCAAGGCCTTTGTAACAAGTTTCAAAGCCTTGAGATAGGTTTTTGCGAAAAGTTCTCATACTCTATTCAACTCTCCTTCTAGAGTATCTTTTATCCTTTATATTCACCTAACGGTTTTTCAATTGTTATCAGAGCTAGACTCATGTATATTGATTTAACCATCAGTTAGACTAATCATAAATCCTGTAGATGATGAAGGATTTGCTCAAGGAAGATCCTCATCTCGACCACCACTTTTTTGTGGTAACAACTTTTCCCATTGGAGAGCACTCATGCGTATGTTCATTACTGAACAGGACATGGAACTATGGAGCATAATTCAGAATGACCCCAAAGTCCCAACTATGATAGTTGAAGGTGTCCAAGTCCCAAAGAAGGAAGTTGACTTCACACAAGCTGACATGGACAGTGTGTCAAAGAACTACAAAGCTATGAACCTACTCTACTGCGGATTAGATGCAAACAAATTCAACCGTATCTCATCATGCAAGAGTACAAAGAAAATATGGGACATACTTGTTGTTACATACGAAGGAACAAGTCAAGTCAAGGAAACAAATATTAGCATCTTCCTCACACAATATGACCTATTCAAGATGAATCTAAATGAACCAATCAAAGAAATGTTCACAACATTCACTGAGATCGTAAACAACCTAGATTCACTAGGAAAGGTTTTCACGAATGAAGAAAAAGTTAGGAAGGTTCTAAGGAGCTTACCTAAAGCAAAATGGGGACCAAAGATGACTGCCATTGAAGAAGCTCAAAATCTCTCAACTCTCCCTCTTGATGACCTCCTTGGAAAACTCATCACACACGAAATAGTTCTTGGTGAAGAAGATGGAGAGCTCCCATCTAGCACTAAGAATCTGGCATTAAAATTGAGGAAGGACGAGTTACCATCTGAAGAGGAAGACAGTGATGATGATGATGAAGAAGAAGATGCAATTGCCATGATCTCTAAGGGTCTCGTGAGAATTCTCAAGATAAAGAAACAATCTGCAAACAATAGAGAATATCCACGAACATCAAAACCCCGAGGTAAGTTTCTAACTCTAACAAGAAAACTAAAGTGCTGACTTTTTTTTAATGTGGTGAAATAGATCATCTCGTTAAGGACTGTCCACAAAAGAAGAGGACCAACTTCAAAAAAAAATGATCGAAAGAAGAAAGCTATGGTAGCTTCATGGAGTGATTCAGATTCCTCATATGAATCAGAAGACGAAAAAGAACAAGCAAACCTATGTTTTATGGCCGATCATAAAGAAGATTTAAAACTCTATGTTGATAATGTGGTAAGTACCATCATGTCTCAACCTGAATTTGACCTAAAACAATTCCTTAAAGACATCATTATATGTGACAAAGAACATAGAATAAGGATAAATTCTACAAAATAAAAGCTTCTTGAACAAGAAAAACAACTAAGTGAGATATGTCTGGAGATTGAAAATCTTAACACAGAGAAGGTAGACCTTGATGACAATATCAAGGCCTTGGAATCGGAAAATACGATTCTCAAGGACAACCTCTCCTCTCTTCATCGAAACTATATCGATCTAGAGAAAGAGAAAGTTGATCTAACTTTGACGTGTCAAGACCAGAAGGCTACACTTGTTAAATTCACTCGTTCAAAAGCTAATCTTGAAAGTGTAACACCCCGAATCCGCGGGACTCGGGATGCTATGGGTGTTGGGACCTCACAATGGGTCCCGACCCTTAGCCTGACAACAATTTCACTGGATCTTACAACAAGACACAAATAAAGGCAAAACCGAAATTCATTTTAATGCACTTATATAAATCCCAAAAGAAAACAACGAAAGACTTCAGCCGAGATACAACGCTAAGACAACCGCCATACACGCGACATACATAATACCCTAAAAAAAATACATAAAAACAACCCCCAAAACCCATCCTAAAATGTACGGACCCCGGCTGCCCACTCTTCCGGATCTCTCGGCCGCGCCCCTAACCTGCAAGGCAACTACAACAATATCGGTATAAAACCGTTAGCTAGCATTCAAGGCATTAGAATCATGGTATTGGCACACCCACACACATAAGGCATCATAAACACACAACATGTTCCAAAACACACAATCTGGTTTATTATCTTTTTATTATTAGGTCATATCCCGTTCTAATTCAACTTCTTTTGTGACACGAGAATCTTAAAGATCTCGCCCTTGTCCCCTTTCACCATACGGGTTTGTACTTGATGCGGATCAGCATCACCCGATGGGCTGGTCGCAAGGCACCTCCCAGTCATCCCCATTTTGGACTGGACAAGCGGTCACCGCCTGTTATCATACACTTGGGCCAAATATAAACATATAAAGTCGGTGGTCCTATTACCGGTTTAGATGTTATAACATAAGCAATAAACACACACATAAACAATAAACACACACCACCAAACACGCATTGAAACTAATACAGAGAATACGAGCTAAGTAAGTCCGAAGACTTACCTTACCCAAAGCTAAACCTGCTAAATCCCGTACTCAATTTCCCGCAGGAATGTAACTCAACGCCTGATCAGACAACGCACACAATCAATAACTAACCAACAAGCTAGAAGCCCGAGGGCTTCTAGTCTCCCAAACCTATACGAGGTCACAACCCTAGCATGCTAGGTCCAACTCCTAATCCCGAAGATCATCCTATGATCGTACCGAAATATCACAATACTCATAATCCATCCAACAATTATATACGGTTCAAGGCCACTACTTGGCATTTCCACTAAGTTATGCTAGATCCAACCTAGCATGATACTAAAACTAAACGTAACTAGATCGAGGAAGAAGGTAACTCACATGACGTCAAAAGATGGAAGTCGATCGACGGATGTCAAACTTCGACTCGTTCGGCCTTTACGGGGTCGTTTCCGTACCTAGCATCAAAACTAAACAAATTTAGCTCGTACGCTAACTTTGGACATACTACATAGAATATATAAACTATAAGAATACCCCCCGAGATTCAAATCCGAGTTTAAAATCTTAAAAACTTCCCGGGAAATTTATACAATTTTTGAAACTTGATCATAACCCGGAATCACGACTTGAACCGTAAACCCAATTTTGAAATCCAAAAATATATATTCCGGCAACCTATACAACCTCATAAACCCAAGGAAAACTTGCTTTTAAAACCGAGGATAACAAAACCATTCAACCGTTTTCCGAAGCAAAATATATCGTTCCAAAGCTGTGGATTATATTCAATAAATATTTCCTTGTGCATTTTTTGAAAATTATCTCAACAGGGGGCCTAACTGCAACAATTCAGAAATATGGGTCAAATTTGTAATAACAAAACACTGGGCACATTTTGTAATTAACACAAAACTGAGGGGCCCGATTTAAATATGAACAAGGGTTTCTTTAACCCTTTGCAGGCTATGCCGCACACGCAGGAAATGAGGAACGAGCAGGAGGCGGCAAGCAGGGGAGGCTTCCCCGGTGGCAGGCTTGGCGGCGGAAGGCCGACAGTGCGGGATGCGTGGCTCCAAGACCGGTGGTGGCGACGGCGGCAGTTTCCGGTTGTGGCGTCTCTCACTGGCGGCTGCAGGTAGGTCTGCGATTTCGACAACAGGTAGGCAGAGAAGACGGGGAAGGAGGCGTTAACAACGGTGGTGCTCGTTGCAGCTCTTGCTCCGGTGGGGTGTCAGCCAGTAGGCCGGAGAAGGTGGCCGGTGGTTGCAATGGGTCGCAGGACGAAGCAAGGCTTCAGACTTCTCTTTACTACGGTTGAGAGTGAAGTGAGGAGAGGAGATGTGTGGGTGAGAAATGAAAAGTAGCGTGAGAGAGGGAGGAGGTTCTGAGATACCATCACATGAGAGGTGAGGAGGGTGAGGGGTCGAAGCTGACCGGGGTTGAGGGGTCGGCTAGGAGACGTAGACGTAGGCAGCAGGGGGCTCAGGTCTAGGACAGATAGCTGCTAGCGTGGGCGGCATTCATAATGAGGAAGAAGACCAGCCAGGGAAGGTAACGCATAAGAAAGAAAATGAAGAGAGTAAAATAAATTTATAACTAAATATATAAATAATTATATAAAGAAGGTTCATTGAAATAACTCGATCGAAAACTATCGGAATAGGATTTCCGGAACGGAAAACTTTTCCATAAAAAATATACTGAAAAGGAATATCTACACAATATATAACCGTGAAATATAGTTTTCCATGTAGAAATTGTTCTCATAATATTTTCGATGTTGATAAAATAATTTAAATACGGATAATATGTAGATATAATATATACATATATATAATCCTGTAAAATTTAATTTACGACGTCATATACCCGGAAAGATAAAATCGAAAATGCGCCTAAAAATTGGGGCGTTACATCAGATCCCCCTAAAAACAAGTTTTGTCCCGAAACTTGCCACACACCAACTTCTCGGTCCCTAAGGCCGAGGTATAAACTCACAACTAGGAAGACTTAGACCTTCTAATCTACATACACAACTGCTCCAACCACCATCACAATATATATAACCGGTCATAAAACACATTCCTTCACAGGGCACAAACAACTTATAACATCACACATATACAACTCAACTAAGGGAAGAACTAGTCTAACCCGTCGATTCTATCGAAACTACTAGCTCGGCATAAAACTCAACCAAATATACTATCCTCCTCCTCGTTAGCCTCGTCGGTCCTTCATCTGCCACTAGATCATCATGTCTGACGTCATGTCTCGAAGTCATGTATGCACTCTCTCGGTAGATACACAGGAAACACCAGGTGAACACCCACTACTCTCGGCGCCTACGCCAACCGGTAAGCCACTTTCCTTACCCTGCGCTAAGATCTCAAAAAGGTCGATATATCAGAATTCAACTTCCTTCTCGGATCTTTCTCAATGTAGCATTTCCATTATTTCCCTTTGATTTCTCTATCAAAGAATATTGAGCTTCCAATTTACACTGTTGGCTTTGGTCTTTGTCAAACCAAACTTTGATGTTATGTTTCCTCAATTCTTGTTGCAATTCCAAGTAAAGAATGAAGTACTTTACTTTATACTACTACTATTAACCAGACACTTATGCTATTATTTTTGCATCACTCCGCAATACTCGATCAGACCTTGTCTTGAAGAATCACTTGTGCACTTCAAACTCATAATACCTCAAGGTAAGTTAATACAGTTGCACCAATGAATCCCTTCTTAACTCTCAGCAACTCTACTTTCGATTCTTTGTCACATTCAGTACTTCATTATCATCCGGAGTAGGTTACCATAATTGGTGTTATACAACTTCTATCTTCACATATCTGGTAAAGCTCAGCACATCAAAGAAAACTTGTAACCTCTTCCACATCTTTCGGGGTTTGTCATCCCGAGATAACTTGTCATACATCTCTCTTTTTCAAGAGTAGATCCAAAATATCTCATTCGGGCATCAGTAAGCCCATATGGAATAACTACAACTCGTAGTGACTCTGATTGGTTCAAAATGCCGTACTTGCAATATCTCATACTCGAATTCTCAATTGGTGACAATCAGACCTTAAATCATTCTCATAAGAAACTACCGACCCTGGTAACCGATCGAGTAGATCATCCATTCGTTGTAAGGAATACTTGTCCTTCGACTTACAGTAATCGATGTTCAATCGGAGAGAATTGTGTGTCTTTCTCACACCAATTCTGGTGCTCCCATAATAACTTCAAATCAAGAGTTTAAGATCTATTTTCATATGAACTTCAAATCAAGAGTTCAAGATAACTTCTTTTCTTCTCTATGGCGGTGCATTGATTCTAATGAAACTTTATCAACAAGTCCTTGCAATTGCTCCTTTGATTGCATCCTCAATTCGAGTATCCGTATGGGTATCATTTATTGATGTCTTTTGTATGGCACCTTAGAAATGGGAGTTGAGCCCAAATCAATCTTAGCGGTAAAATTCACATTCCGATGCATTGGAATCCATTCTATCTCGGGTTCTATCTTTTCTCTACCCATCACATATCGTAATAACCGACACAACCTGGTCCTAACACTTGACAAGTGATCCACCCTAATCTGCTGGGGTGACGTCTTTCAACCCGTGTATTGCTCCCTCTGTAGCTACTATGTTCACCGTGCTCTTTCAAAGATCCTTCATCTACAGATTTCGAGAGACTTGTTCTAATTTCCCGATTCTTGAAGCCTTGGTTAAACAATACTTCACCTTAATCCCTCTTCTCACTTCAAAGGAATGATGATAGTAACATCTTTTGATCTCGCGCATGTGTTCAGTCACAAAGGTCTTAACTACAAGACTCGATCATACCTTATACCAACTCGATACAATCTTCCTTGCTTTCTATGACATCCCAACATATGGGAGGATCTCTTCGTATTCTACATCAACTTCCATTGTAGACATCCTTTCTTCAAGTAGGCGTACAAATTTACACTACATTTTCTTATGTAGCGTCAAACTGACCGTAGAGACTTTAATCACAATCTTTCATGTACTTCTTGTACATCTCTTATCGACAACAACTTCAAAACTTCGTTCTTCTCTTACTCTTGTTGGTAACTTAAGTCTTTCGATCCACGCCCCTTGTTTCATCTTTCATCTTTTGAAGATCATCACCCACACACACTTTCTCCTTCTTAACATTGCTTAGTCTCATCACCACGACGGAAAACGATTGACTCCGCAAGGTAATTCTACTATGTGAACTTTTGCCATGTAATCCTCCTCATAACTCTCGTATTTCTGAAGAAGTCTCCCGCTTAAGCTCTCACAAAAACCGTCACTTCACTTTCTAGTTCTTCTGTAAGCTTAACTTACGCATCTCATGAATCTTCGTATTAGTTCGACCACACTTCACACTCTGACTCCCATGCGTAGGATCATCTAGGAAAAACTTCACGTCTCAAGGAAATACCACTTCTACCCTTACTAGTATGCACTCCTTTCCTTCCCGCTCCGCGTCTTTAGTTATCCATGCGTCGTCTTGAAGAATCATAATTTCGTTGTCTCGACTTCACTTCATTGTTACTCATCATCGCTTTCTCGGAACCACTCCCACAACTTCAGATTGCTTCCCTATTTGTATATCTTCCATCTCAGTTTTGCTTATGTTGACTCGAGGTTCTCTTCTCTTTGTTTGTCCTTGTGATTAACATCATCTCTAGTCTTCATATGGCTGCTTAGATGCTCTCTAAGGAGTCTAAGGAATCATCGGGGTGCTCACTAAAACGTGATGTTCAACTCGATACTTAAGCATTTTCATCTTCGTGGTGACACTATCCTAAGCCAAAAGGCATTGTTCAAGGTGCGATGATAGCTTTTTATCATCCTAACTATAAGGTCCAAAACCATATGCTATTATATATCCTAGTACATGCATATGACTATATAAGTCCTATGTCCACATTGCTATAACCAACATATCACATCCAAGCAAAACTATTACAACAAAACAAGGTCACAACACTTTATGATATCATCATGCCACATGTACAAACTCATATCAATATAAAAATCATGCCATCATTTTCACATAACAAGCCCATCATGCATAACTATAATCCACATAAAATAATATTCCAACAACATCCTAGGCCCACGATAAATATCTACATAACTACACATATCTATCTATATATATATATATACTAAAAATCCAATAAACTATGGTGTCGAGGTCCACGGAAGGAGTGGTGGTCCGTACATTCTACCCCGACTCATGCATGTGATTTTGAAAACGAAAACTCAGAACCCGCGGGGTTCTGTTTATTCCTTATTCGGCCTTTAGAAGATTGCGAGTGCCATTGTTGTCAACCTAGGGCTCTGATACCACTTTTGTAACACCCCGAATCCGCGGGACTCGGGATGCTACGGGTGTTGGGACCTCACAATGGGTCCCGACCCTTAGCCTGACAACAATTTCACTGGATCTTACAACGAGACACAAATAAAGGCAAAACTGAAATTCATTTTAATGCACTGATATGAATCCCAAAAGAAAACAACGAAAGACTTCAGCCGAGATACAACGCTAAGACAACCGCCATACACGCGACATACATAATACCCTAAAAAAAATACATAAAAGCAACCCCCAAAACCCATCCTAAAATGTACGGACCCCGGCTGCCCACTCTTCCGGATCTCTCGGCCGCGCCCCTAACCTGCAAGGCAACTACAACAATATCGGTATAAAACCGTTAGCTAGCATTCAAGGCATTAGAATCATGGTATTGGCACACCCACACACATAAGGCATCATAAACACACAACATGTTCCAAAACACACAATCCGGTTCATTATCTTTTTATTATTAGGTCATATCCCGTTCTAATTCAACTTCTTTTGTGACACGAGAATTTTAAAGATCTCGCCCTTGTCCCCTTTCACCATACGGGTTTGTACTTGATGCGGATCAGCATCACCCGAAGGGCTGGTCGCAAGGCACCTCCCAGTCATCCCCATTTTGGACTGGACAAGCGGTCACCGCCCGTTATCATACACTTGGGCCAAATATAAACATATAAAGTCGGTGGTCCTATTACCGGTTTAGATGTTATAACATAAGCAATAAACACACACATAAACAATAAACACACACCACCAAACACGCATTGAAACTAATACAGAGAATACGAGCTAAGTAAGTCCGAAGACTTACCTGACCCAAAGCTAAACCCGCTAAATCCTGTACTCAATTTCCCGCAGAAATGTAACTCAACGCCTGATCAGACAACGCACACAATCAATAACTAACTAACAAGCTAGAAGCCCGAGGGCTTCTAGTCTCCCAAACCTATACGAGGTCACAACCCTAGCATGCTAGGTCCAACTCCTAATCCCGAAGATCATCCTATGATCGTACTGAAATATCACAATACTCATAATCCATCCAACAATTATATACGGTTCAAGGCCACTACTTGGCATTTCCACTAAGTTATGCTAGATCCAACCTAGCATGATACTAAAACTAAACGTAACTAGATCGAGGAAGAAGGTAACTCACATGACGTCAAAAGACGGAAGTCGATCGACGGATGTCAAACTTCGACTCGTTCGGCCTTTACGGGGTCGCTTCCGTACCTAGCATCAAAACTAAACAAATTTAGCTCGTACGCTAAATTTGGACATACTACATAGAATATATAAACTATAAGAATACCCCCCGAGATTCAAATCCGAGTTTAACATCTTAAAAACTTCCCGGGCAATTTATACAATTTTTGAAACTTGATCATAAACCGAAATCACGACTTGAACCGTAAACCCAATTTTGAAATCCAAAAATATATATTCCGGCAACCTATACAACCTCATAAACCCAAGGAAAACTTGCTTTTAAAACCGAGGATAACAAAACCATTCAACCGTTTTCCGAAGCAAAATATATCGTTCCAAAGCTGTGGATTATATTAAATAAATATTTCCTTGTGCATTTTCTGAAAATTATCTCAACAGGGGGGCTAATTGCAACAATCCAGAAATATGGGTAAAATTTGTAATAACAAAACATTGGGCACATTTTGTAATTAACACAAAACTGAGGGGCCCGATTTAAATATGAACAAGGGTTTCTTTAACCCTTTGCAGGCTATGCCGCACACGCAGGAAATGAGGAACGAGCAGGAGGTGGCAAGCAGGGGAGGCTTCCCCGGTGGCAGGCTTGGCGGCGGAAGGCCGACAGTGCGGGAGGCGTGGCTCCGGGACCGGTGGTGGCGACGGCGGCAGTTTCCGGTTGTGGCGTCTCTCACTGGCGGCTGCAGGTAGGTCTGCGATTTCGACAACAGGTAGGCAGAGAAGACGGGGAAGGAGGCGTTAACAAGGGTGGTGCTCGTTGCAGCTCTTGCTCCGGTGGGGTGTCAGCCAGTAGGCCGGAGAAGGTGGCCGGTGGTTGCAATGGGTCGCAGGGCGAAGCAAGGCTTCAGGCTTCTCTTTACTACGGTTGAGAGTGAAGTGAGGAGAGGAGATGTGTGGGTGAGAAATGAAAAGTAGCGTGAGAGAGGGAGGAGGTTCTGAGATACCATCACATGAGAGGTGAGGAGGGTGAGGGGTCGAAGCTGACCGAGGTTGAGGGGTCGGCTAGGAGACGTAGACGTAGGCAGCAGGGGGCTCAGGTCTAGGACAGATAGCTGCTAGCGTGGGCGGCATTCATAATGAGGAAGAAGACTAGCCAGGGAAGGTAACGCAGAAGAAAGAAAATGAAGAGAGTAAAATAAATAAATATATAAATATATATATAATTATATAAAGAAGGTTCATTGAAATAACTCGATCGAAAACTATCGGAATAGGATTTCCGGAACGGAAAACTTTTCCATAAAATAATATACTGAAAAGGAATATCTACACAATATATAACCGTAAAATATAGTTTTCCATGTAGAAATTGTTCTCATAATATTTTCGATGTTGATAAAATAATTTAAATACGGATAATATGTAGATATAATATATACATATATATAATCTTGTAAAATTTAATTTACAACGTCACATACCCGGAAAGATAAAATCGAAAACGCGCCTAAAAATTGGGGCGTTACAGAAAGAGTGATGGGTGAACAACAGTTTCACTTAGCAAAAATGGTATAGGTTATCATAGGAGCTGTCCTAGAAAACCAACTACCACTTTTGTCAAGGCTAAAGGAAGTATTCATATGCCCACATGTTTCTACTGTTGTAAAAAGGGTCATATAAAATCTATATGTCCATATAGAAGAAATGATCATTATATCATTAGAAACACTTATCCTCTATGTTTAAGGAAACATGTCAAACAAAATCTGGATTCCTAAAGGCACTAGACCACCAAACATGATCGAGCTTGAATATGGATCAAAATATGCCATTTGGTCGACCCGAAAAGGTTGATGTTTGTTATTTTGCAGGATATCACCAAGGTAAAGGAGCATAAATGAATATATGATAGTGGTTGCTCAAGACACATGAGTGGAAAAAGTTCACTATTCTCAGATTTAAAGAAGCAATCATTTGGAACCATTACGCTTGGTGATAAAGGAAAGTGTGACATTTTTGGCATTGGTAAAATATGTTATAATTCATCTAACTTTATTGATGATGTATTTCTTGCTGACGGTTTAAAGTATAATCTGCTTAGCATATCTCAAATATGTGATAAAGGCAATAAGGTTATGTTTGATTCAGAAAAATGTGAAGTTCAAGACAAAACGACGGGTGACATTGTGCTTACTGCTCTTAGATGTAACAATGTTTATTTTATGAGTACAAAACAAGTTTAAGGAACTAAGCTAAAATGCCTCAAGGCCTTGACTGATGATCCAAGGCTTTGACATAGAAGACTTGGTCATGTAAGCATGCATACAATGTAGAAGCTACTTTCAAAAGATTTGGTACGTGGCTTGCCGAACCTAAACTTCAAGATCTTAATGTAAATCAACGAGAAGATCACAATTCGGATGAAGATAAAGATCCAAAAGATCAAGAAAAGAATATCCAAGAAAAGATTCAAGATACCGGAGAATACCCTCAAGACATTGAAACACACCTTCAAGACCTTGAAACAAATACTGCGATGTCAGAACTCCGTTTCAAGGCCTTGAAACCCAAGTTCAAGACCCTGAGGTAGGATCCAAGGGCAATACACCAATGGTACCCGAATCTAGTCAAGCATTTGAGCCTCAATCTTCAGGATCTGTTCCATCTTACAAACGAAGGAAGTTTCAACACTCTTCATACCATCCACAAGAGAATGTGATCTCGGATCCAAACGCAGGAGTTCAAACTCGATCTAAAGTAAACAAACTGTAACACCCCGAATCCGCGGGACTCGGAGTGCCACATTGGGCTAGGATCTCACAATGGATCCTGACCCTAGCCTGACAACAAGTTCACTGGACCTTACAACATGGCATTGACAAATATAAAACAAATACATAAAACAGTGTAAATTGTACGACCCAAAGTAAACAACAACATAGCCGAGTACACAAAACAACATCCTCACACAGGAGGGTAAACAAGACATCATCCTCACGCAGGAGGGGAAGGGTAAACATCCCAAACTAACCGCCTAATGTACGAGAGTCCTCGGCCTGTCACCTTGCCAGATCACCCAGCAGCGCCTATCCTACAAATATCTACAACACGGTATAAAACCGTTAGCTAACCATCAATATATAAAGTAATGCATAAGCACAAGCACAAGTCATGAAAAATAAACACATAATCATGTTATCACACATTTACCCATTTTATTATCTTCATATAATAGTCATTCACTCAAAACGTATATATATATAGATGAAAATATGTGACACGAGGACCGATACATCCTCGCCTCCGAGAATGATAGCCATCTGGAGTGGAATCGGCAACACAACCCGTGTACCCTATGAGAGTGGTGTTGTGCCCTCCCCGTATACCAGGTCTGACCTTTCTCAAGAGAACCTCCTAGACTCCACGGCGGGATGAAGGGGAAAGGTTATCACAACTACACATACGGGGCAATCAATAAAACGTAGGTCGGTATATACGACATCATATGCTATCATAGCAAACATATAACGCACACACCACTCATGCAAACACCCAATATAAGGATGGTAGCTAAGTAAGTCCTACGGACTTACCTCAACCTCGTACAATCACAACCATGATCAACCTCCAATCCTGAAAGGGACACTGCCTAATAACAAGGCAGAAAGAGATATCAATACTCCTATTAATCAAAAAGGTCACACCTGGACCCAAGGGATCCATAAGGATCATAATAAATCTATAAGCCTCACAACCAACTAAACCTCAATATCTCAACATACCTCACAATTCCTCAAATCTCAAGGTAGTATCTAATCGACATTCCTCAATCTCAATTCTAATCCTAATTTAATTAATTAACCTTTAATTAAATAATTAAATTTCGCCAGAATATTGTTTTGCCCGCAGGCAATTTCTAAACCCACCTATCATCAGATTTCATCAAACAAACAACCCATAATCACCCGAATAATATAACGACCATAATGGAATTTCTAATTATCCATTTTGACAAGCCTAGAGTCAATTTAGGCCAAAACGCAGTACGGAAAACGAATAAATTCATAACTTATTCGTTACTAACCCGATTTACGATTTGAAAGAAGATTCGGAATCACAACGACGCAGGCTACGCATGGACAACATCAAATTCGTCGGAATCTGAGCGACGAAATCTGCCTTGTGACATATATGCTCGACCAGCTCTTCATCTGCTCGGAAATGCAGACACTCGGTACCCATATGAAGAGAATGAAGAGAGGAATCCAGAAACTCAAACGGAATTGAAATCGGATTAGAAACGGAGAGTAGATATGAGTTTGAAGGTTGAGAGAAATCAGAGCTTTTACGAGGAGACGTGAAAGGAAATGAATTAATAAAATATTTTCCGCTATTTATAGTGAAGATGATAATTATCCATTAGCGAAGTCGATAATTATCCTTTAACCGATCCAAAGGGGGGTCAAACCTCCTTTTCCAAACTTCTCGAGATTGGAATATTAAATCTGAAATATTAAATCTAGAAAATTGTAGGGATAATTATTTCACAACTGCCTCGGAAAACGTGTATTCCTAAGCCGTCTTTCTTAGCCGAAACGAAATAACGACTCTTTTGTCTGTTTTGTCTCTCCATGTTTCATATCTAGGACATATCCGATGTCCTGATCATTTCTCTCAACTGAATTTTTATTAATTGGAGCTCCCAAATGCTCCAAATAACACCGGAGGGTAAAAATAATTACCCGGGGAAAAAGTAAAAATTTCCCCGAACGTCCAAAATTACGCTAGGAACATAACGGTGGACTCATACTCATCACTTGCGAAATCTTCGCGAGTTATATGTCAATTACTATAAACGATTAAGTTAATCAACATTAATTAGAATTTGAAAATCCTATCTATTACATCACACTCGCCTTAAAAAAAGTTTCGTCCTGAAACTTGCAAAATTCCAAAGTCATCTCGGACCCATAAGCCGAGGTATAATTCTCACTCTCTCTAATGGAGGTATCACATCTCCGTTCAGAAGGTCATCACCTATAACAATCTAAAACCTCAATGTCACCATGGAGGAATCATCAACTCTAGAAAACAGGGCCATAACGCTACCCAAAGGCGTAGAGGAATCACGTCTCTCACACACCACATCACAAGGCATAGAGGAAGCACATCTCTAGCCAAAACATATCAAAGGCATAGAGGAAATACGTCTCTAGCAAACCATAAGCATATATATCGTATGGAGGAATCATATCTCCGTTGAAACTATGTCCATCAAGGTAGCATGGAGGAAAGAACCATCTCCAACTGAATCCTAATCACACTCAAATAGCATGGAGGAAAGAACCATCTCCAGCTATAAATATAAATCATGCTCAGATAGCGTGGAGGAAATAATCATCTCCGGCTATGACATACATTACGCTAGCACAACAAGATCTACTAAGATCATAAATCACATCACATCTAGTATGGAATAAACACATCAAGACATATAAGCACATAAGCACAACATTCATCAAGATATCACTAAGATCTACTCGTGCTCCCACAGATGGACCTGTCTCGACATAAACTCTGGATAGTTCCTCAAGATACTATCCTCAGTCTCTCATGTGGTCTCTTTAGGTCCTCACCTCGACCACTATGTCCTTAAAAATGGAAAAATCTTTCGAATGCAAGCGTCTCATATCTCATTCCAAGAATGTAACCAAATGTTCAACAAGGATGTGGTTCGGCTTAACCACTAGATCATCATAACTCACCAGGTGTCTCGAACCTGGTATATACTCCCTCTGTTGAGACATATGAACACTGGGTAAACACCCTTTAACCTCAAAGGCAAAGCTAAACATCATGCTGCCTTCACAATTCTGGTCAAGATCCCAAGTAAACCGACATATTGGAAACTCGGTTTTCCTTTTATGGCAACACATCTATTATTTCACAACAGAGATACTCTCCGCCGGTCATGAACTCTCACTTGAACTTTAGAGGTTGACGCCTCTCGTCTACATATGATATATGGCGACTCTATACAGCCAACATTCTTCCTCTAATCAGCGTTACTTGAAGTACAAAATCCTGAATCGGATCAGGTGTTATTCTACTAATACTGCTCGGTCAATTCTAGCATAAAGGTATACAACGTCTACATATGTATAATGCCTCATAGGGGGCATCCCAAAAGATGCACGTCAATCATTATCACATAATAAATCCATTAATGGAGGTAATCTAACCATCCATGTTTCCAGTTCAATACATAAGCTCATAACATATCTCAAGGGTTTGGATGGTCCTCTCTGACTGACCATCTATTTGGGGTCAAACGCAGTCATAAAGTGTAAACTCATCCCTCAAAGCAGTCTATATCTGGTGCCCAAAATCTCAAGGTAAAATGTCCATCTCGATCAGAGATGATCGTTCCCGGTACACCATGGAGTCTCACTATCTGTCTAGTGTACTCCTCAATTAATGCATTCGCTGGCCACTTCTCTCTAATAGGAACGAAACATGCCGGCTCCGTTAATCTGTCACCAACAATCCGGATACATAAAAATTCCCACTGGGCCTCAATGTCCTACCACTTCCACTACTGCACTGGTAGTGGATGGAGCTCATCTCTAGGTCGGAAATGTTCTATCTTGACCCGCTGACATGTCACACACTGTGTCACAAATCTGATTATATCAGTTTCCATCTTCTCCATCAATATTATCGTCTCACCTCGTGGTACCTCTTACTCGTACCTGAATGTACTAAGTAAGGTATACAATGAATGTACTGTAAAATTGTCTGTCTCACTCTGCATCAGCAGGTACACAAAAGCGGTCATGACTCTTCATCATTCCATCTACTCTCATGGAGAACCGTGGTGCCTCATTACGAGACATCATCTCTCCCATCTTCAACAAGGTCGGGCAGGTCCCCTACTTCTGTTGGACCTCATCCAACAAACCAGGTAGAACCTTTAAGACATAATTGGATATCCTCATCAAGGAACTGATTGTCCAACTCTAGCCAAGCTGGATCTCTCTAAAGTTGAGGTTGAACTGTCAGCCTCGCAGTTGTCTTCTCTTGAGGCGTCTTTCTATTCAAGTTGTTGGCGACAATGTTCAACTTCTTTGAATAGTATGGAATCTCTGGGTTAAAGTCTTGATCAACTCGAGTCCTTAATGCTGGTGGTTATTCAACTCCGCTTGTAACTCTAAATCAGGCGTCAGGTAGTTCTCCTCACACGTCTTCAATTGTAGACCAACATATCCATAACTCCATTCCTCTGTATTAACACGCGTCTTAAACTTAGCTGGGATATATCACCGTATATTATGGAATCCCCATAACCTTTAGACTATAACAAAATCGAAGCAGGGGTCAAATGTCTCCTCCACTCTTCAACGTTCTAGCATATTGCTTTGACCACACAATTCTGAGGGTCTTCCTCAGAAGACTCGTAAAGGGATACATATTCACAAAACCCTTCCACAAGCGTGGGTAGTAATCGGCTAAGCCGAGAAAACTACGCATTCCCTTAATGTTCATCAGTATCGTCCATCTTGCAACATACTAAATCCTCGTCAGATCAACCAAGATCCCACTGGCGGAGACAACATGGCCTAAGAAGGCTACCACTGGCATCCCACTCGTACTTAGAGAGCGTAGTATACAACCGTCTATCTCTCGACATCAGCGAAAATGTCCTCAGATGATCGGTCTGCTTCTCTCTACTACGAGAGTATATCGAAATATCATCAATGAAGACCACCACAAACTATTCAAAGAAGTCGACGAAAATACTATTCATCAACTCCATAAAGACTACTAAGGCATTCGTCAACCCAAATGACATCACTACATACTTGTAGTGCCCATAACGGGTATGAACTACTATCCTATGCACATCCTGCTCTCCCACCCTCAATTGGTGGTAATCTGAGCGCAAGGAAGTCTTGAAAAACACCATTGCTCCTTGAAGCTAATTCATCAGGTCGTCAATACGAGACATTTGATACACTAGGGCGAAGGAAGCTCGTCCTAGCCCACACTTCAATCCTTCAGTTACAACATCTCAACAAGCACCATATGATATGGGACTTCCCAATCAGTGTCGTATCACACTTTAACTTGATAACAATGTCCACACTCCGCTGAGGTGACAACTAGACGGTTCAGTAACACGTCTATAAGCTCATAAACCACTGGAATATCCTCCAACGTGGAACTATCTTCTTCACATCATAACATCAGAAAACATACACATAGTGACTTCCTCATGCACCTAACCACTGGAATATCCTCCAACGTGGAACTATCCTCCATGTTATTTCATATCTAGGACATATCCGATGTCCTGATCATTTCTCTCAACTGAATTTTTATTAATTGGAGCTCCCAAATGCTCCAAATAACACCGGAGGGTAAAAATAATTACCCGGGAAAAAGTAAAAATAGCCCCAAACGTCCAAAATTACGCTAGGAACATAACGGTGGGACTCATACTCATCACTTGCGAAATCTTCGCGAGTTATATGTCAATTACTTTAAACGATTAAGTTAATCAACATTAATTAGAATTCGGAAATCCTAGCTATTGTAGAACCTATGTGTATTCTCAGTGTTCGTATCTCTTATTGAGTCAAAGAATTATGTTCAAGCTCTCCAAGAACCCGACTGGATCATTGTTATGCAAAACGAACTAAATGAGTTTGAGAGAAACAAGGTTTGGACTCTTACTATAAGACCAAAACATCAATCCGTCATTGGCACGGAATAGGTTTTTCAAAACAAGTTGGATGAAAGCGGAAAAGTCAATCGAAATAAAGCACTAATTGTAGCACAAGGCTATAACCAAGAAGAAGGTATTGATTATGATGAGACTTTAGCTCTAGTCGTAAGATTAGAAGTCATACGTATGCTACTTGCATTTGCATCTTTCATGAGTATAAAACTATTTCGAATGGATGTAAAATGTGCTTTCCTAAATGGCTTCCTAGAAGAAGAAGTCTACATTGCTCAACCTCCTGGTTTTGAAAATGATGAATTTCCTGATCATGTATTTAAACTAGACAAAGCTCTTTATGGTCTTAAACAAGCGCCTCGAGCTTGGTATGAAAGATTGTCCAAGTATCTTCTTGAAAAAATTTCGAAAGAGGTTTGATTGATAAAACATTATTTATCAGAACCAGAGGCAACAATATATTAGTAGTACGAATCTATTTTGATGATATATTATTCGGTGATACTAATGATTTCTATGCAAGGAACTTTCAGATATCATGTGTAGGGAATTTGAAATGAGCTTAATGGGTAAGCTAAATTTCTTCCTTGGACTTCAAGTTACACAAGCAAAGAAAGGAATTTTTCTCAATCAAAGCAAGTATACCAAGGACTTGCTTAAGAAGTATAAGATGGGTCAATCTAAGGCCGCAAAGACTCCTATGAGTTTGACACTTTTTCTTGACCATGACAAAGATGGGAAAAGTGTAGTACAAAAGGAGTATCGAGGTATGATCGGTTCATTGTTGTATTTATCCGCTAGTCGACCTGACATTATGTTTAGCGTGTGCATGTGTGCAAGATTTCAAGTTGATCCTAAAGAGTCACACTTGATAGCTGTGAAAATAAATTTTCGGTATCTCAATGGCACTAAGGATCTAGGGTTATGGTACCCACGTCAAATCTCCTTTAACCTCGTTGGCTATACATATGTAGATTTTGCACGTTATAAGGTCGATAGGAAGAGCACTTCTAGATGTTGCCAATTCTTAGGGTCATCCCTAATCAGTTGGCAATCCAAGAAGCAAAAATTTGTTGCCTTATTCACAACTGAACCCGAATATATACAGGCGGGAGCCTATTGTGTGCAAATTCTATTGATAGCTCAATAACTTCGTGATCTTGGTTTTGATTTGAAAGGTATTCCCATAAAATGTGAGAATACTAGTGCTCATTCAATTACTAAAAATCCTGGGCAGCATTCAAAGACTAAGCATATCGATGTAAGGTATCACTTCATACGTGATCACGTTGAGAAAGGTGATGTTTCGATCTCTTTTATATCAGCTAACTTGCAGTTTGCAGATAGTTTTACCAAGCCCCTACCTGAAGATCAATTCCATTTTATTAGATTAGAGTTTGGTATGTTGAACAAGAAAGCATTAACGTATGGGGAGTAAATTATTTTATTTTATCCTTCGTATACAGCCCAATTGTCTTTTTAAAGGGGCTTGAAAGGCAATTCAAGGGCCTTGAAACGAGATTCAAGGGTAAATTAAAAACTACGGATCTATTTAAGTATTAATATTGTTTAGATATTTTAAATTCTTAAGTTGTTTTCTAAGTTTTTAAAATGTTTTTTTTCGTGTCACAATTGTTGAGATTTTATCGGAAATTTTTTTATCTTTAAAAGAGCTTGATCTTCTCAAAATCTTGTTTTTTTATTGTGTTCATTCTTGTAAAAGGCTAAAATCTCCTATATTTTTTATTTCTCATGTTTACAGAAACCCTTTTCAAAAATCCTTTGTTTTTTCTCCCAATATCATTTATGGCTCCCAGAAGTAAGAAATCTACTCCTCAGGCCTCATCTTCCAAAAACAAATATGCTCAGATCTCCTCTGCTGCAAAAGAAGAAACACTTTCTGAGGATTTGGAAATTTCTCAAACAACCGGACTTCCCACATCTTGGTTCATCAACTTTCAAGCCTCGGGATCTTGGCTCGATGGCTTTCACAATCGACCTCTTTGTATATGTGATTTGGTGGATATTGCATTTCTCGAAAAACTCCAGATCCCTTGCATAGACAGGCTTAAGAGCTCGCCACTCTGGAAAATATTAAACCCTGGAGATTTTGCCTTACCAAGGCTCACAAGGATGTTTTATGTCAATCTCGTCACAAAACGGGACAAATATCACCCTTGAATCTTCTGTAAAAGGTACCCCAATTTCTCTCACTTCTTTTGTCTTGAGTGAGATTTTAGGATTTCCTACGGATATTTCGTTTTCTCATCCCTCACGATCAGAAAGTGTTCAACTCGCTAAAGAGAATAGTCTAGTTCCCAATTCAACCTCACGCCAGCTTACTCATATTTCTTTAACCCTGACTCTATAATTGTTTTTACCATTCTGGTTCGGTGTGTTGTTCCTCGTGCATACTCAAGAGAGTTGTTGATTGATCATTCCTTGAAACTAATTCATCTGATTATGTGTGGGTTAGACATTGATGTACCTAATCTCATCCTTAACCATATGATACACTCTCTCAACTCTAAGCGAGCCATCCCTTTGACTTACGGAAATTTACTACCTAAGATCTTTGACTATTTCACAATTGATACATCCTCTAAAGACTGACAGCCAATTCCTGGCAAGATTGATGAGTCATGCTTAGAACGACTAGGAATTGAGAAGACTTTTGCTGAAGCATGGACTTTCAAAGGGAAATGAGCTATTCCATTGCCAACTCAAGAAGCTCCAACATCTTCTACTCTTTTCACTCCAAAAGGTGTGTACAAGCTTTAATATTTATAACCCCAGATATATGCCTGAACAATATGCGAACCCGCAGTGTACGGATTAATTGTAATAAAAGCAAATATTCAAGGGGTCGATCACAGGGACTATGGTGAAACAAAGATCGGTGATTCAGGTTGTCAATAAAACACAAGCAACAAGCAAAGCTTTCAAAGATGATGTAAGATTTAAGTAAAAGGGAATGCGGATTCTAGAGATTAAAGCATCTAGTTGTGGTTCCGACTCAAGATCTCAAAACATAACATGGAAAAAGTAGAGGTTTGCAAAGGGAAGGTTTTTCTAAGGTGGGAATAGATCACCGGGTAAGTCTTACTACTGAATATCGCAAACCAAAGATCCTCTCACCGGGTAAGTCTCAAGGTACTAAGGAAAGGAACTATAATCTCAAACCAACACACCACCCAAGGGAATAGAATCAACCTTTACCAGGTAAGTCTCAGGCTAACTCACAAAGATGGGATGAAGGCACACTCAAACCCCAATAAAGGATAAACCTTTATTACCTACACTCATGATCTTGGCTAAACAAACAAAGGAATCACCAGTTAAGTCTCATCCTAGGCTTGAGTTGAACCAGGGAAAGTATAACAAGGATAGGATTTGGCAAACAGAAACCTCAACTTAGATAAGGATAAGGAAAGGTCTCACCTCGTTCAGTTATATTCCATCCCGGCCGAGATGTTCAATGATTGACCGAGGTGTTCGTCGGTTAAGGTAAAGGCTCGAGCTTTCAGGGTGCACTACGGTTAAGATCATTCTATCATCGTCTTTCCCACAACTTTCAGCCAATCACCCTAAAATCGCATAAAGAACTTAGCCAATAATCATCATGATAACAAATTTATAAGAAAGGAATTAATATTCAAACAAGAAAACCTTAACACAAAGTCTCAATATATGAATGAATCAAACCAACAACAAACAACGTTCCTCAATCACAAATCAGAAAAGACAACAAAGCCAAACACACTAAGAAAATCTTACAAATTTCCTTCAAAGCCAACTTCAAACTTGATTCCTTCCTTCCTTGAACTTCAACCTTCAAAACTTCCTTTAACTTCCTTCAAACTTCCTTCAGAAAATGGGTGATCCGGAGATTATCCAAGGATGGATGAATTGCAGAAAATCCAACCCTTTATATAGGAGAATTATCTTCCAAAGATAAAATATCTTAAAAAGATAATTTCCTTAAAATATATCTCCATATCTTCCAAAATATATCAGCCAAAAAGGTATCTTCCTTCCAGAAATCCAGCCAAAAATATGTGATATTCACTTTCCAAAAATAGAAGATCTTAGCCAAAAATAAAGATCTTATATTCCGTCATCACTTCGCCTCGGTCTAGACACTCCTGAAGATCACCTCGGTCGAGTGGTATTGTAGTTGACCCATGTGAGTCTCAATTGAGAGTGAAACTCTTTAATTGGTCCAAAATCAATCTTCTAAATTATTTCCATGCTTCGTGAGATCTTCTTATAACTTTTCAATGCTCCAGAATGTAGCTCCAATGACTCCTTAGCTTCCTTAGCTCCATTTCGGTCCAAAATGCGCTATTTTCCCTACAATCACAACGAAACTTGGTGTAGACCTCGATTCTTACAAAGGTAAACAAAACAATAATATAATCAAAGAATATACATCCATACATGCAGATTTATTTAGATAAAACGTCTAAATAAATTCCAAAATATAGACTATAATACATGCTATCAAAATACCCCATACATGTAACTTGCTTGTCCCCAAGCAAGATCCAAATCTTAGATACAAGATAGAATGGATTATAAGTCATCAAAAAGATTAATAAAAAACATTTCAAAACATTTTGGTCGTGTGCTCCACTCATATATCACCCTAAGAGAATGCTTCATGGCAAATAAAATCAAAACATGATTTAAAAATTTTATAAATATATGAAAGTTGTTCATCTTTGCATAAAATCATAGAATGTATAATAAATCAAATTTATTGAAATCAATCATGTATAATCCAGTTTAAACCACCAAGTCAATCAATATACTCAAGGTCTGAAGGGATTTCCAAAAGAGGTCAAGAAACTTGTTAGGGTGGGATGTATATAGGGTAATGTGGTGCTAGAATCCGGGAATAGGGTCTTACTTCACTTTCTTTGAATCACAACATCTTCCATCAATAAGCTTTGTATAACACCCCGAATCCGTGGGACTCGGAGTGCCACATTGGGCTAGGATCTCACAATGGATCCTGACCCTAGCTTGACAACAAGTTCACTGGACCTTACAACATGGCACTGACAGATATAAAAACAAATACATAAAACCGTAGAAACTGTATAACCAAATGTAAACAACAACATAGCCGAGTATGAAACGACATCCTCACACAGGAGGGAAAACAAGACATCATCCTCACACAGGAGGGAAAACATAAACAACCCAAAAACCAACCACCTAATGTACGAGAGTCCTCGGCCTGTCACCCTGTCAGATCACCCAGGAGCGCCTATCCTCCAAACATCTACAACATGGTATGAAACCGTTAGCTAACCATACATATATAAGGTAATGCATAAGCACAAGCACAATCATGAAAGATAAACATATCAGCATGCCATCACACATTTACCCATTTATTATCTTTATATAATAACCATTCACTCAAAAACCGTATATATATAAATAGATGAAAGTATGTGGCACAAGGACCGATACATCCCCACCTCTGAGTGCAATGTCCAGCTGTACGAGTATCGGTCACACAATCCGTGTACCCTATGGGAGTGGATTGTGCCCTTCCTGTAAACCAGTCTGGCCCGACATTAGAGAAACTCCCAGACTCCACGGCGGGATGAAAAGGAAAGGTTATCACAGCCACGCAGTGGGGCAGTCAATAGAACATAGGTCGATAAAAATGACAACTCATGCTATCATAGCAAACATATAGAGCACACACCACTCATGCAAAAACCCAATATAGGGACGGTAGCAAACCATAAGCATATATATCGCATGGAGGAATCACATCTCCACTAAAACTATGTCCATCAAGGTAGCATGGAGGAAAGAACCATCTCCAGCTGAATCCTAATCACACTCAAATAGCATGGAGGAAAGAACCATCTCCAACTATAAATATAAATCATACTCAGATAGCGTGGAGGAAATAATCATCTCCAGCTATGACATACGACACTACGCTAGCACAACAGATCTACAAAGATCATAAATCACATCACAGCTAGCATGGAATAAACACATCAAGGCATATAAGCACATAAGCACAACATTCATCAAGTTAGCACTAAGATCTACTCGTGCTCCCACAGATGGACCTGTCTCGACATAAACTCTGGATAGTTTCTCAAGATACTATCCTCAGTCTCTCATGTGGTCTGTTTAGGTCCTCATCTCGACCACTACGTCCTTTAAAATGGAAAACTCTTTCGAATGCAAGGGTCTCATATCTCATTCCAGGAATGTAATCAAATGCTCAACAAGGATGTGGTTCGGCTTAACCACTAGATCATCATAACTCACTAGGTGTCTCGAACCTGGTATATACTCCCTCAGTTGAGACATATGAACACTGGGTAAACACCCTCTAGCCTCAAAGGCAAAGCTAAACATCATGCTGCCTTCACAATTCTTGTCAAGATCCCAAGTAAACCGACATATTGGAAACTCGGTTTCCCTTTTATGCCAACACATCTAACATTTCACAGCAGAGATACTCTCAGCCGGTCATGAACTCTCACTTGAACTTTAGAGGTCAACGCCTCTCGTCTACATATGATATATGGCGACACTATATAGCCAACATTCTTCCTCTAATCAGCGTTACTTGAAGTATAAAATCTTGAATCGGATCAGGTGTTATTCTACTAATACTGCTAGGTCAATTCTAGCATAAAGGTATACGGTGTCTACATATGTATAATGCCTCATAGGGGGCATCCCAAAAGATGCGCATCAATTATTATCACATAATAAATCAATTAATGGAGGTAATCTAACCATCCATGTTTCCAATCCAAGGCTCTACCCTGAGCTCTTCTAGTGTCTATGGCACTCCCACCAAGACCTCTATCTCTACTCTGTTTGGGAACGGATCCATGAGTAGGATGGAAATCTGGGATTCTCTTTTGTCCCTGTATCTACTGCTGAGGGGTCTTTTGACCACCTCCCGTCATATTGGCAGAAGAAGAACCCTGTCGTGATACAACTCAACCTTGCCTACAAAAGGCACCTTTATGACTTGGTCTACCATAGGTGAAGCAAATTACCGGCGGTTTCGGACAGTGTGGTCTTATGTGTCCAAGCTTCCAACAATTATAACAAGTTCTCTTCTCACCAGAAGTCCGTTTAGAACGGGGACTACTCAAACGTCCACAAGCCGGATTCTGCTTACCACTTGGAAGGCCTACCTCATCTTTTGCTAGTTCGACTCGTTGTTTCTTCTTTGATCCAAAAGCTTCAGTTGGTCCCACAAATGTTGGTAGATCCGGTGTAGGTCTAACCGCTATTACTGCCTCATATACTTGTCGCATATATTCTTGAAACTCGGATCTGCTTATCGAGACATGATCATTCTCTTCAAACTCGTTCTCTAGCATAGGCGAAACAACAACGGAAACTGGTCCCTCACTTGACGTTACCGGAGGAAGAGGGGGTGTACCCCTACCTCGTCCCACTATAGATACTACTCTAGTCTGAGCCATCTGTAGGATATACACACCTAAGCTAAGGCTATATATATGCCATATGTATATATATATATATATATATATATATGTGTGTGTGTGTGTATATATATATATAATACATCCACATAATCCATAATATACACATATATATATACATATCTACGCTGCAGAGATCCATGGCAGAGGTGACGACTTCTCGTACATTCTAACCCAAAACCACACTTAAAACCAAAAACGTTTTAAAACGTTAGACCCCTTTCGGGTTCTGTTTATTTTACCTATCAGACCTTATTGCAGGTAGCAAGTGCCATTGTTGTCAACCTAGGCTCTGATACCAACTCTATAACACCCCGAATCCGTGGGACTCGGAATGCCACATTGGGCTAGGATCTCACAATGGATCTTGGCCCTAGCCTGACAACAAGTTCACTGGATCTTACAACATGACACTGACAAATATAAATACAAATACATAAAACCGTATAAACTGTATAACCAAAGGTAAACAACAGCATAGCCGAGTATGAAACGACATCCTCACACAGGAGGGAAAATAAGACATCATCCTCACGCAGGAGGGAAAACATAAACAACCCCAAAACCAACCACCTAATGTACGAGAGTCCTCGGCCTGTCACCCTGTCAGATCACCTAGCAGCGCCTATCTTGCAAACATCTACAATACGGTATGAAACCGTTAGCTAACCATACATATATAAGGTAATGCATAAGCACAAGCACAATCATGAAAGATAAACACATCAGCATGCTATCACACATTTACCCATTTATTATCTTTATATAATAACCATTCACTCAAAAACCGTATAGATATAAATAGATGAAAGTATGTGACACGAGGACCGATACATCCCTGCCTCTGAGTGCAATGTCCAGCTGTACGAGTATTGGTGACACAATCCGTGTACCCTATGGGAGTGGATTGCGCCCTTCCTATAAACCAGTCTGGCCCGACATTAGAGAACCTCCCAGACTCTACGGCGGGATGAAAAGGAAAGGTTATCACAGCGACGCAGTGGGGCAGTCAATAGAACATAGGTCGATAAAAACGACAACTCATGCTATCATAGCAAACATATAAAACACACACCACTCATGCAAAAACCGAAAATAGGGATGGTAGCTAAGTAAGTCCTACGGACTTACCTCAACCTCGTACTCAGCTCAACCACAACAACCTCCAATCCTGAGAGAGGGCACTGCCTAATAACAAGGCATAAAGATATATCAAACTCTATTCATCAAAGGGGTCACACCTAGACCCAAAGGGATCCATGAGGATCATACTCAATCTATAAGCGTGACCACCACCTAAACTTCAATATCTCAGCATAACTCACAATTCATCAAATCTCAAGGTATTATTTAATCAACATTCCTCAATATCAATTCTAATCCTAATTTAATTAATTAACCTTTAATTAATTACTTAGATTCTGCCAAAATAACGTTTTGCCCGCAGGCAATTTCTAAACCCCCTGTCATCAGATTTCATCAAACAAACAACCCATAATCACCAGAATAATATAACGACCATAATGGAATTTAAAATTATCCATTTTGACAAGACTAAAGTCAATTTAGGCCAAATCGCAGTACGGAAAACGAATAAATTCATAAATTATTCGTTACTAACCCGATTGACGATCTGAAAGAAGATTCGGAATCACAGCGACGCAGGCTACGCATGGACAACATCAAATTCACCGGAATTTGAGCGATGGAACCTTCCTGGTGAAATATATGCTCGACCAACCCTTCATCTGCTCGGAAATGCAGAAACTCGGTACCGATATGAAGAGAATGAAGAGAGGAATCCAGAAACTCAAACGGAATTGAAATTCGATTAGAAACGGAGAGTAGATCTGAGTTTGAAGGTTAAGAGAAATCAAAGCTTTTACAAGGAAACGTGAAAAGAAATGAATTAATAAAGGATTTTCCGCTATTTATAGTGAAGACGATAATTATACTTTAGCAAAGTCGATAATTATCCTTTAACCGATCCAAAGGCGGGTCAAACCTCCTTCTCCAAACTTCTCGATATTGGAATATTAAATTTGGAATATTGTAGGGACAATTATTCTTCAACTGCCTCGGAAAATGTATATTCCTAAGCCGTCTTTCTTAGCCGTTAAGAAACGAAATAGCGACTGTTTTGGCCGTTTTGCCTCTCCATGTTATTTCATATCTAGAACATATCCGATGTTGTGATCATTTCTCTCAACTGCATTTTTATTAATTGGAGCTCTCAAATACTCCAAATAACACCAGAGGGTAAAAATAATTACCCGGGGAAAAAGTAAAAATTTTCCCAAACGTCCAAAATTACCTTAAGAACATAACGGTGGGACTCATACTCATCACTTCCGAAATCTTCGTGAGTTATTTGTTAATTACTATAAACGATTAAGTTAATCAACATTAATTAGAATTTGGAAATCCTAGCTATTACACTTTGCTTATTTTTACATTAATTTTTGCAATGCATGGACAAAGGTGCACAATAACCGAAGCCTAGGAGATCAACAATTGTTCGCTCCAAACGGTGTGTGCAAGCTTTAAATTTATAACCCTAGATGTAAGCTTAAAACAAGGATGCGAACCCGCAGTGTACAGGTCAATCGTAGTAAAAAGCAAGAAATTCCAGGTGTCAATCACAGGGACTTAGTGAAACAAAGTCCGATTAGGTAACCTTTGTAAATACTAACCACAAGCAATTAAAACAATCAAAGATGATAAAAGTCAATAAAGGAAATATGAAATTCTAGGGATTAAAGCATCTAGTTGTGGTTCCAACTCAAGATCTAAAGATAAGCGGACAAAGCTGAGGTTTTTGCATAGGGAAGGTATTTCTAAAGTGCATTAGATCACCGGGTAAGTCTCACTAATCACTAATCCCAAACCATAACTCCTATTACCGGGTAAGTCTCAAGGAATCAATATAAAGAATTATAACCTCAAACTAACACTCCAACTAAGGGAATAGAATCAACCTTTACCGGGTAAGTCTCAGGCTAACTCACAAAGATGGAATGAAAGCACACTCAAACCCCAATGAAGGATAAACCTTTATTACCTACACTTATGATCTTAGGTAAACAAACTAAGGAATTACCGGGTAACTCTCATCCTAGGCTTGCATTGAACCAGGAAAGGTGTAATAAGAATAGGATTTGGCAAACTCTAACACTTAACTCTCAGTTTAGGATAAGATAAGTCACCTCGGTCAGAAGAATTCCACCCCGACCGAGATGTTCATCGACTGAGCGAGATGTTTAGGGTTAAGGTAAAGACTCGAGCTTTCAGGGTCCTACTGTGATTAAGATCATTCTATCATTGTTTTTCCCACAACCTTCAGCCAATCACCCTAGAATCACACAAAGAGATTAGCCACTCATCATCATGAAAGTATTAATCAAGTATATGGGAAGAAAGAGAATAATTGAACAAGAAAACCTTAAGAGAAAGGCTTCAATAACTGAATCAATTATATAACCAACAAGTGTTCCTTGGATAGAAATCCAACAAGACAATGACAAAGAAGGGAATCTAAGATGATCTTACAAAAATCCTTCAAAAGCGATAAAAGGTATAGACTTTCTTCCTTCAACCTTCAAAAAGGTTCTTCAAATCTCCCAACTAGAGTATGGCTGCAACGGTGTATTAGGCGTAAGCGGATGTATGCAGGATGTCGGATTTGTGGGAAATCCGACCCGTTTTAATGGAAAATTACTCTCCAAAGATAAGATATCTTAGAAAGATCTCTTCCCATAAAAATAGGTAAAATATATGATCTAGTATATCTTCTTCCTTCCAAGAGCCAAGCCTAAAAATATAAGATCTCTTTCCAAAGATAAAATATCTCAGCCAAGAATAAAATATTCTCGCCGCGTCCCAGGTGTTCGCCTCGGTTGAGTCGACTCCTCTGGATCACCTCGGTCGAGGTGACTCTGTAGTCAACCAAGGTGAGTCATAACTGAATGTGAAATCTCTCAAATCTGGTCCAAAGCGAATCTTTAATCCATGGCTATGCTTCCTGGATGTTTCCTTATGTTCCTGAATGTAGCTCCAATGACTCCATAGCTCCTTTTGCTCCTTTTTGATGCAAAACGTGCCATTTTACCTACGATTATAACAAAACTAGGTGTAGACCTCGATTCCAATAAATAGATGAAATGGTAATATAATCACATATTATACATACAAACATGCAGATTATTGAAGATAAAACGTCTAAACAAACCCCAAAATATAGACCATAATTCATGCTATCAAAATACCCCATACTTAGCCCTTGCTTGTCCCCAAACAAGTTCCGCATATAAAAGGCAAGATAGAATGGATTATAAGTCAAGAAAATCAATGAAGAAGTCTTTCAAAAACATTTTATGGTGTGCTACAATCATAGATCACTCTAAGAGAATACTTCATGGAATTTAAAATCAATGTATGATCAAAACATTTTATAAATATAAGAAAGTTGTTCATCTTTGCATAAAATCATAGAATGCATAATAAATCATAATTATCGAAATTAATCATGTATAATCCAGTTTAAACCACTAAGTCAATCAACAAGCTCGAGGTCTCAAGGGCTTCCCAAAAGAAAGGTCAAGAAACGTGTGGCCTGGGGTAGGGATGTATAGAAGGTAATGTGGTGCTAGAATCCGGGAATATGATATCTCTTCACTTTACTTGAACTTCAACGTCCTCCACCAATAAGCTTTGCTTATTTCACACTTTTCCTTTTTTACTTTACTTTTTGGGATGCATGGACAGAGCTGCACAATAACCGAAGCTTGGGAGATTAGCAATCATCAATTTCTTGAGATGCATCAAACCCTTGATGCACATACCATGACCCGTTAGGAATATCGCTCAATCCGACTTTGGCAAGACACAAACACCCGGCTATGTGAATGGTGCCGAGTTACTCATCATCATGATTGACTTCCCAAAACCTATTTATTACTTTCTAACACTTTCACTTCCAGGCAACTTCTCAACTTTTACCTCACTTGCTTTCACCACTTTGCTTGCTTCCAAATTCCCGGATAGGTAAAGGGAGGCAAAAATGTATATGAGGGGCTAAGCATGATCAAGAAGAAGAAGAGAGAAGAATGAATTGCCTTGGTCTTTCCAGGAAGAAAGTGAGAGAACTCATCATGTGATGTCAACCTTCAAATTCAACATAATTTTGATAAAGACAAAGTATTAAACATGCTAAAAATTTCAAACAAAACATTTAACAACTTAAACATATCATAAAACCTTTCAAACCTATAAAGGTTTTAAAACCAGTCAACAAACAAAATCTTCACTAAGACCATATCCAGATAAGAAGCACAAAAATCATTTCGAAAACTTTCAGTTAAACCACCTCGGTCGAGATGTTCTAAGTCAACCGAGGTGAAGCACCTCGTTTGGCCAAAATCACTTCGGTCGAGGTCATAAATTTTTTTTTTTTGTTCTTTCCAGTTTTTGACGTTTTTCTCAATCAAATAACCTGTATGCATGTATGTAGTCTCAGATAAGCACGTAGAGCATAATAAGATCATAAATATCCATCAGAGTAGCATACAATCATCCATAGTCAAATAACATATCCGCATACCCCATACTTGGGACACATTGTCCCAATGGGTCAAATAAGTCTGGAAAATAGAATACTCACCAGACGTAGCTGAAGTGCTTGAAGTCCGATCCTCTACTCTTTCTTTGCAGTTTGGAAGCAAGAATCGTCGAAATCGATTGAAGAACGGGATAACGAGGTGAAACTGTGCCGCGGTCGAGAAGAAGGTAAGGAGAGGAGAGAGAATTCTTCAGCCCCTTTTATACCCTTTTCTGGAACTGTTGTCACCTCGGTCGAGATGGTCTCGACTGGACCGAGGTGGTACTGACCGAGGTGGATCTTCAGAAACCCTAATCGCCTCGGTTGCTCAAGAATCATCTCGGTCGAAGTGCTGTGACAGCAACCAAGATGTGCCTCAGTCAAACTCCGTCTTCTCAAATTCCCGATCTTCTGTCCTTCCAGTTGTGCTCATGGGTTGTATTCCTTCCTTAGATGTCACCTGTTGTCTGTCTAGGACGCCAAAACAAAACAAAGCAAAGCAAAAGCAAACTATCTAAGCTAGACTAGAAAAAGGGAAAAGAAAGCAATACCTTGGGTTGCCTCCGAAGAAGCGCTTGATTTAAGGTCGCTAGCTGGACCATACGGCATCTCTTAAACAAGGTGGGAGGTATCCTCACCCCATGCTTCACCTTCCTAATGGGGTGAGATAAGTAAGTCTATCAAACGCTCCAACAAGTGCAAGTGCTCATTGGATCCATAATGAAACTCTCCTGAAAAGGTTCCGGTTCCTAACTTTACCGGCAAATGGTAGGAGCTCCTGCGTACACACTTGTAAGGTTTGGTCCTCACCGAAATCCTACTGGTCTTCCTCTTTTTCCGTGGGACATAACTTAGTCTTTCGTCCCATCCTTTCCTTGATCGAGAAAACAGCTTCTCGAGAATCCTAGTAGCTTCCCCATCTTTAGCTTGGGGATGGTACAAGGTCCTTAGTATGCGAGGGACCCCATACTTGAACAAGAGACACTTCATCGCCTTAACGGTGTAGTGTTTGCAAACTCCACTCCTTATAATCCAAGGAGCATCTTCTTCTAACAATTTCAAGGGAGGTTTCATCTTGATATTAGGTGGTTCTTTCGGAAGAGACCTCCCACTCTCCGGTGCCTTCCTGAAAAATTCATAAATTTTAATAGGGAATTCAAATGAAGTAGGAGAATGTACCTTGTAAAGTTCTCCAAAGCTTGGGACAAGTTTCATGTTAGGTTGATAATCTACACACGAAATTCCTCCCAACTCAGCTGATCTTTCTTCCACCTTGACCATAGTCTCAGTAGTTTGGCCAAAGTTCTCTGCATCTTCCTCTTCCAATTCTACAGTTTTTTCTTCCACCTCGGCCGAGGTCTCAAAAGTTAGATCGAAATCTTCCACATCTTCCTCTCCCTCAAAAGCTTCAAGAGAGACTTCTGGTTTGACTGGAGGAATGCTTGAAACTTGCAGCACTTCCTTATGCTCCTCTTCCGGCTTAGCATAAGATAGGGTGCTTTCCTTGAGATCCTCCACCTTCTTCATCAACTTCTCCCATCTTGGTTCAAGAGAATCTTCAAGGGGTTGCTCACAAATCTTTTTAGGGACATTCAGTTCATCCCACATCGCAAGTTCATGCTTAATGGCCTCTTCTCTTTCCCTTTCATTATTGAACCAATAGAAGGAGTATTTCTCCTCCAAGTATTCATAATGGTCTGCCCTAGCACTTTGTCTTGCTATCCAGGCTGGATCAAATGTAGTCATCGGATATAATGAAAACTACAAAACTCATAGAAAGAGTGGTTAATAGAACAAGGGCAATATCCCCGAAAGACAACCGAAACCGGCTCGGTCTAGACCAAGTCCCCGGCAACGGCGCCAAAAACTTGTTCGCTCCAAACGGTGTGTGCAAGCTTTAAATTTATAACCCTAGATGTAAGCTTAAAAGAAGGATGCGAACCCGCAGTGTACGGGTCAATTGTAGTAAAAAGTAAGAAATTCCAAGGGTCGATCACAGGGACTTAGTGAAACAAAGTCCGATTAGGTAAGCTTTGTAAATACTAACCACAAGCAATTAAAACAATCAAAGATGATAAAAGTCAATAAAGGAAATATGCAATTCTAGGAATCAAAGCATCTAGTTGTGGTTCCAACTCAAGATCTAAAGATAAGCGGACAAAGCTGAGGTTTTTGCATAGGGAAGGTATTTCTAAAGTGGATTAGATCACCGGGTAAGTCTCACTAATCAGTAATCCCAAACCGTAACTCCTATTACCGGGTAAGTCTCAAGGAATCAAGATAAAGAATTATAACCTCAAACTAACACTCCAACTAAGGGAATAGAATCAACCTTTACCGGGTAGGTCTCAGGCTAACTCACAAAGATGGAATGAAAGCACACTCAAACCCCAATGAAGGATAAACCTTTATTACTTACACTTACGATCTTAGGTAAACAGACTAAGGAATTACCGGGTAAGTCTCATCCTAGGCTTGCATTGAACGAGGAAAGATTTAATAAGAATAGAATTTGGCAAACTCTAACACTTAACTCTCAGTTTCAGATCAGATAAGTCACCTCGGTCAAAAGAATTCCACCCGGCCGAGATGTTCATCGACTGAGCGAGATGCTTAGGGTTAAGGTAAAGACTCGAGCTTTCAGGGTCCTACTACGATTAAGATCATTCTATCATTGTTTTTCCCGCAACCTTCAACCAATCACCCTAGAACCACACAAAGAGATTAGCCACTCATCATCATGAAAATATTAATCAAGTATATGGGAAGAAAGAGAATAATTGAACAAGAAAACTATAAGAGAAAGGCTTCAATAACTGAATCAATTATATAACCAACAAGCATTCCTTAGATAGAAATCCAACAAGACAATGACAAAGAAGGGAATCTAAGATGATCTTACAAAAACCCTTCAAAAGCTATAAAAGTTATAGACTTTCTTCCTTCAACCTTCAAAAAGGTTCTTCAAATCTCTCAACCGGAGTATGGCTGCAGCGGTGTATTAGGCGTAAGCGGATGTATGCAGGATGTCGGATTTGTGGGAAATCCGACCCTTTTTATAGGAAAATTACTCTCCAAAGATAAAATATCTTAGAAAGATCTCTTCCCATAAAAATAGGTAAAATATATAATCTAGTATATCTTCTTCCTTCCAGGAGCCAAGCCCAAAAATATAAGATCTCTTTCCAAAGATAAAAGATCTCAGCCAAGAATAAAATATTCTCGCCGCGTCCCAGGTGTTCTCCTCGGTCGAGTCGAATCCTCTGGATCACCTCGGTCGAGGTGACTCTGTAGTCAACCAAGGTGAGTCATAACTGAATGTGAAATCTCTCAAATCTGGTCCAAAGCGAATCTTTAATCCATGGCTATGCTTCCTGGATGTTTCCTTATGTTCATGAATGTAGCTCCAATGACTCCATAGCTCCTTTTGCTCCTTTTTGATGCAAAACGTGCCATTTTACCTACGATTACAACAAAACTAGGTGTAGACCTCGATTCCCGCAAAGGTAGATGAAATGGTAATATAATCACATATTATACATACAAACATGAAGATTATTGAAGATAAAACGTCTAAACAAACCCCAAAATATAGACCATAATTCATGCTATCAACAATCATCAATTTCTCGAGATGCCTCAAACCCTTGATGCACATACCATGACCCGTTAGGACTATCGATCTATCCGACTTTGGCAAGACACAAACACCCGGCTATGTGAATGGTGCCGAGTTACTCATCATCAGGATCAACGTCCCCAAACCTAATTGTTTCTTTCTAACACTTTCAGCCAACATCTCAACTTCATTTTCACTTGCTTTTCTTCACTTGCTTCCAAATTCCCAAATAGGTAAAGGGAGGAAAATATGTATATGAGGGGCTAAAGCATGGTCAAGAAGAAGAAGAGAAGAGAATGAATTGCCTTAGTCATCCCAGGAAGAATGTGAGAGAACTCATAACGTGGTCAACCTTCAAATCCAAAATAATTTTGATAAAAACAAAGTATTAAACATGCTAAAACTTCAAACAAAGCATTTTGCAACTTAAAAATATCATAAAACCTTTCGAGCATATAAAGATTTCAAAACCATTCTGCAAACAGAATCATCATCGAGGTCATATCTAGAGAAGAAGCACAAAACGTTTCGAAAACTTTTCAGTTAAGAACCATCTCGGTCGAGGTGTTCTTGCATCATTTGAGGCGTTTAACCTCGATCGGCCATGAACCTCTCGGTCGAGGTCATAAAAAGAAAATTTCAAACCAGTTTTCGACGTTTTTCTCCAACAAAAACCTGTATGTATGCATGTAATGACAAATAAGAACATAAAGCCAAATAAAGCAAAATAAGATCATAAGATTCATACAAACCATAGTAGCACATAAATCACACAAATACATCAAATACCCCATTCTTGGGACACATTGTCCCAATGGGTCAAATATAAGTCTAAAATCAGAATACTCACCAGACCTAGCTGAACTACATAATAAATAAATAAGAAATCCATGAAGCTCTAATCCTCGTCAGCTGGCGGTGGTGGATGTGGAACGTAGGGATGCTGGGATGGATCAAAAGGATAGCCCATCATTTGTTGAAACTAGATCTCCATCATCTGACACTGATAATGCTGGCTCTCCTCTATACGATGCATCCATCCATCAGTGTGTCGGCGCTCATCAGCAAAGCGCTAGGACATGTCTACTGCATAGCCGCGTAGGAGTCAATCATATGATCAATTAGCTCATCAATCCATCGGTGAGCCTCGGGATCTCTACAGCGGCGGGATCTGCGCTGAGGTGGTGGTGGTGGTGCTGCTGCTCTCCCATCCTTTGTCTCCTCGTCATCAAGATCAACAACGGGAACACTAGGGCCACCGGTATCAGTACCGGTCTCCATGGCAGCTCCTCCATCATACCCCTCATCATCATCATCATCATCATCATCATCAGCAACAACTGCATCTCTAGAATCCTGCATATAAGGGAACTAAGCAGTAGACCAATACTGATGATCAAAAACAGAAAACTAGGATAACCACATAATGCCGTGTGGAGCTGTCATCTCCCATGGCATGGCAACGTAGGGCATGCCAAGGCCACGAGGAACCAGAATGCGTCGGGTGATCATCTCCTACAGTCCCAGCTGTTTCGCAGCCGCAACAAGTGTACAACTAGATAAGTCCAAGCCCATGGATGTGGCAATGTGGGTCACTAGCCCACCACAACAGATATCGCCCTTCGACTTCCCCTTGATCTTGTGCAAATCATCTGCCAGCATGGCAAAAAAGTCCGGCACGCCTCCAGTCACCATACTGAACAAACTCAACAGTTCCTCCTGTCGGACCTTCTCGGGCGTCTCAGTACGCACCAGAAGAGTCTCACTAAAAATCCTGTGAGCAAGGCGGAAGGCAAGATGGAAAATAATATGCTCCTGGGAATCTCCGGTCCGCCACCTGTCCCTATGGCTCGCCCTAGAAACTCCGAGCCACCGCTCGGGAATGAAATGTAATACCCGGAATTTTTCATTCCGTTTATTCTGTAGCAAACCGGATTTCGATCCGTTGAGCTCTATCTGTCTACTTAGTTAGACACAATATCTCAAATTTCATCATTTTATTTAACCTCACTTCACATAAAATGATAAGATTTTATATCAAACCCTAACCCACCAAACCCTAAATTATATTATGATATGTTCTTGACAAAGCCGTGACGTACTTTTGACGAGATCATGACGAGGCCGTGACGAGACCATGACAAAGCGGAGACGACGCCATGACAAAACCGCCTTGTGACAAGTTCACACAATAATTTCAGTCTAGGAACTGCCTTGTTGTTGCTGCTTTTCGCCCCAGCCCATGATGGCCCAGTTAACTCCAGCCCACAACGTGCAGCAAGGAGAGGATACGGCTGTTTGCTGAGTCCAGAACTTCAGCCCACTTTGTAACCAGCCATTAACTTCAGCCAACCGTTACTTTTGTGTGTAACATCTCTTAACCTAATTAATTTTCAGCCTAATCAACCCTAATTAACCTAACCTACCACCTACATGCGACAACTCTTCTGCACTTTCGTTTCTCTCACGCCGGAACAGAAAAACTAAGCGACAGACCATCCTGTGCTTTCGTTTCTCTCATGCCAGGGCCGGGAAGCACAGCAATAGCGCCACCGTCTCGGAACGAAGGACCATTCACAACCGAGCCTCCCTTCAGAACAGGAACGTCGGTAAGGTCTCCATCTATATCCCTCTCTCGCTTCTTCTCTAACTCCTATACACTGCTGAACCTTAACTTCTTTCGAACCCGGATCTTAGAACGGGACGTACCTTCTAGCCGTAACTGCTTCAGTCCTTTGACGAAAAAGATTTTGCTACTGCAACCTTCATTTGGACTCCATCTGCGTCGCCAATACCGAGCAGGACCGGAGAATCTCAGTAGCATCGAGTCCCTTCATTGCTGCAGACAGGTGAACCATCCTCCCGCTAAAAATCTGTTGGAGTTGGAATAGAGTCGGGTTTCCAGTTTATGATAGAATTGGAGACGTAAGTTGAAGAGTGATTCAATCCCTACTAATCAAAAGTACAAATTGTTGAGGATAGGTCCATTATATTGTATCCTGCAGTAGCTAGTAGGAGTCGAACTCAAAACCTTTTTTTTGAGTTCCATCCAGAAATATTATTATGAGTACCGAACTTAGGGATCAATTCTAATGTTTTAGATTAAGCATCCACCGTTGAAATTTTAATATGTGATAGATGGAAAGATGTAGTTGGGTGTATTAAAATTTGAGAGATAGTTAACGGTCAGATTAGAATTTAGAAGGTACAGAAGTAGAGCACATGAGCTGTTTTCCAACAGGGACGTCATTTTGGCTAAGTATAAAAATACTAGTTTTTACTCCAACTTAAAGAAGTTATGTAAGAGTTATGGTTGATTATTTTTTTGAGAGATTCTTGATCCTATGAGTAGTTTGGGTATCAGAAATAACTTTAAGAATTATTTTGGAATTTTTAGAAAATTATCCGAGCTTCATATTTAAAGCCGAAGTTAGACCTTATTGACCTTTCGGAAAATTGGAAAAGGTGTAAGTTGCTAATCTGTAACCAAACCCAGATTTAAGAGTTAGAATATGACTTTTGGTCTTAAAGAAGAGTTTAAAACTTAAACTATAGAAGTTTTGGAAGTTCCGGGGCGAAGGGTAAAATAGTCTTTTACCATAAATTAGCACTGTAATCTATTCAGTTGTAATAAGATCTACTAGCTTAGAAGTTTAGACTTCTAATTGCCTAGAAAGTGCGCTGATGCACTTACATCCTTTTGATAGGCAACTGAGTTGCTACAGCTACAAAGCGAGTTGGGTTTATAGAGAGTCGAGATTTATAACAGGTAAGTCCTTTGGGCTTACTTAGTTGACTTCTGAATATGAGTATGAGTAATAATAGTGGTGTGTGATTGAGATGTTTAGAATTATAGGTTGTAATAAATATTTACCGACCTATACTTGGCATAAGAGTAACGGGCGGTGGCATTCTGCTCAGTTAGCCTGAGGGCGCTGGGGGTTTCTTTAGGGACTAGTCCATGCTCGGTTTGTAGTGATGCTACCGGCGGAGGTAAGCTAGACCTACACCCAGTTGGATAAGGAACGGAGGAGAGAATTGTTAAGAGTTCTCGTGCCACAACTGTAAAATTGAATAAGATGAATCACCTAAGTAATAGATAATAATCGGTTGTGTGCCAGCATGATGTTTTTTTTTATTATCTTGAGTGTGTTTTTGCTGTTATTATTTCTGCTTATATTTGGATAGTTAGCTAACAGTTGTTATGTTGTGTAGATGTACCACAGGTTAGAGCAGATGCCGAGTGATCAGGATGGTAGTGGTCAGCCGGGGTGTCGTACTTTTTAGGGCGTGTTGCAGTTTTCTTGTTTGTGGGCTTTCCAGTTTGGATCTTGGTTTCTTTTTATCCGTTTTTGTTATCTTATGATTTCCGGCTATTATTTCTTCTGTTCATATTCATAATGTTGCTAAGACTTAATTTATGATTTCCGGTTTTTCCTTATTTGTGCCTTGTTGTAAGATCTTGTTAAGTTGTTGTCAAACTAAGGTCAGAACCCACTGTGAGGTCCTAACCAGTAACCTCCCGAGTTCCGAAAACTTGGGGTGTTACAACATGGTATCAAAGCTCTAGGTTGGCAACAATGGCACTCAAAATCTTCTAAAAGGTCAAATAAGTAAATAAACAGAACCCGAAAGGGGTCTGAGTTTTACAAAAGAATTTTGATTTTAAAATGCATGCATAGTCGGGTTGGGATAGAAAGTACGGATGACCACCACTACCTCCGCGGATCTCGGTATTCTTAGTATGATCACTATAGACTTTTCCTACTTATGATAGATTAGTTAGATTATAACTGTAGTTGTTATCTCTCGTGCAGATGGCACATACTAGGGCTACACCAGTGACTGGCCGAGGTAGGGGCCGTCCCCCTCTTCCTCCAGTTAGGCAGGATCGAGCTGATAGGACCCCTGCTGTTAGAGGGCGTGGTCGTGGAGGTAGACCTCCACTAGGGAGAGGTCGAGGACGAGTCCCTCGAGAAGATCCACCAGCAGCGAGCATGCCAGATGCTGCTGTAGAAGATGTAGCTGAGAGTGTAGGTCCCGAGGTCAGGAATGAGACCGCCACTAGGTCTGGAGCTCCGAGAGCACGTTCGACTGAGTCATGACGTGTTTCTATTGGAGCATCTGAGTACAGAGAGTACAAAGCATACGTTGAGCGTATGGAGGAGGCTGCTAGAGTAGAGAGACTTACCCAGGTACCACCGGTGGTACCGGCTAGGTCAGTTCAGGTGACACAGGGAGTATCTCAGGTGCCGGTTGTACCTGAGAGGAGAGTTAATGCTGATAGAGCTCTTGCGGGGTCTAGAGCACCAAGACCGGATGAGTGGTTGAAGGCTTTTAACTCTCAGAAAGTTCCCTCCTTCAGTGGAGAAATAGGGTTAGAGGTGGAGCACTGGATTGGGCAAGATAGAGACTGCCTTAGAGGCGATACGTTTCCGAGAGGATCGACAGGTGGATTTGGTGCAGACATGTTTCACGGAGGATGTTCATTCCTGGTGGCGGACCATTCGTAGCCGAGTCACCAGTTGGGAGCAGATGAGGAGCATTGTTAGAGAGAGGTATTGTCCTGTCTCGCTGAGGAGAGAGAGGTTTCATGATTTCATTGAGGCGGGATTTGAGGATATTCCGATTGCTGCTGCCATCAAGAAGTTTCAGAAGGAGTTGACCTTACTTGGACCAGCTGCACCTCCGGAAAAGCAGCATGTTTACCTCTTCTCCTAGAGATTGAGAGAGAGTACCCAATCCTACCTGGCAGGATTTCGCTGCGAGACTCTGTCTGACTATCAAGATAAGGCCTCAACATATGAGAGAGATAGACCAGTTTTGAGGAGAGCAATTCAGCCTGGTGGGCCGGATAAGCGGCAGAAGACAAGACATGCTAGTAGCAGTGTAGTAGTAGCAGGTTATGGGCAAGGACAGATTCAGGGGAGACCCAACTACCACCCCACAATTCAGACTTCCGGTAGAGATCGACAATGCTTTAATTGTGGTAGCCGTGATCATATTAAGACTGAATGCCAGAGGCCACCCACTACATGCTTCACTTGCGGGAAGTCGGGACACAGGGCTACTTTCTGCCGTCAAGGTAGAGCTCCTTCACAATAGGTATCTTCTCCTGCAAGTGCTGAGAGGAGTGGACATAGACCCCCTCAGTACCGAGCACCGAGTCAGCAGCAGCAGCAGCAGTACCGGGCTCCAGTGCACCCTGCCTCACACAGTATTGCACAGGGATCAGGCCGTGGCATGGGATGTGGTAGTACCATTGACACCAGAGGAGGCCCGTCGAGAGTGTTTGAGCTGAGGAGTACTGAGCAGCCAGCAGCACCTACGACCACAGGTACTATTTGGATCCATGACTTACTTGTGCGAGTTTTATTTGATACGGGTGCTACGCACTCATTTATATCACATGCATGCGTAGATAGGTTGTCCTTATCTAAAGTAGAGGGTGTACCTTTTGTGGTTGGTTTACCGGATGGGGGTAAGATTAGAGGATCCCGAGACATTTATGACTGCCCTATTCATCTGGGGGGCGGGATTGGTTGGTAAATTTTCTAGTCATGCCCTTAGCACATGAAGACATGATTTTGGGGATAGATTGGATGACTAGACATGGAGCAGTCTTAGACATTGGTAGGAGAACTGTGACTGTCGCCACTGAGGAGGGTCACAGAGAGATATTCCGAGATTGGGACCTCAGAAAGTCTGGCACAATTATCAGCGCAGTGAGAGCAGCGAGACTGATAGCACAGGGTTGCGAGGCCTTCTGGTGTTATGCCATGAATGAGCGCAAGAGCGTGACAGTAGAGGAGATACCAGTTGCATGCAAGTTACAGAGGTATTCAATGACGACCTGCCAGGGCTACCTCCACAGAGGAGTGTTGATTTCAGCATTGAGTTAGAGCCGGGCACGAGACCGATCTCGAAGGCCCCGTACCGTATGGCACTGATAGAGCTGCTTGAGCTGAAGAAGCAGTTAGAAGAGTTAGTAGAGAAGGGCTTCATATGCCCTAGTGTTTCTCCCTGGGGAGCACCAGTGTTATTTGTGAGGAAGAAGGATGGATCGATGAGGTTGTGCATTGATTACAGGGAGTTGAACAAGGTCACCATCAAGAATAAGTATCCACTGCCTCGCATAGATGATCTGTTGGACCAGCTGTATGGAGCGTCAGTGTTCTCGAGGATAGACTTGCGATCGGGTTATCACCGGCTGAGGGTGAGAGATCAGGACATACCTAAGATGGCATTCCGGACTAGGTATGGCCACTATGAGTTTGTGGTGATGCCATTCAGGCTCACTAATGCGCCAGCAGTAATTATGGAGTTGATGAATGGGATTTTCATCGACCTCTTAGACCAGTTTGTAGTGGTCTTCATTGACGACATCCTAGTTTACTCTAGGAGTCGAGAGGAGCATCCCGGGCACTTGAGGACATTATTATAGATTCTACAGGATAACCAGCTATATGCTAAGCTATCGAAGTGCGAGTTTTGGATGTCAGAGGTGGCTTTTTTAGGCCATGTAGTGACTGCTGAGGGGATTAAGGTCGACCCGGCGAAGATTGAGTCAGTGTCTTCTTGGCAACCTCCGAAGGATGTTAAGGAGGTTCGCAGCTTTCTTGGATTGGCAGGTTATTACCGCCGGTTTGTGGAAGGGTTTTCCCTGATTGCCCGACCACTCACTTGTCTTCTGAGGAAGACTACTCGGTTCGTCTTGTCTGAACCGTGTCAGTAGAGTTTTGAAGAGCTGAAGAGGAGATTGACGTCTGCTCCGATTTTAGCACAACTTGAGGGTACCGAGGACTTTGTAGTGTATAGTGACGCATCCAAGCTGGGTTGGGGTGTGTCTTGATGCAGAGGGGTAAGGTCATAGCATATGCGTCTCGACAGCTGAAGACGTATGAGGAGAACTACCCCACACATGACCTAGAGTTAGCTGCAGTAGTTCATGCTCTCAAGATCTGGCGTCACTATCTTTATGGGGCGACATGTCAGATCTTCACAGACCATAAGAGTCTGAAGTACATATTCACTCACCGGGAGTTGAATAACCGCTAGAGGCGGTGGCTAGAGTTGATCAAGGACTTCGACCTTGAGATTCTCTACCACCCCGGAAAGGCGAATGTAGTAGCTGATGCTTTGAGCCGGAAGACGCCTCGGGAAAAGGCGATAGCCCATTTGACTGTACAACCACAGTTGTAGAGAGATTTAGCTTGGTTGGAGGTAGAGATCCAATTCCCAGGTACAGCTCATCAGTTGGCCACTTTAGAGTTACTTCCTGATCTGTTGGGTGAGATACGATAGAAACAATAGACTTGTCCGACTTTGAACCGGATCCGAGACCGGATGTCACGAGATGAGGCACCTCAGTTCATTATTGGTGCCGATGGAGTGATGAGATGTCAGGACCGCATATGTGTGCCATCCGACAGTGAGTTGAGACAGAGGATATTAGGTGAGGCTCACGCTACCCCATACTCAGTACATCCTGGAGTGTACAAGGACGTGAGACGTTCCTTCTGGTGGGGTGGTTTGAAGCCCGATGTGGCTCGGTATGTAGCTCAGTGTGCGACTTGTCAACAGGTCAAGATTGAGCATCGTAGGTCCGGGGGAGAGCTCCACCCACTGCCAGTACCACAGTGGAAGTGGGAGGATATATCTATGGACTTTGTCACAGGGTTGAGGCTCAGCAAAGGTTTTGATGCTATTTGGGTAGTGGTAGACCGTCTGACAAAGACCGCACGTTTCATTCCGATTAAGGAAACGTGGCCGGTAAGTCGTCTAGCTGAGGAGTTCACTAGACATATTGTGAGATTTCATGGAGTATCGAGGACTATCGTCTCCGACAGAGATGGACGTTTCACCTTGAGGTTTTGGTAGCAGGTACATACTGCTTTGGGGACGAGTCTCCACTTTACCACCACCTACCACCCACAGACTGACGGTCAGTCTAAGAGGACCATCCAGACATTAGAGGACATGTTGCGGGCTTGTGTACTAGATTGGGGACAGGTATGGCCAGATCATCTCCCTCTGGTAGAGTTTTCATATAATAACAGTTGGCACGCATCTATTGGGATGGCACCTTATGAGGCTTTGTACGGACGGAAATGTCGCACACCATTGTGCTGGAACGAGCCTAGCAGAGCTGAGGGGGTAGCTCCAAATCAGATACAGGATGACATCGCCCGGATTGCCTTAGTCCGAGAGCGGATGTTGGCAGCTCAGAATCGTCAGAAATCCTACGCCGACAAGAGGCGTCGACCAATGGAGTTTAGAGTAGATGCACAGGTATGGTTGAGAGTGTCACCGACGAGAGGCGTCCGGCGTTTCGGCATTAAGGGAAAGCTGAGTCCCCGATATGTCGGCCCATTTGAGATCTTGGAGAGAGTCGGGGAGGTTGCCTACAGATTAGCACTGCCACCGAGATTGGAAGGAGTCTATCCGGTCTTTCACGTATATCAGCTGAGAGAGTACATACCGGATCCCAGACACATCATCAGCCAAGAGGATCTGATAGTTGAGCCAAACCACACTTTTGTGGAGTATCCAATAGCTATCCTAGAGCGCAATACTAGACGTTTGCGTTCTAAGGAGATACCGATGTTGAGGATTCAGTGGTCTAGACGAGGAGCCGATGAGGCTACCTGGGAGACAGAGAAGAGTATTAGACGTAGCTATCCTGAGTTCTTTGCGGAGTTTACCGCTACCTCAGTACCATCGGGTTAGTACTTAGACGTTTTGTACGACTTTTGTGATTATATGTGTAAATGAGTGTTTATGTTTATGTGATGTCTGAATAAGTTGTGTGAGTAGTTTTGCATGCTAGAAATCGAGGTTAAAATTTTGAGTGAGGCCAGGGTATACAATTTGAGGGTGAGAATGTTTTGGGTAGATACCTTATTCTAAGTTTCGGGATAAAATTTATTTTTAAGGGGGTACTGATGTAATACCCGGAATTTTTCATTCCGTTTATTCCGTAGCAAACCGGATTTCGATCCGTTGAGCTCTATCTGTCTACTTAGTTAGACACAATATCTCAAATTTCATCATTTTATGTAACCTCACTTCACATAAAATGATAAGATTTTATATCAAACCCTAACCCACCAAACCCTAAATTATATTATGATATGTTCTTGACAAAGCCGTGACGTACTTTTGACGAGATCATGACGAGGCCGTGACGAGACCATGACAAAGCGGAGACGACGCCATGACAAAACCGACAGCCTTGTGACAAGTTCACACAATAATTTCAGTCTAGGAACTGCCTTGTTGTTGCTGCTTTTTGCCCCATCCCAGGATGGCCCAGTTAACTCCAGCCAACAACGTGCAGCAAGGAGAGGATACGGCTGTTTGCTGAGTCCAGAACTTCAGCCCACTTTGTAACCAGCCATTAACTTCAGCCAGCCGTTACTTTTGTGTGTAACCTCTCTTAACCTAATTAATTTTCAGCCTAATCAACCCTAATTAACCTAACCTACCACCTACCTGCGACAACTCTTCTGCACTTTCGTTTCTCTCACGCCGGAACAGAAAAACTAAGCGACAGACCATCCTGTGCTTTCGTTTCTCTCACGCCAGGGCCGGGAAGCACAGCAAAAGCGCCGCCGTCTCGGAACGAAGGACCATTCACCGCCGAGCCTCCCTTCAGAACAGGAACGTCGGTAAGGTCTCCATCTATATCCCTCTCTCGATTCTTCTCTAACGCCTATACACTGCTGAACCTTAACTTCTTTCGAACCCGGATCTTAGAACGGGACGTACCTTCAAGCCGTAACTGCATTATTCCTCTAACGAAAGAGATATTGCTACTGCAGCCTTCATTTGGACTCCATCTACGTCGCCAATACCGAGCAGCACCGGAGAATCTCAGCAGCGTCGAGTCCCTTCATTGCTGCAGACAGGTGAATCATCCTCCCGCTAAAAATCTGTTGGAGTTGGAATAGAGTCGGGTTTCCAGTTTATGATAGAATTGGAGACGTAGGTTGAAGAGTGATTCAATCCCTGCTAATCAAAAGTACAAACTGTTGAGGATAGGTCTATTATATTGTATCTTGCAGTAGCCAGTAGGAGTCGAACTCAGAACCTTTTCTTTTTGCTTTCCATCCAGAAATAATGTTATGAGTACCGAACTTAGGGATCAATTCTAATGTTTTAGATTAAGCATCCACCGTTGAAATTTTAATATGTGATAGATGGAAAGATGTAGTTGGGTGTATTAAAATTTGAGAGATAGTTAACGGTCGGATTAGAATTTAGAAGGTACAGAAGTAGAGCACATGAGCTGTTTTCCAACAGGGACATCATTTTGGCTAAGTATAAAAATACTAGTTTTTACTCCAACTTTAGAAGTTATGTAAGAGTTATGTTTGATTATTTTTTTGAGAGATTCTTGATCCTATGAGTAATTTGGGTATCACAAATAACCTTAAGAATTATTTTGGAATTTTTAGAAAATTATCCGAGCTTCATATTTAAAGCCGAAGTTAGACCTTAATGACCTTTCGGAAAATAGGAAAAGGTGTAAGTTACTAATCTGTAACCAAACCCAGCTTTAAGAGTTAGAATATGACTTTTGGTCTTAAAGAAGAGTTTAAAACTTAAACTATAGAAGTTTTGGAAGTTCCGGGGCGAAGGGTAAAATAGTCTTTTACCATAAATTAGCACTGTAATCGATTCAATTATAATAAGATCTACTAGCTTAGAAGTTTAGACTTCTAATTGCCTAGAAAGTACGTTGATGCACTTACCTCCTTTTGACAGGCAACTGAGTTGCTACAGCTACAAAGCGAGTTGGGTTTACAAAGAGTCGAGATTTATAACAGGTAAGTCCTTTCGGCTTACTTAGCTGACTTCTGAATATGAGTATGAATAATAATAGTGGTGTGTAATTGAAATGTTTAGAATTATAGGTTGTAATAAATATTTACCGATCTATACTTGGCCTAAGAGTAACGAGTGGTGGCATTCTGCTCAGTTAGCCTGTGGGCGCTGGGGGTTTCTTTATGGACTAGTCCATGCTCGGTTTGTAGTGATGCTACCGGCGGAGGTAAGCTAGACCTACACCCAGTTGGGTAAGGAACGGAGGCGAGAACTGTTAAGAGTTCTCGTGCCACAACTGTAAAATTGAATAAGATGAATCACCTAAGTAATAGATAATAATCGGTTATGTGCCAGCATGCTGTTTGTTTTTATTATCTTGAGTGTGTTTTTGCTGTTATTATTAATGCTTATATTTGGATAGTTAGCTAACAGTTGTTATATTGTGTAGATGTACCACAGGTTAGATCAGATGCCGAGTGATCCGGATGGCAGTGGTCAGTCGGGGTGTCGTACTTTTTAGGGCGTGTTGCAGTTTCCTTGTTTGTGGGCTTTCCAGTTTGGATTTTGGTTTCTTTTTATCCATTGTTGTTATCTTATGTTTTCCGGCTGTTGTTTCTTCTGGTCAAATTCATAACGTTGCTAAGACTTAGTTTATGATTTCTGGTTTTTCCTTATCTGTGCCTTGTTGTAAGATCTCGTTAAATTGTTGTCAAACTATGGTCGGGACCCACTGTGAGGTCCTAACCAATAACTCTCCGAGTTCCGAAAACTTGGGGTGTTACATGAAAATCTATCACTGTAGGTGAAGGGAAACCGAAATCTCCCTAAACTAATCCATAGGAACTGTGTAGTTCTTGTTCAGCCGCCGGTACTTGATTCCTTGACGCTCCGGCACGTATGTCACTGAGCTAACAAACTCCAACGTCAGCCCTAGATAGGCCGGCGCTTTGATATCCATGAACTCCTCCAAACCAACCATGGAGATCATCTTCTTCAAGTCCTCCACTACATGGAGGCACTCGAAGGCATCAATGTGAAGAAACCGCGGGGAAACGATCGGACACCCGCAAATGCGATCATAATCCTTCTAGTGTCGCTCGTGGATCACCGGAATTGAAAACTGAGAAGCGGAGGAAGGGGAAGACTGGTGTGAACGGCTAGAATACCTCTCCATTGAAGTCTATAAATGAAGATGTCGATTGAAGAACAAGAGAGTAGCTTACACGGAAACATCTAAAGTCTTCAAGCGATCCAAAACATCTTCATTCGATCAAACAGTTTTTCTTTCTCTCATTTACGTAAAGCGTTATCCCCTAGACAGAGATAAAACTTGAGAGCTCCATTGGTATATCTAAAATGTGTTATAGTAGATTGTGTGTCACTCTGCAAAGTAACTAGGCTATTATAGCAAGGTGAAGAGTTGGAGCTAGATCGTAGCATTGGCTACAGTGAGGAAGAAGGAGATTTCTTCTAGTTTGTATCTAGGACTCTTTGAAGCTGATAATAGATGGTTAGATCCTACGGCTATACCCTGGGACAGAGAGTAGGCTATTTAGAGCCGAACTTCATAAACATATCCTCGTGTTCTTTTACATTCCGCACTTTATCTGCTTTACTGTGACTAACATTGTTTTGCAGGTGAACAAAGTCAAGGTCCTTGTAATCAGTTTCAAAGCCCTTGAAATCTAAGTATGTCACAAAGAGCTGAGATCAACATCAAGGCCTTTGAAATAAGTTTCAAAGCCTTGAGATAGCTTTTTGCGAAAAGTTCCCATACTCTATTCAACCCCCCTTCTAGAGTATCTTTCATCCTTTATATTCACCTAACGGTTCTTCAATCTTCTTTTCTTTCAAGAGCACAACAAATTTTAGCTAGAAGAAGAAAAACACCAAGGTATTCATCCTCTAGTACGGAGTTTGAAGATTATCAAACAAAGTGTTTTAGTTTTGACCGTGAATCTTTTAAAATTTTGGATTTGTGGAAGAAATTAGCCCCGAAATATTCAACCTTGATAAAAATTGTGCAACAACTCATGGATGTGCCCACATCAACGGTTGTCGTGGAGAAAGAATTTAGCAAGGAGGGAATATTCTCACCTACAAGAGAACCTAACTGAAACCCAAAAGGTGGGAGGCACAAGTTTGCATTCAAGATTAGATAAGGGCGGAGAAGTGGAAACAAAGGAATGCCCCGATGTATGAATCAAAATCGGAAAACAACTCCGATGATCCGGGCACGACTTCCGAGTTTGAGTTGGAAAGGTAAGGGGGTAACAACACAACTCGGAAGTCTGACAAAAGGTAAGTAAAGGTAAGAGAGCAACGTGGGCTTTGATTCCTCTTAACCCCGAGAGGATACGTAGAAAATCGGGAAACCGGTTCAAGCCCTTTTTTATTAAGCAAAATTACCATTGTTACTTATTTAAATTTAAATTTAATGTTTTTTTATATAATTAAAGTACCATGTCGAGAGTAATCTTGGTACCTATCTCAGGTCGATATTTTGGACATGAAAGCCAATGCTTATTTATTTGTAAACAAACTGGTGCTAAACCGGCGGTTAGGTTTTTCTAAACCCAAACCTAAACCGGGATTTGGAAACCTAAACCGCCGGTTTAGGTTTCAAACCCAATTCAATGTTAATGTACATGTTAGAGAGGGTAGAATGAGCATGTAAGTGGTAGTAGAGTACACATATGTGTGAGAGTAAAATGAGGGTGTGTGTCATAATTGACTGAACACATGCATTATAATATAGTGAACATGTGTATGTGAGTGGATTGCACCTATTTATGAGAGTAAAAGACATGTGTGCGATTATAAAGTGCCTATATGTATATTATAGTAGAGTGTACCTATGTGTGAGAGTATAATATATGTTGGAGAAAATAGTGTACGTGCATGAGAGAGTATATTGAACATATGTGTGATAGTAAAGTGCACCTACATATGAAAGTAAAATATACATATATGTGACACTAGAGTGAAAATATTATAATTGTAACTAGGTTTTAAAAATCTGATTAACTGAATAACTATAATCATTGCATAATTCATTGTGTTCTACTTAGAATATTTTTGGATAAAATTTGTAATTTAATTTTTAGTATTATATTAATATTAGATAACAATTATCTCTAGGTAATATTTATTAAAATATGATTATTATTTTGAAATATATAATAATTATTTTATTTAAAAAATTGTTGTTGTCAATTTTTGTATCCTCTAGATACTACTTATTAACTCATAATTATTTGACAAATTTTTTTAAAGATAAACTTTTTAACCTTATTGTTGGATCATACGGACGCTAGTAGAGGAACCTTGATGAGGCTTGAAACATGATCCTCATATCTCACAAATAAATACAAGTCCCGATTGTAGTAAAGGGTCAGAATTGAACATAGAAAAACAATGTAATAATATCAATGATTAATTGTAGAGCCAAAAAACAAACACACAAAAACAAAAGGACATAGGATGAGGGATTAATCGACAAAGAGGAAGAAATCAGTTTGCACGAAGGTAGAAAAGTAATGATTCAAAGTATGACAATGATAGAAATCATGTAATGGAAGAAAACACAAAAATCGGGTTTATATCAAATGATCTATCATCAAGGAGATCGAGAATAATAAATTTTTTAATTTAATTATAAATTAAACGCATTTTAGAATCCGAATCACCGCAACAATGCATTTTCATTCTTAATTGAAAATAACAATATCCGTAAATGATATATATCATGCTATGAAGGGAACAACCTCGCACAATATTAATATTATCAATCATGCATGTAACACCCCAAGTTCTGGGAACACAAAGCGTTAAGGACTAGAACCTCACAATGGGTCCCGATCCTCAAAGTAGCAACGACACAACAAATCTTACAAGAAGGCACATACAAATGAATACCAAAACAGTTTATCAAACCAAAGGTTTAAACAAAGGAAGCGTAAAAGACTTGCAGCCGAGTTCAAAAGAAAAGGGAAACAACAACAGAAATATAAACCCGATCCCGTCCTATAATGTACGGGAACCCCGACTGACCACACCATCCGGATCACTCAGCAACAACTATATCCTACAAGGCATCAACAACATCGGTATAAACCGTTAGCTAACATTCTGGATATCAGAAAGAACGTAATGGCACAAACACATATAAGGTAACATAAACATATAATATGCTCACACTCAACCGAGAATCTCCCGAAACTCGCCTCCACTTCCATTTACCAATAGGAATAGATCAGTATGTAACACCCCAAATCCGCGGGACTCGGGGTGCTACTGGGCAAGGATCTCACAATGGATCCCACCCTAGCCTGATGACAAGTTCACTAGATCTTACAACAAGGCACAAATAGATTAAAACCAAATACATAAAACTGTATAAATATATACATCAAAAGGTTACAAAATCACAGCCGAGTGCAAAACAACAACATCATATCCATACAAGGATAAAATACCCCCAAACCCTCGCATATCCTAGTGTACAAAAGCCCGTGGCTGATCACCTTGTCTGGCTCACTCTGTAGTCTTCCTAACCTGCAGATCATCTACAACACGGTATGAAACCGTTAGCTAACCATTCATATATAAGATATTGCATAAGCACATACACATGTCATAAAAGGTCAACACTCAATCATGTTGTGAGACATTTACCCGTTTAATTATCTTTATAATGTCATACACTCAAATCATATGTATATGTATATGTATATATGAAAATAGGTGACACAAGGAATATTTAACAACCCAAGTTTTGGGAACTCGAAGCGCTACGGGTTAGGACCTCACAATGGGTCCCGACCCTCAGAGTAGCAACAACATAACGGATCTTACAACAAGGCACATACGAATGAAAATCAAAACTCAATATAAAACGAAAGGTTTAAGAAAAGGAAAGCCTAAAAGACTCGCAGCCGAGTTCAAAACAAAAGGGAAAGCAACAATATAAACATAAACCCGATCTCATCCTATAATGTACGACAACCACGGCTGACCAAACCATCCGGATCACTCAGAAGCATCCTGAACCTGTGAAACATCTACAACATCGGTATAAACCGTTAGCTAACATTCTAGATATCAAAAAGAACGTAAAGGCACAAACACACATAAGGTAAAGTAAACACATAACATGCTCCCACACAACCGATTATTATCTTTTATTACGTTATCCATTACTAATTCAACTTCTTTTGTCACACGAGAATCTCCCAAAACTCGCATCCGTTTCCGTCTACTAATAAGAATAGATCAGTACTATCCGTTACCTACGGGCTTGGGTTGCAAAAGCACATTCTAGTCTCATGTAGAACTAGACAAGTGGTCACCGCCCGGTTATCATACACTTGGGCCAGTTAAGGTTATAAAGGGTGAATCCTATTTGTTCGCCCCTAAACGTGCGTGCAAATAAGTTTTAATTATAAAACTAGAATCAAGAAAGCGAACCCGCAGTGTACGGATCGATATAGTTAAGCAAGGATTCTAGAGTATCGAACACAGGGATTTGGGTGGGAACAAATTCAATTGCAGATTATCAAGCGAGTAAATATGAGAGTTTTTGCAAATATTAGGAAAACAACAATCCTAAAGATCCAAGTATCCAGCTGTGGCAATCGATTCAAGATATACTTAATGATATAAAGACAGAATTGAGATATGAAAAGGTATGCTAATGTAAGGTAATCGTACGGTGAAGTTCCAAAAACCTTATATGACTCACCTACAAGACACTCTCTATACAGGTTGTTGAGGCTTCAATATAGAAAGGTTCTAAAGATAAGAATTAATGTCAAATACCCAAACTTATAATCCAAGGATCAAGACTAACTTAACCGATTAAGGTTGTGACACTCATAATCGAGGTAGAGGTTGTTGAGGCTTCACTACCACCTAGAAAAGGCAAGCCTAAACTAAGTTAAAGCAAATCTTTAACTTTGGATTAAAGTAAAAGCAGGTTCGTAAACTTAAAGGAAATTACGGGTGGATCTTGAGATTCCACGGTCGTGGAACTCAAGAACAAACCGTGATTTAGGGTTCGTCGACGATTCTCTCCAACTCTCAGGGTCTAATCTATTTACGATCGATCTATCATCATCTAAGTCACAACTATCAAGCCTTCACCTTAGAATTGTTAAGGGTTTTTAGCCAATAACAGTCATGTTGATATTAAATTCAAGAATTAAAAGATTGAAAGATGAGAATTTCCGAAAGCTTTCAATAAACTCTAAACCAATCTCAAAGTCACAATCAAGAACGAATAATATCACCAATTCCAGAATAAAACAATTAAACACAATCTTAGGCAAGAAGGAAGAACGGGATGTCAATCCGTCTTCTAAATCAAACCTAAACAAGAAGAGAAGTCTTCTTGCACAATCTTCCGAATCTTCCGTCAATCCGGGAAATCTGGAAATCCCAACGATAATCTCCACCAAAGTGCGAGATTAGGGCAAATCCAAGCGCGAACGTCGATCTCCAACGAGATGTAAATGCCTCCAAGCAAATACCGCGAAAGTCTCTCTAAACCGCTGTGTAAAATGCGTCTAAGCAAGGATGTAAAACGGCCGTAAGCATCGATCTAAAGCGAGTAGCGGGGATGACGAAATCTCTCTTTGTCCGTCTTTTTATAGGGCAAGTAAAATATCGGCCCGGCCCAATCTTCAAAAGATCGTGGCTTCGAAATGTGGCGAAAAAGATCGCCAAGATCACGGTCGTGGAAGATTCCACGACCGTAATTTAGAGCGTGGAAAGTGTCACGGTTTGAACCATGGTTTCCACGACCATAATAGTTACTGGAATGCATCACGCCTCTCTTGCAAGGTTCCACGGCCGTGGAACTGAACGTGGTTTGTAGTACGGCCGTATTTTAGAGTGTAGTTTAGGGCAAGAACGTGATTCTTCCCTAGCCTCGTGCACTCCTCAAGTTGAACTCCTTTTTGCTCCTAAGAATGTCCTCGATCCATGGACATATCCAATCAGCTCTTCTTTGCTCGATTCCGTTCGGAAATAGCTCTGAAGTACCTATAATCAACATAAAGCTTGTGTAGACATCTATATCGACAATATAGGCAAACTAGCTCACATATGCAACAATGCTCAATCAATGACTATCAATATGAATCAAATGCATTTAGAAAACGTGCCTAAAGTATCACAATATTTCATGCTAACAAATAACCCCATATTTGCAACTTGCTTGTCCCTAAGCAAGGTCTCTCAAAAAGCTTTTAGAATAAGAGTTAGGATGAAATATGTGTACCTTCTCAAAGCAATACTTCTTTTGGATGAATGTGCCTTCTAAAGAATAGATCATTCTCAAACCTTGCTTCAATCGTTTATAAGACTTTCATACACTTATCCAAAGAGTAAAAAGCAAAGAAAACTCATGAATCAATTAAACTTCTAAACAAGCATCATAACCTTCAAACATCATCAAAATCAATCATAAGAAACTTCAATTTAGACCACAAAGTCTTATAACATTCTTTTGATCTTAAGGACTTTCAAAGAAAAGGTCTAGAATGTGGAAGGGAAGGAAACTTCTAGGGAATGTTGTGCATGAATCCGGGAAAGTGGACAACTACTCCTTCTTCTTCTTTTGCGGTTTCTGCAACACTTTCAACTTAGAGCTTTGCTCTCTTCTCTTCATTTTTCGACTTTACTTTTGGAGTTATGGATAGAGGTGCACAAAAACCGAAGCCTAGGAGATTGGCGTTTCTCAATTTTCATGAGATGCCTCAAACCCTTAGCGCACATACCATAATCCGCTAGGAATATCGCTCAATCCGACTTTGGCAAGACACAAACACCCGGCTATGTGAATGGTGCCGAGTTACTCATCGTCATGATTGACTTCCCCAAACCTATAATTTCTTTCTATTCTTTTGATTGCAAATAATCGCTCTCATGGCCCTCCCACATCAAACATGCCTTTTTCATTCACTTCTCCAAGTTCCCGGATAGGTAAAGGAGGTTAATATTTCAATGAGGAGCTAAATGATCAAAGAAAGAAGAAAGAAAATATCGAATTACCTTAATCATCTCAACAAGAAGCATAAGAACTTATAGTGTGATTTCAACTTCAATTTCTCAACATGATTTAGGTAATATTCTTCACATTATGAAACTTGCAAAAGAGGTAAAATTCATTCATTCAAATTCTTTTCAATTCACTATTCTTTTAAGCATGCAATTGTCACCAAACTCAATTCACAAGTAGTGATTATCATGGAAATCATCTCAATTCATTAGAAGCACAAAATTTTCAAAATTTTTCAATTTTTATGGGTTTTTCAAGTTCTTTTTCATGCAATGCAATAATAAAACGTGCAACAATATAATGAACATGCAATGATAGTCTCGAATAAAAGCAAACATAGTGAGTAGAAGTTATTACAAACTTTTAGTACATCCCACCCCATAATTAGGACGAACATTGTCCCTAATGTTCAAAAGAAAGAAAGAAAAGAAAGAAAAGAAACTCACAAAGTGGTGGTGGAATGGCTAAAGCAACGGTCATGCATCATCATCATCACTACGGCGCTGGTGGAGGCGGGAATGGAGAGAAGCTGGAGTCGTAGGGCTGCCCAAACTGTTGGCGGTAGACGTCCCTCATCATGTGATCAAGATCATCCATGCGTCCGTCTCTAGCATCGGCTCGGATCTCCAATGCTCCTACTCTCTCCGAAAGGCCGTAGCCCAATCCGGCATCTGCTCATACCATCCCGGAGCGTGACTATACCATGTTGGAGCATCGGATGGTGCTGGTGCTGGTGCTGCTGGCTGCTCTGTGGACCAAGGAGGAGGAACGCCATACCATGTAGGAGGTGTGGTCATCCACGTAGGTCTTTCACTCACGCTAGCGCGGCGAGAAGACGAGCCTGAAGCTCTAGCTGGACGTGGAGAACGTCTAGGTGCAGCGGGGGCTGCCTCCGGCTGATCCGGAAACGTGCCAAACTCCTGCTCGGCTCCTCCTCCACCCTCAAACTGATCTCTCATATCCTCCTCCTCAACAACTGGTGGTGGGACATACGGGGGAGCTACTATCTTGTTTGCATGCATAGCAGCGAACGTCTCCTTCCAATTATGGCGTCCCGCCATAATGGAGTACTCCGGAAGCCACTCTATACCCCTACCCGTCCTACTCTCCCAAGGCATGCCCGCATAAGGCGGACCTCTATGCGTGGGGAAGATGAGACCCCTAGTCATGAAGGCATGGAGTCCTAAGGGAACGGCCGGTATGCGGGTGCAAGCAGAAAAATCAACACCCAAGCTCCTAGCAATGTGGGTAACTATCCCACCATATCCTATGTTGCCCTTCTTCTTGTTCTTGAGCTTGCTCATCGTAGTAGCCAAGAGAGTGGCACAATCAGCCCGGCGCCCGTACAACATGGAGTATAGCAAAAAGAGCTCATCCGTCTTGATCTTTTGGGGCGTCTCTGTCCTAGGAAAGAGACACTCCGAAAGAACACGGTGAGCAATCTTCAAGGCTAGGTGGTACATCAACCTAGCCTTGGTATCAGCAGGTTGCCAACGGTCCTCGTCGGCGTAAATCATCGCTACCTCCTCCCAAAAGTCCTTGGCATAAACGCCACTAGGAAATCGACCGTTAAAGGTCTCCTAAAACCCGAAAAAGGTCCCAAACTCACGGATGCTAAAATGATAGTCTCTCTCCATAAGACGAAAAGAGACGGTCCTGTCTACATGGCTGTGCTCGAAAGACGTCACAACCTCCCGTGTAATCTCCTCATAAGCATCTTCTCGGATAGCCGAGAAGACAACTAGTCCGGCTCTATCCAAGAGCCAAGTAAGGTCCTCTATAATGTTGAGAGGAGCTAGATCCTCCAACAACAAGTACCTAGGACCAATCATAGCCCTCTCCTTGATCCTCTCGAGTGCATCGAGATGATCCTCATGTATGGTCGGGACTCTAGGGTGAAGAGGTGAGGATGGAGGTGAAGGTGAGGATGGAGGTGAAGGGGAAGAGGGTGGTGGTGCTCTAGAGGATGAGGAGGAGGAGGGATTACCCTTCCTCTTCTTATTCTGATCATTCTTCTTCTCTTTAATCCTCCCCGAAACTCTCCTCACAAAGTCCATTCTATTCAAAATTACGGGCTGTTCTATAGAAACCACGGCCGTAATTCCTCCAGAGACCGTGATTTGTCTCAGAAAGTCGCAAATCTCAGCAAATCAGCACTCAATTCCCACAAACAGGCAGTCCTAATCTTATTTCTTCCAATCTCAACCAGTTCTTCCTAAAATCTCTAACAAAAACGAACCAAATCGACAAAGATCAAGAAGAGTGGAAAAACCTATTTTTCGGATTGAAAAATCCGAATTGCGCGTTCCTTGGTGAATTTCCGCTCGATTTGTCGCTTGGATCTTGTTGGTGGTCGAATTTGCTTCAGTTTAGGAAGAAGAATCGTTAAAAACGATTAAGAAACGAGGATTTGAGAGAGGGTCGTGGATTTCGGCTATTAGGTCGTGGAAGAGGGGTTTTGGGGTGATTTTTGTGAAGAACGTGGTTTATATAGTCACAGGCAAAATTTGTTAAAATCACGGTCTGTCGAGGTGTTCCACGGCCGTGGAAATGTACGGAACCGTGGTTTTGGTGATTTTTCAAAGGCTTTTGGAAATTACGGGTACTGTAGCTGTCACGACCGTGGTTTAGGTTGTGGAACTCTCTGTAAAGCTCCAAAGTCCAAATTTCGTCACTTTTCTTCAACATTATCCTTCCCTTTTCCTTCTCCATCGTTCCTACATCCAAAAACACGAACATACCGGAAGGAATCGAGGCAAAATAAAGCGAAAAACGTCTAAACTAAGCTAAACTATGAATCGAAAACAAAAACAAAAATGCAATACCTTGGGTTGCCTCCCAAGAAGCGCTTTGTTTAAGGTCCGTAGCTAGACCAATCTCGCACTTATTCGAGTGCGGTGGGCGCGAACTCTTCGGCTTGGAGTTCCGGCGTATACTTCTTGAGTCGTTGGCCGTTCACCTTAAAGCTTCCGCCCGTTTCACCCCATACTTCAACTGCACCATGGGGGAAAATACGCTTAATTAGAAAAGGTCCCGTCCAACGAGATTTAAGCTTACCTGGAATGAGACGAAGCCTTGAATTGAAGAGGATAACTTGATCTCCCTCCTTGAAGTCCTTTGGAATGATATGCTTATCATGCCAACGTTTTGCTCTCTCCTTGTAGAACTTAGCGTTTTCATAAGCGTTCAAGCGGAGTTCATCCAGCTTATTGATGTCTAGGAAACGCTTCTCTCCCGCTTCTTTCATGCTGAAGTTCAACCACTTGATAGCCCAAAACGCTTTGTGCTCCAACTCTACCGGTAAGTGACAAGACTTCCCATACACAAGGTTGTATCGTGTGGTTCCTATGGGAGTCTTGTATGTAGTCCGGTATGCCCACAATGCATCGTCAAGCTTCAAGGACCAATCCTTCCTAGTCCTTGAAACCGTCTTCTCTAGAATTCCTTTGATCTCCCTATTTGAGATCTCAACTTGTCCACTTGTTTGTGGATGATAAGGGGTAGCAATCTTGTGAGTAACCCCATACTTAGCTAGAAGAGCTTCAAAGCGCCGGGCAATGAAGTGAGAACCTCCATCACTAATGATCGTCCTTGGCGTCCCAAATCGCGGGAAGATGGTCTTGTTAAAGAACTAACCACCACCATAGCATCATTTGTGGGAGAGACAATTGCTTCCACCCATCTAGAAACATAATCCACCGCCAATAGTATGTATTGGTTTCCACAAGAGGATGGGAATGGTCCCATGAAATCAACTCCCCAAACGTCGAAAATCTCCACCTCTTGGATGTTGTTGAGGGGCAGCTCATTCCTTCTAGAGATATTGTCTGTTCTTTGACAAGCATCGCAGCAAGAAACAAAGGATTGCACATCTCTAAACAGAGTAGGCCAAAAGAATCCAGATTGCAATACCTTTGCGCTAGTCTTGTTCAAACTAGCGTGTCCTCCACAAGGTAGTGAATGACAATGGCGGATGACACTTTGCATCTCATCTTCCGGCACACATCGCCGAATGATGCCATCCGGACCTCTCTTAAAGAGGAGAGGCTCGTTCCAATAGTATTTGTTCGCTCAAAAGGGTGTGCGTCAAAGTCTTAAATTTATATCTAGAACTCAAAAGCAAAGCGAACCCGCAGTGTACGGATCGGCTGTAGAAAGATAAGAATTCCAGAGTCGAACTCAGGGATTTGGTGAGAATAAATTCGAAATCAGTTATCTAGCAGAAGTGTAAAAACTTTTGTGATTTAATGAGAGAGAAATGATTCCAAGGATTCAAGTATCCGATTTAGGCTTCCGATTCAAGACACTTCTATAGATTTAGGACAGAATTTATATTACCAAGATTAAACGTTCAAAAGTAGGATTCGTACGATGAAGTTCCGAAACCTATATGACTAATCTATAGGTTCTCTCTATAAGGGTTGTTGATGCTGCAATATAGAAAGATCTAAAGATAAGAATTATGATCAAACTAACTATCTAAAACTCCAGGATATGACTCTCCAAAGTAAAGATTAGGAAGCACATTTAATTTCTTAATAAAGGATGATGAGTCTCTTTATTACCCAAATTCTTGCAATCTTTATCTATTAAATATAGAAAGAGGTTTGAAGTGCCTTCATACATTCAATTAGAGGATAGAAAGGTTAATCAAGATCGGGGTTTAGGCAAGGATTGGTTTTGATTAAAGATTAATTCAATTAAAGTTCGTCAGAAGAATAAATCGCCCTGTTCATAAGAAAATCGGCCGATTTTCCTCAAGAACAGCCCGATTTTCCTGTTTGTCGCAAAACCAAAATCTAAACTCTCAGGGTCCTAATGTTTGAATGAGTTCAGTCTATCATCATCTAAGCCTTAATCATCAACTATTCTCCCCAGAATCACAATGGTTTTAGCCAACCATTTTCAAAATCGAATCAAATTAATTCTCGAGTGAAAAATCGCAAAGAAACCAAATCTTGAACGAACAATTCAATAACTCGTCAAATCTGTAAACAATTGTCAATTCTACTCAATGTATCTCTTAAACAACTCAGTAATGTGTTCACAAATCACAACCAAAACAATGGAATAGAGAAATCTCACAATCAAAGATCAAGAATGACTTTCCGGCAAAAGCTCTTCAATCTCTCTCCAAGAATCGTTGATTTCTCACAAACGTGTAAAGATTCTCCCGTGCGACCTCCTCGTTTTCGTTCGTAGGGTTCTCCTCTATAGTTTCTTGCAGATGGGCCGTTTGGCAAAACTCCTCTCTATCCCAAATTAATTGGGCTTTATGTCGTCTTTTCATTTGGCTGAATCGTGAAGAAAATCGACCTAGTCGATTTAGGTGCAAAATCGTTCAATTTCATCCAATGAAAATCGTCCGATTTTTATATCTGTTGGCACGATTTTCTTCAACAGAAAGTGTTCTTCTTTTGCTTCGTCTCCTATGCTTCTCCTTTGTAATTCCTTAGCATTTTGTGATCCTTCAAAGGCTCCTTTAGCTTCCTTAACATTCTTGGATGCTTCTTGCTTCATTATTGCTTCCAATTCAACTCTATTTACCTGTAATTCATCAAAATCTCGTGTAGACCTCTATTTCCGACAATTGATTGAATAGAACATAAAAGGTACGCAAAATCCTTCTAAATGCAAGGTAAAAAGAGATAATGTGCTGCAATGTGCATGAATATGATGGTACATAATTCATGTCATCAAAATACCCCATACTTGCCTCTTGCTTGTCCCTAAGCAAGACTCAAATTTAGAATAAAGGATGCCATGGAATTATGTATGTATGAAAACTTAAAAGTTTTCCTTTGGTAGTGCTTCTTCGTTTTGGATCACCCTCAAAGTGAAATTTCAAGGCATAAAAGAGCAAAGAATGTATCAATGATGACTATAAGATGAATAAACTCCCTTTTCTTCCTTGAAGCCATAAATAAAGAACATGATAGAGGTGTAGAGGCAATCAAATTCAAACAAATCTAAGCCATTAAGTCTTGAACACATGCATAAAAGTCTCAAGGTCTTCTAATCAAAGAAAGGGTTCAAGAAACGTATTAAGGGAAGGAATTCTTTTTGGCAATTGTGGTGCTAATCCGGGAAAGAGAAACACATAACACTTTCAAGAATTTTCTTCACTGCACATGCTTTGCATGTAGAAAGCTTTGCTTTCTTTATACTTTACTTTTTGAGAGTATGGATAGCGGTGCACAAAAACCGAAGCCTAGGAGATTGGCGTTTCTCAATTTCGAGATGCCTCAAACCCTTGATGCACATACCATATCCCGTTAGGACTTGTCGTTCAATCGGACTTTGGCAAGACACAAACACCCGGCTATGTGAATGGTGCCGAGTTACTCATCCTCATGTTCAACGTCCCCAAACTTATGAAATTTTTGCACTTTTTCAATACATTTTCCTTGGCCCTCCCACATCAAACATGCCTTTTTCAATCGCCTATCCTAATTCCCGGATGGTAAGAGGGGGATTACATATTTCATTGAGGAGCTAACATGATCAAGATATGAGAAAAGAGAAGAAGTGAATTGCCTTAGTCATCCTTAAAGTGTGTAAAAGAACTTGCAATATAGCTTCGACTATTATTTCATTCTCTCATCAAAACAACTAAATCATATAACTTATTCATGTATTCAAGTAACAAAAGGAATTTCATTCATGCTATAGTCAAGATCTCAACACAACTAAGCGTCTTTTTGCTTATCCATATACACAATATTCATCATAGAGGTCATTTCCATATAAGAAGCACTTAAAATTTTTGAAAATTCATAGTTTTGAAAAAGGTCATGCAAATGCAAGTGATGATAATAGAAAGCAAGTAGTGCAAGAGTTATTACAAGCCAATTTGTCAAGAGTAGTGGAAAGTACATAGAGTGCTAGAATGAAAAGTAAGGTATTGTAAGTACCCCCACCCCATACTTGACATCCACATTGTCCCCAATGTGAAAATCAAGCATAAGAAGGAGAAAAATACTTACAATGTAAAAGGAGTGGAAGCTCAATCCTCTGTCGGTGGTGGAGGTGGTGGATATGGATACATCGGTGCGGAGGGATCGTAGAAGTGGCCGAACTGGTGGTAGTACATGTCCCTCATCTGGCCATCATAGGATGAATGCCTAGCGTCCGTCTCCTCCCTGTAGCTCCTGAACTGTGTGCTCAGGGTGTCATAATCGGTGCGGAGGGCATGGTAGTCGGTGCTGAGGCTCTGGAAGCTAGTGACTAGCTCCCTGAAATGGCGTGGAGCTCGGCGTCCTCGTCTAGGGCCTGGGGCATGTGCATAGGAGTGTCGAGGTGGCTGCATGTCATCCTCCGTCTCCTCATCCTGTCTGCTAGTCCTGCTCGGTCTTACTCCATGAGTGTCAGTGTCCATGGCGTCCGTAGCGTGCCCGCTATGAGTATCACTCTCAAACTCGAGCATGGTCTCCTGTCCGCCATCCTCATCCTCCTCATCTGAGTCACCTGCATCATCATCATAATAAGTAGGAGGTGAGAGCTCTTCAAGCATCGCCTCAAAAGTCTCCTTCCAGTTCCTCTTATTCCGAATGGTGTATTCGGATTTCCATATGATCTCGGATGGCTTCTTCTTTGGATCCCTGTGCCATGGCATCGGTACATGAAGAGTTCCTCTTCCTCGAGGAATCAAGACCTGTCGGACTACTAATCTCTGTGAGCCTAAAGGGAGGGCACTCTCAGCTAGAGTGCATCCGGAGAAGTCATAACCTAGAGTCCTAGCCACGTGAGTGACTAAGCCTCCTGCACAAATGTCGCCCTTAGCTTTGTTGGCTATCTTCCCTAGATAGTCAGCAAGCATGGTGGCAATGTCGGGAGTGGTGGTAGATGCCATGTAGTAGAGGATAAAAAGCTCATCAGCCTTGAGCTTCTGCGGGGTCTCGGTTCTGGCAAACAAACTCTCACTGAGTATCCTATGTACTACCTTGAAGGAAAGGTTGTACATGCTTGTCTCCTTGGAGTTTCCGGGTCTCCACTTATCCCCGCCGTACTCTCCTACGGAAATAGCCTCCCAAAAATCACTAGCACTGGTGCCTCTAGCAAATGTGCCTGCATGTGAAGAAGAGAAGCCAAACAAGTCGCCAAAAGCATCAATAGACAAAGTGTGGTCTTGGCTCATGAGGCGGAAAGTGACCATCCTTTCCCTAGGATCGTGCTCAAATGTGCTAAGGAATTCTAGGGTGATCTCCCTATAAGCATCTTCCCTGATAGTAGCAAACTGTCTCAACCCTGCTCTATCAAGCATCATATCAACATCCTCTCGAACATATAGCGAATCTAAGTCATCGAGCACTATGTAACGAGGAGGGGTGAATGGGCGATCTATAATGCGTTCATAGCGTTTCTTATGCTTGGATAGGGGAGGAGGGAGCCTAGGGATGTTGGTAGGTGGTGGTGGTGGTGGGTTAGGGGCTTTGGAAGAAGATCCCTTCTTCTTCCCCGTGTTTCTAGTTATCCTCTTGACAAGATCAGTTCTAAGTCCTAAAAATCGACCTGTTCTTCACAAAAATCGGACGATTTTTCTGGGCTGGGTCGATTTTTATCTCGATTCCAACGATTCTCACAATTCTGTAAAGTTCTGTTCAATCTATCACCACACACAGTTCTCTAAAATGAATCCTAAGCAAATTCCTCTATCAATTCCAACAACAAAGCACTTCCTAAGCAACTTCGATTTCAAGTGAGAAAACTTAGGTTTTGGAAAGAAAAACCTGAATTCCTTGTGGAGGAGCAGATTGCCGTGCGTGTTGTTGTTAGATCCTTGTTCCTTGTTGAATTTGCTTCAGTTTGGAGCCAAGAATCACTAGAAATGGTTAAGAAATGAGGATTTGGGGTTGTGGCGATTTTCCGGCGTTCTTGAGAGAGGGGAATCGAGAGTTGAAGGTGTGTGAATGAAGAAGATCGAGTGTGAAGTCTTTATATAGGGTCGACAATTTCTGAAGAAAATCGGCCGATTTTTCTGGTCGATTTATTTGTCGGGGCGATTTTTCTCTCTGACAGAGAAAATCGGACGATTTATTTTGGCAGGTCGATCTCCAGGTCGATTTTTGTTTCTGTTGTGAAAAATCGTCTTCCTCTGTTACAGAATCGGACGATCTTTTTATGGTAGGTCGATTTCCTTCCTTGTTTTCTTGAATCTCGAAGATATAACTCGATTGTGCTCCATTCTCCATGAATCTCTCAAATTTGATCTTAGTTTCCTGCGATTAATGACACGACAAACCAAGAGTGCATCGAGGAACATAAAAAGATAAAAACGAAGAAACAAAACAATTAATCTATTCTAACTTAAGCGAGGGAAAGGAGGGAAAACTATACTATCATTGGGTTGCCTCCCAAGAAGCGCTTTATTTATCGTCTTTAGCTAGACGGTGTATGATGTTGTGTTCAATGGAGGAGGATAGGAGCTATCTCCTCGACCGGAGCTTCCGGTGTGTATTTCTTCAACCTTTGGCCATTAACCTTGAAATTTCCGCTTTGTTCACCCCATACTTCAAATACACCATGGGGAAAAATTTTTCTAATCACATAAGGTCCTGTCCAACGGGATTTGAGCTTACCTGGAAATAGACGCAGCCTTGAATTGAATAGGAGGACTTGGTCTCCTTCTTTCAAGTCTTTCGGGATGATGTGCTTGTCATGCCAGCGCTTTGTCCGTTCCTTGTAAATTTTTGCGTTCTCATACGCGTTCAGTCGGAGCTCATCTAGCTCATTGATGTCTAAGAGCCGTTTCTCTCCGGCTTCTTTCATGTCGAAGTTGAGCCACTTGATAGCCCAATAAGCTTTGTGTTCTAGCTCTACAGGAAGATGACATGATTTACCATAAACGAGATTATAGGGAGTCGTACCTATTGGTGTTTTGAAGGCTGTCCTGTATGCCCATAGTGCATCGTCAAGCTTCATTGACCAATCTTTCCTCGTTTTAGAGACGGTTTTCTCTAAAATCCCTTTAATCTCTCTATTGGATATCTCGACTTGTCCGCTGGTTTACGGATGGTAGGGTGTAGCCATCTTATGGGTCACCCCATACTTTGCCAATAGAGTTTCGAATCGACGGGCTGTGAAATGCGTTCCTCCGTCACTAATGATGGTTCGGGGAGTTCCGAACCTTGGGAAGATCGTTTTGTTGAGGAACTTCACTACTAACATTGCATCATTAGTAGGAGAAGCGATTGCCTCTACCCATCTCGAGACATAGTCTACGGCAAGGAGTATGTACTGGTTGCCGCATGAAGATGGGAAAGGTCCCATAAAGTCGATGCCCCATACATCAAAGATCTCTACTTCTTGTATGTTGTTGAGAGGCATCTCATTTCTCCTGGATATATTACCTGTCCTTTGACAAGCATCACAAGAAACAACAAACTTTTGCACATCTTTGAAAAGTGTAGGCCAATAGAAGCCGGAGCGAAGTACCTTAGCACAAGTCTTGTGGGAACTAGCATGTCCGCCACATGGTAGAGAATGGCAGTGTCGGATGACGCTATCTATCTCATCTTCGGGAACACATCTCCTGTAGATGCCATCTGGACCTCTTTTGAATAGAAGAGGTTCGTTCCAATAGAATTGCCGGACGTCTCTAAAGAATTTCTTCTTTTGAGCATATGAAAGTCCAGGTGGAATCTCCTGACAAACAAGGTAATTTACAATGTCAGCAAACCATGGATCATTACCTTGTGATATGTGTTGAAGACACTCTTCAATTTCGTGCAGCTGCTCGTCAGGGAAGGAGTCGTCTATCGGAAGCTCATCTGACTTGCTGGTGAGCTGCGGGAGACGACTAAGGTGATCGGCGACGGAGTTCTCCGATTCTTTCTTATCACGGATCTCTAAATCGAACTCTTGTAAGAGTAAGATCCATCTTAGAAGCCTTGGCTTCGCATCCTTCTTCGTGAATAAGTATCGGATTGCGGAGTGATCCGTATAGACTATCACTTTCGCACCTACAAGATAGGAACGAAATTTCTCAAATGCATATACTACGGCTAAAAGCTCCTTTTCCGTAGTTGCATAATTGTACTGAGCCTCATCTAGCGTTTTGCTAGCATAGTAGATGGCATGAGTGCGACCATCTTTCTTCTGACCAAGAACGGCTCCGATAGCGACATCGCTTGCGTCGCACATGACCTCGAAAGGAAGAGTCCAATCGGGTGGTTGAATGATTGGTGCCGAAATCAATGCTTCTTTGATCCTGCAAAAGGCATCTAGGCAATCTTTCGAGAATTCGAAAGTCGCATCTTTCATCAAAAGATTAGTCAAAGGTTTTGAAATCTTGGAAAAATCCTTTATGAATCTCCTGTAGAAGCCTGCATGTCCTAAGAAGCTTCGAATTCCTTTTACTGATGAAGGGGGTGGTAGCTTCTCAATGGTCTCTATTTTTGATCGATATACTTCTATTCCCCTTTTTGACACTAAGTGACCTAACACAATTCCCTCAGTGACCATGAAATGACACTTTTCCCAGTTTAAGACTAAGTTAGTGTCCTCACATCTCTTAAGAACTAGTGAAAGGTTATAGAGACAGTTATCAAAGGAAGAACCATATACCGAAAAGTCGTCCATGAAGACTTCCATGATATTCTCTACGTATTCGGAGAAGATTGCCATCATACACCTTTGGAAGGTGGCTGGAGCGTTGCATAAACCGAATGGCATTCTTCTATAAGCGAACGTACCCCATGGGCACGTAAAGGTTGTCTTCTCTTGATCATCCGGATGAATTGGTATCTGAAAGAAACCGCTATATCCATCTAAATAACAAAAGTAGGCATGTTGGGCTAACCTCTCCAACATTTGATCGATGAAAGGAAGGGGGAAGTGGTCCTTCCTCGTGGCTACGTTCAGTTTGCGGTAGTCGATGCACATTCGCCACCCTGTAACTGTCCGTGTAGGGATGAGCTCGTTGTTCTTGTTGGCAACAACGGTAATGCCTCCTTTCTTGGGTACTACTTGTACCGGGCTCACCCATTTGCTATCATAAATAGGGAAGATGATACCTGCATCAAGTAGTTTAAGGATTTCTTTCTTCACGACTTCCTTCATTGCCGGGTTTAACCGTCTTTGAGGTTGGCGTGAAGGTTTGTAATCCTCTTCCATTAGTATTTTGTGCATACATAGAGAAGGCTTTATTCCTACTAAATCATCAATGGTGTAACCTAATGCTTTCCTATGTTGCTTCAAAACATGCATGAGCTTCTCTAATTCATCATCATTCAAATTTGCATTGACTATAACTGGGTATGTGGAATTAGTGCCAAGAAATGCGTACCTTAAGTGCGTGGGAAGTTGCTTCAATTCTAGGGATGGAGGTACCTTGATTGGTGATGAATCGTGACTTTCGGATTTTGTGGAGGAGGTCTCTATAGGTGTGGGTACCTCATTGTTAGATTCGGAAGTGGCTGCGGTGAAGTCCGGAGAAGCCATAGAATTACTCAGTAAATCGACCCCCTCTGGAATAAATCGGTCGATCTTTTGCACGATTTTTCTTTCTGTTGGAAAAAATCGTGCTTCCTCTTTCTGAATCGGGCGATTTATTGTTGTCAGTTCGATTTTAGTTTCTGTCGGAAAAAATCGTGCTACCTCTTCATAAATCGGACGATTTATTTCTGGTAGGTCGATTTTAGTTTCTGTCGAAAGAAATCGTTCTGAATCTGCAAAAATCGGACGATCTTTTTGTGACAGGTCGATTTTCTTCACAGTTTCCGGAGTCCACTCTAACTCTTCAATTTTTACTTCTAGCTCTTCCTCCACCGCATTTAATGCTTTCACATCCTCATTGCAGTCATGTTCTATTCCTTCCTCCATGATGCTCATGCTAAGAACCTTTTGAAGAGAGTCTTTCATTAAGATCGAGCTTACTATTTCTCTAGACTCTTCTTCCTCAACAACTTCAAAAACGTCGTCTTTCAAGGCTGGCTCCTTGATTAAGGAAGATAGTATGAACTCTATCTTTTCTTCACCTATGTGGAAGGATAGCTGGCCGTTCTTGCAATCCACCATACACCCAGACGTGGCGAGGAATGGTCTCCCAAGGATGATGGGAACTGGGTAATCTGCAGGTATGTCAAGAACGACAAATCTATAGGTATGTAAAACTTACCTAGCTTTACCGGGATGTCTTCTAATATTCCCACCGGCTTAGTGGTAGAACGATCAGCCATGTAGAGTGTGATCTTCACCGGTCTAGGCTCTCCTAGACCAACTGCCTTGCAAAGAGCTAGAGGTATGATACTCACACTTGCTCCAAGGTCACAAAGAGCATCATAGGTAGCTTCTCCCAAGGTGATGGGTATACAAAAAGATCCTGGATCGCGGAGCTTGGGTGGCATATTCTCCGTCATAGTCTTGATGAGTTCGGATGACTCCATGCTCATCTTGACTTCACCTATATCTTCCAACTTCCTCTTGTTGGAGAGGATCTCCTTGAGGAATTTCCCGTAAGCTGGCATACCTAAAATCGCATCCATAAAAGGTATGTTAATATGGAGTTTACTCATAAGTTCAACAAACTTACCGAAATGTTTATCTAGGCGTGCTCGCGCTCTAGATTGAGGAAAAGGTAGAGGTGGTTTGTAAGCTGGAGGAGGAACATAGACTTCTTCCTTCTCTTTTGCCTCTCCTTCTTTTGTTGAGGTGTCAACTACTTGGGGTTGAGGGTCGACGGTCGTCTTCCCGCTCCTAGTAGTTATAGCCATAACCCTTCCCTTTGGGTTATCTTCTGTCTTGCCGGGAAGCTTCCCTTGATCTCTTGGAACTTCTCCGGCCTTGTTGAATACTTGGTTTTCTAAAGCTTTGTGGGCTTTGTCAACCGAAGTTATGTAACTCTCCAATCCTTGTAGCTTGCCTAGGATCGTTTCTAGCATAGGATCCGGCTTGTTTGATCCGCTTGATTGTCCTTGGCTTGTAGATGGAGTAGAAGAAGATGGAGGTGTTAGAACCTTTTCGGCATATGAGTAAGGATTACCTGAACCTTGCTGATTTGACCTCCAATTGTTGTTATTCGAATTCCTATTGTTGTTGTTGTTATTCCAATTGGAGTTTCGGTTGTTATTGTTGTTGTTGCTCCAATTGGAATTCCGGTTATCATTCCTTTGGTTGTTGTCTCGCCCCATGTAGTTGGCTTCTTGCTCTTGAGTCCTTTGAAGACTCGTTTTGAGCACTTCTCTCAATTCTTTGATGTCATCTTTGAGGGAGAATATTTGTGTTTGAGCTGTTTGATTCAATTTGGCTCCCGGATCGCCTTGATTCCGGTTACTTGATTCCACCTTACGGTGGGAATACTTCTCAATCACTTGGGCTTGCTTCTCAATGAAGTCCCAAGCATCATCCTCTCTCATATCCATAAATGTGCCGCAGGATAGAGATTGGAGGTTGAATTGTGTCTCCACATCCAATCCTTTGTAGTAGATCTCTAATAATTCCAGCTTGGAAATGCCATGGTGTGGGCAATCCAACAAGAGATCTTGAAACCTTTCCCAAGATTGAAACAAGCTTTCGTTAGGTTTCATAGAAAAAGCATTTATTTTACCTCTTAATTCCGCCGTTTTGGATGGCGGAAAGAACTTGGTGAGGAATTCCGAAGACAGTTCCTCCCATGTAGCTAACTTCGCAGCCGGAAGTGTTTGGTACCAAGCTAGAGCCTTGTCCTTCAAAGAGAAGAAGAATGGCTTGATCTTGTAGTTGCTTGTAGTAGCCTTCTTCGGCTTCATAGTCTCCATGAGAATCTCAAAATTCTGCAAGTGTTGATGTGGAGATTCAATACTTGCTCCGCCATATTGACTTTGGCGGACCATAGTTATGACTTGTGGTGAGAAGCTAAACTCCTGGATGTCTTCAGCTCCAAAGTCCACACCTAAACGGCGCGGTTGCTGAATAGGATCCATCCGTTGCCCCAAAGTTCGGGGTCTATCTTCGTTATTAGCAGCTCTAACATTCCTAGTCGTAATGCGAGGGACGACCTTAGGTGTTGGAGTGTTTCGGTTAGGACGAAGTGATGGGTCAATCTCTTCAAGTTCCGGCATATCCGGATCAATCTCGTCATCATCGGACGAGTCATCTCAAATGGACTTAGTTGGTGTCTTGACTTTCTTCTTCTTGGAGGTGTTCGACTCCAATTTCATGTCCAAAATCATAGCTCTTAGTTCATCAATTTGAAATTGATGACTTATTTCAGCCTCCTTTCGAGCTTTCTCACTCAGTTGGAGTTGGCGTTGAGCTTCGTTCAATTCAGCCTTATAGTTTCTCTCATCGTTTTCGGCCATTTTCTTCTCCTTCAACTTTCTCCTCAAAGTTCTTTCTAATTCGGGGTCGAAAGGAATTAGATCTTTGGTGGATCTAGTCTTTCGCATATACCTAAAGAACCTGCAAAAATCACTCAAGTAGACAAATCAAATCACAAGAGCAAGAGCTCCCAAGCTAGACAACCGAAAACCGGATTCGATCTAGACCAAATCCCCGGCAACGGCGCCAAAAACTTGTTCGCTCAAAAGGGTGTGCGTCAAAGTCTTAAATTTATATCTAGAACTCAAAAGCAAAGCGAACCCGCAGTGTACGGATCGGCTGTAGAAAGATAAGAATTCCATAGTCGAACTCAGGGATTTGGTGAGAATAAATTCGAAATCAGTTATCTAGCAGAAGTGTAAAAACTTTTGTGATTTAATGAGAGAGAAATTATTCCAAGGATTCAAGTATCCGATTTAGGCTTCCGATTCAAGACACTTCTATAGATTTAGGACAGAATTTATATTACCAAGATTAAACGTTCAAAAGTAGGATTCGTACGATGAAGTTCCGAAACCTATATAAATAATCTATAGGTTCTCTCTATAAGGGTTGTTGAGGCTGCAATATAGAAAGATCTAAAGATAAGAATTATGATCAAACTAACTATCTAAAACTCCAAGATATGACTCTCCAAAGTAAAGATTAGGAAGCACATTTAATTTCTTAATAAAGGATGATGAGTCTCTTTATTACCCAAATTCTTGCAATCTTTATCTATTAAATATAGAAAGAGGTTTGAAGTGCCTTCATACATTCAATTAGAGGATAGAAAGGTTAATCAAGATCGGGGTTTAGGCAAGGATTGGTTTTGATTAAAGATTAATTCAATTAAAGTTCGTCAGAAGAATAAATCGCCCTGTTCATAAGAAAATCGGCCGATTTTCCTCAAGAACAGCCCGATTTTCCTGTTTGTCGCAAAACCAAAATCTAAACTCTCAGGGTCCTAATGTTTGAATGAGTTCAGTCTATCATCATCTAAGCCTTAATCATCAACTATTCTCCCCAGAATCACAATGGTTTTAGCCAACCATTTTCAAAATCGAATCAAATTAATTCTTGAGTGAAAAATCGCAAAGAAACCAAATCTTGAACGAACAATTCAATAACTCGTCAAATCTGTAAACAATTGTCAATTCTACTCAATGTATCTCTTAAACAACTCAGTAATGTGTTCACAAATCACAACCAAAACAATGGAATAGAGAAATCTCACAATCAAAGATCAAGAATGACTTTCCGGCAAAAGCTCTTCAATCTCTCTCCAAGAATCGTTGATTTCTCACAAACGTGTAAAGATTCTCCCGTGCGACCTCCTCGTTTTCGTTCGTAGGGTTCTCCTCTATAGTTTCTTGCAGATGGGCCGTTTGGCAAAACTCCTCTCTAGCCCAAATTAATTGGGCTTTATGTCGTCTTTTCATTTGGCTGAATCGTGAAGAAAATCGACCTAGTCGATTTAGGTGCAAAATCGTTCAATTTCATCCAATGAAAATCGTCCGATTTTTATATCTGTTGGCATGATTTTCTTCAACAGAAAGTGTTCTTCTTTTGCTTCGTCTCCTATGCTTCTCCTTTGTAATTCCTTAGCATTTTGTGATCCTTCAAAGGCTCCTTTAGCTTCCTTAACATTCTTGGATGCTTCTTGCTTCATTATTGCTTCCAATTCAACTCTATTTACCTGTAATTCATCAAAATCTCGTGTAGACCTCTATTTCCGACAATTGATTGAATAGAACATAAAAGGTACGCAAAATCCTTCTAAATGCAAGGTAAAAAGAGATAATGTGCTGCAATGTGCATGAATATGATGGTACATAATTCATGTCATCAGTATTCCCGGACGTCCTTAAAGAACTTCTTCCTTTGTGCGTAGGATAGTCCGGGCGGTATCTCCTGACAAACCAAATAGTTAACAAAATCAGCAAACCATGGTTCATTACCTTTGGAGATCACATCGATGCACTCTTCAATAAGGTGTAGGTGTTCGTCCGGGAAGGAGTCATCGATGGGCAAATGGTCGTCCTCTAGATGTGTTAGGCGACTCAAATGATCCGCAACAGAATTTTTTGAACCTTTCTTGTCGCGGATCTCAAGATCGAATTCTTGTAGGAGAAGAATCCATCTAATTAGCCTTGGCTTCGCATCTTTCTTCGCAAGGAGGTACCGGATTGCAGCATGATCCGTGTAGACGATCACCTTTGCACCTACAAGATAAGAGCGAAACTTGTCAATAGCATAGACAATGGCTAAAAACTCTTTCTCGGTAGTGGCGTAGTTGAGCTGCGCTTCATCTAGCATCTTGCTAGCATAGTATATGGCATGGGTTCGCCCTTCCTTTCGTTGTCCAAGAACAGCTCCAATAGCTACGTCACTAGCATCGCACATAACTTCAAAGGGAAGAGTCCAATCCGGAGGTTGGATAATAGGTGCTGAAATTAGAGCTTGCCGAATTGTGTTAAACGCATCCAATAGATTAGTGAGCGGTTTTGATATCTTAGAAAAGTCCTTAATAAAGCGTCTATAAAATCCAGCATGTCCTAGGAAACTTCTTATCCCTTTCACCGAAGTTGGAGGAGGAAGTTTCTCTATGGTCTCTATCTTAGCTTTGTCTATTTCTATCCCTCTACTAGAGATTAAGTGACCTAATACGATTCCTTCCTTAACCATGAATTGACACTTCTACCAATTAAGAACTAGGTTAGTGTCTTCACACCTTTGCAAAACAAGGGAAAGGTTACAAAGACAATCGTTAAAAGAGGAACCGTATACGGAGAAATCGTCCATGAAGACCTCCATGATTTCCTCTATGTATTCGGAGAAGATGGCCATCATGCACCGTTGAAAGGTGGCTGGGGCGTTGCAAAGCCCAAACGGCATTCTCCTATAGGCGAACGTACCCCAAGGACACGTGAATGTGGTCTTCTCTTGATCATCCGGGTGTATCGGAATCTGAAAGAAACCACTATAACCGTCAAGGTAGCAAAAATGTGAATGTTGCGCTAACCTTTCAAGAATTTGATCAATAAATGGCAATGGGAAGTGATCCTTCCGCGTTGCATTGTTGAGCTTGCGGTAGTCTATGCACATCCGCCATCCCGTCACGGTTCGGGTAGGAATGAGTTCGTTGTTCTTGTTGGTGATGACCGTCATTCCTCCCTTCTTTGGAACTACTTGAACTGGACTCACCCACTTACTATCGGAGATAGGATAGATGATACCTGTATCAAGAAGTTTAAGAATTTCCTTCTTGACAACCTCCTTCATGGTCGGATTCAACCGCCTTTGAGGTTGTCTTGAAGTTCTAAAGTCCTCCTCCATTAGTAACTTATGCATGCATAGGGAGGGTTTAATTCCTACTAAGTCCTCTATAGTGTAGCCTAAGGCTTTCCTATGTTTCCTAAGGACAATCATGAGCTGATTATGTTCATCTATGCTTAGTTCGGAACTAACAATAACCGGAAAGGTAGAATTAGGTCCTAGAAAACCGTACCTTAGATGAGTAGGAAGTGGTTTTAGTTCCATCACTTTCGGAGCTTCCAACGATCCTTGAGGAGCATCCGATGTCTCCTTAGAAGTTTCTAAGGGTATTGAGTGTGTGGGAGAAGAATCAGAAGGAGTTGAAGAAGTGTCTCGATCACTCCTTTCCACGGCCAAAATTACGGGTGCATCATGTCCTCCACGGCCGTGGTTTAGGGCGTGGAAGGGAAATACGGTTGTCACATCTTCTCCACGACCGTGTAGCTTGTTACGCTCAGGATATGTGCACAATAAGTCTTAAATTTATACTCGTTATATTTCTCCTAACTCCTAGCGCACCCGCAGTGTACGGGACGTTCGTAGTGTGGATAGTATTCCGAGGTCGAACACAAAGACTAAGGTGAGATTGATTCGGTTTATGAATAAGTCTAGTGAAGATCCAAGTTAAGAAATGAGAAAGGAGTAAAGAAACGAAAATCTCAAATATTTTTGGTTGGTTTTTGGTGATCAATCAAAGATCACAATTCATGTAAAAGTGAGCAATCAACTAAGCTAACGAATCAAAACAAAGAAACAAGCTAGACAAGATATAGATCAAAGAAAGAAAAGACGGATTCTAGGGGTCGGAAGTTCCGGTTATGGCATACGACTCAAGTTATCTTATTCTTTCCTCGGATTAACTATGTTGGGGTTAAGTGTTCTAAATTGGGATCAATCACCGGGTAAGTCTCATGATCTACTAGTCCATTCCTTAGGTCTTATTACCGGGTAAGTCTCTAAGAACCTAAGGGACGAAATTCTACTCAAACCGGAATGTTATCTAAGGATCCAACCTATCCTGACCGGGTAAGTCTCGGAAGGGTTAGTCTTAGGCTACCATCCAGCACACTTAATCCAATGGCGGCTTATTAGGCTCACCACTACCTAAGGGTTGTTATCTTTGGAATCTAAGGATTAGGATTACCGGGTAAGTCTCTCCTATCACTTAGTTGCTAACACTAGGTCACCCTAGGATAGATTTAACTCAACAAACACTTAGGATTTCAACATCCTAGCAGTCTTAAGATTAGATCCACCGAACCAGGAAAATCACGGCTTGTTCTACCTAAACCACGGTCGTGGTTTGTCAAGAACCACCCGTAATTCCTAACAGGGGCTACGTTTATACACACAAGTCATCCAAGGGTAAATCTAAGTTCATCCTATCATAGCCTTAGCCATAACCATCCTTTCCTTACCCTAGAACCACATCTATTTAGCCTACAACATTCATAATAGAAATCGAAACAAACAAACACAAAATCATAGCATTCATTTGCAAGATGATGAAAGAAAAGAGATGAACAAGTGAACTTAAATCAAAACCAAGCTGAAAATAGAATTAGAGCAACTTACAACCCTTCCAAAAGAAGGTTCAAAGGTTCATAAAACTCTAGAAATAGAATCCGGAAATCTTCACTACAAAAACTAGCAAGAGTGGCAAATGGTGTGTGTGCTTCTTCTTCTCTTCAATGGAGTTTTTCTTCTTCCTCTTTGACACTTTCCTTCCTAGAAAATCTTCTTGTTGAGAGGATATTTTTGTTAGAGGAAATGGATAATGGATGATTTGCTCCAAGATGCTCCCAGCTGCTTCTCACAGCCCATGAAGGACCACTTTTATAACAAACTTGCATGAGTTGGCCATGAGAGTCGTGGCACAGCTGTCACAAGAATCTGGCAAAATCCACGGTTGATTCCACGGCCGAGGATTGTAAGAGAACCGTGATTCTGTGCAGAAACTTCGCCTTTGATCATTGAGCTGTGATTTGGTGCATGGCTAGTGTTGGCAAGGTTCCATGAGTCCTCCGTAGCCCTTAATTTGTGTCCTAATGAGTCCGAGGGTGTGTCATCTAGGTGAACAATCCTCAACGCATCGTTTTAGCTCCTAAATTTCCCGAAATACCTATAAAACACGCACAAGTCCGTGTAGACGTCTATCTCGACAAAATACATGAATTGAGTGCAAAACGTCTTGAATTAATGCTTAACCATGCACGAATGAGTGAGAAATCTATCTAATTGATTACCTAAATCTAGATCATAAATCGTGTTATCATAACTCTCTAGAGTGAGGCACGATTTTGGTTGTGAAATCCACGGCCGTGGAATACAGTGTATGACCGTGGATTCTAACGTTCTCAGCCTCATCGTGGAGTTTCTCAAACTCCACTTCATGCATCTCTTCTTGTGCTTCTAAGGCTTCAATTGCCTCATTGCACTCTTCTTCTTCCCCTACATTGGTTAGGCTCATAGTGATAACTTTTTGTAAAGGATCGTTAAAGAGAATCGCACTTACCTCCTCCCTAGATAACCCTTCTTCATCTTGGATATCGAATATATCCTCATCAAAGATTGGCTCCCTCACTAGAGTGGAAAGAACGAACTCTACTTTCTCTTCTACTATATCAAAAGCGAGTCTCCCATTCTTGCAATCGACTATGCAGCCGGAAGTTGCAAGAAATGGTCTTCCGAGTATGATCGGGGCCGGACTATCTGCAGGAATATCAAGCACGACAAAATCAATGGGAACAAAGAATTTACCTAGCTTGACCGGGACGTCTTCTACAATACCGACGGGGCGAGTGATGGATCGATCCGCCATGTATAACGTCATCTTCACCGGTTTAGGATCGCCTAAACCGATCTTCCTGCACAATGCAAGTGGTATGATGCTCACACTTGCTCCTAAGTCACATAAAGCGTCATATGTGACATCTCCCACTCCTATGGGAATGCAAAATGACCCCGGATCCTTCAATTTTGGGGGCATTTTCTCCTTCATGGTCTTGATGAGATCCGAAGAATCCGAACTCATCTTGACCTCACCGAAGTCTTCTAGCTTCCTCTTGTTAGAGAGGAGCTCCTTCAAGAACTTGCCATAAGCTGGCATACCTACAATAGCATCAATGAAGGGTATATTAATATGTAGCTTACTCATGAGTTCTATGAACTTACCGAATTGTATATCTAGGCGCGCTCGCGCTCTAGATTGAGGGAATGGTAGGGGAGGTTTGTAAGCCGGAGGAGGAACGTAGACTTCTTCCTTCTCCTTCCCCTTCTCCTTGTCTTTCTCTACAGGGACTTCAACAAATTTAGGCTGCGGATCGGTGGTAGTCACTCCGCTCCTAGTCGTAATTGCCATCACCCTTCCCTTAGGGTTGTCCTCCGTCTTTCCTGGAAGCTTCCCTTGATTCCTAGGAACTTCCTCCGCATGGTTGAACATTTGGTTTTCTAAAACCTTTTGAGCTTTATCAACCTTGGAAACTTGATCATCAACCTTAATGATGCGGTTCTCCAACCCTTGAAGCTTTCCCAAAATCGTTTCCAACATGGGATCGGGCTTCTCCTTTCCCGAAGTGTTTCCTCCATTTGATGTTTTCCCCTGGCTTCTCAAAGGAGTAGAGGAAGAGGAAGGTGGAGTTAGTGAATTAGAATTGGAAGGATAAGAGTTACCGGAATTTTGTTGATTGGAGCGCCAATTGTTGTTACTTGAACCCCTATTGTTGTTCCAATTGTTGTTCCGGCCGTTATTATTGTTGTTGTTGCCATTCCAATTGTTGCTCCGGTTATTGTTCCGGTTGTTGTTGTTGTTGCGGTTTGTGTTATCACCGCCATTGTTGTTGCCCAAATAACCAACATCCTTCCCTTGTTGCTTTGGGAAGTTGGTCTTGATAGCCTCCTTCAACTCTTTGATCTCATTGTTGAGGGAGAAAATCTGATTTTGAGCTTCATGTGTGAGCTTTGCTCCTTGCTCCACACGATTTCCCTCCACTTTCCGGTGGGAATACTTCTCTATGACTCTTGCTTGCTTCTCAATGAAGTCCCAAGCGTCATCTTCTCTCATGTCCATGAACGTTCCACATGAGAGGGATTGGAGGTTGAATTGCGTTCCCGCATCCAGCCCCTTGTAGTAAATCTCCAGCAATGCAAGCTTGGATATGCCATGATGAGGGCAATCCAATAACAAGTCCTGAAACCTTTCCCATGATTGAAACAAACTTTCGTTAGGTCTCATGGAAAAAGCATTAATCTTACCTCTAAGTTCCGCCGTCTTGGAAGGCGGAAAGAATTTGGTGAGGAACTCCGCGGAAAGGTCTTCCCACGTGTCTAGTTTCCCCCTAGGAAGAGCTTGGTACCAAGACAACGCTTTCCCCTTCAAGGAGAAGAAGAAAGGCTTGAGCTTATAGTTGTTGGTAGTAGCGCTCTTCGGTCTCATTGTCTCCATCATACACTCAAAGTTTTGCAAGTGTTGGTGTGGAGATTCAGCGCTTGTCCCACCAAATTGGCTTTGGCGAACAAGAGTAATAACTTGAGGGTTGAAGCTAAACCCTTGCACATCTTCAGCATCGAAATTCACGCCCAAGCGGCGTGGTTGTTGTGTTGGATCCATCCGCTGGCCAAGAGTTCTTGGCTCATCATCTACACGTTTGATCCTCACATTCCTAGGCGGAATGCGGCGATTAGCAGCTCCCCGTGGATGAAAAGGATTCACATTGATCGTGGGATCAATCTCCTCTAGCGGTGGCATGGAAGAATCACTATCATCAGCGGATGAGTGACTTCTTCTTCTAGATCTTGATCCCCTCCTTGAGGATTTCTTGCTCCCCTTATTCTTGAGGTCGCTTAGTTCTATCCTCATTTGGAAAATCATATCCTGTAGATTGTTAACTTGGGATTGATGGCGATCCATCTCATCCCGGCGAATGTTCTCATTCCATTGGAGTTGAGCTTCCTTCTCCGCCAACTCCGCTTGAAGATCACGTTCGTGTTCTTCAGCCATCTTCTTTTCCTTGCGCTTCTGCCTTAAGGTTTTCTCTAGCTCTTGATCAAGAGGTAAGAGATCTTCGGTGTTCCTAGACCTGCGCATGCACACAAAGTAATATCAAATAACGAGAGCAATCTCCCAAGCTTGACAACCGGCTACCGAATTCGGCCGAAACCAAATCCCCGGCAACGGCGCCAAAAACTTGTTCGCCCCTTAACGTGCGTGCAAATAAGTTTTAATTATAAAACTAGAATCAAGCAAGCGAACCCGCATTGTACGGATCGATATAGTTAAGCAAGGATTCCAGAGTATCGAACACAGGGATTTGGGTGGGAACAAATTCAATTGCAGATTATCAAGCGAGTAAATATGAGAGTTTTTGCAAATATTGGGAAAACAACAATCCTAAAGATCCAAGTATCCAGCTATGGCAATCGATTCAAGATATACTTAATGATATAAAGACAGAATTGAGATATGCAAAGGTATGCTAATGTAAGGTAATCGTACGGTGAAGTTCCAAAAACCTTATATGACTCACCTACAAGACACTCTCTATACAGGTTGTTGAGGCTTCAATATAGAAAGGTTCTAAAGATAAGAATTAATGTCAAATACCCAAACTTATAATCCAAGGATCAAGACTAACTTAACCGATTAAGGTTGTGACACTCATAATCGAGGTAGAGGTTGTTGAGGCTTCACTACCACCTAGAAAAGGCAAGCCTAAACTAAGTTAAAGCAAATCTTTAACTTTGGATTAAAGTAAAAGTAGGTTCGTAAACTTAAAGGAAATTACGGGTGGATCTTGAGATTTCACGGTCGTGGAACTCAAGAACAAACCGTGATTTAGGGTTCGTTGACGATTCTCTCTAACTCTCAGGGTCTAATCTATTTACGATCGATCTATCATCATCTAAGCCACAACTATCAACCCTTCACCTTAGAATTGTTAAGGGTTTTTAGCCAATAACAGTCATGTTGATATTAAATTCAAGAATTAAAAGATTGAAAGATGAGAACTTCCGAAAGCTTTCAATAAACTCTAAACCAATCTCAAAGTCACAATCAAGAACGAATAATATCAATTCCAGAATAGAACAATTAAGCACAATCTTAGGCAAGAAGGAAGAACGGGATGTCAATCCGTCTTCTAAATCAAACCTAAACAAGAAGAGAAGTCTTCTTGCACAATCTTCCGAATCTTCCGTCAATCCGGGAAATCTAGAAATCCCAACGATAATCTCCACCAAAGTGCGAGATTAGGGCAAATCCAAGAGCGAACGTCGATCTCCAACGAGATGTAAATGCCTCCAAGCAAATACCGCGAAATCTCTCTAAACTGCAGTGTAAAATGCGTCTAAGCAAGGATGTAAAACGGCCGTAAGCATCGATCTAAAGCGAGTAGCGGGGATGACGAAATCTCTCTTTGTCCGTCTTTTTATAGGGCAAGATAAAATATCGGCCCGGCCCAATCTTCAAAAGATTGTGGCTTCGAAATGTGGCGAAAAAGATCGCCAAGATCACGGTCGTGGAAGATTCCACGACCGTAATTTAGAGCGTGGAAAGTGTCACGGTTTGAGCCATGGATTCCACGACCGTAATAGTTACTGGAATGCATCACGCCTCTCTTGCAAGGTTCCACGGCCGTGGAACTGAACATGGTTTGTAGTACGGCCGTATTTTAGAGCGTGGTTTAGGGCAAGAACGTGATTCTTCCCTAGCCTCGTGCACTCCTCAAGTTGAACTCCTTTTTGCTCCTAAGAATGTCCTCGATCCATGGACATATCCAATCAGCTCTTCTTTGCTCGATTCTGTTCGGAAATAGCTCTTAAGTACCTATAATCAACATAAAGCTTGTGTAGACATCTATATCGACAATATAGGCAAACTAGCTCACATATGCAACAATGCTCAATCAATGACTATCAATATGAATCAAATACGTTTAGAAAACGTGCCTAAAGTATCACAATATTTCATGCTAACACTATTCTGGTTATCCGTTATAGCATGATAAACAACACAACAAGCCAATACAATCCAACTAATATACGGAATGAAGCTAGGTAAGTCCAAGGGACTTACCTCCCTCGAAGTTACTCTAAAACTCAGCAAACACTCAGAGAACGGCTCATTTTCCCTCAGGAAAGGAGCAAGGAAAGCCTGTTCACAAGCCTGTTCACACAAGCATCAAGAATCAAGAACGAAACGGTTGCTAGAAGTCTATAACTTCTAGTCTCAATGATCTCTAAGAGATCACCACAAGCTAAGGGCTCAACCTTATTCTGACAACACACTCAGAGGGAAAAGAACATACATAAGAAACTAGGAAAGGAACGAGGAAAGCAAGGAAGCAAGCAACTCACAAGAACGGGAGTTACTATAGAAGAAACCATAGGGGCGGTGTTCGCTTGAAAGTGTGCGTCACTAAGTCTTAAATATATAGAAACTGAAATCAAGCAAAGCGAACCCGCAGTGTACGGATCGGTATAGTAAAGCAAGAATTCTATAGTATCAAACTCAGGGATTTGGGGGATCAAATTCAGTTTAAAAAAATTGTCCGGCAAGTAAAAAGCTTTTTTAAAGATAATTGGGAAAACAACGATTCTAAAGATCCAGGTATCCAATTGTGGCAATCGATTCAAGATGTTCTAGAGGTATAAGGATAGAGTTGGGATTGCAAAGGTATAAATGTAAGGTAGGGTGTTGTACGGTGAAGTTCCAAACCCATAAGTCTCACCCAAAGGCTCTCTCGATCAAGGATGTTGAGTCTCGTTATAAAGAAAATCGAAGGACAAGATTAAAATCTCAAATACCCATGCCCAAACCCAAGGGAATTAAAGACAAGGCAAAAAGGTTAAGGTTGTGACACTCGAAACCAAAGTAAAGGATGTTGAGTCTCACTACTACCTAGAAAAGGTAAGCCAAGGCTAGGTTAAAGCAAATCTTTAACTTTGGATCAAAGCAAAACTAAAACACGCACGACAGAGGAAAACAACGGTCGGATCTTTAAGAACGGCCTTGGAACTCAAGAACAAGCCGTGGAAAGCCTCGATGACGAGATTTCTCGCAACTCTCAGGGTCCAATCTGTTTTGGTTCAATCTATCATCATCTATGCCACAACTATCAACCCTTCACCTTAGAATCGCTTAAGGGTTTTAGCCAACAATCACTGTCATCAAATCAATAATCAAGATTAAAAGAAGGAAAAGATAAAACCTTGAAAACTCAATAGGAAACACAAAACCAATTCTCAATCAAACTCAAAATCCATACTTGTGTTCAGTGAATATAGATTAGATTAAGAATCTCTTACAAATCTTACAGAACAAACAAGAACGGGATGTCAAAGTGCGTTCTTCTCCAAATCTTCCTTCCAAATCTTCTCGCAATAAGATCTTCCGCAATGATCTCAATCTCTCTCTCTAGCGTGGTGTGTATTTTCTCCCATCCTTCAGCCTTCTTATAGGAGAAAGTACGGTTACGAAAAGCCCATAACCGCTGCTGACGTGGCAAATATGACACGTGGCAGCCGTTAGAAGAATCACGGCCAAGAGCATATTTCCACGCCCGTGGAATACACCGTGGAGTGGTTTTCTTGCTCTCGACATACATTCCCACAGTCTTAATTAATTTAATTCCCAAAACCACAGCCGTGGTTCCTTGTGTTTGACCGTGGAATGTCCAAAATCTTCGTAAAAGCCTTTGTTTCGCAAAGCTTTCTAATCATGCTCCTTCCTTAGCTACTCCAATGCATCCTCATGACGTCTAGCATGATCAATCACTCCTACAAACTCCATTTATGCTCCAATCCAAGCCTTTATTCACCTAAAATCACAACAAAGCTTGTGTCGATCTCTATACCAACATAATAGGTAAATGTGCTCATAATGCTTCAAACTCTTATCAATATACACAAAAGAAGGGGAAAAACAACCAAAACATGTGCCCAAAATATCATCATATTTCATGCTATCAAAATACCCCATACTTGTCTCTTGCTTGTCCCCAAGCAAGGTTTTCAAAAGCTAGAACATAAGGTAGAATGAAATATGAATGCAAAACAAGGAAAAACAAATCTTTTTGATATTGTGCTTCTATTCAATAGATCACTCTCAAATGTTGCTTCATGTTTTCTTGAAAACTTCTATGTATAGAAAACGAATCATGTTAAGCAAAAGAAACATCATACATTGAAAAAGCTCGAAGACAAACATCATTGTAACACCCCGAATCCGCGGGACTCGAAGTACCACATTGGGCTAGGATCTCACAATGGATCCTGACCCTAGCCTGACAACAAGTTCGCTGAACCTTACAACATGACATTGCCATATATAAAAACAAATGCATAAAATTGTAAAAACTGTACAACCCAAAGGTAAAACATCATAGCCGAGTATAAACCACAACAACATTCTGACACAGGAGGTAACAAAAGAACATCCTCACGCAGGAGGGACAAGTAAACAACCCCAAAAGACCATAACCATCCTATGTATGAGAGGTCCTCGGCCTGCCACTCTGCTAGATCACCCAACAGCACGCCTATCCTGTGGGGCATCTACAACATGGAAATAAACCATTAGCTAACCATACATATATGGAGTAACGTATAAGCACATACACAATCATAGAAAGATAAACACATCATTATGATATCACACATTTATCCATTTTATCATCTCAATATAATAGTCATTCACTCAAATCGTATATATATATATAGATAGATGAAAGTATGTGACACGAGGATCGATACATCCTTGCCTCTGAGCCTAATAGCCAGTTGTACACAATCCGTGTACCCTGTGGGAGTGGATTACGCCCTTCTTGTAAACCAATCTGGTGTGACATTAGAGAACCTCCCAGACTCCACGGCGGGATGAAAGGGAAAGGTTATCATAGCCACGCAACGGGACAGTCAGTAAAACATATGTCGGTATAAACGACATCTCATGCTATCATATCAAACATATAGCGTGCACACCACTCACACAAACACCAAATATAAGGATGGTAGCTAAGTAAGTCCTACAGACTTACCTCAACCTCGTATCTCACTCAACCACAACTCGATCACCTCAACTCTGGAGAAACAACACAACCTATAAACAAGGCACAAAGAGATATATCAACCTCCTATCAACATAAGGGTCACACCTACACCCAAAGGGATCCATATAGATTATATGCAATCTCAAAACCTCAACCAACATCAACCTAAGTCCTTAAAGTCGTACAAGGCATATATCGATCATAACCTCATCCAAACAGATCCTCACACATCTAGCATGATGTTCGCTCCAAATGGTGTGTGCAAGCTTTAAATTTATAACCCGAGACTTAAGCTTAAAACAAGGATGCGAACCCGCAATGTACGGGTCAACCGTAGTAAAAGCAAGAAATTCCGGGGTGTCGATCTCAGGGACTTAGGTGAAACAAAGCAAGTATAGGTTGTCTATGCAACTACTAACCACAAAAGCGATTAACACAATCAAAGATGATAAAAAGTCAATTAAAGGAATATGCAATTCTAGGGATTAAAGCATCTAGTTGTGGTTCCAACTCAAGATCTAAAGATAAGCGGACAAAGCTGAGATTTTGCAAAGGGAAGGTGTTACTCAAGTGGAATAGATCACCGTGTAAGTCTCACTACTCACTAATCCCAAACCGTAACTCCTATTACCGGGTAAGTCTCAAGGAATTAAGGAAAAGAACTATAACCTCAAACCAACACTCCAACTAAGGAAATAGAATCAACCTTTACCGGGTAAGTCTCAGGCTAACTCACAAAGATGGAATGAAAGCACACTCAAACCCCAATAAAGGATAAACCTTTATTACCTACACTTATGATCTTGGGTAAACAAACAAAGGAATTACCGGGTAAGTCTCATCCTAGGCTTGCATTGAACCAGGAAAGGTGTAATAAGAATAGGATTTCCATGTTGTAGGGTTAAGGATAAAGACTCGAGCTTTCAGGCTTGCATTCCACCCCGGCCGAGATGTTCATCGACTGAACGAGATATTCTAGGGTTAAGGATAAAGACTCGAGCTTTCAGGGTCCTATTGGAATTTAAGAATATTCTATCATTGTTTTTCCCACAACCTTCAGCCAATCACCCTAGAATCACACAAAGAAATTAGCAAATCATCATCATGAAAGTAATAATCAAGTATAAGGGAAGAAGGTGAATAATTGAACACAAAAACCTTAAGAAAAAGGCTTCAATAATTGAATCAATTATCAAACAAACAAGCGTTCCATGGATCAAAATCCAATAAGACAATCAACAAAGAAGGGAATCTAAGAAAGTCTTACAAAACCCTTCATAAAAGCTATAAAAGCTATCAACTTCCTTCCTTCAATCTTCCTTCAACCTTCAAAAAGGTTCTTCAAATCTCCCCGCTGTAGTGGATGTTTACCAGCCGTAAGCGGATGTCTTCCAGCCGTAAGCGGATGTCGGATTTGTGGAAAATCCAACCCTTTTTATAGGAAAATTACCTCCCAAAGATAAAAGATATTAGAAAGATATTTTCCCATAAAATAGGTAAAATATATCAGCTGAATTATCTTCTTCCTTCCAAAAATCCAGCCTAAAAATATAAGATCCTCTTTCCAAAAATAAAAGATCTTAGCCAAGAATAAAATATATCCCGCCGCGTCCAAGGTGTTCCCCTCGGTCGGGACGCTCCTCTGGATCACCTCGTTCGAGATAGTACTGTAGCTGACCGAGGTAACTCTAAATTGAAAGTGAAATCTCTTAAATCTGGTCCAAAGTAAATCTCTAATCCAATTTCATGCTTCCTGGATTCTTCCTTAAGCTCCTGAATGTAGCTCCAATGACTCCTTAGCTCCTTTTGCTCCATTTTGATGCAAAACGTGCCATTTTACCTACGATTACAATGAAACTTGGTGTAGACCTCGATTCCCACAAAGGTAGATGAAACGACAATATAATCACATAATATACATTCAAACATGCAGATTATTGAAGATAAAACGTCTAAACGGGTCCCAAAATATAGACTATAATTCATGCTATCAAAATACCCCATACTTAGCCCTTGCTTGTCCCCAAGCAAGTTCCAAATCTTAGATACAAGATAGAATGGATTATAAGTCATAAATATCAATGAAAAAGTCTTTCAAAACATTTTAATGGTGTGCTACAATCATAGATCACTCTAAGAGAGTGCTTCATGGAATGTAAAATCAAAATATGATCAAAACATTTTATAAATATAAGAAAGTTGTTCATCTTTGCATAAAATCATAGAATGCATAATAAATCATAATTATCGAAATTAATCATGTATAATCCAGTTTAAACCACTAAGTCAATCAACAAGCTCGAGGTCTCAAGGGCTTTCCAAAGAGAAGGTCAAGAAACGTGTGAGGGTGGGATGTATATAGGGAATGTGGTGCTAGAATCCGGGAAAAAGATCTTTACTTCACTTCCTTTGAATTTCAACATCTTCCACCAATAAGCTTTTCTTATTTACTTTTTTACTTTACTTTTTGGGATGCATGGACAGAGGTGCAAAATAACTGAAGCCTAGGAAATCAGCAATCATCAATTTCTTGAGATGCCTCAAACCCTTGATGCACATACCATAACCCGTTAGGAATATCGTTCAATCCGACTTTGGCAAGACACAAACACCAGGCTATGTGAATGGTGCCGAGTTACTCATTATCATGATTGACTTCCCCAAACCTATTTGTTTCTTTCTAACTTTCAACCACCATCTCAACTTTTCTTTCACTTGCTTGTCACTTTTGCTTGCTTCCAAATTCCCGGATAGGTAAAGGGAGGCAAATATGTATATGAGGGGCTAAAGCATGATCAAGAAGAAGAAGAGAAGAGAATGAATTGCCTTGGTCTTCCCAGGAAGAAAGTGAGAGAACTCATCATGTGGTGTCAAACTTCAAATTCAACATAATTTAGATAAAAACAAAGTATTAAACATGCCACAAATTTCAAACAAAGCATTTAGCAACTTAAACATATCATAAAACCTTTCAAACATATAAAGATTTCAAAACCAGTTAGCAAACAAAAATCATCACTGAGGTCATATCTAGATAAGAAGCACAAAAATCGTTTCGAAAACTTTTCCAGTTCAGCCACCTCAGTCGAGATGTTCCAAGTCAACCGAGGTACTGCACCTCGATTTGTCAGAGTCACATCGGTCGAGGTCATAAAAAAAATTTTCAAACCAGTTTTTGACATTTTTCTCAATCAAATAACCTGTATGCATGCATGTAATCTCAGATAAACACATAGAGCAAAATAAAACAGTAGATATCCAATAGAGTCAAGTCATACATCCACATAAGTCAAATAAGTACATCCAAATACCCCATACTTGGGGCACATTGTCCCAATGGGTCAAATAAGTCTAAGAAAACAAAATACTCACCGAATAAAGCTGAGATGCATAATAAATAAATAAAGAAAATCTTGCAAGCTCTCAATAATCCCGATCCGGTGGTGGTGGTGGTGTCACGTACGGGTACTGAGATGGGTCGAATGGGTAGCCCATGACATGCTGAAACTGAATCTCAGCCATCGTGTGCTGGTAATGTAGTCTCTCCTGCATCTCTCTAATGTCTAAAGACAAGGCAACATAGGTATCTATCATCTGATCCGTCAAATCACCCATCCGGCGGTGAGCAACTGGATCCCTCTATCTGCGTACCCTACGCCTAGCAGGACGTGCCGGTGCTGCAGCTGGCTCCTCCTCCGTCTCGTTATCGTCCAGATCAATGACCGGCGCACTAGTCCCAACTGTATCTGTGCCCGTATCCATGGCAGCACCGCCATCCTCATCATCATCCTCCTGCTCCTCAGCCTCATCCTCCTCATCATGTCTCGGAGTTGCTGCATCTCTGGCATCCTCCATAAGCGAAATCCATGCGGTCTGCCAGTAGTGCGGGTCATAAATAGAGAACTGAGATGACCACCTAATACCATGGGGTGCAGTCTGCTCCCAGGGCATCGCCACATATGGCGTAGTAAGACCGTGAGGAACCAGTATCCTCCGAGTGATCATCTCCAGAAGCCCAAGCGGCTTGGCAACCGCCACTATAGTGCATACACTCAAGTCAAGATCCATGTAACTCGCTATGTGAGTCACTATCCCTCCGCAGCAGATATCTTCCTTCGCCTTCGCCTTGATTCTGTGCAAATCCTCCGCTAGCATAACTCCAAAATCCGGAACTCCTCCGGTCACCATGCAGTACAGACTCAGCAGCTCACCCTGTCTGATCTTCTGGGACGTCTCAGTACGCGCCAGAAGAGTCTCGCTAAAAATCCTGTGAGCAAGTCTGAAAGCCAAGTGGAATATAATCCGCTCCCTGGAATCTCCAAGTCGCCACCTGTCAGCGTGCTCAACCACATGAGAAATTTGTCCCCAGAACTCTCGAGCTACAGCTCGAGAAGGAAAATCAGCAACAGTGGGGGCTGGGAAACCGAAAATGTCCCTCCAGTGGTCCATTGGAACTAAATAGTTCCGGTTCATCAACCGGTACTAGATGGCGCGCTCGGTGGGCAAGTAGGTGACGAAGCTAACAAACTCCAGTGTCGGCTCAAGATAGGCTAGAGCTCTAATCTCAGTAAACTGCTCCAGCCCCACAACAGATATCATCCGCCTCAGATCCTCATCCACATGGAGGCAATCAAAAGAAGAAATCTCCAGAAATCGTGGTGCAACCACTAGCCGTGCCGCTATGCGGTCGTAGTCGACCTGGTGACGCTCGTGAATCACCGGTCTAGAGCGACGCGAAGAAGAAGAAGGGGAAGGAGAAGGAGAAGGTCTGTCTCTCAGAACTAACTGCCTTCCAGAACTCAACTTTTCTGTACTTTGTCACATCACCTCGGTCTCTCTGACAACTCTCAGGAACACCTCAGCCGAGGCACAGGCTGACTGGACCGAGGCAAAGTGTTGTGCGATCGATTCCCTAAAAAATCCAGTTCTTTTCCCCCAATATCACTACCAAAGGTTCCTATGGGGTACTTAATCCTTTTTCAGCAAAATGCAGGGCAACCAAAGCCCAAATTGAATGAAATCAGTGGAAGAAGAGGTAGTTAGGGTTTTTTCGATTTTACCCCATATTTGGTCGATTCGGTTCGTTTTTGCTGCAGATTGATGGTTGCAAATCGATCCTCTACCCTTCCCTTGCAGTTTAAAAGCGAGAATCGTCGAAAACGAGCGAAGAACGAAGAAGTGAGGCGAGATGTGCGCCGCGGTCGAGAAGGAGGTAGAGGGAGGAGAGAGAAATCTCAGCCCCCTTTTATACCCTTTTCTGGAACTGTTGTCACCTCGGTCGAGATGGTCTCGACTGGAATGAGGTGTACGGACCGAGGTGGATCTTCAGTAACCCTAGTCACCTCGGTTGCTCAATAATCATCTCGGTCGAGGTGCTGTGCCAGCAACCGAGATGTGTCTCAGTCAAACTCCGTCTTCTCAAATTCTCGAACTTCTGTCCGTCCAGTGTTGCTCCTGGGTTGTATTCCTTCCTTAGATGTCACCTGTTGTTTGTCTAGAACGCCAAAAACAAAGCAAAGAAAAGCAAAAGCAAACTATCTAAAGCTAGACTAGAAAAAGGGAAAAGAAAGCAATACCTTGGGTTGCCTCCCAAGAAGCGCTTGATTTAAGGTCGCTAGCTGAACTGTACGACATCCTTAAACATTCTGGGGGGTGTCCTCACCCCATACTTCACCCTCATCGTGGGGTGAGATAAGAAAGTCTATCAAACGCTCCAACAAGTGTAAGTGCTCGTCGGGGAATGAATCGTGTATGGGTGGGTCGTCCTTGTCGCGTGAAGAGGGAGGTAGCCGGCTGAGGTGATCCGCAACAAAATTTTCGGATCCCTTCTTATCGCGGATCTCTAGGTCAAACTCTTGAAGCAAAAAAATCCATCGAATAAGGCGTGGCTTGGCATCCTTCTTAGCAAGCAAGTAACGAATGGCTGCATGGTCGGTGTAGACAATGACTTTCGCCCCTACTAAGTAAGAACGAAACTTCTCGAAAGCATATACAACCAACAATAGCTCCTTCTCGGTGGTGGCGTAGTTACGCTGGGCTTCATCTAGCGTCTTGCTAGCGTAGTAGATGGTGGTGGTCCGCCCATCCTTCTTTTGTCCAAGCACCGCTCCTACCACCACATCACTCGCATCGCACATGATCTCAAAGGGCAAGGTCCAATCGGGAGGCTGGATAATGGGAGCGGAGATCAACGCTTCCTTAATCCTGTAAAATGCATCAAGACACTCCTGCAAAAACTCTAAAACAACATCTTTATTCAAGAGGTTAGTTAGTGGTTTAGAAATCTTCGAGAAGTCCTTGACGAATCTCCTGTAAAAACCTGCATGCCCGAGAAAACTCCTCACACCCTTAACAGAACAAGGGGGAGGGAGTTTCTCAATAGTCTCGATCTTAGCGCGATCGACCTCAATACCTCGATTAGAAATGAGGTGTCCTAGCACAATGCCTTCATTAACCATAAAGTGACACTTCTCCCAATTCAAAACAAGATTAGTGTCTTCACATCTTTGTAGCACTAGAGAAAGGTTAGATAGGCAATCATCAAAAGAGGAACCATATACTGAAAAATCATCCATAAATACCTCCATGATCTCCTCTATATACTCGGAAAAGATAGCCATCATGCATCACTGGAAGGTAGCGGGTGCATTGCATAATCAAAATGGCATCCTTCTATAAGCGAATGCCCCCCATGGACAAGTGAAAGTGGTCTTCTCTTGATCATTCGGATGGATAGGAATCTGGAAGAAGCCACTATAGCCATCTAAATAGCAGAAGTGTGAATGATGGGCCAACCGTTCGAGCATTTGATCAATGAAGGGAAGTAGAAAATGGTCCTTCCGAGTAGCCACATTCAGCTTCCTATAATCGATGCAAACCCTCCAGCCCATGACGGTCCTAGTTGGGATTAACTCGTTTTTCTTATTCGTCACAACGGTCATCCCTCCTTTCTTCGGAACTACATGTACTGGGCTAACCCACTTGCTGTCCGAGATAGGAAATATGATACCTACATCCAACAACTTAAGAATTTCTTTCTTCACAACCTCTTTCATGATCGGATTTAACCGTCTTTGAGGTTCCCGTTAAGTCTTATGATCGTCCTCCATTAGTATTCTATGCATACAGAAAGAAGGCTTAATGCCAATAAGATCATTAATAGTATAATCCAAAGCCTTTTGATGCTTCCTCAGGACATGCAATAATTTAGATAATTCAGATTCGGAGAGGGAAGCACTAACAATGACGGGATAAGTAGAATCCGGTCCAAGAAAGACATACCTCAAGTGACTTGGGAGTTGTTTAAGCTCCACAATTGGGGGTACTTTCTGAGGTGGATCCTTGCTTCCTCCTTCCAGTGGAGTGGATCGAAGAACTGGACTTTCGGAAGTCTTAGTTGACATCATCTCGCTTTCGACCTCGGTCACGTACAGAGAGGTTGACCGAGATGTTCTTCAGTCACCTCGCTTGGTCCAGAAAGTTCCTCGGTCGAGGTACTGCAACTGGAACCGAAACTGGAGATCTTCTTCTCCTGGATTAGCTTTTCAGTTTTAGCTCCTAGATCTTCTTCCAACGCCTTTAAGCTCCGTATATCTGCATCACAAGAAGCATCTATACCTTCCTCCATTAAGCTAAAGCTAATAACTTTTTCAAGTGGATCTTTAATAAGGATAGAGCTCACCAATTCTCTTGATTCTTCTTCATCATAGATGTTGAAGATATCATCTCCTAGCTGCTCTCCCTTCATTGCCGCAGTAATGCAAACTCCACTTCATCTCCACCAATGTTGAATTTTAACTTGGCGTTCTTACAATCCACATTGCAACCCGAAGTTGCTAGAAATGGCCTCCCGAGAATGATAGGAACGGGATAATCTACGGGAATGTCAAGTACAACAAAGTCTATAGGTAAATAGAAATTACCTAACTTAACCGGAACGTCTTCCAAAATGCCCACGGGATGGGTAATGGAGCGGTCCACCATGTATAACCGTATCTTCACCAGCTTGGGCTCTCCAAGTCCGATCTTAACACAAAGCTCCAGCGGGATGATGCTCATGCTGGCTCCTAGATCACACAAGGCTTCACAAGTGACATCCCCAACTTGAATGGGAATGCAAAACGAGCCGGATCTCTTAGTTTGGGTGGCATCTTCTCCTTCATGATTTGAATAAGCTCCGAGGATTTAGATGTCATCCTTACTTCACCAAAGTCTTCCAACTTCCTCTTCCTTGATAGAATCTCTTTTAAGAACTTCCCATAGGCGGGCATCCCTAGAATAGCATCAAGGAAAGGGATATTAATGTGTAGTTTATTCATCAAGTCAAGGAACTTACCAAAATGCTTGTCTAGATGTGCTCTGGCCCTTGACTGGGGGAATGGAAGTGGTGGTTTATATGCAGGAGGTGGAATATAAACTTCAGTTTTCTCCTCCGCTCTTTGTGGCTCCACCTCGGTTGGCATCTCGGCCGAAGTGTTCTTCGACTGTACCTGGACCGAGGTGGTCTTCGTCTGTACTGGCATCGACCGAGGAACTGAATCTGCAGTCTTCAGTCCACTTCTCGTCGTTATTGCCATAATATGTCCCTTGGGGTTACTTTCCGTCCTTGCTGGAAGCTTCCCTGGATCTCTTGGCGCTTCATTCGCCTTGTTAAAGAATTGTTGTTCCAATGCTTTTTGTGCCTTTGAAAATGAAGTCATTGATGTCTTCATAGAGTTAAGCTTGATCAAGATGGCCTCCAGCACCGCATCTTTCTTTTCCGGCTGGGACGAACTTGATCCTTGGTTCTGACTCTTCAATGGAGTAGAAGAAGAAGAAGAAGAGAGGAAAGGATTAGAGGAGTCATTCGAATTGGAGTTAGAGTAAGGGTTACCCGAATTTTGGTTGTTTGCCCTCCAATTATTGTTGTTGGATCCTCTATTGTTGTTGTAGTTGTTGTTCCGGGAACCGTTGTTGTTGTTCCGGTATCCATTGTTGTTCCTTGATCCTTGATCTTCCTTCTTGGTTTGAGCAACTAAGAGTTCCTTCAATTGCTTCACATCATTCTTCAAAGAAGTGAGTTGATCGTTGTTTGGTGGAGCATCTTGAAAGTTGACTCTTTTAACTCCACCTTCAGCTCCTTGGTGGGAGTATTTCTCCATGTGTAAAGCTTGCTTCTCTATAAACTCCCAAGCTTCGTCAATCGGCATGTCCATGAACGTGCCGGCGGATAGTAGTTGAAGGTTGAACTGGGTGTTTCCGTCCAGTCCCTTGAAGTAAATCTCCAACAACTCTATCTTTGGAATCCCATGATGTGGGCAATCCAAAAGAATGTCTTTAAATCTCTCCCATGACTTGGACAAGCTCTCCTTGTCCTTCATGATAAATGCATTAATCTTCCCTCTCATTTCAACGGTTTTAGAGGGGAGAAAGAATTTATTCAAGAACTCCATCATCATCTCCTCCCAAGTATTGATTTTTCCTGGAGGAAGAGATTGATACCAAGTAAGTGCTCTATCTTTCAAAGAGAAGTAGAAAGGCCTTAGCTTATAGTTGTTGTTTTCTATTCTTGAAGGTCTCAAGGTCTCCATCAAGATCTCATAGTTTTGTAGATGTTGATGCGGAGATTCCCTTTCTAGCCCTCCAAACTGGCATTGGCGAATCATGGAAAGAACTTGCGGTCGAAGTTCATAATCATGGTCCGCTGGATCACCTAGTTTGACTTCTGGACGCCTCAGTTGCTGATTGGGCTCCATCCTTTGCCCTAGGGTTTGTGGAATACCTGCAAAAAGAGCATCTCGGACTGGCATCCGAGGTGGAAGTATCTCGGCCGGGGCAGCAGGTACTGGATTCTGCCTCGGTTGAGGATCTGGAACAGGGTCTTGCCTCGGTCGAGGATCTGGGTTTGGTCGAGGTAGATACTGGTCTCGTAAAGCTGCCAAATCTGCTTCGATCGCCTCATTGCTTGTGCCAGTTTCTTCCCTTTCCAATCGCAATTCTTCTTTGTTGAGGCGTAGTTGTTCCAACGCCTCCTTCAATTCGGCTTCAAGATCGCGATTCTCTTGATTGGCCATCTTCGCTTCTTTCAAGCGTCTTTTGTTTGTCATTTCTGGTTCGGGATCGTAAGGAACGATTTCCTTTCCATCGCGGGTTCTTCGCATAAACCTAAGAAAAAGAACCTGAGAAAGTCACTCAAGTAGAGTGGTTAGTAGAAACAGGGGCAAGCGCCCCAAAAGCTCACCGCAACCGGCTCGGTCTAGACCAAGTCCCCGGCAACGGCGCCAAAAACTTGTTCGCTCGAAATGGTGTGTGCAAGCTTTAAATTTATAACCCAATACTTAAGCTTAAAAGAAGGATGCGAACCCACAGTGTACGGGTCAATCGTAGTAAAAGCAAGAAATTCCGGGGTGTCGATCTCAGGGACTTAGGTGAAACAAAGCAAGTATAGGTTGTCTATGCAACTACTAACCACAAAAGCGATTAAAACAATCAAAGATGATAAAAAGTCAATTAAAATAATATGCAATTCTAGGGATTAAAGCATCTAGTTGTGGTTCCAACTCAAGATCTAAAGATAAGCGGACAAAGCTGAGATTTTGCAAAGGGAAGGTGTTACTAAAGTGGAATAGATCACCGGGTAAGTCTCACTCCTCACCAATCCTTAACCGTAACTCCTATTACGGGGTAAGTCTCAAGGAATTAAGGAAAAGAACTATAACCTCAAACAAACACTCCAACTAAGGAAATAGAATCAACCTTTACCGGGTAAGTCTCAGGCTAACTCACAAAGATGGAATGAAAGCACACTCAAACCCCAATAAAGGATAAACCTTTATTACCTACACTTATGATCTTGGGTAAACAAACAAAGGAATTACCGGGTAAGTCTCATCCTAGGCTTGCATTGAAACAGGAAAGGTGTAATAAGAATAGGATTTGGCAAACTCTAACACTTAACTCTCAGTTTCGGATCAGAAAGGTCACCTCGGTCAGACGAATTCTACCCCGGCCGAGATGTTCATCGACTGAACGAGATGTTCTAGGTTTAAGGATAAAGACTCGAGCTTTCAGGGTCCTGCTGAAATTTAAGATTATTCTATCATTGTTTTTCCTACAACCTTCAGCCAATCACCCTAGAATCACACAAAGAAATTAGCCAATCATCATCATGAAAGTAATAATCAATTATAAGGGAAGAAGGTGAATAATTAAACACAAAAACCTTAAGAAAAAGGCTTCAATAACTGAATCAATTATCAAACAAATTAGCGTTTCTTGGATCAAAATCCAATAAGACAATCAACAAAGAAGGGAATCTACGAAAGTCTTACAAAACCCTTCACAAAAGCTATAAAAGCTATCAACTTCCTTCCTTCAATCTTCCTTCAACCTTCAAAAAGGTTCTTCAAATCTCCCCGCTGTAGTGGATGTTTTCCAGCCGTAAACGGATGTCTTCTAGCTGTAAGCGGATGTCGGATTTGTGGAAAATCCAACCCTTTTTATAGGAAAATTACCTCCCAAAGATAAAAGATCTTAGAAAGATATTTTCCCATAAAATAGGTAAAATATATCAGCTGAATTATCTTCTTCCTTCCAGAAATCCAGCCTAAAAATATAAGATCCTCTTTCCAAAAATAAAAGATCTCAGCCAAGAATAAAATATATCCCGCCGTGTCCAAGGTGTTCCCCTCGGTCGGGACGCTCCTCTGGATCACCTCGGTCAAGATGGTATTGTAGCTGACCGAGGTAACTCTAAACTGAAAGTGAAATCTCTCAAATCTAGTCCAAAGTAAATCTCTAATCGAATTCCATGCTTCCTGGATTCTTCCTTAAGCTCCTGAATGTAGCTCCAATGACTCCTTAGCTCCTTTTGCTCCATGTTGATGCAAAACGTGCCATTTTACCTACGATTACAACGAAACATGGTGTAGACCTCGATTCCCGCAAAGGTAGATGAAACGACAATATAATCACATAATATACATTCAAAGATGCAGATTATTGAAGATAAAACGTCTAAATAGGTCCCAAAATATAGACTATTATTCATGCTATCACATGATCCTATACGCTCACACTAGGAAAGGAGGGAACAAAGACATCCTAAAGTAAGCCTAGAAGCAACACACACCTGCAGAACTAAGTGTAGAACCAAGCTGATACAGGTGGCCGCACGGGCGGATCACAAGTGGCGCAGGGGTGGCTTTGGCCGGCGTTGGGGCGGCTGCAAGGTGTCACAAGGGCAGCTGGACAGCAGAGGACGCCACTTCAACCCTTCTCCACTTCTTCCTTCGATTCCTTCACTCCTTCTTCACTCCAACACCATACATACATAAACATACATATATATACATCCACATGAGCCAATCATGGCTGAAGCAAGATCCAAACCTAAGGAATCTAAGCTATCCTAAGGAAAGATAGGAAAAGATGAAGGAAAGAAGAAAGATAGGTGGAGATGGAAGAGAGCTCGCCTACTGAACCTATGAAGAAGTAAAAACTCTCACCAAGATCTCCCAAATGGCTCAACAAGGCACAATGATAACACGATTTATAGCATAGTTTTATGTGTACATTTAGATAGAATTCCCGCTCATTCATGCATGATCTAGCATTAGTTCAAGACGTTTTGCACCCAATTCACGTATTTTGTCGAGATAGACGTCTACACGGACTTGTGCGCGTTTTGTAGGTATTTCGGGAAGTTTAGGAGCTTAAACGATGCGTTTGAAGGTCGTTCATTTAAATGACACACCCTCGGACCCATTAGGGCACAAGCCAAAGGTTGAGGAGGACTCATGGAGCCTTGCCAACACAAGCCATCCTCCAAATCTCAGCTTAATGATCCAAGGCGAAGTTTCTGCATAGAATCACGGTTCCCTGACAAACCACGGCCGTGGAAATGACCGTGGATTTTGCTAGATTCTCGTGACAGCTGTGCCACGACTCTCATGGCCAGCTCATGCACAATTTGTTATAAAAGTGGTCCTTGATGGGTTGTTTGAGGCAGCTGGAGGAGTTTGGGAGCAGCTCATCCATTATCCATTTCTCTAACAAATATATTCTCAAAGAAGAAGGATTTTTCTAGGAAGGAAAGTGCAAAAGAGAAGAGGAAAGGCTCCATTGAAGAGGAAAGAAGAACACACCATAGCTTTCTTGCATTTCGGATCCTATTTCTAGAGCTTTGTAAACCCTTGAAACCTTCTTTGGAAGGGTTGTAAGTAGTTCTAATTCCATTTTCGGATTTGTTTGTTCTTGAAGTTCATTGTTCATCTCTTTTCTTTCATTATCTTGCAATGGAGGTTATGATTCTATGTTTGTTTGCTTTGATTTCTATTATGAATGTTGTAGGCTAAATTGATGTGATTCTAGGGTAAGGAAAGATGGTTTTGGCTAGAACTATGATAGGACGGACTTAGATTTACCTTTGGACGATTTTAGCTTATTAACGTAGTTTCTGTTAGAAATCACGGGTAGTTCTTGAAGAACCACGGTCGTGGTTTCTATAGAACAAACCGTGATTTTCCCTGGTTTGAAGGATCTTACCTTAGATCTATAAAAATGTTGAAACCCTAAGTTTTTGCTGAGTTTAACCTACCCTAGGGTATCCTAGTGTAGTGACTAAGTGTAGGAGAGACTTACCCGGTAATCCTTGCCCTTAGAATCTAAAATAGCAAAACCTTAGGTAGTGGTGAGCCTAATAAGCCGCCGTTGGATTAGATGTGCTAGGAATGTTGATTAGGACTTCCCATTTCAAGACTTACCCGGTAAGGATAGGTTAGATTCCTAATTAACAATTCCGGTTTGTGTAGAATTCCTAACCTTAGGTTCTTAGAGACTTACCCGGTAATGAGACCTTAGGTGTGGACTAGTTGGACCATGAGACCTACCCGGTAATTGATCCCAATTTAAGAAACACTTAATCCCAACATATCATAGTGAAATCCAAAGAATGAATAGATAACTTGAGTTCGAAGCCATAACCGGAATTTTCGACCCCTAGAATCCGTCTCTCCTTTCCCTTGATCAATATCTTGTTTGATTTGTTTATTTGTGATTTTTGGTTTAGTTTGATTGTTTGCTTTGCATGAATTGTGATCTTTGATTTGATCACCTAAAACCGACAAAAACAATTGAGATCTTCTTCTTTCCTTTATTTCCTTCTTTTCTTTAGACTTAGATATTTGCTAAACTCAATCACAACTTGAATCAATTTCACCTTAGTCTTTGTGTTCGACCTCGGAATACTTATCTTTCTACATACGTCCCGTACACTGCGGGTGCGCTAGAAGTTAGGATAATTATAACGAGTATAAATTTAAGGCTTATTGCGTGCACACTTTTTAGCGTAACAAGTTTTTGGCGCCGTTGCCGGGGACTAGGTCTAGATTGAGTCTATTTTGTGATTGTTTCTAGTGTAGATCTTTCTTGTTGCTTTTGATCTCTCTTTGGTTTGTGTCTTTGCTTTTCAGGACATCTACTACTCTTTAGGTGAAGCCTTGGAGGAAGAAAGGAGACTTGCCAATGAGAGGCAAGAGGAATCTAGGAGGGAGATTGAGGAGATTAGGCAAGCCCTTGTTCAAGGAGAGCTTAATCGCCGACAACCTCCACCACCTCCACCACAACCGCAACCGGCGGCTAATGTTAGGGTTGTTCCCATTGCTATCGAGGAGCCACAAACCCTAGGGAGGCGTATGGATCCGGCACAAAGAGCACACCGACCGGCTGTAAATTTAGGAATCCCGCAACCCACAACTATGAGCTCCGCCCTCAAGTTCTACAAATGATCCAGCACAATCAATTTGGGGGGATGGAAGGAGAGTCTCCTCACCAACATTTGATGAACTACGAGATTTTGATGGTGACTCTTAGGCCACCAAGATTGGAGAGCGACAACCATAAGCTTAGGGCTTTTTCCTTCTCTCTTAAGGATAAAGCCTTGGCTTGGTATCAATCTATTCCACAAGGGCGAGTTGGTACTTGGGAGGAGATGACAACCGAGTTCTTGACCAAGTTCTTCCCACCTTCCAAGACCACCGAATTAAGAGGGAAGATCAATGCCTTTGTGATGAGGGATAGAGAAAGTTTGTTCAAGTCTTGGGAGAGATTCAAGGACCTCCTAGATTGTCCGCACCATGGCATACCGAAGATTGAGCTATTGGAAATCTATTTCAAGGGGCTTGATGAAGATAGCCAATTCAAGCTTCAATCTCTTTCCGGTGGGACATTTATGGAGAAACATGTAGATGATGCTTGGGAGTTTGTGGAGAAGCAAGCCCTAGTTATTGAGAAGTACTCTCATAGGAAGAGTGAAGGAAGAAAGGCGGGAGCATATGAGGTGAGCGAAGTCACCATGAGCAATTTCAAGCTTGACGCCATCAACAACGAGTTGAAATCCTTGAGAGAGTTGTGTACTACAACCTTGAAGAGCCAAGCAACTCCTCAAGTGCTTCCACAAGCAAACTTGTCTTCCAAGGAGGAGGATGTGAATTACATGGGAAGGGGCAACTTCAACAATTACCAAGGCCCAAGAAATTTCAACAACAACCGGCAATTCAACAATTACCGGCCCAACCACAACCATCCCGGATTTTCTTACTCTAACCCGGATGGAGCCTTGAACCCTCCCGCCTCCACAAGCACAACTCCACCACAAAGAGCTTCACAAGAACCTCCACCCGGTTTTACTCAACCTTCAAAGGATAGGACCGAAGTCATGTTTGAACAATTGCTAGGAAGATTGAGTGGACTTGAGAGCACAATAACTTCAATCTCTAAGGCTCAAAAGGTCTTGGAAGCACAAGTTTTTCAAAAGGCGGGTGAAGCGCATAGAGACCCGGGAAAGCTTCCCGGAAGAACCGAAGACAACCCAAGGGGCCAAGTTTTGGCTATCACAACGAGAAGTGGGTTGAGTATGAAGGATCCTTTGCCCAAGGACCAAGCTAAGGGAAAGCAAGTAGTGGTAGAAGAGGGAAGAAAGCAAGAAGATGGAGAGAAGAGCAAAGATGTAGAGCCAACCTATGTGGCACCGCCTCCATACAAGCCCCCACTACCGTTCCCACAATCAAGAGCAAGAGCTCGTTTGGACAATCACTTTGGTAAGTTCCTTGAACTAATGTCCAAGTTACATATTAACATTCCGTTCATGGATGCCATCTTAGGAATGCTGGCATACGGAAAGTTCTTGAAGGAAATACTCTCCAACAAAAGGAAGTTGGAGGAGTATGGAGAGATTAGGATGACCAAGAGATCCTCGGAGTTGATCCAAACGATGAAGGAGGCAATGCCTCCCAAGCTAAGAGATCCGGGATCATTTTGTGTTCCAATTGGAGTAGGAGACGTGAAGTACAAGGCCCTTTGTGATCTTGGGGCGAGTGTAAGCATCATACCAAGCTCAAGAAAAGATTCAAAGGAATACTTATCTTTCTACATACATCCCGTACACTGCGGGTGCGCTAGAAGTTAGGATAATTATAACGAGTATAAATTTAAGGCTTATTGCATGCACACTTTTTAGCGTAACACACAACAACATTATCATCATCAACAATCAACAACAAGCCAAGCATCAAAGCTTTTCCAAACACACACAAATCTCAACAAAGCTCAAGAAAAGATTCAAAGGAAGAAGAGAGGAGAAGATGAACGTAGGAGAGAGATGAAGTAGTGGAGAGAGATAACCCTCATCAGAAGGAAGAAGAAGAAGCTTATAAAGGAGTGAAAAGGGTAAATCACAGGTACAAGGGTCAAATGGTCAAAGAAGACGGTTGCAGCCACACAGAGCCGCAAGGGCGGACTTTGTGAGCCGCAAGTGCGGCCCAGACAACCCGCAGGGGCGGCCACTGGTTCACGCAGGGACGATCCAGGCTGAATCTAGGTCCTCAGCTTACACACTCAACAACTCAGCAACTAGGCTCTTACAATCATAACACAAAGTAATGTCAAAATCAATCATGTGAAAATCCAATTTAGATCACTAAGCCAAACAACAATCCAAAGATCTTAAGGACTTTCAAGTAAAGGTCAAGAAACGTGAATTGATGGGATGCATATGGGGTACGTGGTGCAAAAATCCGGGAAAATGAACAACACAACACAAACTTGTTTAAGCAACTTGAATCAATGTTGAGAGCTTTGTTCTCCCTTTTTAGCACAAATTTCTTTTTTGACTTTACTTTTTGGAAGTATGGACAACGGTGCACAAGAACAGTAGCCTAGGAGATCGGCAATTCTCAATTTTGAGATGTCTCAAACCCTTGATGCACATACCATATTCCGTTAGGAATATCGCTCAATCCGACTTTGGCAAGACACAGACGCCCGACTATGTGAATGGTGCCGAGTTACTCATCATCATGATTGACTTCCCCAAACCTATTTTCTATACTTTGAATGCGCAATTTTATTTCAAGGCCCTCCCACATCAATCATGCCAAAATTTACACTCTTCCTAATTCCCGGATAGATAAAGGAGGCAAAAAATTTCATTGAGGGGCTAAATGAATAAAGAAGCAAGAAAAATCGAGGTGCCTTAATCATTTCAAAAGAAGCGTAAGAACTTATAATGCGATTTCAACCTTCATTCCTCAATTTGATTTAGACAAAAATCTTTCACATTATGAAACTTGCAAGAAGATCAAACAATGTATTCAATTTTTCCACAATTCACATCTCAAATCAAGCACATAAATGTCATTAAAAATTCAATCGACAAGTAGATTAATCATTGAAGTCATTTTCAATCCTAGAAGCACAATATTTTTCAAAAATTTTTAAAATTTTATGGGTTTTTCAAAGCTTAAGTATGCAATGCAAAAGGGGAAACGTGTGATAAGAAATTAAAGATGCAAGTGTTCATGGATAAAGCGAAGTAAATATGTCAAGTTATTACATCAATGAGAATCATACTCCACCCCATACTTAAGATACACATTGTCCCTATTGTGCGGAAAAAGAACAAAGAAACTCACAAAGGCGGTGGAGCAACTCGAACCAAGCAAATCAGCTCATCCCATAGGAGGTGGTGGCGGGTACGGGTAGAAGTTTGGGTCGAACGGGCGCCCAAATTGCTGCCGGTAAACATCGCCGAGGATCCTTGTGTTTTCACGGCGGTCATCCATGTCTTCATCAAAGCGGGTCTTGAGAGCATTCATCCTCTGCGTAAGTCCGGGGACCCATGCCGGCTGTTGGTCCATCCATGCGGGCCGCTGCGCCATCCACTCCGGTGACGCTCCCATCCAAGATGGAGGAGCACCCATCCAAGTCGATTGTGCATCCATCCACATAGCTCTCTCACTCACACTGGCACGCCGAGAAGAGGAAGAAGCGGAAGGTCGCTGCTGGTAGGTAGATCAACTAGCCGGCTCCTGGAAATCCGTCGGCTGATCCGGAAAATCTCCAAAAGCCTCCTCACCACCTCCAATATCCAGGAACCCATCACCACCCATCTTCTCATCAGTAGCTGGCACATCCTCGGGGTAATAAGCTGGAGCTCCTAGGCGGTTGGCATGTATCGGGACGAATATAGCTTTCCAGTTCTGCCGGTTCCTGATGGAGTAATCAACACTCCATGGAAGACCTCGTCCTCCCTTTTCTTCCCAAGGCATGGAGACAAATGGTGAACCTCGGTGGCGGGGAATCAAGAGCCCCCTAGTCATGAAACCTTGAAGCCCTAAAGACCTCGCAGTAGCTACCATCTCACAAGCAGAATAATCAACTCCCAACTGCTTTGCTATGTAAGTCACCATCCCTCCATAACCGATATTCCCCTTAGCTTTGTTCTTGATCTTGCTAAGAGTCGAAGCAAGCATAGTGGCGCAATCCGGAGTGACACCGGCCGCCACACAATAAAGGGTATAAAGCTCATCAGCCTTGAGCTTGTGGGGAGTCTCGGTCCTAGGGAATAGGCACTTGGAGAGGATCCTATGGGCAATCTTAAAGGAGAGGTTATACATGAGCTTGGCTTTCGAGTCGGCCGGTTGCCAACGATCTTCATGACCCTCTACCATTGTATGTGTCAACAAAGCCAAACAATGTTCCAAACTGAGCTATGGACATATGATGGGTGTGGTCCATCAACCGGAAGGAGACCGTTCGGTTAACGGCTCTATGGTCAAAAGAGGTTATGAACTCCTTTGTGATCTCCTTATAAGCATCCTCTCTAATGCTAGCAAATGTAGTCATCCCAACCCTATCAAGCATCTATCTAAGATCATTCACCACAAACAAATCCTCAAACTCTTCAAGCACAATATACCTAGGGGCGATAATGTTGCATTTGTGGATCTTTTCAAAAGCGCTCATGTGGATTTCATTGATGGTAGTGATCCTAGGGATAGGTGGAGCAATGGGAGGGGGTTGGAACGAGGAGTCTTTGCCTCTTTGCTTCTTGTTTCTGCTTGATTTGTGAGTCCAAACATTTTCAGAAAACCACGGCCTGTTCATGTAGAAAACACACATGTGGTTTTGTACGAATACCCGTGGAATTGCACGATTTTGCTCAAAAATCAAGAAATTCCACAACAATCTCAACAACAGCAGTCCTAAACTATTTCTAGGTTCAATTCCGTTCAGTTCTCCTAAAAATCTTCAAAGAAAACAAAGGACATCAACCAAGGAAAGAGTTGAGAGAAAACCTAGGTTTTGGATTTGAAGAAATCCAAAATCTCGCCAGATCACTGAATGTTTGTGCTGTTTGTTGCCACAATCCGCAATAGAATTAAATTTGTTTTAGTTTGGAGCGAAGAATCGTGCAAAACGATCATCGAACAAAGGAATGCGGGATGGGGGTTGTGGGCGTGATTTAGGGCGTGGAAGAGAGGTTTTGTGTTGTGTGGTTTGTGAAGAAGAAGAACTTATATAGCCTCGTCAAATTTTCAAAAACCACGGCCTCACTATTACTTCCACTGCCGTGGAATTGCACGACATGCCGTGGTTTTGCGTCCTTTTCTTTGGCTGCTCTTGACATACTTTTCCACGAGCTAAATTATCGAAACCACGGCCATGGAATCACAATTAAACCCGTGGTTTTCCCTTTTTTTGCGAAAAACCCAAATTTCGTTGTTCCTTTGACTTTCTTCACTTCTTGTGGTCGTTTCTCAACCCTGACATCCAAAGACACAAGACATACTGGTAGATATCGACAAAAAACAAACAAAAACTAACTACGCTAATCTAATCTAAGAAAAAAAAAAAGAAAGACAAGAATGCATTACGTTGGGTTGCCTCCCAAGTAGCGCTTTGTTTTAGGTCCGTAGCTAGACCAATCCTTTATGCTTAAGTGACGAGAATCGGCGCGAGTTCCTCAGTTTGGAGTTCCGGCGAGTACTTCTTGAGTCCTTGGCCATTTACTTTGAAACTTCTGCACTTCTCACCCCATACTTCAACTGCACCATGGGGAAAAACGTGTTTGATAACATAAGGTCTTGTCCAAAGAGATTTAAGCTTACCGGGAAAGAGTCGAAGTCTAGAATTGAAGAGAAGAAAAAGGTCTCCTTCTTTGATGTCTTTCGGAATGATGTGCTTATCATGCCAACGCTTCGCTCTCTCCTTGTAGATCTTGGCGTTTCATAGGCGTTCAAGCGGAGTTCTTCTAGCTCATTAAGATCTAAGAGACACCTTGTGTTCCAGCTCCACCGGAAGATGACAAGACTTCCCATATACAAGATTGTACGGTGTTGTGCCAATGGGAGTCTTGTATGCCGTTCTATACGCCCATAACGCGTCATCAAGCTTTATTGCCCAATCTTTCCTTGTCCTAGACACCGTTTTCTCTAGAATTCCTTTGATCTCCCTATTAGAAATCTCCACTTGTCCACTTGTTTACGGATGGTAGGGCGTGACGATCTTGTGAGTCACCCCATACTTAGCTAGTAGAGCTTCAATTCGACAGGCAATGAAGTGTGATCCTCCGTCACTAATGATGGTTTGTGGTGTCCCAAACCTTGAGAAAATAGTTCGATTAAAGAACTTAACAACCACCATCACATCATTAGTTGGAGAAGCAATAATTTCAACCCATCTTGAAACATAATCTACAGCTAGAAGTATGTATTGGTTACCACAAGATGATGCGAATGGTCCCATGAAGTCAACTCCCCAAACGTCACAGATATCCACTTCTTGGATGTTGTTGAGAGGCATTTCATTCCTCCTATATATGTTCCATGTTCTTTGACAATCATTACAACAAGCAACAAAGGTTTGCACATCCTTAAATAATGTACGCCAAAAGAATCCAGATTGCAATACCTTAGCGCTAGTCTTGTGAGAGCTAGCATGTCCTCCACAAGGAAGTGAATGACAATGAGGAATGACACTTTGCATTTCGTCTTCAAGCACACATCTTCTAATGATGCCATCTGGACCTCTCTTGAAGAGTAGAGATTCATTCCAATAGTATTGACGGATATCCTTAAAGAACTTCTTTCTTTGTGCGTAAGATAGTTCGGGAGGTATTTCCTGACAAACCAAATAATTCACAAAATCAGCAAACCAAGGTTCGTTACCTCTACAAATATGATCGATACACTCTTCCATTGGTTCGTCAAGGAAAGAGTCATCAATAGGTAAGCCGTCATTTGTGACATGCGGTAGATGACTCAAGTGATCTGCAACAAAATTTTCGGATCCTTTCTTGTCACGAATCTCAAGATCGTACTCTTGAAGGAGGATAATCCATCTAATCAACCTTTGTTTTGCATCTTTCTTGGCAAGCAAATACCGGATTGTTGAATGATCCGTGTATACAATCACCTTCGCTCCTACAAGATAAGAACGGAACTTTTCAAATGCATATACAACAACAAGAAATTCCTTTTCCGTTGTGGCGTAGTTGAACTGAGATTCATCTAGCGTTTTGCTAGCATAATAGATAGCGTGAGTGCATCCATCTTTCTTTTGTCCAAGCACCGCTCCCACCGCTACGTCACTTGCATCACATGATAACAAGATTTATGACTTAGGATTAGGTAATCATTTAGATAGATTTCTCACTCATTCATGCACGTTTTGGCATTGGTTCATGACGTCTTCGCTCAATTCATGCACATTTCTAGAAAAGATGTCTACACTACCTTTTATCGGTTTTGTAGGTAATTTGGGGATCTATTGGGCGTTAATCGATACATTTGAGGGCCAATCCTCATGATGGTACACATCCAAAGCCTTGGAGGAGCATAATTGGAGCAACAAAGGACACAAAGACCACTATTGGTGCAAGCAATGGAGCAACTCATGGCTAGACGATCATAGCATGCTTTTGTTGAAGAAAATCGACCTACACCCAGGAAAATCGGCCGATTTTTTCCTCTGGGTCGATTTTTGGGCCATTGACTGCTTAAGCCACGTGTCCCACGATCTCTTGTCCGTCCTTGCTCTTGGTGGAGAATATAAGTGGTCCTGCAGGTGGTTGTTGAGCATCTCTCCTCTCCCACACTCTCATTCACAGCTCATTGATTTTGGAGAAAGATTGGAGGAGAAGAAAAGCTCTCAAGGATTGAAGGAAGAACAAGAACACCATTCTAGGAGTTTAGTGAGATTTTGAGTTACTTTTGAGTGATTTTTGTAATCTTGGATTGAAGAACGATTTCAAGGATTGTTAGGAACGTTTTGGATCTTCATTTAAGAGTTTGTAAGTCTTGCTACAACTTGGATTTGGCTGAGATTTATTGATTTTACTTGCTTATCTTTCATTACCCTCTATGAATACCATGTATGCTTGTTTGATGATTTCGGATCTTGATATGCATATTATTGGCTAGTTTATTGTGATTCTAGAGTGATGGATTGATGGTTATGGCTTGGGTGATGATAGGATGGACTTATATGTTAGTTTAGGATGATTTGTATGCACGAAACCCATTCCAGAGACAAAAATCGACCTGTTCTTCATCTAGATCGTCCGATTTTTGTATGATCCACCCGATTTTCTTCTCTGTTGCTCTTTAATTGATGAATCTGCATGCTAGGGTCTTTGTTTGTTAAATCCTAGTGTTTGTCAAGCCTAATTTAGCTTAGTATCACCTAATGCTACCAATCTAAGTGAGGGAAGAGATCTATCCGATGATTTCCGATCTTAGATACCTAAGATGATGAATGCTAGGTAGTAGTGAGCCTCATAAGCCGCTATTGGATCGAGTGTGCTAAGATTATTGCTTGAGATTTCCCTATTCCGAGACTTACCCGGTAAGGAGAGGGTTACCCTTAAGTAGCATCTAGTTTGAGCGGAATTCCTTACTCTAACCCCTAGAGACCTACCCGGTAATAGGAGTTTGATGCGGGATTAGTGAAGTGAGAGACTTACCCGGTAATCGCTTCCATTAGTGAACATTCTTTCCCAAACACCGCAGCTTGTCCTTAGAATCCTTAGAACCTTGAATCCTATGCCATAACCGGAAATCTTGACCTCTAGAATCTACTTTTCTCTCTTGATCATATACTTGTGCTTTGTGTTACTTGCTCGTTTGCTAGCTTAATTCGTTAGTTGTTTATTTCCTTGCTTGACTTGTGATATTTGTTTGATCACCATAAAAACCAACAAAAACATTGCGCTTTTCATTTTCTTTGCTCCTCATCTTATCTTAGTCTAGATTTACACTATCTTGATCATTGTTTGACTCGATTTCACCTTAGTCTTCGTGTTCGACCTCGGAGTACTTACCTATCTACAAACATCCCGTACACTGCGGGTTTCGCTAGGTAGTTTAGGATTTAGTTCGAGTTTATAAATGTAAAGCTTTTTATGCTATTTCCTAGCATAACAAGTTTTTGGCGCCGTTGCCGGGGACTAGGTCTAGATTGAGTCATTTCGTGATTGTTTATAGTGTAGATCTTTCTTGTTGCTTTTGATCTCTCTTTGGTGTGTGTCTTTGCTTTTCAGGACATCTATTACTCTTTAGGTGTATGCGAAAATCTCGTGGCAAGGATTTAGCTCCATTCGATCCCGAACCAGAGAAAACCCTTCGATCTAGATCCAAGAACATCCGAAAAGAGAAAGAGATGGCCGGAAGGAACCTCCAAGCTGAGTTGGATGAAGCCTTAGAGCAAATAAGGCTAAGAGATGAGCTCTTGGAGGAAGAAAAGAGACTTGCCAATGAGAGGCAAGAGGAAACTAGGAGGGAGATTGAGGAGATTAGGCAAGCCCTTGTTCAAGGAGAGCTTAATCGCCGACAACCTCCACCTCCTCCACCACCGATGGAGCAACCGCAGCCGGCGGCTAATGTTAGGGTTGTGCCCATTGCCATTGAAGAGCCACAAACCCTAGGGAGACGTATGGATCCGGCACAAAGAGCACACCGTCCGGGTGTGAACTTAGGAGATCCCGCAGCCCACAACTATGAGCTCCGCCCTCAAGTTCTACAAATGATCCGGCATAATCAATTTGGAGGGATGGAAGGAGAGTCTCCTCACCAACATTTGATGAACTACGAGATTTTGATGGAGACTCTTAGACCGCCAAGATTGGAGAGTAACAACCATAAGCTAAGGGCTTTCTCCTTCTCTCTTAAGGACAAGGCCTTGGCTTGGTATCAATCTATTCCACAAGGGCGAGTTTGTACTTGGAAGGAGATGACAACCGAGTTTTTGACTAAGTTCTTCCCACCTTCCAAGACTACCGAGTTAAGAGGGAAGATCAATGCCTTTGTGATGAAGGATAGAGAGAGTTTGTTTAAGTCTTGGGAGAGATTCAAAGACCTTCTCCTAGATTGTCCACACCATGGCATTCCGAAAATTGAGCTATTAGAGATCTACTTCAAGGGACTTGATGAAGATAGCCAATTCAAGCTTCAATCCCTTTCCGGTGGGACTTTCATGGAGAAGCATGTGGATGATGCTTGGGAGTTTGTGGAGAAGCAAGCTCTAGTGATTGAGAAATACTCCCATAGAAAGAGTGAAGGGCGAAAGGCGGGAGCATATGAGGTGAGTGAGGTCACCATGAGCAACTTCAAGCTCGACGCCATCAACAACGAGCTAAAGTCCTTGAGGGAGTTGTGTGCTACAACCTTGAAGAACCAAGCAACTCCTCAAGTGATTCCACAAGCTAACTTGTCTTCCAAGGAGGAGGATGTGAACTATATGGGAAGGGGCAACTACAACAACTACCAAGGCCCAAGGAACTTCAACAACAACCGGCAATTCAACAATTACCGGCCCAACCATAACCATCACGGGTTTTCTTACTCTAACCCGGATGGAGCCTTGAACCCTCCCGCTTCTACAAGCACAACTCCACCACCAAGAGCTTCACAAGAACCTCCACCCGGATTTACTCAACCTCCAAAGGATAGAACCGAAATGATGTTTGAGCAATTGCTTGGAAGGTTGAGTGGTCTTGAGAGCACGGTGACTTCTATCTCAAAGGCTCAAAAGGTTTTGGAAGCACAAGTGTTCCAAAAGGCGGGTGAAGCACATAGAGATCCGGGAAAGCTTCCCGGAAGAACCGAAGAAAACCCAAGAGGCCAAGTGTTGGCTATTACAACAAGAAGTGGGTTAAGCATGAAGGACCCTTTGCCCAAGGAGAATGCTAAGGGGAAGCAAGTGGTGAATGAAGAAGAGACTTTGCAAGGAGATGGAGGCAAGAGCAAAGATGTAGAGCCAACCTATGTGGCACCGCCTCCATACAAGCCACCACTACCGTTCCCTCAATCACGAGCAAGAGCTCGCTTGGACAATCATTTTGGTAAGTTCCTTGAACTAATGTCTAAATTGCATATTAATATTCCGTTCATGGATGCTATTTTAGGGATGCCGGCATATGGCAAGTTCTTGAAGTAAATACTCTCCAACAAAAGGAAGTTGGAGGAGTATGGTGAGATAAGGATGACTAAGAGATCATCGGAGTTGATTCAAAAGATGAAGGAAGAGATGCCTCCCAAGCTAAGGGATCCGGGATCCTTTTGTGTGCCAATCGGAGTAGGAGAAGTGAAGTATGACACCCTATGTGATCTTGGGGCAAGTGTGAGCATCATTCCGCTTGCACTTTGCAACAAGGTTGGGCTAGGAGAGCCGAAGCCGGTCAAGATGACTCTTTACATGGCGGACCGCTCAATCACTCATCCGGTTGGAATCTTGGAAGACATCCCGGTGCAACTAGGGAAGTTCTATGTGCCCATAGACTTCGTTGTCTTGGATATCCCGGCGGACTATCCGGTTCCTATCATCTTGGGGAGACCTTTCCTAGCTACTTCCGGATGTCTAGTAGATTGCAAGAATGGGACTCTCTCCTTCAACATTGGAGAAGAGAACATCAAGTTCAAGCTATCAACAATGATGAAAGGGCCAACCCTTGATGAGGATATATTCAACATAGTTGAAGAAGAGGAGTCTAGGGAGGTTGTGAGCTCAATCTTGCTCAAGGATCCACTTGAGAGAGTTCTTAGTTCAAGCTTGATGGAAGAAGGAATTGAGGAGAGTAGCAATGAAGTAATCAAGGCCTTGAATGCATTGGACGAGCTACCAAGTGTTGGGTTTGAAGTGCTACAAGAAGAGGAAAACTGCCAGAAAAATCGGACTGAAGGGCAAAAATCGGCCGATTTTTGTACTTGTGCTGAAATTTTAGCCAGTTTTGCCAAAACAGAAACTCAGATCGACCCACCCTCAGAAAAATCGTCCGATTTTTCTTCCTGGGTCGATTTTCCTGAGTCTTTTCAGCATCAACCACTTGAGTATGAGCAATCATCAAGGGACTTCAAGGAGGCTTCCATGGCTTTGCAATCATCTCAACCTACATTGTATGGATCGTCTCCAACCGAAAAAGGTCCTCCTCAACTTGATCTTAAACCTCTTCCTTCTCATTTAAAGTATGCTTTCCTTGGTTCAAATTCAACTTATCCGGTGATTGTGAATGCATCTTTGAATGATGATGAGCTTAATAGATTGTTGAATGAATTGAAACTGCATAGAAAGGCTATAGGATACACCATTGATGATCTTGTTGGCATTAAGCCCTCTTTGTGCATGCATAGGATAATGATGGAAGATAATCATAAACCCTCTATTGAACATCAAAGAAGACTAAATCCAATAATGAAAGAGGTAGTTATGAAGGAGATCATAAAGTTGCTAGATGCGGGAATTATCTACCCTATCTCGGATAGTAAGTGGGTTAGTCCCGTTCATGTAGTACCTAAGAAGGGTGGGATGACCGTAGTGACTAATGAGAACAATGAACTAATCCCCACTAGAACGGTTACGGGATGGAGGATGTGTATTAATTATAGAAAGCTTAACATGGCCTCTAGGAAGGATCACTTCCCTCTCCCCTTCATTGACCAAATGCTAGAGAGGTTAGCTCAACATTCCCATTTTTGCTACCTAGATGGCTATAGTGGATTCTTCCAAATCCCCATCCACCCCGATGACCAAGAGAAAACAACCTTTACATGTCCATGGGGTACTTTTGCATATAGGAGGATGCCATTTGGGTTGTGTAATGCACCCGCCACCTTCCAAAGGTGTATGATGGCTATCTTTTCGGAATACATAGAAAATATCATGGAAGTGTTTATGGATGATTTCTCTGTTTATGGTTCTTCTTTCGATGATTGCTTGGCTAACTTGTCCTTAGTATTGCAAAGATGTGAGGAGACAAATCTTGTCTTAAATTGGGAAAAATGCCACTTCATGGTAAGTGAAGGTATTGTGTTAGGACACTTGGTGTCTAACCGTGGCATTGAGGTTGATAGGGCCAAGATTGAAACGATAGAGAATTGCCACCACCTACCTCGGTGAAAGGGGTAAGGAGTTTCTTAGGGCATGCCGGTTTTTACCGGAGGTTCATTCAAGATTTCTCTAAAATTTCTAAGCCTCTCACTAACCTACTAATGAAGGATGTTGATTTTGTCTTCTCCAAAGATTGTCTTGAGGCTTTTTGTAGGTTGAAGAACGCTTTGATCTCCGCACCCATCATGCAACCTCCGGATTGGAGTTTACCGTTTGAGATCATGTGTGATGCAAGCGATGTAGCCGTTGGGGCTGTTTTGGGGCAAAGGAAAGATGGGCGCACTCATGCCATTTATTATGCTAGCAAGACACTAGATGATGCCCAACTTAACTATGCCACAACCGAGAAAGAGTTGCTAGCGGTAGTGTATGCCTTTGAGAAGTTTCGGTCATACCTTGTTGGAGCAAAGGTCATAGTCTATACGGATCATGTTGCGATCCGTTATCTCCTTACAAAGAAGGATGCCAAACCTAGGTTGATTCGGTGGATCCTTCTTCTTCAAGAGTTTGATTTGGAAATCCGGGACAAGAAGGGATCCGAGAACTCCGTGGCGGATCACCTTAGTAGACTACCTCCCTTAGAGATTGAGAGAGATGACATCCCGATTGATGACTCATTCCGGGATGAGCAATTGCAAATGGTGGAGGAGTACTTGTTCCAAGTATCTAGAGGGAGTGAGCCGTGGTATGCCGACATAGTGAACTACTTGGTTTTGAGGAAGTGCCTCCCGGATTAACATATGCCCAAAGGAAGAAGTTCTTCAAGGATGTAAGGCACTACTATTGGAGTGAGCCACTTTTGTTCAAAAGAGGGCCGGATGGAATGTTTAGAAGATGTATACCGGAGGATGAGGTGGAGAGTGTGATCCGCCATTGTCATTCCTTGCCATGTGGAGGGCATGCTAGCTCACACAAGACATGTGCTAAAGTGTTGCAATCGGGCTTCTTTTGGCCTAGCTTGTTCAAGAATGTGCAAGGCTTTGTGGTGGCTTGTGATGCTTGCCAAAGGACGGGCAACATCTCAAGGAGGAATGAGATGCCCTTGAACAACATACAAGAGGTAGAGATATTTGATGTATGGGGTGTGGACTTCATGGGACCATTCCCTTCTTCATGTGGCAACCTCTACATCCTATTGGCGGTTGACTATGTTTCAAGATGGGTGGAGGCAATCGCCTCTCCTACAAATGACGCCAAGGTGGTGGTGCGGTTCTTCAACCGAGTGATCTTTCCTAGGTTTGGAACACCAAGGGTGATCATAAGTGATGGAGGGAAGCATCAAGGAAGCCGGTGAGAAGCGTTTGCTTGATATAAATGCTCTTGAAGAGATCCGGTTGGATGCTTACGAGAATGCTTGGATCTACAAGGAGCGAACCAAGCGATGGCATGACAAAAGGATCATCCCGAAAGAGTTGAGTGAAGGAGACCTTGTCCTTCTCTTCAACTCAAGGCTGCGGCTATTCCCCGGAAAGCTCAAATCAAGATGGACCGGGCCATATGTGGTGAAGAAAGTTTTCCCTCATGGAGCGGTAGAGATAGGAGGAGATCATTGTGGTAACTTCAAGGTGAATGGGCATCGTTTGAAGAAGTACATCCCGGAAGCCCCGGTGGAAGTGATTGCCCCGCTTCACCTTGATTGAAACGCTCCTGAATTTGGTCAAGCTAATGATCTTAAAGAAGCGCTTAATGGGAGGCAACCCATTGGTATATATTTTTTCCTTTTGTTTTTCTTGCTTTTGTTTAATCTCACTCTTGGTGTGCTTTGTCTTTCTTTGTGTTTTTGGGTGCTAGATCTTGTTGATTGTCATGAGTTATGAGATGTTGGAGGTCATGTGAAAGCCTCATGGACCAGTTGAAGGTACAAGATCCAAGCACATGGACGAGGAGGAAAACACCTAGAAAAATCGGACTGTTCATGCATAAAATCGTCCGATTTTCTGGGCAACTAGGCCGATTTTTCCTCTGTAAAGGAAAGTGATGATCTCCAATCAAGTATGGGTGGAGCGGACGAGGAACTTGGACGGCTTGCGGCGCCAAGCGCGGGTTCCGACGCCATAATGAACATCAAGAGCTCTCTACCATCCTTGATCGATCATCCACCATCATCATCCAATGAGAACCGAAATACCAAAGCATCACCAATCTTACATTGTGAGAATCCTCTTTCACTTCTTTAGTTAGTTTACACATTAGGGACAATGTGTTTCTAAGTATGGGGTGGGGTTTTCATGATCACTTGCATGATTAGCATCTAGGATAGTTCAATTTTGTCACATGTTTCATTATGTCTTGCATTGTACATACATATTTCGAAAAATCCAAAAAAATCAGAAAATTTTAAAAATTTCTAGTGCTTCTAAAGCTTGGGAATGACCCTTATGATGAATCTTGTCTTGTGAATTGGCTATGGATGGCCTTATGTGTCAAAATTGATGATAGCATATGTGGACTTGAAGTACTTATCTTGAATCCCATGAATGATTTGTGATCATGAATGTTTGCCTTGATTGAATTGAGTATTGAAAGTCGAAATCGCATGCTAGTTCTTGCACATCATTTAGGAGTAATTGAGGCAATTCATCTTTCTCTACTTCTCATCTTGATCATGTTGTTTGAGCACCTCAATTGAGATAAATTTGACCTCTTTTGACTCATCCGGGAATAGGAGCATGATAGTGTGTTGATGTGTGTGAAAAGCAAGTGTGGGGTGAAGTTGTTGATGAAAAGAATGTCATGCATAAAATGCTGAATTTGTTGTGAAAGTGTAGCCAAAAATATAGGCTTGGGGACGTTGGCTTAAATGACAAGTAACTCGGTACACTTCACATAATCGGGTGTTGGTGCCTTGCCAAAGTCAAATAAACCGATAGTCCTAACGAGCTTTGGTATGTGTGCCCGGTGTGGATGCATCTCGAAAAATAGAAAAGCCCGAGAATGGCTAATCACCAAGGTTTCGGCTTTTGTACACCAATGCCATTGTCTCAAAAATAAAAGAAAGAAAAGAAAATGAAAAAAAATATACACTTGAGGGAAGATGATAAGAAAATTGGAAGTTGTGGTTGTTTAGTTCCTTTCCCGGATTAGCATCACATGACCTAGAAATTCCCACCTAATCACAACGTTTCTTAGCCTTTTCTTTCCTAAGTCTTTGTGACCTAAATGCACATGTGTAAGACTTAGTGATCTAGATTGGACATACTCATGATCATCTTGACTTCTTCATTTTCACCTCTCATGCATGCTTTCTAGTTAAGTGTAATTGTCTTTCCATGCCTTCATTCATTTTATGCATATTGCTTGTCTATTGCTATGAAACATGACTATGAAGGTGATCCAATATTAGAAGCACAACTCCAAAAAGATTTTGCCATTTTTCTGCATACATAAATCATGTCATCTCTTAGTCTATAGTTGGGAATTTGCTCGGGGACGAGCAAACCTTAAGTATGGGGTATTTTTGATAACAAGATTTATGACTTAGGATTAGGTAATCATTTAGATAGATTTCTCACTCATTCATGCACGTTTTGGCATTGGTTCATGACGTCTTCGCTCAATTCATGCACATTTCTAGAAAAGACGTCTACACTACCTTTTATCGGTTTTGTAGGTAATTTGGGGATCTATTGGGCGTTAATCGATACATTTGAGGGCCAAGCCTCATGATGGTACACATCCAAAGCCTTGGAGGAGCATAATTGGAGCAACAAAGGACACAAAGACCACTATTGGTGCAAGCAATGGAGCAACTCATGGCTAGACGATCATAGCATGCTTTTGTTGAAGAAAATCGACCTACACCCAGGAAAATCGGCCGATTTTTTCCTCTGGGTCGATTTTTGGGCCTTTGACTGCTTAAGCCACGTGTCCCACGATCTCTTGTCTGTCCTTGCTCTTGGTGGAGAATATAAGTGGTCCTGCAGGTGGTTGCTGAGCATCTCTCCTCTCCCACACTCTCATTCACAGCTCATTGATTTTGGAGAAAGATTGGAGGAGAAGAAAAGCTCTCAAGGATTGAAGGAAGAACAAGAACACCATTCTAGGAGTTTAGTGAGATTTTGAGTTACTTTTGAGTGATTTTTGTAATCTTGGATTGAAGAACGATTTCAAGGATTGTTAGGAACGTTTTGGATCTTCATTTAAGAGTTTGTAAGTCTTGCTACAACTTGGATTTGGCTGAGATTTATTGATTTTACTTGCTTATCTTTCATTACCCTCTATGAATACCATGTATGCTTGTTTGATGATTTCGGATCTTGATATGCATATTATTGGCTAGTTTATTGTGATTCTAGAGTGATGGATTGATGGTTATGGCTTGGGTGATGATAGGATGGACTTATATGTTAGTTTAGGATGATTTGTATGCACGAAACCCATTCCAGAGACAAAAATCGACCTGTTCTTCATCTAGATCGTCCGATTTTTGTATGATCCACCCGATTTTCTTCTCTGTTGCTCTTTAATTGATGAATCTGCATGCTAGGGTCTTTGTTTGTTAAATCCTAGTGTTTGTCAAGCCTAATTTAGCTTAGTATCACCTAATGCTACCAATCTAAGTGAGGGAAGAGATCTACCTGATGATTTCCGATCTTAGATACCTAAGATGATGAATGCTAGGTAGTAGTGAGCCTCATAAGCCGCTATTGGATCGAGTGTGCTAAGATTATTGCTTGAGATTTCCCTATTCCGAGACTTACCCGGTAAGGAGAGGGTTACCCTTAAGTAGCATCTAGTTTGAGCGGAATTCCTTACTCTAACCCCTAGAGACCTACCCGGTAATAGGAGTTTGATGCGGGATTAGTGAAGTGAGAGACTTACCCGGTAATCGCTTCCATTAGTGAACATTCTTTCCCAAACACCGCAGCTTGTCCTTAGAATCCTTAGAACCTTGAATCCTATGCCATAACCGGAAATCTTGACCTCTAGAATCTACTTTTCTCTCTTGATCATATACTTGTGCTTTGTGTTACTTGCTCGTTTGCTAGCTTAATTCGTTAGTTGTTTATTTCCTTGCTTGACTTGTTGATGCGCCCTTGGATGCCCCTTTTACGTTGACCGTGGACGAAGAGGACGAGGCTCTTAGAGTTCGCTCAGATGGACCGATCACCCGATCCCGAGCTAAGGCCATTGCTCGAGCCACCGGCTCCATCATCACCCGCGTTACTTCTTCACTTGGTCCCATTACCGGCGTGCCTTGTCTCTACACCACCATGGCATAGGCTACCGGTTCCGTTAGCGGCATGTCCCGTCTTTCCGACTCCATGGCATGAAGCTAGCTTATCTTCGGACTATATTTTCATGTTTTCCTTTTTATGTAATAAAGGGATATTCCATATAGGAATATTCCCTTTTTGACCTTATTCGTTTAGGGTTTGCTTGGATGCTTTTAGGTTTTCCCCTTTTGGGCTTTTTCTTCATGTATTCTTGTTTGGCCCGTTGGCCCATAGGTAGGCAAGTTTCTCTATATAAGAGATATCTTGCCTCACTTATTTTTCATGTTCAATATTACTAAGTTTTGAGAAGATTTTCCTCCACTTAGCTTGGGCATCAAAACCTCTCTTCTAACCCTCAAACTTCTTCCTTGAATCTCGTCTTTGATTCAAGAAATTCATATTCGAGGATTCTTTTTAAGAATCAACCTTCGCTCCACACAAAAAGGTTCCTTCGATCTCTCTAGATCGAAGTAACCCTAGTTTCTTCATCGCTTCCGCCCCTTTGGATCCGAAACGATACAACGTTGCACAAAGAATCAAGGAGTAGTTGGAGTTTTGCTTGATCTAGATCCGGAGTTATCCTTGGTTACCTCCAAGGACGCATCAAATTGGTATCAGAGCAAGGGATCAAAGCTAAGTTCTCTTTACTCTTGTTTTTTGTGCGTTATTATCTCAAACCTATTTAGCCTTTTTTTGTTCATGATGTTCTTCGTTTGCTCATGATGTTCTTCATTTGTTCTTCATGATCTTCATGTTGTTCATCATGTTCTTCATCATGTTCATCCATTTTTCCTGAATTTTTTTTCTTTTCCGTGTTTAACTCAAAACAAAAAGCACAAAAATAGGAGATATTTGGTTTGCCTTCAAACCATTTATCAAACCCGTCTTTTTTTTCTTAAACCGACCTAATCCGACAATTTTGTTAATTAATTTCACCAAATCTCTTGGGATATTTTTGTTAACGAAAAGTTCGGATATCTCGCATTTGATATTCCAAGAAAAGCAAAAAAACTCTTCATCAATACGGATTTGTGTTCAAAAAAAAAAAAAAAACAAAAGAAAGTGTTGCTCAAAACGTTTCAAAGAAACGAAACACACAAAGTGAAAAGACGTCCGGCAAACCGGTCCATCCGAAAAATCGGATTTTACAAAACGGTCAAAGACCGAAAGCAAGCAAAGCTTGTCGAGTGAACAATCCGTCCATCTTCTATCTCTCCATTTTCTCACATACGTTTGCAAAATATCACTTGTTTTTTGTGTGTAATTGGTTCAATTTTGTTGGATTTGCCTTCCTTGCCTAACCGCCAAACGGCCTTCCCCAAAGTAGAACCCGATAACGCACTTGAACTTGGGTAAAGTTGACCTAACTTGTCACCTTGCTCACTTGATTGCTTGAACTTGTGTGCTGATTTGGAGCAATGACTAACGTTGAAATGGAAACTTCTCAGGATTCTGGTCCGCAAGAGTTCAGTGAACCCTTGGCTCAAGAAACTGCTTCGTTGTCCCTCGAAAATGACTCCATAAGGCGAGAATTGGAAGCCTTGAAGGCACAACAAAAGTTTGATGCCTTGACCCGAGAAAACATTGCCTTGAAAAAAGAGCTAGAAGCTCTTAAGTCCCTTCAGAATGCTCACCGTCCCACCCCAACTTATCCGAATGAGAACGTGGTCAATGCTTCCACTTCCAATGCACAACGGAAAGGCAAGGGACTTTTGGGAGCCGGCCCATCAAACGTTACCCGGCTTGCGTCTGTCATTGAACGCACCCATCCTTTACCTCTTGACGGAAATGAGTCCCATGAAGACGAGGAGGAATTCCCCGACCCGCGACATGATAACTTGCCCATAGTCGATACGGAACATCGGCACCAATATTATGAGCATCAACATCAACGGTATGTTCCTTCTCCTCCTCCACCTAGTGCGCCCCGCACCGACCGACAAACCTGGGAAGAGCCCCGGTACCGTCCCAACTCAACCACCAATCATGGTCGTGAGCATGATCGGTCCGAACACCGTCACCAACGGTCAATCCGGCAACCGAGGACCCTTGACTTTGATGAATACGATGAGCAACACAACTTCAATGAGTTCTCCGGTGATGAATCCGATTTAGAACGGGTAGCACACAACCGTCCGTGGCACCCACCCGTCATAGACCCCTATGAGAACCAAGACCGGGGTGAAGAATGGTTGCCTCCCCCAAATCCACCTAGGCCGGCACCACCCGTTCATGGGCGCCAACGTCATCATGGCGGCCACCGGCGAGCCCGTGCCGATGATGCCTACATTCCACCGCCCCGCCCGGACCCCTACCGAGCTCGTAGGGAAGGTAAGGTTAAGTTCCCTACCTTTCATGGTGAATATGATCCGTGTGTTTTTCTTGATTGGGCGCAGGATATGAAACGAGCATTAAAACATTGTCATTATGAGGAGGAATCCGAGAAAATCGAGGCGGCAACTCTATACTTTGAAGGAGATGCAAAGTCTTGGTGGAACCGGTATGAGTTCACCCGAGAGAGGCGAGGATGGGCACCAATTGAGACATTTGAGCAATTGCTCTATTGCATGACCAAGAAGTACGTACCCGAGGACTTTAAGAATGACATGCGGTTGCAAATTGCCGAGTTCAAGCAAGGCAACCTCACTCCGGTGGCTTACTTGGCTAAACTTGAGGACATGCACATTAAGGCCGGCGTCTCGGCCTCCCCCTCCGCCCTCCGCACCAAGTTCATGAGTGGGCTTAATGCTTCCATCCGGCGGCCGCTCGAGATTGTCCCATTCAAGGATTTGGGAGCATTATGTCATGCCGCCATGAAGTTATATAAGCAACAACTCGAAACACCGCGGTATTCTAGGTATCCCCCTTCCTCGAGTCCATATCTTTATCCGTCTAACACACGTTCTCGAGATGCGCCTAGTCCTACAGATACCGACGCCTCCAAAGGGACCCAACGGACGGGTCCTTCCAATAGGCAAACGGGTACCGAGAAGGCACCAAACCGTGGCCCGGCACCGGCGCCTCCCTCTCGAGGTCAACAAGGACCCTCACCGGCGGCTCGCCCAAGGGAGCCCGTGTGTTACAAGTGTAGCGGTTTTGGCCACGTACAACGTGATTGCCCGAACACCAAACGGGTCTTGTTTGCCGACCCAACATATTTCGAGGACGACGATGGTCAATATGAAGGTGATATCATTATTGAGGATGACCATGACACCGACCCACTTGTTGGCATGGAACCCTGTGATGACGAGATTGCTTGCGGCCCAGCACAACCCGGTAAATTCGCTCTTGTTTCTCGTCGTATTTTGGCTGTTAAAGAGCATATCCCTATTGATCAACGCGAGAATCTCTTCCACTCTCGTTGCTTGGTTAATAATACGAGTCTTTCTCTCATCGTTGACGGGGGTTCTTGTTGCAATATTGTCAACGAACGGGTGGTAAAACACTTCAAGTTGCCTACGACCCCCCACCCAACGCCGTACGGACTCCAATGGATTTCCGATACGGCATGTGACACCGTCACACAACAAGCTTGGGTGCCGTTTTCTATTGGCGCCTATGTTGATAAGGTCCTTTGTGATGTTATCAAGATGGACGCCACACATGTCCTATTAGGACGACCATGGCAATTCGATCGCCGCACATATCATGATGGTTATCTTAATCGGTACATGTTCCAATACAATGGAAAACGAGTCACACTTTTGCCTATGACTCCGCACGAAATTTTGGTTGACTATGCGGAAAGGAAGAGGCAACAAACTATTGATGAGTCCGCTAAAGCACCGGCAACATCGGACCCCCGGAGTCCCGATGTTGTAGGTGCTAGTACTTCCAAATCCCGCAACACCGCCCCTCTTGTCCATGCTACCGAATCCAAAGGTAGTAAAGGTCGCATCGTTTCTTCGGGCGCACCTTTATCATCTTCGGATCCCGTAATTCAAGGACGGTGTGAGCCACGGATACTCTTAGCTCGCCGGCATGATTTGCAACCGGTCATGGAAGGCAAGTTCCCATGCTTTTTACTTGTCCCGTTTTGTTTATCTACTTCTCATGACCCAAGTAATGTGCCACACGAGGTGTCTTTGTTGTTGTCTGAATTTCAGGATATTATGCCCAAAGACCTCCCACCCGGCTTGCCACCTATTCGAGGGATTGAACATCAAATTGACTTTGTGCCCGGTGCCTCTTTGCCAAACCGTGCCGCCTACCGAGCCAGTCCGGAAGAGACAAAGGAGCTACAACGACAAGTGCAAGAGCTCCTAGACCGGGGACATGTGCGTGAATCCTTATCACCATGTGCCGTCCCGGTAATCTTAGTACCAAAGAAAGATGGATCATGGCGGATGTGTGTTGATTGTCGTGCCATCAACCAAATCACCGTCAAATATCGCCACCCGATCCCGCGCCTTGATGACATGCTGGATGAGCTTCATGGCGCCACTATCTTCTCCAAAATTGATCTCCGGAGCGGTTACCACCAAATCCGGATGGCCGAAGGTGACGAATGGAAGACGGCGTTCAAAACGAAGTATGGACTCTATGAATGGCTTGTCATGCCTTTTGGCCTCTCCAACGCCCCGTCCACCTTCATGCGCCTCATGAACCACGTCTTGCGCCGATTCTTGGGTACATTCGTTGTTGTTTATTTTGATGATATTTTGGTGTTTAGTACGTCTTTGGAGGATCACATCGGGCACCTTCGCCAAGTGCTCGAGTGCCTTAGACAAGAGCAATTGTATGTCAACTTTGACAAATGCGTCTTTTGCTCGGACACCACTATCTTTCTTGGCTATGTCGTGTCTAAGGACGGACTCCGAGTAGACGAATCTAAAGTTCGTGCTATTCGGGAGTGGCCTACTCCTACTACGGTCACCATGGTCCGAGCCTTTCTCGGCTTAGCGGGTTTCTACCGGCGCTTTGTCAAAGACTTTAGCACGGTAGCAGCACCGCTCCATGAGCTCACTACCAAGGGTGTCACGTTTGAGTGGCGTGATATCCATGCTCGAGCGTTTGATGCGCTCAAAGACCGTCTTTGTAATGCACCATTACTCCAACTCCCAAACTTTTCGAAAACCTTCGAGGTGGAGTGTGATGCATCAAATGTGGGCATTGGAGGCGTTCTCTTACAAGAGAATCGTCCAATTGCCTACTTCAGTGAAAAATTGTCCGGTCCTTCGCTCAACTACCCTACATATGACAAGGAACTATATGCGCTAGTTCGTTGTCTTAAGACATGGCAACATTACTTGTGGCCGAAGGAGTTCGTGATTCATTCGGATCATGCGGCTCTTTCGTATCTCAAGAGTCAAACAAATCTCAGTCGGCGCCATGCTAGTTGGGTAGAGTTTTTAGAGACCTTTCCTTATGTCATTCGGCATAAGAAAGGCAAAGAGAATGTGGTAGCCGATGCCCTTTCTCGCCGCTATGCCCTCCTTGTGTATATGGATGCCAAGATACATGGCTTTGCTCTTATCAAAGAGTTATATGCCACGGATCTTGACTTCAAGGACATATGGGCACAATGCCTCGACCTCCGAGAGCACGAGTCTTTCTTTATTAACGATGGCTATCTTTTTCGAGCGGGAAAACTTTGTATTCCGCGCTCATCTATACGCCATTTGTTGGTCAAGGAAGCTCATGAGGGCCGTGGTCATTTCGGTGCTACCAAGACCCTTTCCGCTCTCCAAGAGCATTTCTTTTGGCCCCGGATGCGTATGCATGTGACACGGTTTTGCAAGGGTTGCATCACATGTCATCATGCCAAGTCGCGCCAAGGTCCGGATGGGATGTATTCTCCTTTGCCTATACCAATGGGACCTTGGGAGGATCTATCCATGGACTTTGTGGTCGGGTTGCCTATGTCAAAACGAGGCAAAGACTCCATTTTCGTGGTAGTCGATCGTTTCTCCAAAATGGCTCATTTCATCGCATGTAAAAGCACCCTAAATGCTAGTGAAGTTGCCACCTTGTTCTTTGACAATGTGGTGCGTTTACATGGGATACCACGTTCCATCGTTAGTGATCGGGACGTGAAATTCGTAAGTCATTTTTGGAGAACGTTGTGGGGAAAACTTGGAACCAACTTGTTGTTTTCAAGTAGTTATCACCCCCAAACCGATGGTCAAACGGAGGTGACCAATCGGACTCTTGGTGCTCTACTTAGAGCCACCACTAGGACCAACCCACGTAGGTGGGAGGACTTACTTTCTGTTGTCGAGTTTTCGTATAACAGGTCTAGGCACACGGCAACTAAATTGTCCCCATTTGAAGTTGTCTACGGCCTCAATCCACACACACCATTGGATTTCACTCCCCGCCCGCTCAAGGATGGAGAACACATCATCGCCGGAAACCGCGCCGCCCAAATCATTGAGCTTCATGAGCGGACTAGGACACAACTCGAACGTCGTGCCGCCTAACTTGCCGGACAATGCAACAAGGGCCGCCGCGACGTCTCTTTTGAGCCCGGTGATCTTGTTTGCCTCCACCTACTGAAGGAGCGTTTTCCTACTCGCCGCATGAGCAAGCTCTCGGACCGTGGTGATGGCCCATTCCGCATCTTAGCCCGTCATGGTCCAAATGCATACAAATTAGAGCTTCCGGATTCCTACGGAGTACACCCAACGTTCAACGTCAAGGACCTTGCCCCTTATGTTGAGCCCCTCTTTGACGATGGTGAAACGGGGACGTTTCACAGCCAAGATGGGGGGACTGATGCGCCCTTAGATGCCCCTTTTACGTTGACCATAGACGAAGAGGACGAGGCTCTTAGAGTTCTTCACTTGGTCCATCATCACCCGCATTACTTCTTCACTTGGTCCCATTACCGGCATGCCTTGTCTCTACACCACCATGGCATAGGCTACCGGTTCCGTTAGCGGCATGTCCCGTCTTTCCGACTCCATGGCATGAAGCTAGCTTATCTTCGGACTATATTTTCATGTTTTCCTTTTTATGTAATAAAGGGATATTCCGTATAGGAATATTCCCTTTTTGACCTTATCCGTTTAGGGTTTGCTTTTACCCTTTTAGGTTTTCCCCTTTTGGGCTTTGTTCTTCATGTATTTTTGTTTGGCCCGTTGGCCCATAGGTAGGCAAGTTTCTCTATATAAGAGATATCTTGCCTCACTTATTTTTCATGTTCAATATTACTAAGTTTTGAGAAGAATTTCCTCCACTTAGCTTGGGCATCAAAACCTCTCTTCTAACCCTCAAACTTCTTCCTTGAATCTCGTCTTTGATTCAAGAAATTCATATTCGAGGATTCTTTTTAAGAATCAACCTTCGCTCCACACAAAAAGGTTCCTTCGATCTCTCTAGATCGAAGTAACCCTAGTTTCTTCATCGCTTCCGCCCCTTTGGATCCGAAACGATACAACGTTGCACAAAGAATCAAGGAGTAGTTGGAGTTTTGCTTGATCTAGATCCGGAGTTATCCTTGGTTACCTCCAAGGACGCATCAAATTGGTATCAGAGCAAGGGATCAAAGCTAAGTTCTCTTTACTCTTGTTTTTTGTGCGTTATTATCTCAAACCTATTTAGCCTTTTTTTTTGTTCATGATGTTCTTCGTTTGCTCATGATGTTCTTCATTTGTTCTTCATGATCTTCATGTTGTTCATCATGTTCTTCATCATGTTCATCCATTTTTCCTGAATTTTTTTTTTTCTTTTCCGTGTTTAACTCAAAACAAAAAGCACAAAAATAGGAGATATTTGGTTTGCCTTCAAACCATTTATCAAACCCGTCTTTTTTTTCTTAAACCGACCTAATCCGACAATTTTGTTAATTAATTTCACCAAATCTCTTGGGATATTTTTGTTAACGAAAAGTTCGGATATCTCGCATTTGATATTCCAAGAAAAGCAAAACAACTCTTCATCAATACGGATTTGTGTTCAAAAAAAAAAACAAAAGAAAGTGTTGCTCAAAACGTTTCAAAGAAACGAAACACACAAAGTGAAAAGACGTCCGGCAAACCGGTCCATCCGAAAAATCGGATTTTACAAAACGGTCAAAGACCGAAAGCAAGCAAAGCTTGTCGAGTGAACAATCCGTCCATCTTCTATCTCTCCATTTTCTCACATACGTTTGCAAAATATCACTTGTTTTTTGTGTGTAATTGGTTCAATTTTGTTGGATTTGCCTTCCTTGCCTAACCGCCAAACGGCCTTCCCCAAAGTAGAACCCGATAACGCACTTGAACTTGGGTAAAGTTGACCTAACTTGTCACCTTGCTCACTTGATTGCTTGAACTTGTGTGCTGATTTGGAGCAATGACTAACGTTGAAATGGAAACTTCTCAGGATTCTGGTCCGCAAGAGTTCAGTGAACCCTTGGCTCAAGAAACTGCTTCGTTGTCCCTCGAAAATGACTCCATAAGGCGAGAATTGGAAGCCTTGAAGGCACAACAAAAGTTTGATGCCTTGACCCGAGAAAACATTGCCTTGAAAAAAGAGCTAGAAGCTCTTAAGTCCCTTCAGAATGCTCACCGTCCCACCCCAACTTATCCGAATGAGAACGTGGTCAATGCTTCCACTTCCAATGCACAACGGAAAGGCAAGGGACTTTTGGGAGCCGGCCCATCAAACGTTACCCGGCTTGCGTCTGTCATTGAACGCACCCATCCTTTACCTCTTGACGGAAATGAGTCCCATGAAGACGAGGAGGAATTCCCCGACCCGCGACATGATAACTTGCCCATAGTCGATACGGAACATCGGCACCAATATTATGAGCATCAACATCAACGGTATGTTCCTTCTCCTCCTCCACCTAGTGCGCCCCGCACCGACCGACAAACCCGGGAAGAGCCCCGGTACCGTCCCAACTCAACCACCAATCATGGTCGTGAGCATGATCGGTCCGAACACCGTCACCAACGGTCAATCCGGCAACCGAGGACCCTTGACTTTGATGAATACGATGAGCAACACAACTTCAATGAGTTCTCCGGTGATGAATCCGATTTAGAACGGGTAGCACACAACCGTCCGTGGCACCCACCCGTCATAGACCCCTATGAGAACCAAGACCGGGGTGAAGAATGGTTGCCTCCCCCAAATCCACCTAGGCCGGCACCACCCGTTCATGGGCGCCAACGTCATCATGGCGGCCACCGGCGAGCCCGTGCCGATGATGCCTACATTCCACCGCCCCGCCCGGACCCCTACCGAGCTCGTAGGGAAGGTAAGGTTAAGTTCCCTACCTTTCATGGTGAATATGATCCGTGTGTTTTTCTTGATTGGGCGCAGGATATGAAACGAGCATTAAAACATTGTCATTATGAGGAGGAATCCGAGAAAATCGAGGCGGCAACTCTATACTTTGAAGGAGATGCAAAGTCTTGGTGGAACCGGTATGAGTTCACCCGAGAGAGGCGAGGATGGGCACCAATTGAGACATTTGAGCAATTGCTCTATTGCATGACCAAGAAGTACGTACCCGAGGACTTTAAGAATGACATGCGGTTGCAAATTGCCGAGTTCAAGCAAGGCAACCTCACTCCGGTGGCTTACTTGGCTAAACTTGAGGACATGCACATTAAGGCCGGCGTCTCGGCCTCCCCCTCCGCCCTCCGCACCAAGTTCATGAGTGGGCTTAATGCTTCCATCCGGCGGCCGCTCGAGATTGTCCCATTCAAGGATTTGGGAGCATTATGTCATGCCGCCATGAAGTTATATAAGCAACAACTCGAAACACCACGGTCTTCTAGGTATCCCTCTTCCTCGAGTCCATATCTTTATCCATCTAACACACGTTCTCGAGATGCGTCTAGTCCTACAGATACCGACGCCTCCAAAGGGACCCAACGGACGGGTTCTTCCAATAGGCAAACGGGTACCGAGAAGGCACCAAACCGTGGCCCGGCACCGACGCCTCCCTCTCGAGGTCAACAAGGACCCTCACCGGCGGCTCGCCCAAGGGAGCCCGTGTGTTACAAGTGTAGCGGTTTTGGCCACGTACAACGTGATTGCCCGAACACCAAACGGGTCTTGTTTGCCGACCCAACATATTTCGAGGACGACGATGGTCAATATGAAGGTGATATCATTATTGAGGATGACCATGACACCGACCCACTTGTTGGCATGGAACCCTGTGATGACGAGATTGCTTGCGGCCCAGCACAACCCGGTAAATTCGCTCTTGTTTCTCGTCGTATTTTGGCTGTTAAAGAGCATATCCCTATTGATCAACGCGAGAATCTCTTCCACTCTCGTTGCTTGGTTAATAATACGAGTCTTTCTCTCATCGTTGACGGGGGTTCTTGTTGCAATATTGTCAACGAACGGGTGGTAAAACACTTCAAGTTGCCTACGACCCCCCACCCAACGCCGTACGGACTCCAATGGATTTCCGATACGGCATGTGACACCGTCACACAACAAGCTTGGGTGCCGTTTTCTATTGGCGCCTATGTTGATAAGGTCCTTTGTGATGTTATCAAGATGGACGCCACACATGTCCTATTAGGACGACCATGGCAATTCGATCGCCGCACATATCATGATGGTTATCTTAATCGGTACATGTTCCAATACAATGGAAAACGAGTCACACTTTTGCCTATGACTCCGCACGAAATTTTGGTTGACTATGCGGAAAGGAAGAGGCAACAAACTATTGATGAGTCCGCTAAAGCACCGGCAACATCGGACCCCCGGAGTCCCGATGTTGTAGGTGCTAGTACTTCCAAATCCCGCAACACCGCCCCTCTTGTCCATGCTACCGAATCCAAAGGTAGTAAAGGTCGCATCGTTTCTTCGGGCGCACCTTTATCATCTTCGGATCCCGTAATTCAAGGACGGTGTGAGCCACGGATACTCTTAGCTCGCCGGCATGATTTGCAACCGGTCATGGAAGGCAAGTTCCCATGCTTTTTACTTGTCCCGTTTTGTTTATCTACTTCTCATGACCCAAGTAATGTGCCACACGAGGTGTCTTTGTTGTTGTCTGAATTTCAGGATATTATGCCCAAAGACCTCCCACCCGGCTTGCCACCTATTCGAGGGATTGAACATCAAATTGACTTTGTGCCCGGTGCCTCTTTGCCAAACCGTGCCGCCTACCGAGCCAGTCCGGAAGAGACAAAGGAGCTACAACGACAAGTGCAAGAGCTCCTAGACCGGGGACATGTGCGTGAATCCTTATCACCATGTGCCGTCCCGGTAATCTTAGTACCAAAGAAAGATGGATCATGGCGGATGTGTGTTGATTGTCGTGCCATCAACCAAATCACCGTCAAATATCGCCACCCGATCCCGCGCCTTGATGACATGTT
>BSUD01000004.1:66000267-66129651 GCA_033239045.1 Fagopyrum esculentum | reverse complement strand
CGCCACCCGATCCCGCGCCTTGATGACATGTTGGATGAGCTTCATGGCGCCACTATCTTCTCCAAAATTGATCTCCGGAGCGGTTACCACCAAATCCGGATGGCCGAAGGTGACGAATGGAAGACGGCGTTCAAAACGAAGTATGGACTCTATGAATGGCTTGTCATGCCTTTTGGCCTCTCCAACGCCCCGTCCACCTTCATGCGCCTCATGAACCACGTCTTGCGCCGATTCTTGGGTACATTCGTTGTTGTTTATTTTGATGATATTTTGGTGTTTAGTACGTCTTTGGAGGATCACATCGGGCACCTTCGCCAAGTGCTCGAGTGCCTTAGACAAGAGCAATTGTATGTCAACTTTGACAAATGCGTCTTTTGCTCGGACACCACTATCTTTCTTGGCTATGTCGTGTCTAAGGACGGACTCCGAGTAGACGAATCTAAAGTTCGTGCTATTCGGGAGTGGCCTACTCCTACTACGGTCACCATGGTCCGAGCCTTTCTCGGCTTAGCGGGTTTCTACCGGCGCTTTGTCAAAGACTTTAGCACGGTAGCAGCACCGCTCCATGAGCTCACTACCAAGGGTGTCACGTTTGAGTGGCGTGATATCCATGCTCGAGCGTTTGATGCGCTCAAAGACCGTCTTTGTAATGCACCATTACTCCAACTCCCAAACTTTTCGAAAACCTTCGAGGTGGAGTGTGATGCATCAAATGTGGGCATTGGAGGCGTTCTCTTACAAGAGAATCGCCCAATTGCCTACTTCAGTGAAAAATTGTCCGGTCCTTCGCTCAACTACCCTACATATGACAAGGAACTATATGCGCTAGTTCGTTGTCTTAAGACATGGCAACATTACTTGTGGCCGAAGGAGTTCGTGATTCATTCGGATCATGCGGCTCTTTCGTATCTCAAGAGTCAAACAAATCTCAGTCGGCGCCATGCTAGTTGGGTAGAGTTTTTAGAGACCTTTCCTTATGTCATTCGGCATAAGAAAGGCAAAGAGAATGTGGTAGCCGATGCCCTTTCTCGCCGCTATGCCCTCCTTGTGTATATGGATGCCAAGATACATGGCTTTGCTCTTATCAAAGAGTTATATGCCACGGATCTTGACTTCAAGGACATATGGGCACAATGCCTCGACCTCCGAGAGCACGAGTCTTTCTTTATTAACGATGGCTATCTTTTTCGAGCGGGAAAACTTTGTATTCCGCGCTCATCTATACGCCATTTGTTGGTCAAGGAAGCTCATGAGGGCCGTGGTCATTTCGGTGCTACCAAGACCCTTTCTGCTCTCCAAGAGCATTTCTTTTGGCCCCGGATGCGTATGCATGTGACACGGTTTTGCAAGGGTTGCATCACATGTCATCATGCCAAGTCGCGCCAAGGTCCGGATGGGATGTATTCTCCTTTGCCTATACCAATGGGACCTTGGGAGGATCTATCCATGGACTTTGTAGTCGGGTTGCCTATGTCAAAACGAGGCAAAGACTCCATTTTCGTGGTAGTCGATCGTTTCTCCAAAATGGCTCATTTCATCGCATGTAAAAGCACCCTAAATGCTAGTGAAGTTGCCACCTTGTTCTTTGACAATGTGGTGCGTTTACATGGGATACCACGTTCCATCGTTAGTGATCGGGACGTGAAATTCGTAAGTCATTTTTGGAGAACGTTGTGGGGAAAACTTGGAACCAACTTGTTGTTTTCAAGTAGTTATCACCCCCAAACCGATGGTCAAACGGAGGTGACCAATCGGACTCTTGGTGCTCTACTTAGAGCCACCACTAGGACCAACCCACGTAGGTGGGAGGACTTACTTTCTATTGTCGAGTTTTCGTATAACAGGTCTAGGCACACGGCAACTAAATTGTCCCCATTTGAAGTTGTCTACGGCCTCAATCCACACACACCATTAGATTTCACTCCCCGCCCGCTCAAGGATGGAGAACACATCATCGCCGGAAACCGAGCCGCCCAAATCATTGAGCTTCATGAGCGGACTAGGACACAACTTGAACGTCGTGCCGCCCAACTTGCCGGACAACGCAACAAGGGCCGCCGCGACGTCTCTTTTGAGCCCGGTGATCTTGTTTGGCTGCACCTACGGAAGGAGCGTTTTCCTACTCGCCGCATGAGCAAGCTCTCGGACCGTGGTGATGGCCCATTCCGCATCTTAGCCCGTCATGGTCCAAATGCATACAAGTTAGAGCTTCCGGATTCCTACGGAGTACACCCAACGTTCAACGTCAAGGACCTTGCCCCTTATGTTGAGCCCCTCTTTGACGATGGTGAAACGGGGACGTTTCACAGCCAAGATGGGGGGACTGATGCGCCCTTGGATGCCCCTTTTACGTTGACCGTGGACGAAGAGGACGAGGCTCTTAGAGTTCGCTCAGATGGACCGATCACCCGATCCCGAGCTAAGGCCATTGCTCGAGCCACCGGCTCCATCATCACCCGCGTTACTTCTTCACTTGGTCCCATTACCGGCGTGCCTTGTCTCTACACCACCATGGCATAGGCTACCGGTTCCGTTAGCGGCATGTCCCGTCTTTCCGACTCCATGGCATGAAGCTAGCTTATCTTCGGACTATATTTTCATGTTTTCCTTTTTATGTAATAAAGGGATATTCCATATAGGAATATTCCCTTTTTGACCTTATTCGTTTAGGGTTTGCTTGGATGCTTTTAGGTTTTCCCCTTTTGGGCTTTTTCTTCATGTATTCTTGTTTGGCCCGTTGGCCCATAGGTAGGCAAGTTTCTCTATATAAGAGATATCTTGCCTCACTTATTTTTCATGTTCAATATTACTAAGTTTTGAGAAGATTTTCCTCCACTTAGCTTGGGCATCAAAACCTCTCTTCTAACCCTCAAACTTCTTCCTTGAATCTCGTCTTTGATTCAAGAAATTCATATTCGAGGATTCTTTTTAAGAATCAACCTTCGCTCCACACAAAAAGGTTCCTTCGATCTCTCTAGATCGAAGTAACCCTAGTTTCTTCATCGCTTCCGCCCCTTTGGATCCGAAACGATACAACGTTGCACAAAGAATCAAGGAGTAGTTGGAGTTTTGCTTGATCTAGATCCGGAGTTATCCTTGGTTACCTCCAAGGACGCATCACTTGTGATATTTGTTTGATCACCATAAAAACCAACAAAAACATTGCGCTTTTCATTTTCTTTGCTCCTCATCTTATCTTAGTCTAGATTTACACTATCTTGATCATTGTTTGACTCGATTTCACCTTAGTCTTCGTGTTCGACCTCGGACTACTTACCTTTCTACAAACGTCCCGTACACTGCGGGTTTTGCTAGGTAGTTTAGGATTTAGTTCGAGTTTATAAATGTAAAGCTTTTTGTGCTATTTCCTAGCGTAACATCACACATGACCTCAAACGGAAGACTCCATTCCGGAGGTTGAATTATTGGGGCTGAGATTAGAGCTTCTCAAATCTTGTAAAAAGCATCGAAACACTCTTTCAAAAATTCGAAAACCGCATCCTTCATCAATAGATTAGTTAGCGGTTTAGAGATTTTCGAAAAGTCCTTAATGAATCTCTTATAGAATCCAGCATGTCCTAGAAAACTTCTAATCCCCTTCACCGAAGATGGAGGAGGAAGCTTCTCTATTGTCTCAATCTTAGCCTTGTCAACCTCAATCCCTCTATTGGAGATTAAGTGTCCTAATACAATGCCTTCCCTAACCATAAAATGACACTTCTCCCAATTTAGAACTAGGTTCGTGTCTTCACACCTTTGTAGAAACAAGAGATAGGTTAGCAAGACAATTATCAAATGAGAAACCATAAACAGAAAAATCATCCATAAAAACCTCCATGATTTCCTCAATGTACTCCGAGAAGATGGCCCTCATACACCTTTGAAAGGTGGTTGAAGCATTGCACAATCCGTATGGCATCCTCCTATAAGCAAACGTCCCCTATGGGCACGTGAATGTGGTCTTTTCTTGATCGTCCGGATGAATCGGTGTAACGTCTGTGTTTTTTGTTACGCTTGGATAAAGTTAGAGAAGTTTGGAAAACGAAATTAAAGTTTAGTGAGACTAGGACGTATCAGTTTATTTATGGAAGTCGTTTAATTAAGTACCTTGTCCTAAGTTTCGGGACGAAACTTATTTTTTAAGGGGGTACTGATGTAATATCCGGAATTTTTATACCGTTTAATTCCGAATCAAATCGGACTTCGAGCCGTTGACGGTTTCCCATTTTATCTAGTATTTCTTTCTTCACAAATTTTATCATTTTATGTAGAATTTATTTCACATAAAATGATAAAATTATATCAAGCCCTAATTCTTATAATTAATTTATCATTTTATGTAGAATTTAATTCACATAAAACGATAGAATTATATCAAACCCTAATTCTTATAATTAATTCTTAACGACGACTTTAGACGAGATCATGACAAGGCTGAGACGAGATCATGACAAGGTTGAGATGAGACCATGACACGTTTTGACAAGGCTGTGACAAAGCCAGGACAAGTTTTTCAGCCTACTCTTCCTAATAGTTTCAGCCCAGCTTGTCTTTGCAGCCCACAACAGCCCCAGCTTGACTTCGATCTCGACCAGCAGCAGCCCAAGAGAGCCTGGTTTACGTGCCCATTATCAGCCCCTTCATGTAGGCCGTACAGCTCCTCTCCAGCCTAGTGCCTTCTGTGTGTAATGGCCAGCTCACGTTCAGCCCGGGAAGAAGTAACAGCCGGCCCTTCCTCTCCCTTTTCTTCACCACGCAATTGTTGTTGAGTTGACGAAGAGCTCCTGTAACGGCTCCTTAAATTACGCAGCAAGGACCCATTCAGTCTGCAGGTCCCTTCTTCCTCTCTGCGTACAGAAACTCGATCTGAGAAGCAGCCCTTCAAGCTTCTTCACACAGCACCCGGGTCAAACGCTTCTTCACACAGCAAACGAATATCCTCGTATCTCAAGATGTGTTCAGGACTCCATCTGAGTGCACTCAGAATAGAGAACTTGATCCGTACTTGGCTGTTCAGCCGGCTCAAGGACACGACACACCAGTATGCTCACCATCTCCCTTTCTTCAGATTATATATGCAAAAGAATCTGACCCTAATCCTTAAGGGTTGAACTATGATTTTATGTGTGTATCGATTCAATAGGACTCGTAAGGAAGAGTTGTGCTCACCCAATTGTTGGGGAAAGGAGAGGCTGCAAAGGCTCAAACTTGAGGAGTGTAGGATACTCCAATAACGCACTAACCAGGTGTGACAATCGCAAATGAGATCCCATGTTGTTTCCTGAATTTTTATATTCCGGAAACTATGTTGAGCAGTCAAGTTTGAGCATAAATTTCGATGCCTTCGAGATAGAATCCACTGTTCAAATTTTAGTATGTTTTAGAGTGATATGCATATTGTAAGGTATCAAAAATTGGGACTTAACCAACGGTTAGATTTAGATCCACGAAGGTGCAAAATGGACTAGTTAGGTTGTTTGTGAAATGATCCAGGAAAAATGCTAAGTATAGATTTCTGGTTTGAGTTCAACTTTAAAGATTTTTGTAGAAGTAACGGTTAAACAGTTTCAAGAAATTCTTGCTCCTATGAATAGATTACATATCATAGATGATTTATAAATTTATTTTAGAATTTTTATAAGTTTATTTTAATTTCATATTTGAAGCTGTAGTTGGACCTAAGGACTTTTCGGAAAATAGAAAAGTGGGTAGTTTCTCTAGTTTGTACCTAAAATCATCCTAGGGAGTAGAATATGGTTAATTAGCCTCAAGTAAGAATTTTAAGTACGTATTACGAGTTTTTGGAAGACGCGGGACCAAGGGTAAAATAGTCATTTTACCTTAAATAAGCATTGTAATAACTTCTACAAATAGAATCTTACATCTTAGGAGTTTTAGGCTTCTATGTACCCAGGGAAATGTGTTGACCCACGTGCCTCCTTTGACAAGCAACTGAGTTTCTGCAGTTACCGTTTGAGTGGTGATTAAGAGAGAGTCGAGATTTGATTCTGGTAAGTCCACGGACTTACTTAGCCGACTTCTTGCATGTGTGTGATGTGTATGAGTGGTTTTTGATAATTAAGATAAATAACGAAACTAGAATAGGCCGACTTTAGAATAGTGTATAATTGACCCAAGTGTATGATAACGGGTCGTGACATCATTTGGCTAGCTCTTGCGAGAGTCTAGGAGGTTCCCTGCAGAAACTCAAGGGCTTCCAAAAGAGGTCAAGAAACGTGTAAGGGTGGGATGTATATAGGGAATGTTGTGCTAGAATCCGGGAAAAAGATCTTCACTTCACTTGCTTTGAATTTCAACATCTTCCACCAATAAACTTTTCTTATTTTACTTTTTACTTTTTGGGATGCATGGACAGAGGTGCACAATAACTGAAGCCTGGGAGATTAGCAATCATCAATTTCTTGAGATGCCTCAAACCCTTGATGCACATACCATGACCCGTTAGGAATATCGCTCAATCCGACTTTGGCAAGACACAAACACCCGGCTATGTGAATGGTGCCGAGTTACTCATCATCATGATTGACTTCCTCAAACCTAATTTGTTTCTTTCTAACTTCCAGCCAACATCTCAACTTTTCTTTCACTTGCTTTTCACTTGCTTTTCACTTGCTTGATTCCAAATTCCCGGATAGGTAAAGGGAGGCAATTATGTATATGAGGGAGCATGATCAAGAAGAAGAAGAGAAGAGAGTGAATTGCCTTAATCATCCCAGGAAGAAAGTGAGAAAACTCATAATGTGGTGTCAACCTTCAAATTCAACATAATTTGGATAAAAACAAAGTATTAAAAACATGCCAAAATTTCAAACAAAGCATTTAGCAACTTAAACATATTATAAAACCTTTCAAACATATAAAGATTTCAAAGCCAATCTACAAACAAAATCTTCACTGAGGTCATATCTTGATAAGAAGCACAAAATCTTTTCGAAAACTATCTCAGTTAAACCACCTCGTTCGAGATGTTCTAAGTCAACCGAGGTACTTCACCTCGATTGGTCAAAAACACTTCGGTCGAGGTCATAAAAAAAAAATTTTAACCAGTTTTTGACGTTTTTCTCAATCAAATAACCTGTATGCATGTAGTCTCAGATAAACACATAGAGCATAAAGAAAATCATAAATATCCGAACCGAGTCATACAAGCATACACATAAGTCATATAAATAGATTCAAATACCCCATACTTGGGACACATTGTCCCAATGGGTCAAAATAAGTCTGAAAGAAAGTACTCACCGGACATAATCTGAGCTACATAAAGAAATAAGAAACAGCTCCCAGATAAGACCGTCTCGGTTGGTGAAGAACATCTCGGTCAAGGTCCAGTGACTACACCCGAGATGTGTCTCAGTCAAGATCCGTCCTCTCAATTTCTCGAACTTTTGTCCTTCCAGTGTAGCTCCTGAGCTGTAATCCTTTCTTAGAAAGTACCTGGTTTCTGTCTAGAGGACGCCAAAGAAAAAGCAAAGCAAACTATCTAAAACTAAGCTGAAAAAGGGAAAAGAAAGCAATACCTTGGGTTGCCTCCCAAGAAGCGCTTGGTTTAAGGTTGCTAGCTGGACCTTTCCTCATGGATTTACTCAATGTACCTCGAATATCTTGAAGTGCTCATCACATCCATCATAAAAATCTTCCAAAAAGGTTCCGGTTCCTAATTTCACCGGCAAATGGTAAGATCTCCCACGTACAAGCTTGTACGGTTTGATTCTCACCGGAATCCTTCTAGATTTCCTGCACTTCAATGGGACAAAATCTAGCCTTGCGTCCCATCCTTTCCTGGATCAAGAAAATAGCTTCTCGAGGATTCTAGTAGCTTCCCCATCTTCAGCTTGGGGATAGTACAAGGTCCTTGTCATGTGAATGACCCCATACTTGAACAAATAACACTTCGTTGCCTTAGCGGTGAAGTGCTTGTTAACTTCACTCCTTATAATCCAAGGAGCATCTTCTTCCAACAATTTCAAGGGAGGTTTCATCTTGATCTTAGGAGGTTCTTTCGGAAGAGACCTCCAACTCTTCGGTGCATCCCTGAAGAAATCTAGAACTTTAGTAGGAATTTCAGAGGGAGTAAGAGAAGGCACCTTATAAAGTTCTCCAAAGCTTGGGACAAGTTTCATGTTAGGTTGATAATCTACACATGAAATCTCTTCCAACTCAGGTGATCTTTCTTCCACCTTGGCCACAGTCTCAGTAGTTTGGCCAAAGTTCTCTACATCTTCCACTTCCAGTTCTACAAATTCTTCTTTCATCTTGGCCGATCTCTCTTCCACCTCGGTTGATCTCTCTTTCACGTCGGCCGAAGTCTCAGCACTTGGATCGAGATCTTCCACATCTTCCTCTTCCTCAAAAGTTTCAGGAGAAACTTCTGGTTCGATTGGAGGAATGCTTGAAACTTGCAGTACTTCCTTATGCTCCTCTTTCAGCTTAGCATATGATAGGGTACTTTCCTTGAGCTCTTCCAACTTCTTCATCATCTTCTCCAATTTTGATTCAAGCGAGTCTTCAAGAGGTTGCTCATAAATCTTTCTAGGGATATTCAGCTCTTCCCATATAGCAAGTTCCTCCTTAATGGCCTCTTCTCTTTCCCTTTCATTGTTGAACCAATAGAAAGAGTATTTCTCCTCCAAGTATTCATAATGGTCCGCCCTAACACTTTGTCTTGCTATCCAGGCTGGATCAAATGTAATCAACGGAAATCCTGAAAACTACAAAACTCATAGAAAGAGTAGTTAATAGCAACAAGGGCAATAGCCCCGAAAGACAACCGAAACCGGCTTGGTCTAGACCAAGTAAGACCAAGCCCCCGGCAACGGCGCCAAAAACTTGTTCAGGCGCTGCCGAGGGACAAAACTAAGTCTATTTTGAACAGTTCAATCCCCGGCAACGGCGCCAAAAACTTGTTCGCTCCAAATGGTGTGTGCAAGCTTTAAATTTATAACCCAAGAAGTATGCTTAAAACAAGGATGTGAACCCGCAGTGTACGGGTCAATTGTAATAAAAAGCAAGAATTCCAGGGGTCGATCACAGGGACTTAGGTGAAACAAAGCAAGTATAGGTTGTCAATATTGCAACTAACCACAAAAGCGATTAAAACAATCAAAGATGATAATAAGGTCAATTAATGGAAATATGCAAATTCTAGGGATTAAAGCATCCAGTTGTGGTTTCAACTCAAGATCTCAAGATAAGCGGACAAAGCTGAGATTTTGCAAAGGTAAGGTGTTTCCAAAGTGGAATAGATCACCGGATAAGTCTCACTGCTCACAATCCCAAGCCAAAGAACCTATCACCGGGTAAGTATCAAGATACTAAGGAAAGGAACTATAATCTCAAATCAACACACCAACTAAGGGAATAGAATCAACCTTTACCGGGTAAGTCTCATGCTAACTCACAAATATGGGATGAAGGCACACTCAAACCCCAATAAAGGATAAACCTTTATTACCTATACTTATGATCATGGGTAAACAAACAAAGGAATTACCGGGTAAGTCTCATCCGAGGCTAGCATTGAACCAGGAAAGGTGTAATAAGAATAGGATTTGGCAAACTCTAACACTTAACTCTCAGTTTCGGATCAGATGGGTCACCTCGGTCAGCCAAATTGCACCCCGTCCGAGATGTTCATCGACTGAACGAGATGTTCTAGGGTTAAGGATAAAGACTTGAGCTTTCAGGATCCTATTGGGATTTAAGATTATTCTATCATTGTCTTTCCCACAACCTTCAGCCAATCACCCTAGAATCGCACAAGGAAATTAGCCACTCATCATCATGAAAGCAATAATCAAATATATGGGAAGGGAATGAATATTTGAACACAAAAACCTTAAGAACAAGGCTTCAATAACTGAATCAAATATCAAACAAATAAGCGTTCCTTGGATCACAAATCCAACAAGACAATCAAACAAAAGGGAATCTAAGAAAGTCTTACAAATCCCCACAAAAGCTATATCCGAACTATCAATCCTTCCTTGATTGATCTTCAATCTTCCTTCCTTCCTTCAAAACTCCGGAAAAATCCCTTAATTGTTGGATGCTCTCAGCCCTCTAAGCATCGGATGATCCGAAGATGGTTGAATTGTAGAAAATCCAACCCTTTATATGGGAGAATTATCTTCCAAAGATAAAATATCTTAAAAAGATAATTTCCTATAAAATAATTCCATATCTCCTAAAATAAATATCTTCCTTCCAGCTATAAGATATTTCTATAAAATATATACATATCTCCTAAAATAAAATTATCTTAAAAAGATAATTTTATAGGAAATATCTTAAAAGATAATTTCCTAATAAAATATATCTTATCCCCAAAATAGATCTCCCAAATATATGATCTTCCTTCCACAAATCCAACCCAAAAATATAAGATCTCTCCTTCCAAAAATAAAAGATATCAGCCAAATAAAATATATCTCGTCGCATCAGGATATTCGCCTTGGTCGAGACGCTCCTCTAAATCACCTCGCTCGAGGTGACTCTATGGTCAACCGAGGTGAATCTCAGCTGAAGGTGAAATCTCTCAAATCTGGTTCAAAGTAAATCTTCTTTGTTAATTCCAAGCTTCCTGAATCCTTCCTTAAGCTCCAGAATGTAGCTCCAATGACTCCTTAGCTCCTTTAGCTCCATTTTAGTCCAAAATGTGCCATTTTACCTACGATTACAACGAAACTTGGTGTAGACCTCGATTCCCGTAAAGGTAGATGAAACGACAATATAATCACATAATATACATTCAAACATGCAGATTATTGAAGATAAAACGTCTAAACAGGTCCCAAAATATAGACTATAATTCATGCTATCAGTCTCCTAGAGAGAGCAGCCGCTACAACATTATCATTGCCCTTTTTATACTTTATGATATAACGAAAAGTTTCTATAAACTACATCCATCTACCATGTGTCCAATCTAACTGATCTTGATTTCTTAAATGTCTTAAGGACTCATGATCGGTACGTAGGCCAAATTCACTAGGCCATAAATAATGTTGCCATGTTTTTAATACTCTAAATAATGCATAAAGTTCTTTATCATAGGTCGAGTAGTTTAAACATGCTCCCTTCAATTTCTCACTAAAAAAGGCTAGTGGCTTACCTTCTTGCATGAGTACTCCTCCAATGCCAATACCCGAAGCATCACACTCGACCTCAAAAGGTTTGGTGAAGTCCGGAAGAGCTAGGAGAGGTACATGTGACACCCGCCACTTCAACTCCTTAAACGCCTTCTCTTGAGCAGCTCCCCACACAAATGGCACCTTCTTCTTTGTCAAGGACGTGAGTGGGGCTCCTATGGTGCTGAAATCTTGCACAAAACATCTATAGAAGGTTGCTAGGCCGTGGAAACTCCTCACTTGACCGACGGTTGTGGGAGTAGGCCATTCCTGGATTGCCTTGATCTTCTTTTCATCCACCTCTAGACCTCTTGTGCTCACTATAAAACCAAGAAAAACAACTTGATTAGTACTAAACTCACATTTCTTCAAATTAGCATACAGATATTCAATTTTAAGAGTTGCAAGTACTTCCCTCATATGTTGCTCATGCTCTTCAAGTGACTTACTATAGATGAGGATGTCATCAAAGTAAACCACAACAAACCTACCAATGTAGTGTCTCAACGCATGATTCATCAATCTCATAAATGTGCTAGGAGCATTGGTTAAACCAAATGGCATCACTAGCAACTCATAAAGACCAAACTTGGTCTTGAATGTCGTTTTCCACTCATCTCCCTCCCTCATTCTGATTTGGTGATAACCACTCCTAAGGTCAATCTTAGAGAACAATGTGGCTCCATTCAACTCGTCTAACATGTCATCTAAATGTGGGATAGGGTGGCGGTACTTAATGGTGATGTTCTTGATGTCTCTACAATCAACACACACCCTCCATGTATTGTCCTTCTTAGGCACTAAGAGGACGGGAACGGCACTAGGACTCAAACTCTCCCTTACACAACCCTTATCTAGGAGTTCTTGCACTTGGTTTTGGATCTCTTGGCTCTCCTTCGGGTTCATCCTATAGGTTGGACGGTTTAGGAGTGTAGCACCGGGAATAAGGTCTATTTGGTGCTCAATACCTCTAAAAGGTGGAAGGTCAGCCGGAATCTCGTCAGAAAATACATCACTAAACTCATCTAGGATAGCTAGGATGGGCTTAGGTAGGGTGGCCTTGGCTTCATCACTCAAAGTCACTAAGCTCTTGCATAATCTCACAAGAATGACATCTAAAGGGGTGTAACCTAGGATGTACTCCTCCTTGGATGCTAGAAGGGCACGAGAAGGTGTGGCTAATAGGGTGGTAACAGTCTTAGCCGTGGGTTCTGATTTAGGCCGTGAGCTATCACCTCTCTTTTTCCCTTCATTTTGCTCCACACTCAACTCCTTCTTCTTCTCATAAAATTCAGCAATCTGCAATGCTGTCATAGGCTTAAGAGTTAGTGTTTGACCATTAAATTCAAAGGTATGCCTATTAGTAAAATCATCATGCTTAACTCTCCTATGAAATTGGCATGGACGTCCCAAAAGAATATGACAAGCTTGCGTGGGAACTACATCACAAGTAATGGTGTCCTCATAGCTACCTAAAGTGATAGTTACTCTATCTTGCCTATTTAATTTTAATTCTCCACAATCATTCATCTAATGCAATTTGTAAGGCTTAGGGTGATAAAATGTGGTAATTTGCAACTTATTAATCAAATCAGTGCTAGCTATATTGCAATAACTACCTCCATCTATGATCATATTACATACCTTCCCTTTAATTAGACATCTAGTATGAAATAGGTTCTCTCTTTGATTATCCTCACACAGAGCTAGCTTATCATGGAAAGTTTTTCTAGCTATTAATGATTCTCCATGCTCATATTCAATGCCCTCATCACTATTACTACCAATTTCACGCAATCCATTAAGGTTGGTGTTCTCATCGTTTTGATGCTCATCCTCACTCTAATATTGTCCAATTGATTTAAAATAAGAATTTTCTTATTAGGACAATCCCTCATATAATGATCTCTACCTTGACATTTAAAACACAAAATATCTATAGAACGAAGAGTAGAGTCAGAGGTACTCCCTTTAGGACCACTTGAAGGCTAATTCAAGGGTCTAGAAGATGAATGAGGTGTTGAGCTCCTTCTTTGTGCTCCTCGGTCCATGGTTGATGCTTTTCGGTCCTCCTTGGTGGATGTAGGCTCACGGCTGTAGGACCATTGGGGCTGGCTGTTTTGTTCTTTCCATGAGCTTGTAGCTCCAAAGCTTGTCTTGGCGCCTTGGTTCCTAACCTTTGTCTTCTTCTCTACTTTGATTGCCAAATGCAGCAGCTCCACCATGGTACTATAAGGATACAAATCAATTTCATTAGCCAAAGATGAGTTTAAAATGCGTAGATACCTAGCCATTGTAGACTCCTCATCTTCAAACACATTAGCTTTCACCATTTCCATTTGCATAGAGGTGTAGACCTCTTCGGCACTCATGGCTCCTTGTCTAAGGTTCTCCAACCTTTGCCTCAGCTCCCTAGCATAATGTTGGGGTACAAAACGAGCTCTCATCAAGGCCTTCATTTGTTCCCATGTAGTGATGGCCGGATCCAAGGTTCTTCTCCTTTCCTTGACAAGATGATCCCACCATACAAGTGCATAGCCTTGGAACTCCAATGATGCAAGCTGGACCTTCCTTCCCTCTCCAAAGTGATGGCAAGACCAAATTTGCTCCAATTTAGTCTCCCAATCCATGTAAGCATCTGGGTCACACTTGCCTTCAAAGTTGGGGATTTGGACCTTCACTTTCCCTATTCCATCTAGCTCTTGATAAGGCCTAAATGGCTCATATTCTCGTCCTCTCCTTGGTTGTGGGTGACGCCTAGGGAACTCTCTCCACATACTTTCTTCCTCAACATCCTCTTGTGGCTCCGGAAAATCATCCACAAAACCTTGCACATTAGGTGTTTTAGGAAGAGTGTTAGCATGTCTCATACCTTGCCCTTGATGGGTTCTTTGGGGTGATTCAGGGGCTGTTTCTCTAGGGGCATCTCTAGATGTACCTCCTAGCTCGAACGTTTGACCTCGGCTGTGGCGTGTCCGTGGGTGCTGGCCGAGGCTCCATCGTGCCAATCCGGTTGGTCAATCTTGCCACTGAATCCATTAGTTGCTTCAGCATAGCAAATGTCTCCGGGTGCATTGGCTCACTGCTTTAGGACTTGCTTGGACTATTAGACCTAGACATGATCAAAAAAACACACAAAACAAGACAACTAGTTGAATTAGATAAAACAGAAAATTCTCACAAGTGTTTACTCTCACTCTCACACTCAAGTTGTGTTGATCACAAGCTATTTGATGCAATTGACTTGGATGGATTAAAAATCCTTCTAAGATCAATGCCTTAGCTCAACTAGCACACTCCTTGACTTGAATAAGGGTGATACATGGCTGCTTGAAGGTTTACAATAGAAATACGTTATGATAGACACTAAGAGATGGAGATAAGACTCAAGACTCAAAGAAAGATGCAAGAGGCTGTTATGGACTCTCAAAGATGGTAAACTCAAGATATGATAAAATTAGAATGAAACAAGAAAGATAGACACACAAGAGACTAAGAAGAGAGCTTCACTTACCTTGTCCTTATGCAATGGAGAGAGATATGGCCGGCTGTTAAACGTTGGTTTTAGGTGATGGTGATGTATAAGAAATGAGGTAGGTAACTCTTGTTTGTAGTCTCAATGATCCTTTCACAATCAGATTGCAAAAACACTTGTTTTCTAGCTTTTACACAACTTAGGCTGGTATACAATATGATATGATATGTATGATAGATTGGAAGGATGAAATGATATGATAAAATGTTCTTCTTCCTTTTTTTTAAATGTAGGACCTTGGCTGGCGTTCTTTTTGTAATAAAAATAGGAGAGAGGAATGAAAATAAAATTGAAAAGAAAAAGAGATAACTAACTAGAAATAGTCTCTTGGTTGCTGCTACAATTTAGGAGCTTTTTATGGCCTCTCTCTTCTATTTTGCAACGTTTGATCTGTCTTTGGAGGAGTGGTCCCCTTTTGCTTCTAAAATTGTGTTGGGAAGTTATTTTGCAAGAGAAAAAAGAGCTGGACGTTTTTTATGAAGAACAAGCTGATGAAAGTGATGTAGAATGGCTGGAAAATGGCGGTTTTGGCTTGGCTTTCTCTCTTCTCCAATAAACACAAGAAACAGAGCAGATTAGACTAAAATACACTCTTAAAATGAAGCAATTGACTCAAACAAAGAAAAGACTCAAAGAAGATACTCAAACCGTCAATGGTGATGGTTCATTCCGGACTCGCAATGAACTAGCTCTGATACCACTTCGATGCGGGTTGGGGCCGCAAATGACTAGATCTAGATTGGAAATCCTTGAAGACCAACAATGGACATTTTTTCTTGACAAATGGCACGCAAAGTCAGATTGTTTAGAACCAGAAATGATGTTGGACAAAAGGGAAGAAAGAGAATGAAAAGGAACGTGGAATGTTTGGTAGAAGTAGATCCAAAAGAACCAAAAGACTCCCTTATAAGAACCTTGATCAGATTGATCAAAACCCAAGCAAGATGATGCCTTCAACCCTTTCTTCTATAACCTTACACAAGCCTTCAATGGAGACAAGCACAAGGAGGGACTAGTATCGACTAGTAGCACCAATCTCTAAAGAGATTAAGACACACAAGAACAATCTAGCAGAGATTCACAACAATTCAATCAATGGCTCACTTTATTGATTGAATTTTCTGAATAGGAACAAAATCTCTCAAAGAGACGGTTATCAAATGGCAGCAATGGATCATCAATGGTCTCCTTAGGAGTTAAGGACACCAACAAGTTGGACACAACCTCTTGAATTGCTCTTGCCCTTGATCTAGTGTTTGGCCCTTGCATTGTAGGACTGGTAGGGGCTGTTGGTGATGGTCCCTCATCAAAAACGCTGAATATAACTCATATATTCCCACTTGGGGCATGTACTCAAAATGTCACAAAAGTTTATGCAACTCAACAAATAGAAAAACCGAAACACACAACTACGCTAAAGGTGCATCCAACTTAGCGTAAAACTCCGGATCTTTCCTCTGGATACTATCCTTTGTCTCCCAAGTCGCCTCATCAGCTCCTCGCATTGACAACTGAATCTTCATCATCGGTATGTCCTTCGAACGCAAGCGTCTCGTACACGCTTTAAGGCAACTGCCGGATTCTCAACGAACGTAAGGTCTGGCTCGACAACTAGATCCTCATGATTGACGATGTGCTCGGTCCGGTATGTACTTCCGTAACTGAGACACATGGAAGATGGGGTGAACACCCTCAAGCCTCGGTGGCAAAGCAAGTCTATATGCTGCTTCTCCAACTCGCTCAAAAATCTCGAACGGTCCGACATATCTAGGACTCAGCTTCCCCTTGACACCGAAACGTCTGACGCCCCGTGTTGGAGATACTCTCAACCAAACGTGAGTTCCAACTTTGAACTCCAGAGTTCTGCGCCTCTTATCTGCATAAGACTTCTGTCGACTCTGTGCTGCTAACATCCGCTAACAGATCACTACTACTCGATCCATATCATTTTGTATCTGCTCAAGTGCTACTCCACCAGCACTACTCGGCTCGTCCCAACACAGCAGTGTACGGCCTCTTTGTCTGTATAAAGCCTCATAAGGAGTCATCTTGATCGATGCGTGCGAACTGTTCGTGTACAAAAATTCCACTAAGGGAAGGTGATCTGGAAACACCTGTCTCTAGTCTAACACGCATGCTCTCAACATGTCCTTCAGAGTCTGGATAGTCCGCTCAAACGAGCATCGGTCTGAGGATGATAAGCAGTCATGAGCAATAGACTCGTACCTAGGGTGACATGCACTTTCTGCTAGAACCTCAATGTGAACCGTCCGTCTCTATCAAAGACTATAGTCCTAGGTACTCCATGAAGTCTCACTATATGCGTAGTGAACTCCTCTGCCAATCGACTTACCAGCAGCGTTTCCTTGATAGGGATGAAACGTGCGGTCTTCGTCAGTCAATCTACTATCACTCAAATAGCATTAAAACCTCGACTCGGTCTCAAGGCGGTAACAAAGTCCGTCGAGATGTCTTCCCACTTCCACTAAGGGAAGGGAATTGGTATAGCTCACCTCCTGGTTGATGATGCTCAATCTTGTTAGCTGATATGTTGCACACTAAGCTATATTTCTCGTGACGTCTGGCTTAAGACCTCCCCACCAGTAGGACCGTCTGATGTCCTGATACATCTTACTCGCACCGGGGTGCACTGAGTAAGGTGAAGAATGAGCCTCCTGAAGGTTCCGCTGTCTCAACTCTCGATCTGAGGGTACACATACGCGCTCCTGGCGTCTCAAAACTCCATCCGCACCCACTACAAATTGTGGCGCCTCTCCTCGAGACATCCGGTCTCGGAACTGTGTCAAAGCGGGGCAAGTCTCTTGCTTTTAGTCAGATCTCAACCAACAGATCAAGTACTATCTCCAAGGTGGATAAATGGTTGTCGGAATCTGGAAAGTGGATATTCATCTCTAGCCATGCAAGGTCTCACTATAATTGTGGTTGAGCTGTCAGCCTAGCAATATCCATCTCCCGGGGAGTCTTCCTACGAAGGGCATCAACTACCACATTCGCCTTCCCCGGGTGGTATAAGATCTCAAGATCAAAGTCCTTGATCAACTCCAACCATCTTCTGTGGCAGTTATTCAACTCCCGCTGAGTGAATATATATACTTCAAACTCTTATGGTCTTTGAAAATCTGAAACGTAGCTCTGTTAGCATGAAATATTGTGATATTCTAAGCACTCATTCTAGTTGTTTTTCATTCATTATAGTGTTCATGGATAAGGTATTGAAGCATTTGTTAGCTTATTTATCTATATTCTCGATATGGAGGTCTACATTAACTTTATGTTGATTATAGGTGAATAAGAGTTGAAACCGGACCATTTGAGAGAGATAAGAGAGGATTTGAGCATATCAAAGGATTAGGAACACGTCAAGGAAGCCAAAGATGGAGCTAAGATGAAGAATGACACGACACAAAGAAAACCACAAGCAATCTATGCTTCCACGCCCTAAAATACGGCCGTAGAAGAGTCCACGCCCTAAACCACGGTCGTGGATCTTGGCATCATGAGCGTGGAGGATTCCAGTGAGTTACACGGCCTAAAGTACGGTCGTGGAAGATGAGAGACACCGTAATCCAATTCCACGCCCTAAACAACGGTCGTGGAATCCCTTGACACCGTGATTTAGGCAATCCTTTGACGAATCATTTATTGCCACATCATCTACGTATTTGGGCTGAGAGATATCTCTTACTCTACGTATAAAAAAGCGGGAGGAGAGAGTTTTCAGCAACCTCGCTTTGGGAGAGTTAGTCTTAGGGTTTTCGCGAAGAACTTTTGCGGAAGCTCCGGTAATTTGGATTCCCGAAGATTGTGTGTGGCGAAGTTGCGCCCTTTTTCTTAGGTTTTGATATTGAAGACGGATTGACAACCTGTTCTTTGTGTTTGCCTAAGATCATTGTGAGGTTTTGTGTTATATTCTGAATCCATTGAGTATTCCATTTGTGTTTTGGATTTGAGATTGACTTTGAGTTATATTCGAGTTTTCGAGGGTTTTCATCTTTCATTCTTCTTAAATTGATTTTTGATATCATGACAATGGTTATTGGCTAAAACCCTTTAGAAAAAAAAGGTGAAGGGTTGATAGTTGTGGCTTAGATGATGATAGATCAATTGTAAATTGATTGGATCCTGAGAGTTGGAGAGATCTCATCGACGAACCAAGATCACGGTCTGTTCTTGGACTTCCACGGCCGTGGAACTCAAGATCTGCCCGTGATTTACCCTAGTTTACGAACTTTGCTTTTACTTTGATCCAAGGTTAAATATTAGCTTTAATGTAGTCTTGGTTTGTCCTTTTCTAGGTAGTAGTGAGACTCATCATCCTCTATTTCGATTTCGAGTGTCACAACCTTAATCGTTTTAGCTAGTTTTGATCCTTGGGTTACAAGTTTGGGTATTTGAGATTAATTCTTGTCCATAGATCCTTTCTGTACTGAAGCCTCAACAACCTTTATAGAGAGTGTCCTTAGATAAGTCATATAAAGCCTTGGAACTTTACCGTACATTGCTTTACCTTAGCATACCTTTGCAACTCTTGACTTTGTCCTTAATTCTTTAGTATATCTTGAATCGATTGCCACAATTAGATACCTGGATCTTTAGGGTTGCTGTTTTCCCAATATTTGCAAAGCTTATTACATTTACTTGCTTGACGATTTGCGAACTGAATTTATTCCCCCAAATCCTTGAGTTCGACACTCTGGAATTCTTGCTTTACTACGCCGATCCGTACACTGCGGGTTCGCTTGCTTGATTTTAGTCTTATAAATTTAAAGCTTGATTGCATGCACGCTTAGGAGCAAACAAGTTTTTGGCGCCGTTGCCGGGGATTTGGTTTAGGCCGAATTCGGTTATCGGTTGTTAAGATTGGGAGCTTTGCTCTTATCATTTGATATCTCTTTTGAGTGATATTTGCAGGTTATCTTAGGTATATGCGAAGGTATAGCACCAACAAAGACCTCTTACCTCTTGATCAAGAACTTGAGAAGACTTTGAGAAAGAATCTCAAAGAAACAAAGATGGCTGAAAGTAAAGAGAGGGATATCCAAGCAAAGTTGGAGGATTCCAAAGCTCGACTTAGATGGAGCGAGAAAACTCGTAAGGAAGAATCGGAGCGTCATCAATTACAAATTGATGAGCTCAAGGATATGATGCTTCAAATGAGGCTGGAGATGAGTGATTCCAAGAAGAAGAAGAGAAGGAAACCGACAAGATCGGTTAGAACCGACTCATCCGATGAAGAGAGCGACTCCTCCATGTCATCGCTAGAGGACACTGATCCAGCGATCAATGCGAACCAGAATAATCCAAGACCAGCCGCCAATTATCGTATCCCGGCTGGGGTGCGAGGGCCACTCGTGTAGATGAAGAGCCAAGAACTCTTGGCCAAAGAATGGATTCAGCAACCACGCCGTCTAGGTGTGAACTTTGATGCTGACGATATTCAGGGGTTTAGCTTCAACCCACAAGTTATTACCATCGTTCGCCAAAGCCAGTTTGGAGGAACGAGTGTCGAATCTCCACATCAACATCTACAGAATTTTGAGATCTTGATGGAGACAATGAAGCCAAAGAATGCAACCACCAACAATTACAAGATCAAGCCATTCTTTTTCTCCTTGAAAGGGAAAGCTTTGTCTTGGTATCAAGCTCTTCCAAATGGAAGACTCAACACATGGGAGGATCTTTCTTCGGAGTTCCTAACCAAATTCTTTCCGCCATCCAAGACGGCGGAGTTGAGAGGTAAAATTAATGCTTTCTATATGAGATCTAATGAAAGTTTGTTTCAGTCTTGGGAAAGATTTCAGGATTTATTATTGGATTGCCCACACCATGGCATTTCCAAATTGGAGTTATTGGAGATATACTATAAGGGGCTGGATGTGGAGACACAATTCAAGCTCCAATCCCTTTCATGTGGCACATTCATGGACATGAGGGAAGATGACGCTTAAGACTTCATTGAGAAGCAAGCCCGAGTTATTGAGAAGTACTCTCACCGGAAAGTGGAAGCTAATCGAGTGGAGCAAGGAGCAAAGCTAACACAAGCTGCTCAAACTTAAATCTTTTCTCTCAACACCGAGATTAAAGAATTGAAGGAAGTCATCAAGGCTAGCTTTCCAAAGCCTAAGGAGCAAGATGTTGGTTATTTAGGAAACAACAATAACCACAATGGGAATGAGAACACCAATCGCAACAGCCGGAACAACAACCGGAACAATTGGAACAACAACAACCGGAATAACAATTGGAACAACAATAGGGGTTCAAACAACAACAATTGGCGTTCCAACCAACAACAAAATTCCGGTAATTCTTATCCCAATTCAGGAAATTCACTAACTCCACCATCTTCTTCTTCCATTCCTTTGAAAAGCCAGGGGCAAACATCTAATAGTGGCAGCACTTCGGGGAAAGAGAAGCCCGATCCCATGTTGGAAACGATCTTGAGAAAGCTTCAAGGATTGGAGAGTCACATCACTAAGGTTGATAAAGCCCAAAAGGTTTTAGAAAACCAAATATTCAGCAATGCTGAGGAAGTTCCTAGAAATCAAGGAAAACTTCCAGGAAAGACGGAAGATAACCCGAAAGGAAGGGTGATGGCTATCACAACTAGGAACGGAGCAACAACCACCGACCCGCAGCCTAAGTTTGTGGAAGTTCCCGTCGAAATGGAGAAGGAAATGGGGAAGGAGAAGGAAGACATCTACATTCCTCCTCCAGCTTACAAACCTCCCCTACCATTCCCACAATCTAGAGCAAGAGCGCGTCTAGACAAGCAATTCGGTAAGTTCATTGAACTCATGAGCAAACTGCATATTAATATACCTTTCATTGATGCAATTGTAGGTATGCCAGCATATGGAAAGTTATTAAAGGAGATCCTCTCTAACAAGAGGAAACTAAAAGACTTTGGAGAAGTCAAGATGAGTTCGGATTTGTCGGATCTCATCAAGACGATGAAGGAAAAGATGCCCCCAAAGCTGAAGGATCCGGGGTCATTTTGTGTTCCAATCGGAGTAGGAGATGTCACATATGATGCATTATGTGATTTAGGAGCAAGCGTTAGCATCATTCCGCTTGCCTTATGCAGGAAGATCGGTCTAGGCAAATCTAAACCGGTGAAGATGACGTTATATATGGCGGATCGATCCATAACTCATCCCATCAGTATGGTTGAAGACGTCCCGTTCAAGCTTGGTAAGTTCTATATTCCAATAGATTTTATTGTGCTTGACATTCCTGCAGATAGTCCAGTCCCGATCATACTCGGAAGACCGTTTCTTGCAACATCCGGTTGTATGGTGGATTGCAAGAAGGCTAGACTCACCTTCGACATAGGAGAGGAAAAGGTAGAGTTCGTTCTTTCCACCTTGATGAAAGAACCAGCTCTTGAAGAGGATATATTTAACATCCATGACAAAGAGCTATCTAGAGAAGAAGTAAGTTCGATTCTCTTCAAAGATCCTTTGCAAAAGGTGATTACTATGAGCATTATGGACATAGGAGAGGAAGAGGAATGCAATGAGGAAATTGAAGGTTTAGAGGAGCAAAAGGAAGTGCATGAAGAAGAGTTTGAAAAACTCTACGATGGGTCAGAAAATGTGAGGAATCACGGCCAGTCGTGCTATTCCACGGCCGTGGTTCCCACCAACATGACCGTAATTAGCTATTTAGAGGCCTCTAGTAAGTTACACGGCCAAAACCATGGCCGTGGAACTATGAGAGGTGCCGTAATTGATTTCCACGCCCTAAACCACGGTTGTGGAAGAAATAGAGGTGCCGTAATTTTGGGAAAATCTGAGGACAATTACGTTCTTTCTACCACTTCTCTTGATTCTTCTCCAACAACTTTTATACCCTTAGAGACTTCTAAGGAAGCATTGGACACTCCTCAAGAGCCACTAGAGACTCCAATAGTGATGGAATTGAAACCACTTCCCGTACATCTAAGGTACGCATTCCTAGGATCTAATTCTACCTTTCCGGTAATTGTTATTCCCAAGATATATCCGTAGGATCTAACTATCTATTATCAGCTTCAAAGAGTCTTAGATACAAACTAGAAGAAATCCCCTTCTTCTCTCACTATAGTCAACACTACGATCTAGCTCCAACTCTTCACCTTGCTATTGTAATATCCGAAATTTTTATTCCGTTTAATTTCGAATCAAATCGGACTTCGAGCCGTTGACGGTTTCCCATTCTATATAGTATTTCTTTCTTCACAAATTTTATTATTTTATGTAGAATTTAATTCACATAAAATGATAAAATTATATCAAGCTCTAATTCCTATAATTATTTATTATTTTATGTAGAATTTAATTCACATAAATGATAGATTTATATCAAACCCTAATTATTATAACTCATTCCTATCGATGACTTTAGACGAGATAATGACAAGCTATGACGAGATCCTGACTAAGCTGAGACGAGGTCATGACGAAGCCCGACAACTCTGTGACGAGGTCATGCATGGGCCTGACAAAGCCATGACGAGTTTTGACGAGTTTTGACAAACTTTCAGCCCACTATTTCTACTTAGTTTCAGCCCAGTTTCTAGCCACTGTTTCCAGCCCAGCTCTTGCTTCAGCCCAGCCAGGAGCAGCCCAAGGGATTCACGTCCAAAAACCTTCAGTTGCCTATCTCTCCATCTGCTTGTAACAGCCGATTAAATGAAGCATTAAAAGAGCTGTAACAGCCCAAGGATTTCACGCCAGAAGAGAAGGCTGCAACGTTCTCCTTGCTTCCAGATTTACGTAAAACACTCCTCCCCTCCTTCTGTCTTGATTCTCGGTTTTCAACAGCCCTCTTCAGCGCAGCAGCCCTCTCCAGCAGCCATCTTTAACGCAGCAGCCTCATACTCCCTCCTTAACCCTAGTTGATCTCTCTAGGAACGCAGCCTAGTGTATTTGAGTCGTGGAATCGAGTAAGGCTTGTACCTCTCTTTCCCTTTCAATTCTGTCCACGTATTCCATGCCTAACGAGTGTCTGTAATGCCTTCTAAACCTATACAGATCATCGTAGCTGAACAGTAAGGAGGCACACGTTTTCTGAGTTTTCGGAAGTGAAAAAGCAGTCAACTTCGGGTCACGATTTGAGTAAGTTATACTCCTCCGTTGCTGCTGAATTTTTGTATATGTTGTAGTCAGTAGTACATAGTAGATCATACTAAAATTTGGGAAGAATCGGTGTTACGGTTTAAGAGTTATGATGTTGCAAAGTGGACTCCTCATGCAGTTTTTATAAGTGTGCTGTTTGTTGATAAAAACAGCATGTGATGCAGTTTTGTGGGATGGTTTTAAATAAGCTCTTGATCTCCGTTGGGCTTGAATTTTGGATATGATATGGTTGACATATTTTTGTAGAACATATTAAAATTTGAGAGGAATCCAGCGAGAGGTTTGGGATTTATGATTTTTCAAAGATTGAGTCGTAAGCAGTTTTTCTGTTGTGCTGAAATTCGGTTTTGGGAGATAGTTTTAAATAGGATTGTGATCTCCTTTGTGACTGAATTTTGGATATATTATAGATAAGATTTTATAGTAGAACATATCAAAATTTGGGATAAATCCAGCGAGTAGTTTAGGAGTTATGATTTTTCAAAGTTAAGACAGTGTGCTGTTTGTTAAGTGTTGTAACCAACTTTAGAAATTTTTGTAGAAGTGATGGTTGGACAGTTTTAAGAAATTCTTGCTCCTAGGAGTAGATGAGATATCATAGATGATCTAAGGAATTATTTCGGAATTTTTATAATATTATTCGAATTTTATATTTGAAGCCGAAGTTGGACCTTAACGATCTTTCCGAAAATAAGGAAATGGGTAAATTGTCAGTTTGTAACCAAACTCATCTTTAGGAGTTAGAATATGACTCTTTAGTCTCAAATAAGAGTTTAAACATAAATTATGAAATTTTTAGAACTTATGGGATCAAGGGTAAAATAGTCATTTTACCATAAATTAATATTGTAATCAATTCCGTTCTATTAAGACCTACTATCTTAGAAGTCTTAGACTTCTAATTACCTAGAAAGTGTGCTGACACACTTGCCTCCTTTGACAGGCTACTGAATTCCTACAGTTACCGATGAGTGGTGATTAAGAGAGTCGAGATTTGATTCTGGTAAGTCCACGGACTTACTTAGCTGGCTTTCTTGCATGAGTGTAATGTGTATGAGTGGTGTTTGCTAGTTATGCTAAACAACGAAACCGGATTAGGCCGACTTTATTATTTACGTAATTGACCCAAGTGTATGATAACGGGTCGTGACATCATCTGCCTAGCTCTTGCGAGAGTCTAGGAGGTTCCCTGCGACCAGCCCAGTCCGGTAGACGGTCAGATGCATTAGTACCTTCCGCGTTGGTAAACGGGGACAGGGGCGAGGTTTCGGAATCCCTCGTGTCACAAAATAAGTATCATTAGTAATAACATATCACCTAATTAAAGATAATAAAAGGATTGAGTGTTGCATGTTGATTGTATATGTTGTGTGTTTGTGCTTTTACCTTTATACTTATGCATAGAATGTTAGCTAACGGTTTTATACCACTTGTAGATGTCTTGCAGGTTAAAACAGTTGTAGAGAGATCCGAAGAGAATGGTCTGCCGGGTGCACATACTTATTTAGTTGGGGACGGGATGTCTTTTGTTCTTCTTATGTGTCGTTTTGGTACCTTTGCTTTGTAAGGCTGATACATATTCTTCATGTATATATTGTTTAAAGTTTTCAAATGATTTAAATACTTTTGTGCCTTGTTGTAAGATCCAAGTTAAATTGTTGTCAAACTAAGGTCGGGACCCATTGTGAGGTCCTAACCAGTAGCTCCCCGAGTTCTCAGAATTTGGGGTGTTACAGCTATAATAGCCTAGTTATTTCGCAAAGTAACACACACTCTAGTATAACACTTTTTAGATGTTCTAATGGAGCTCTCGAGTTTTATCTCTCTCTAGGGGATAACGCTTTATGTAAAAGAGAGAAAGAAAAACTTGTTTGAACGAATGAAGATGCTTTGGATCGCTTGAAGACTTTAAATGTTTCCGTGTAAGCTCGTTATCTTGTTCTTCAATCGACATCTTCATTTATAGTTTTCTATGGAGAGGTCTTCTAGCCGTTGGGAAGATAACCGTTGAAGATGATTCTTCATCTCCATGAAAGCCGCTTCTTGGTTGAGATGGGATAGACGTTTATAGATCTTCTATCGTCTTCATCTCCTTAAAGCACATTGATCTCTCTTGTCCGTAATCTTCTCTTACTTGTTGTGAAGATATTTGAATTTTGTTGAGAGAAGATCTTTTGTTCTTTGAGAATCAAATATCATTGGTCGGTTGAGATCTTCTTTGATCGTATCTTCTTGTTGGGCATATCTTCTTAGAAGATCTTCTTTGATGCTTGGTAGATTCAGTTTGTTGAAGTTTGAATTCCTTCTGCGTGTGTTGTTCCGATTGGAGTTTTAAGGCCTTGGCTTCTGATCCCTTGAAATGGCTTTCAAGGCCTCCGTCTTGAATCTCTCTAAACTCTTCGGTTGTCCCTTGTATCTGATTTCAAGGCCTCCGAAGGTCCCTTGAAATGCGTTTCAAGACCTACACACATTCTAAACAAACTACCAAACCAAACCAAGCAACTCAATACTAAATCAATAAATTGTTAGTATATAAAACCACTTCATTTGTGTTTAAGTCTTCCATCATCATCACCTATACAAACATATAATCAAGGTGGAGTTTTCAGAGAGTTTTGGTTGAATTGTTGTGACATTCTTGTTAGATTGTGCTTGTGTGTTAATCTTGTTGAAGGTTGGTGCTCTTGGTCGATCCTAGTCCCTCCGTGTGCTTGTCTTAGTTAGAAGACTTGTGTAAGGTTAAAGAAGTGCGGGTTAAGGTGATCTTCTCTTTTAAGGGTTTTGACACATCAATTGTCAAGGTTCTTTTGCGGAACCATCTTAGTTCAATATCTTCCTATATCTTTTCATTTATCATTCCATAATCATCTTCTTTTCTTCCTATATTATCCATTAATCCGTTTTCTGAGTTTTACGGAAAATCGCCTTGTTCATCCAAATAAATCGACATATTTATTATCAAGAACAAACAGATTTTTGTTCCAGTTAAGGATTATCAATCTAGATCGGGAACTGCGGCTTATCCCCGCATCATTTAATCTCGACGGTAGGTAATCTCAGTCTGGATCTCTGGCGAGACACTTCATTGAGGATCGAGATTCCTCTGAAGTGAGGTGTTTTGGCTATGAATTGGATCAAGCGTGGTATAAAACATCTTCTTTGGATGCCCTCTTGGACTTTGAACACTTGAATTCCTCACCTTTTGCCTCAAAAGTTTTCGATAAAATTCACAACAGTAGCAAATCTCGACCTAAACCTCGGGCAAGATTTTGAACTGAGGGTCAAGATTGTCGATCGTAAAGTGTGTGACGACAATCGCTGAGTATGATGTGGGATATACTCCTCCCTTGTTGCCTTGATGATATCTTCTCGGTTAGATTGTAACAATTCCTACTCGAAAAGGTCCTCCCAAACTTTAGGGTATAGTTTATGAAATGAAACGACGTTTGGGGATCTAAATGTGGAAATTTTTGTATTTGACTTTCTTGTGGAGTTATGGGGACATGCTTACTCGAGATATATGGTTGTTGTAGGGAGAAAATTCATGCGAGATGTGATAGATATTCGGTTAGGATTTAAAAGATAAGATAAGATCTTACCTACTAGATTATATCTCAACAATAAGCTACTTGCAAATCTCGTTCATCCTTGGATATGGCATCTAAATATTGTTAGATTTTACTCAAATTTAGGTATGGATCTTGACTGAATAAGGACAAGATCATGAAACTTGTTGGCCAAGTAACGTAAAAATCTCGGCTTTGAGCGCAACAATCTAGGGCGAGATTTCTCTAGAACTCATGCGAGATTTCAGTTTTAGGGTTGGTTGGCTTGTGTTTGGGCCATGGCGTTTTCTTCTTCTCCAATAGACACAAGACAAAGCACATTAGACTCAAATAATCTCACAAAAGACTAGCAACAAAGAAAGGACTCAATTTTTATATGACTCAAAAAGACTCAAATAAAAATACTCCAACCGTGATGTATGGTTGAGTTGAACTTCAATTGATTAGCTTTGATACCACTTTAATGCGCGGTTGAGGCCGTAGTTTTCCGATCTAGATTGAACTCCACGAAATCGACGATAGAAGGAATCTCAGTGAAAAATCTCAAGGGAGATTTGTATGGTAAGGCCGGGATTTTCAAAAACTCAAAGAACAAGAACGTGAATAAAATATGGATGATAATGGTAAGATAAGTAGATGATTAATGGAATGAATGGATGGAAGTATAGGATGATAAGAACCAAGATATTCTTGTAAAGAACCTTGACCAATGTATCAAAACCCCTTAACAAAGAGCTTACCTATATCCTTCCTTCTTTAACCTTACACAAGCCTTCTAATTAAGATTAGCACAAGGAGGGACTAGTTTGACTAGTAGCACCAATCTTTAAGAAGATTAACACATACAAGAACAACCTAGCAAGGACTCACAACGATTCAATCAAAGGCTCTCTTTTTGATTGAATAGGAATGAATAAAAACGTACACTTCGTAAATGAAGTAACTAGTATCTCACAATGTATGTGGAAATCAATAATCAATTCAAGTTTCCTAATAATATCGGCCTTCTAGGGTTTATATAGTAGAGATTTTCCTAAAAGATAAAGAATAAAATAATCCTACAAAATATAGGATAGAAAATAGAAAAACCTTTAGAATGTTCAGAGCTTTAAAGTATAAAATAACTAACTATAATCTTATCTAGATTCAATATAAATCTCGACGAGATTAATTTATATCTCGGCTAAAGCTTGGTGGGGCCGAGATCTCCATTTGCTCTCCTTGTTTTGATGTTCATCTTCACACACGTATGACTCATCCACAATAGATATCAATGTGAGCGAATGAATAGTAGGAAATGTTAAGAATGGTCTCGCATCATAGAGTTTATGCAAATCTAATAGGGATCATCTCTGGAGTTCGGTTCAAGTTCTTTAATTTTTCCATTGACAATGGCAAGTTTTCTTTTGGAGGGGAGATCATGAGCCATGCCGATAGATCATTCAGCATAACTGTCATGGGTAAGGAGAATAAGGTAGACGTGTAGTCCAAGATAATCCGAAGGATGCAAGTAATAAGATCGTGTGGGGGTTAGCGCCGTCATGGTGGATGAAAGTAGGGCGGCTACAAGGGGGTTGCGGTTGTAGTGATGGTTATTGGCAGCGGCGGGTTTAAGAGACCCGGAAATAGGGTTTTGTTTTAATTTTGAACGGAAGCGAAGATTTAAGCAATTTAATAGTAGAGATTGATAATTCGAAAGTTTGTTTATTTTATTGACTTAAAAGAAGGTTTATATACAAATGAATGGCTAAAATAAATAATAAACTAATTAGATAGGTAGTCTAATGAGATAATATATATATAACAATTAATTATTATATAGTTATAATCACTTATAATATAGTTGTTATACATATAGACACATTGTGCAAATTTCAAGGAAAAACAATCCACGTTCTAATATTTTCCACAATATACAAGAAAAAATTAAAAAATTAAAATTGTTGAAGTCTTGACCATCCAAAAGTGTTTGGAGACACGTTGAAAAATGAATATAACGATTTCTCCTTGTTACATTTGGGATCTGCAACTTTGGAATTATGAAGTTATAGTTAGAAGGGCTAAAACTAGGAAGCAATCCTGTACTAGTTAGTGTACTATACTGGATTTGACTAATTATAGCCGACATGACTTAAGAAGATGAAAAAGGTCTCTATACAAAATTACACGAGAGCCTAACTCCTGAGATGCACAATATACAGAAGAAGCTCTATCAGCCTAATTTAGCAAGGGCCATCTAAGAGAAGGCCGGTCCCATTGCTCGTAAGATTGAACCTGTGTCAAATCTAAAGCTTCTGAAACTCTTTCCCGGGTCAATCTCAGCCGTGTTAGCAGCTGCTGGCTTTTTGTTCTCAACATCTTGTGTTGTTTTGTGGTGAGCATCTGCTGCTGCTTTGCCGTGATGGATCTCCCCTTGATTCACACTGCTTCCCAAGGAGCTATTTTTGGCTTTCCAGACGCTTATTCCTGACCAACATTCAACAGATTGCGGGAGCTAATTACATGAAAGAATAAGATACATGTAGCCTCGTCACTATAGGCTCATTTTTCTGAACATCATCAGTATCTATGTGTCGGCATTCTTATTACGCTAATTTCGACGCTTTCCATAAGAAAAAATACAATGTGACCCCAAGATGAGTCAAGTAGGGCTGTCAGAACCGGTCCGGGCTAGTGGATCTTAAACTTCGGGGGTAACGGACAGTAGACCGGACTATATCATTCCGGTCCCAGCCGTTTTAGCCCTTCCTAATCTGTTAAAATTATAACAATTGGATGGTTCACATACGCTCCAAATACCGACCTAGTGACCAGGCTGTATTTAGTGTAATTTGGACTGCACTTATGGTTCATCCAGACTGTAAACTGGACCATAGTCCGTAATCTAGAAAGCTGGAACCGTGGACCGGACCTTCTGGTACAGTCCGGGTTTACAGTCTGGTTCATTTATGCACACCCTAGATTCAAGGAATAAGAAAAAACCTCTAATAGGAGCCTCAAATTTTGATGTCACAGGCCGTGGACGTTTTGTGATCCATGATCTCAAGGACCTGTGGATGCAGAACATTAAGCCCATAAACTAGTAACAGAAAGGAGAAAGCACCCATATTGGATCAAACCAACAATCAGCATTGTCAGCTCCTGGAAGAAAAATTGTTATACTTACATCAGGAATGGAGAAACCATGTACAGCTTAAGGCCAGTAACTCCACGAGATATGACCTCATTGCTAGCTGGTTCAAGGTCGTCCAGGCACTGCCATGCAATTTCCTGCAGGAAAATGCGATGAGTGTTTATTTATATAATTGACAAAAAGCCACATAAAGTTCCAAACTGCCCTCTCCACTTCAACAGAAAAAGGAGCAATTTAGTATGCATCAATACCCAATCATGATGTAGAGAGTGACCAGGAACTGTTCGAAAATAAATATAGACATAGAAACCGCTATATGCCTAAATACAAAGACATATATATTCCTCAGGACAAAAATACGCAGGGCAGATAGCAGATTCTGCAAAGTATAGGACTTCAACAATTAATATAGTAAGATCTATTCAATTCCAAAACCAAACAGATGCATAGGAGTAAGTCCAAGTACCGCCATGCAGTTTCCACAGAATTCTGTTACATATGAAGATTAATATCTTTACTTTATGAAACAAAACAACTACGAAAAAGAAGTGTTGGATAACTACAAACGTAGCAATACTGAGACGATAACAGACATATTAGGTCCATCCCTAATTCGGTTGATTCACTAATTACGATTTGAAACCTGCTGAATACAAAGAAGATGCACACTTTTGAGTTTATATTACTTTTTCAACTGTGCTCGCATTGGAATGGGAACCCTTGATAATATAAGTCAGAAGCCTGCATGGAACGTACATATTGATCTTCCTTCCAAGAGTAATATTCTATTTAAACACAATTTTTAACAACTATACTGTACGATGTTCAGAAAAATTTTCAATTATGCCCATATATGTACAGTCTTAGAAACAACATGAATTAACATGTTTTACCTCATTAAAGTTCGGTAACAAAACCAGAAGTTTAAACACCTTGTTTTACCACAGGAGAACATGCTTTTCTACTATAACAAAAATGCTTATCCTAATAGTGGGCTAGAAAATTTAAGATCAAAGACCTAAGCATTCAATTTAGAAGCAAACAGTCCAACTTAAAGCCATCAGATTCACATGTAACACAGAAAGTTATTTGATCCATCCATACATAGGTCATAACAAGAGGAAGATGTCATACACTGATTTCCTTTTTGGTTTGAGGGGCAAATACTGTATCATCCCTAACACCAGCAATTATATAAAGCCGCACTCTCTGCTGTCCAAATATTGCTTCAACATAATCATCTTTGTTAAGAAGTTCAGAAACATCAAATCCTGTTTCTTCCAAAACCTACATCCACCATTCACAAAATTGGATTATCAACTTGTGATACATCAGGGCATCAAAAAAGGTTCAGAGATGCAGGCAAGAAGGGAGATCGTTCATGAAAAAAGGATACAACTATAGTCAAATTGGCCCTTGTTTGTACCTGAAGTTTATTTTTTAAATCGTTTTACCTCACACTTCATACTCTTGGCATCTAGGAGACCAAAGTTAAACATCTTAACAGACCAAAAGTGGCATATAGCATGACATAAACATGGACAAGTAAGATGCCCACAGAATAGGTAGTGCAACCGAACAACGGATGGAAGTTTCCACAACTGTACTGACAGACTTTCAAACACCAAAACAAAATAATTGAATGTGGAGCGTATTATGTCACATAGTGAAGAGAGGGGTGAGAGAACGGCAAACAAAACTTTATAGTTGAAGAATCAATGCATACAAGGAATTACCTCTCTGACAGCACAAGCATGGTCTTCTTCATCCTTGTTCTTCTTTCCACGGGGAAAGCTCCAGCTTGTTCCTTTCCATCCTTTAACCAGTATGCACTGCAGAATGTGTTTTTTTGTAAAGGAAATCATCATTGCTTCAATTCATTGTAATAACTATCTGCTGGCCGAAACTTACTTTTAGCAAAAGTGCAATTACAAGAAAACAACTATGAGCAAAAGTGCAATTACAAGAAAACAAATATGAACAAAAGTGCAATTATACCACCCTATGTTGTTTTGGCTAGGAACTACAACTGAAATTAAGAAAATTAACCCCATTTTCAACTCTTAAGCCATTCCAGAGCTAGTAAGTGAACTTATTTCATTCTTCTCGGGTGAAACAAATCACATATGGAAATATGGAATAGCATACAAAATACTGATCCCAATAAATCTACTTCAGAAAGTGTATGGCCATGAAGAGAAATTGTCCCTTCACTTTATTTGGGTAAATGTAAGCAAGCATTTAATTTGCGATATTGCTTAATTTCTCTCTACTACATATCACCAACATCTGTTTTATGAAGCCCTAGACAGCTTTACAAAGACTGGCAAAAGAACCGGCCACTCTGTCTAGTCATGGTAGATTATTAAGTTTGCACTAATGATGAGAAAACATGCAAGCTGAAGATCCATTAAAACACAACTTAAGATGGGCATTCTTAATATTCTAATAAGCAAGATTAACCACCACTCTACCTGAAATTAAAAGCTACACAAGCATTCAAGCATAGTTCTTCTAGTATTTATTTTCATTATCACAGCCACAGGTAATTACCATATGTATGGAAGCATTTGATATGCGATGTTTCTCAAATTCTCTCTATTACATACCTGTTAACTAACATCTACTTTACAAAGCCCTAGACAGCTTTACTAAGACTGGCATAAGAATCAGCAACTAAGTCTAGTCATGGTAGATTATTAAGTTTGCACTATTGATGAGAAAGCATGCAAGATGAAGATCTACTAAAAGACAACTTAAGATGGCCATTCTTAATATCCTAATAAGAAAGAATAACCACCACTCTACCTGAAACTAAACATACACAAGCATTCGAGCATAGTACTTTTAGTATTTATTTTCATTACCCTAGCCACAGGTAGTTTAGAATATGTTTCACATGAAACCATTTTAAGAGCCTTACACGTTCATACGATTGATCCAAAATGATAGCTCCAGTCACAGGAACTCGAACCTTGTAGGAAGTAAAGTCCTTGAATATATCATCTATGTGAGGTACATAGGGCTTTAAAACCTCACAGTTGTTGAACACTGGAAGAAAATAGGGATTAAGGAAAAGGATAGGTGATGAAAGGGCAAATTCAAAACAAATAGAAGAAGATACGACAGAAATAAATTCTATATTTCACAGCCATTATTAGCCTTAGTCTTTGAAAACCTTCCACCCTTCCTATTGAATTCCAATATACTGATAACCGTAAAAAGAAGGGGGAAAAAAAACATAGAGCAAACAATTGCAATAATTTTTATGTTTATAAATTTGAAATGTGAAAGGTGAAGATTATTTTCCTTTTTATCTCACTCATTGAAGAAATCCATATTGAAGAACATAGAGCAAAAAAAACAACACATTAAATTATCATGAACAAACAATCGGGACAATTAATGGATACATAAGGTCGTGAACTCCTTGAGGGTAAACGATTTCAGGGATGGGTTCTTCTCCACAGTGTTGTCCTCGTAGAACCAGTGAGCATATTCCACAAGAAATAGAATTCTCTCAAACGATTGCTGGTCTTCTTTGGGAACATTTAAGACAAAGCGGCTGCGAATTGAAAGGTTGATATCAGATGAAGTTCAATTCTCATACAAACCCAGAGGAGAACATGGACCATACGTTTAAATCCGATACACTCTACTCACGCACAAAAGCAAAGTAGCCAAGAATGTAGAGGACAACCGACAAATTACAACTATATTGGGAAACAAAATTAAGCTCAATAGCGGACTAGCACAAGGCGCCCCCTAAGTCCTACGATTGGTAATATGAGTAAATCAATCAAAAATGTATAGTGTGATATAACCATACAAACTAGATCACCAGGTGACCTAAAAGACAATCCAAAACATTTCCTCGTCAAACTGAACGATAAAGACAGCATTGACAGAGATAACATCAAGCAGTATTAACCAAAATTAAATTTCAGATTAAAAAAAAAAAGACGGAAGGTACATCACACTTGACGTAGGCGTGTAAAACAAAAAACAAAAGGCATTTGGTTAAATTATTAAGTTCGATCTAAATCTGGAGATTTCTACTTGACAAACTGAAGTTGCTAGGAAGAATACGAAGATCGGTGGGAGTATTAAGCTCAAAAAAAGCTTATAAAGTTAAAATTTGGGAGAGGGAAAAGAAAAAACCTGCAAAGATCGTCGAGAAGTTCTTGAGGAGGAAGGCTGTTGTTGACATAAGAACCGGAGGATCTATGAAGCCCTGACATAGCTACACAGCCCTACAGCTTCGCTTTCCTTCTCTGCTCTCTTCGTCTGATCGCCTCCTCTCCGGCAGCTTCCTCTTCTCTTCTACTCTCTCCCTGTTTAGTTTTTCCACTTTGCTTGATTTAGGTTTAATACTTAACTATTACTATTTTCCTAAATGAGCCGATCTTGTGACTCAGGATGACATTTTTCTATCAGAATCGACCCGCATCGAAAATGAAAGCCACGACCCAACCAAATTGAAAAAGGCAACTACACTTAAAAAAAAAAAAAAACAACTCAATTTATTAGGGTTTTTTGTGTTTAATAAACTACCTCATATTTTTTTTATTGTTAATGATGTTAATAAGGAGGTTTTAATAGGTAACTTCCATTCACTCACTTTCTCCCGCTTCATTCAATTTGCGAATAAAAGCTAACCGAAAGAGCCTCTCGACTACTCAACTTCAACTCAGACTTCTCCCTCAATCTCTCTCGTAATCTCAAATTCTTCACGTTTTCCGATCTTCTGTTGTTAATACCGGCATTCTCTTCCGCTCTCATTCTCAATTTCGTCTTTGTTGATACCAGATTTCATCTCAAAGCTTTCCTTACCTGTTAATCGATCGTAAACCCTAACCAACAGAAAAATGGCTACTCGATCTAAGGTTGTAGAAAACCCATCGTCTTCTTCTGATCTTCCAACATTCAATCTTCTAACCCCAACGCCTCCTTCACCTGTTGAAGAGGATGTTTCAAAGGGGACAAGCATCTCCGGTGTCTGGTCATGATGGAGGTCTTCAAATAGTTCTATATGGTGGTCCAAGTGAAGGAAATATACTAGTGGTTAGTATGGATTGGATACTCTTTCAATTTTTCTTGTATGATTGTTTCTAGTATATGTTCATATTAGGGTTTGATAGGTTTATATATTGTTTCTAGTATGTGTTTTCATATGGTTTGTGGTATTTTTGTTTCGTCTTTATATTTGCTTGAGAATTATGGTTTTAGTTGTTAGTGCATTTGTGTCTAGTATTAACTTTTCTGGTAAGTTACTTGTTTTAGTTTTTCTGGTATATCTTATGGAATTTATTTCTGGTATGTGATGTTTATTTGTTTCCTGTATACCAATCTATTGTGTTTTTGGTATTTGTTTTTATATGGTTTCTGGTATGCTTTGTTTCGTCTTTATATTACATGAGTTGTTTGGTATGTGTTTATGGTATTGTCTTGTATTAGTTGTTAGTGCATTTGTGCATGGTATTAACTTTTCTAGGTATGTTACTTGTTTTAGTTTTTCTAGTATGTCTTTTGGAATTAGTTTCTGGTATGTGATGTTTATTTGTTTCATGTATACATATCTATTGTATTTCTGGTATGCTTTGTTCTTTGTTTATATTACATGAGTTGTCTGGTTTGTTTTCTGACATGAGTTGTTGATATGTTTCTTGTTTATATTTATATGATTTGTCTGGTATGTATGCTTTCTATTTTGAGTTTCATATAAGGGTTTTATATTACTTTCTAGTATTGAATTTTGATGTGAATATTGATATTACTTTCTAGTATGTTTACACAGGTAGAGGAAGATATGCCTACTAATGTACATGAAGACTCATTTGTAAGTTAAATGTTTGATGTGAGTTTCTGGTTTCTTGTTGAAATGTTTTTTTAGTATTAACAAACTTGTTTCCTTTAGTAGTTGATGTACAAGTTTGATGATAAACCGAAATATGAGACATCACGGATAACTATATTGTCTCGTGTAAATTTAATCAACTTTATACTTGAAGGTTTGGATGCCAAGGGGCAACAAATGTTTAAAAGTTGTATATTTCGGGACATAATCTCTGTGTACAAATCTCAATCTTTCTAACCAATTACTACACTTCATGCTTCTACATGAGGTCAAAATAAACCGCTAACACTCTATGTGGTTTGCAATTAACAACACTCTGCTTAGGTATTTATAACTATACACCTTTTTCAGTTTGGTACCTTCATTCCACTTTCTATTGTTAATGTGTTTCTTTCTTCTTCTTTTTTTAAATACTTTGGTTTATAAGGTTTAGCTTAAGCGAGTTTGATGAAATTACCGGCCTTAAGTGTCGGTATAGTGCATACAAGGAAGAGGAAGATGTCTAAATGGAGGAGTTGGTCAGCATTCCCAAATGTTTGTTGCGAACTTTGGAGGAGAAATATCCGGAGCTTCTAAAGACCGATGAACGCAAATTTAAGATTGCTCTAATCCTCTTCATTGAATGTGTTTTGCTTGGCAATGACAAGAAGAAGATGGTATCCAATCTCACTCTTTCTTTGGTGAAGGACATGGAAGCATTTAATTCCTTCCCATGGGGGTGCCTTGTCTTCTCTAAGACACTGGAGTGCCTACAGGAGTGCGAGCCAACTAAGTCTCGAAAATCAAGAAATTACTGCCTTTCTGGTTTTCCTTGGCACTCCAGGTAAGATTGGGTTCTGCTGTTTCTGGTATGATTTTAATTTCATACTTCCGCTGGTATTAGTTTACTTTTTATCTGGTTTTATGATATGTTTGTTTGGTTTCATTTTCTAGTATGAGAGTTTGTTATTAGTTTGATATCATTTATTCATATGATATTCTGGTATGCTCTATTTATGTGTTTCCTGTGTATAATTTAAAGGTTCACATCCTTGAATCCATTCTCAAATTGGCATCGTTATTTTCCACATGTGTTGATGAAGAAACAACCTCCCTTTGTCTTTAGTGGGTTTCATCAAATAAGGGGAAGATGAAGTGCAGCTTCCAAACAATTAAAGATACGGTGTCATCCTTGAACCAAGATGACATCAAAACCAACCCATTGTCCCCACATGATCCAAAAGATGAGGGTGACAACAAGTGGTGGGGGGATGACAATATTGATGAAGCTGACTATCTGATTCATCTTTTCAAGGTTGGGTTCCATAATGTCCGGATATTCAGGCACGGAGGTTCTGGTGTCAAGGTTATCATGGATGCCCCAAAGGAGGAAGAATCCTCAAAGGAGGTATCCCTAAAGAAGGAGGAATCCAGTAGTGATGATTTTGTTGCTCCTCCTTCTCCTCGTCCTTCTCGTTGTCTTCTATTGAGATTGCCAAGACCAAAAAAAATTGTCAAGAAAGAAGATGCCCCAAAGAAGAGGAAAAATGAAGGGGACGTAAAAGGTATTTCAATATATTTCATACACTTATCTTGTAATTATGTGACATTAGTTTCTAGTTTTTTAATCTGGTATGCTTTGGTGATGTGTGTTCTATTTATATTGGTTTTATTTGTCTGTTATGAGTTTCTCGTATACTCTTCTGGTATGTGTTTTTGGTTTAGTTTTCACGTATGAATGCTTTCTTTCTTTCTGGTATGAGTCTACTGTTAGTATCTGGTATGTATTTTATCTTATTTCTGGTATGAGTTTAGTTATATTTTTTGGTATACTCTTCTGGTATGTGTTTCTGGTTTAGTTTTCTGGTATGATTTTGTGTTTAGTTTTCTAGTATGCGTATGTGGTTTAGTTTTTTGGTATGAATTTTTTCTTTCTTTCTGGTATGAGTCTACTGTTAGTCTCTGGTATGTATTTATCTTATTTCTGGTATGAGTTTAGTTATATTTTATGGTTTTTTTTATTTGTTTCATGTGTATATTGCTATGTTTTCTCTAGTTTAAGTTTCTAGTATGTTTGTCATTTAGTTAATACTGTTATTTTAGGGCTGCATCAAAAGAAAATTAAGAAAGAGGAGATTGTTGAGGAAATTATTGAGGAGGCTGAATGGTAAATAGTTACATACCCATATTTATATTATCATACCAGACTTATCATTTTTTTAATTATTTGTTCTATTGTTTCAGCCAAGAAGAAATTATGGCAGTGGCTAGTCTCCTTGAGGCTGTGGTTGCACCGGGTAGCCCTGTTTGGATGGTTGATCCTCCAGAAATGGATATCAATCTCCCCACAGAAGTTGTGGTTTCACCACCTTTGGCTGATCCTAAATCCACTATTCCTACCTTAAACAAGTAAATGAGAGTTTACATACCAGAATTTATTACTTTCAAAAGCATATTTGATATCGCATATGTAATATTGTATTATGTGAATTTATAGGGAGCCTGCTTGGGTGAAGGATTTGAGTTAACAACTGTAAATTCAAAATCAATTGATTTTTGAGTTGAAGATGAAGGTTCAAGAGCATGATGAAACACTCAACCAAATGCTTTTGAGGCAGAAGGAACATACCGTCGCCCAACACCGAATAGGAGGGCAATGTTTCCGGATCCTCAGTAAGTTTGAAAAGATGGCTCCTTCTTCTAAAGGCACCCAAGTGTCCAAGAAACCCCCACCGACAGCTGATGGTGCCAATTTGAAATTCTTGGGGTTTCAAGTTCAGAAGAAACATCATCCCCAGAAAATCCCCAACCCCAGCCACAATCCAAGGAAGAAGATGAAGTTGATAAGCCAAAAGAAAAGACAGTTGAAAAGGTATAAAACACTACTACTATTCTTCATCTGTTTTGTTTATGTGCACATTTGTTAATGTTTTTGTTATGTTATGAATCTGGTATAGAAACCAAAACCAAACATTGTTGTTAAAGAGAAAGCAAAAGCCAAAGGACCGAGGAGAATGAATTTACGTGAAAAGAAACCTAGCGAACTTGTCGTATCTCCCTATGTTGTCCCATTAAAGATCCCTGAGGCACCAAAGCATAACTTTTTGATCAAGAAGGAAACAGACTCATTTTATTCTTGGTACCTTGATTCAACCAAAGAAGATTCTTTAATTGGATATCACCATGAACCAACCAAGAAACACTTCAAGTTGATACTCCAAAAAACTAGATGGTTGTGGGATTATGTAAGTTAACACTAACCTTATTTTTATTAAACTTAATAATTTTTGGATGTGTTTCTGGTATGCCTTTCTAGTAAGAGTTATTGATGTGTTTCTGGTATGAGCTTTGGGTCTACAGTTTGTTTAATTATTTTCTAGTATGCTATGTTGAACTGCTTTCTAGTATGAGCTAGCTGTATTAGACTCTGGTATGACTTTGATTTGTTGATCTGTGTTTTGGTTTTCTGGTATTATGTATTTCATTAGTTTTCTGGTATGAGATTCTTGCATATTGGTTTTGATCTATGTGATCTGTTATGATGATTCTATGCCAAAAATTATCATGTTCCTTCCTGAGATGATTTATTGCTTGAGCTTCCGGGTATTTGTTTATGTTTTGGGATTCTGGTATGATGGGTTTTTCCTGTTTGTGTATCTTTCCTTATTGTTTTCATGTATTGAGTTCTGGTATGAGATCTTGTTGTGTTTCTGGTATGATTCTCATATGAGTTTCCGATATAGATTTATTGTATTATTTTCTGGTATTGAATTATCAGTTTTTTTTCCAAATTTACAACAACTCGATGAAATGCTTGTCTACCTCAGAAAAGTTGTGGTTGATCATCCCGAGGTTTATGGTCTTGTTTCCATTCTTCCTGGAATCTTTCTATCATATTCCAATCATGAGGTATATCAAGAATTTTAGCGGTCAAAAAGGCAAGGAAGGTGGAGTTCGATTTTGGTGACTCAATTATAAACTATATATTTGGATTTGAGCCCCCAACCTTCTCCAAGAACTTATACAATGTCGATGCCATTTACACTAGCATGAACACAGGGGGTAAACACTGGATAGCGATTGAATTTGATTTACTTAAATGGTGTTTAACAATATACGACTCAATTGTGGACTGTATGTCTGATGGGGACTTGAAAGTTGTGCTTACCCCATTCCTTGTTATGTATCCTCACGTTCTGAAACTTCATGGACATTTTGAGAGGTTTTGCGACAATCTTGATAAGCCGTTGACGTATGTTAGAAAGACATCAAAAGAGGTTCCACAAAACAACCCAAGGTATTTTATACAATACTACTCATATGTTTATGGTATGTTCATTAGTATGTTGGTTTGCAAAAACACTTATATATTCTATTGTTGAATGACAGTGGAAGTTGCGGTGTATTCACTATCAAGCACATCAGTACTTGTCATTTGGACGAACTGAATTGTCGCTCATATGTCAAGACTACGTCCCAGCTTTCAGAGAACAGTTTTGTGTGATTATGTTCAATAGGGAGTGGGTGAAGCCCTACGAGTCGATTTGAAATTGTAACTGGCCTTTATGTTGTTGTTTAATTGACTATGATGTAATTGTGTGTTTGTGTAGCACCATTATGTACATTATAAACAAATATTTTGGTAGTGCCTTTGTTGTAACAGTCATTCAGGTTGTATTGACACTTTTTTAATCTAATCTTGTTAATGACTAATTTCTGGTGTGCTTTTTGTTATTAGTTTTTCTAGTATTTGTTAAGGTACATAGTATTCTTGTATCTTGGTTTTCATTTATAAAATTCTGGTATGATGATTTCTTTACCAGAAATATTTTTGTTGCGATTTGGATTCTGGTATGATGATGGATTTTCATTTATTTGCCTCTGGTATGTTTATATCTGGTATTTTGCTTATGGTTTATGACTCTGGTATGATGGATTTTCATTTATCTGATTCTGGTATAATGTTTTCTTTTCCATATATTATCATGTGATAACCTGAGATGATTTATTCATTGAAATATTTGGTATTTGCTTTTGTTTTATGATTCTGGTATATTTGGTTTTACTTTATGTGCCTTTGGTATGAGTATTTACTTATCAGAATTGTTCATTTTGTGATTTTTTAGTATGAAAATTTTGCATTAACATTCTGGTATTTGTTTATGGTATTGAATTCTAGTCTATTTTTTTCATTAATGTTATTCTGGTACTATACTTTGTCTACTAGAAATGTTCAATATGTGATTTTATTGTATTATTTATTGTATGAGCTTTTCTAGTATGAGTGATGACATGAATTATGACCTATTTTTAGGCATGTATTTATATAGATTTTCTCTTTATTTTGCATGCATAGACATACATTCATGGCATTTATGGTTATATTCACCTACTTTGCAAGATTAGACGTCTACACAGAGTTTTATTTCATTTGTAGGTAATTTGGCGAATTATGGAGCGAAATAGCATATTTAAGGATTAAGCCTTGAAGCGGGACAAAAAGGAGAAATAAAAGGAAGTCAGACGCGACCAAAGTATCTTCTAATACCGTCAGACGGGCCAAAGTATCTTCTGATACCGTCTGACGCGGCCCAAAGTATCTTCTGATACCGTCAGACGCGTCCCATAGTATTTTCTGATACCAGCGGCTCGACTTCTTTTCAGCCCAAATATTTAGGGTTTCATCGTTAAACCCTAGTGTTATCCCTACAAATATTCGAGAGCTTTCAACATTGAAGGGGAGCCAATTTCTCCAAAGGGAGAGTAGAAGGAGCCAAAATCTCCAAAAGGGGAGACTTAGGGAGAGTCAAAGTCTCCAAGGGACGGTGACAGCCCCAGGACTTTGACCTTCGCTTACGACCGCTTACCTTGCTTGGAGCATTTTCGCCTAGGGTTGATTGAAGATCGCCGAAGGGTTGCCTCTTTCTTAGGTTTTGATATTGAAGACAAATTGAGAACCTGTTCTTCATACTTACCTTAGATCATTGTGAGGTTTTGTGTTCTATATTCAGAATCCATTGAATATTCTGATTTGTGTTTCGGATTTGAGATTGACTTTGAGTTATATTTGAGTTTTCGAAGGTTTTCATCTTTCATTCTTCTTAAATTGATTTGTGATATCATGACAATGGTTATTGACTAAAACCCTTTAGCAATTCTAAGGTGAAGGGTTAATAATTGTGGCTTAGATGATGATAGATCGATCGTAAATTGATTGGACCCTGAGAGTTAAAGAGATCTCGTCGACGAACCAAAATCACGGTCTGTTCTTGAAGTTCCACGGCCGTGGAACTCAAGATCTGCCCGTGATTTACCCTAGTTTACGAACTTTGCTTTTACTTTGATCCAAGGTTAAAGATTAGCTTTAATCTAGTCTAGCTTTGCCCTTTTCTAGGTAGTAGTGAAGCCTCAACAACCTCTACTTCGATTTCGAGTGTCACAACCTTAATCGTTCTAGCTAGTTTTGATCCTTGGGTTACAAGTTTGGGTATTTGAGATTAATTCTTATTCATAGATCCTTTCTATACTGAAGCCTCAACAACCTTTATAGAGAGTGTCTTTAGATAAGTCATATAAAGTTCTGGAACTTCACCGTACATTACTTTACCTTAGCATACCTTTGCAACTCTTAACTCTGTCCTTAGTTCTTTAGTATATCTTGAATCGATTGCCACAATTAGACACCTGGATCTTTAGGGTTGCTGTTTTCCCCAATATTTGCAAAGCTTTTTATATTTACTTGCTTGACAATTTGCGAACTGAATTTGTTCCCCCCAAATCCCTGAGTTCGACACTCTAGAATTCTTTCTTTACTACGCCGATCCGTACACTGCGGGTTCGCTTGCTTGATTCTAGTTTTATAAATTTAAAGCTTATTTGCAGGCACGCTAAGTGGCGAACAAGTTTTTGGCGCCGTTGCCGGGGATTTGATTTGGCTCTCACTTCATTGCCCGACGATTCGAAGCTCTACTAGCTAAGTATGGGGTGACTCACAAGATCGCCACCCCTTACCATCCACAAACAAGTGGACAAGTGGAGATTTTAAACCGGAAGATTAAAGGAATCCTAGAGAAGACGGTTTCAAGGACAAGAAAGGATTTGTCTTTGAAGCTAGATGATGCATTGTGGGCATACCGGACTGCATATAAGACTCCCATAGGTACGACACCATACAACCTTGTGTATGGGAAGTCTTGTCACTTTCCGGTAGAGCTGGAACATAAGGCGTATTGGGCAATAAAGTGGTTGAACTTCAGCATAACGGAAGTAGGCGAGAAGCGCCTCTTGGACCTTAACGAGCTTGAAGAACTTCGCTTAAACGCCTACGAAAACGCCAAGATCTATAAAGAAAGAGCGAAGCGTTGACATGATAAGCATATCATTCCAAAAGACCTCAAAGAAGGAGATCAAGTTCTCCTCTTCAATTCAAGACTTCGTCTCTTTCCTCGTAAGCTTAAATCTCGTTGGACCGGACCTTATCTAATCAAACGTGTTTTTCCCCATGGTGCAGTTGAAGTATGGGGTGAAAAGGGCGGAAGCTTCAAGGTGAACGGTCAACGACTCAAGAAGTACTCACTGGAACTCCAAGCTGAGGAGTTCACACCTACCACACTCGAATAAGTGCAAGAACGGTCTAGCTACGGACCTTAAACAAGCGCTTCTTGGGAGGCAACCCAAGGTATTGCACTTATGTTTTTGTTTATCATTCATAGATTAGAGTAGTTTAGACGTTTTTGTTTTGTTTTGCCTTCGATACCTTCCGGTATGTTCGTGTTTTTGGATGTAAGAGTCAATTTCTCCGAAGGGAGAGTAGAAGGAGCCAAAATCTCCAAAAGGGGAGACTTAGGGAGAGTCAAATTCTCCAAGGGACGGTGACAGCCCCAGGACTTTGACCTTCGCTTACGACCGCTTACCTTGCTTGGAGCATTTTCACCTAGGGTTGATTGAAGATCGCCGAAGCCTCTTTCTTAGGTTTTGATATTGAAGACAGATTGACAACATGTTCTTCATACTTACCTTAGATCATTGTGAGGTTTTGTGTTCTATATTCCGAATCCATTGAATTTCTGATTTGTATTTCGGATTTGAGATTGACTTTGAGTTATATTTGAGTTTTCGAAGGTTTTCATCTTTCATTCTTCTTAAATTGATTTATGATATCATGACAATGGTTATTGGCTAAAACCCTTTAGCAATTCTAAGGTGAAGGGTTAATAATTGTGGCTTAGATGATGATAGATCGATCGTAAATTGATTGGACCCTGAGAGTTAAAGAGATCTCGTCGACGAACCAAAATCACGTTCTGTTCTTGAAGTTCCACGGCCGTGGAACTCAAGATCTGCCCGTGATTTACCCTAGTTTACGAACTTTGCTTTTACTTTGATCCAAGATTAAAGATTAGCTTTAATCTAGTCTAGGTTTGCCCTTTTCTAGGTAGTAGTGAAGCCTCAACAACCTCTACTTCGATTTCGAGTGCCACAACCTTAATCGTTCTAGCTCGTTTTGGTCCTTGGGTTACAAGTTTGGGTATTTGAGATTAATTATTATTCATAGATCCTTTCTATACTGAAGCCTCAACAACCTTTATAGAGAGTGTCTTTAGATAAGTCATATAATGTTTTGGAACTTCACCGTACATTATTTTCCTTAACATACCTTTGCAACTCTTAACTATGTCCTTAGTTCTTTAGTATATCTTGAACCGATTGCCACAATTAGACACTTGGATCTTTAGGGTTGATGTTTTCCCCAATATTTGCAAAGCTTATTATATTTACTTGCTTGACAATTTGCGAACTAAATTTGTTCCCCCCAAATCCCTGAGTTCGACACTTTGGAATTCTTGCTTTACTACGCCGATCCGTACATTGCGGGTTCGCTTGCTTGATTCTAGTTTTATAAATTTAAAGCTTATTTGCACGCACGCTAAGTGGCGAACAATGAGTATCTGGCCTGATTGTATTTATGTATTAGATTCTGGTATGAGTTTTTGATATAGTTTTTGTTATTAAATGTTGTTATGCTTCTGGTATGAGGATTTTTACACTAAACAAACATATACTAATATAATAACCGTTTTGTACAATCTCATATTAACATAAAATCATAATTTGTATTTTTGGTATATGTCTTCATTCCTTCACTAGTGGTTGATTTCGGCAAGTCTTTTTGTTATGTCCTACCATGCCACAACAATTGCATTTCTTCTTCTTGTTCCCTTCCCCTGATCCCCGTATCCTAGCTTTAGCCAATCTTTCGACTCTCTTCCGCTTTATAGAAGGTTTGGATTCAATAGATGCAATGCAACTTGGAATATCTAAATTCTCATGATCAACGATTGGGTATATTGTCTCGGCATATGCCGTCTTCCAATATTCAAACCTTTAATAATTACTTTCCAGAGAAGCCGGATTCATTTTTGCCATCTTTGATGCACCTATTTCATGAACACACGGTATTTCCTCAATATCAAATTCCTTACAAGTGCAACTCCTATCCACTAAACAAACAACCTCCCTTTCCTGGTTTCATTGTACCTCAAACAATAGTCTTTTCACATCAAGCACATAGCATCCATACTTTGTTGGCTCCCCATATTTATCTTGAATTAGAGCATCAACGTTTGGTGTTGCCAAATCTGTACATGATTCAGCCTTTTCCCTTCGCGTTGCAAACCATCTACCCACTGTTTGTCTGATAATATCTACGAGGGCAAGCACCGGTTAATCCCTTGCATCACACAGTACACTAGTAATATATTCTACATTGTTGCTTGTCATAATATTGTAACGTTTGGTGGGGCAAAAAGCTCGGGACCAAGCAACAAATCCAATTTCATCCAACAGTTGCGCAACTACTACCTTCTCCTACAAACATTTTCAGGTATACATGAGGTTATATACAATTCCAAAAAAATCATACTAGAGACATAACATCTTTTCATGCCAGAAACATATCATGTATGATACCAAAAATAAGCACAAAATTCATACCATAAATTATGCCAGAAATTATAATGTTCAATACCAGAAACATATGATGTATTATCATACCAGAAATGAGCCCAAAATCTATACCAGAATTGATCAGAAAATTCATACAACATCCATAACCAAAGTCATTTATACGAGGAAAGGGAAGTAGTTTTTAATACCAGAAACATATCATGTATTATCATACCAGAAATGAGCCCAAAATCTATACTAGAATTGATCAGAAACATATCATGTACATGATGCCAACAATGATAATGTTCAATACAAGAAAATTGCTCATACCATAGTCATTTATACCAGAGTCATTGTTAATGTGAGCTAAGGCATAATACCAGAAATTAATCACCAGAAATGAAATTCCAGCAAACATAATATGATTGCATACCAGAAAATACTACTGTTACGCTAAGATTGGTAGCACAAAAAAGCTTTAAATTTATAACTCGAACTAAATCCTAAACTACCTAGCGAAACCCGCAGTGTACGGGACGTTAGTAGTAGGGATAGTATTCCGAGGTCGAACACAAAGACTAAGGTGAAATTGATTCGATTTGTGATTGAGTTTAGTAAAGACCTAGGTTGAAAGAGAAGAAAGAAATAAAGAAATGAAAATCTCAAATGTTTTTGGTTGGTTTTTGGTGATCAATCAAAGATCACAATTCATGCAAAGTAATCAATCAACTAAACTATGAATCAACACAAATAAACAAGATATAGGTCAAAGAAAGGAAAGATGGATTCTAGGGGTTGGAAGTTCCGGTTATGGCATAGGACTCAAGCTATCTATTCATTCCTTGGATTAACTATGTTGGGGTTAAGTGTTTCTAGATTGGGATCAATCACCGGGTAGGTCTCATGATCCACTAGTCCATTCCCTAGGTCTCATTACCGGGTAAGTCTCTAAGAACCTAAGGGACGGAATTCTACTCAAACCGGATTGTTATCTAAAGATCCAACCTATCCTCACCGGGTAAGTCTCGGAAAGGTTAGTCTTAAGCTACCATCCAACACACTTAATCCAATGGCGGCTTATTAGGCTCACCACTACCTAAGGTTTGTTATCTTTGGAATCTAAGAGTAAGGATTACCGGGTAAGTCTCTCCTAACACTTAGTTGCTAACACTAGGTCACCCTAGGATAGATTTAACTCAACAAACACTTAAGATTTCAACATTCTAACAATCTCAGACTAGATCCACCGAACCAGGGAAAATCACGGTTTGTTCTACCTAAACCACGGCCGTGGTTTGACAAGAACCACCCGTGATTTCTAACAGAGGCTACGTTTATGCACACAAGTTATCCAAAGATAAATCTAAGTCCGTCCTATCATAGCCCTAGCCATAACCATCCTTTCCTTACCCTAGAACCACATCAATTTAGCCTACAACATTCATAATAGAAATCGAAACAAACAAACATAAAATCATGACATCCATTTGCAAGATGATGAAGGAAAAGAGATGAACAAGTGAACTTAAATCAAAACCAAGCTGAAAATAGAATTAGAGTAACTCACAATCCTTCCAAAAGAAGGTTCAAATGGTTCATACAACTCTAGAAATAGAATCCGGAAATCTTCACTACAAAAACTATCAAAGTGTGGTAATGATGTGTGTTCTTCTTCTCCTCTTCAATGGAGCTCTTCTTCTTCCTTTTTGACACTTTCCTTCCTAGAAAAACTTCTTTTTGAGAGAATATTTTTGTTAGAGGATAATGGATAATGGAGAGCTGCTCCAAGATACCCCTCTCAGCCAATGAAGGACCACTTTTATAACAAATTTTGCATGAGCTGGCCATGAGAGTCGTGGCACAGCTGTCACGAGAATCTGGCAAAATCCACGGGTAGAACCACGGTCGTGGTCTTGGTCTAGACCGTGATTTGCTCCAGAAACTTCTCCTATGCTCGTTAAGTCATGATTTGGTGCATGGCTTGTGTTGGCAAGGTTCCATGAGTCCTTCTTAGCCCATGTTTACATCCTAATGAGTCCGAGGGTGTGTCATCTTTATGAACGATCCTCAAACGTATCGTTTTAGCTCCTAAATCTCCCAAAATACCTACAAAGCAACGTACAAGCCCGTGTAGACGTCTATCTCGACAAAGTACGTGAATTGAATGCAAACGTCGCGAACTAGTGTTAAACCATGCATGAATGAGTGAGAAATCTACCTAAATGATTGCCCAAAAACTTAGTCATAAATCGTGTTATCAACTACAAACCAGAATAAACATATCATCTTTATATATTCGAACACTTCTAGGCACTTATCCTTTCTGTAGCACCTAGCTACATCCAAGAACATTTGTTGAACTATATTCTTGGTTGACTTTTTTTTTGATGTTCCCTTTTAAGTGGTACATGCAAACTCAGTGGGATGCTTTTGTGTAGTGCTTAGCTATACCATTCTTTATTAACATGTGTCTATCAGATACAAATAGTTGTTCCTCACTGTCATCGACAAACTTGCGTATATTGTAGAAGAAGAAATCATACGAGTCATCACATTCACGGTCAACAATCGTAAATGCTAGCGGGTATATTTGTTAGTTTGCGTCTTCCACTATTGCAAGCAATAACACTCCACCATATCGTCCTTTTAAAAATGTTCCATCGACTAAAATAACCTTAAACAACAACAATCACCAATCAATTAATTTCTGGCATACTAGAAAAGGATAATACTCATACCAAAAACTTCATTATTCAAATATAATTCACTATATCAGAGACTGAGTACATACACAAACTAGAAATTATATTACCAGAAACAAATTTATATAACAGTACGAGACACTAAATACCAAAACCATAAATGAGCATACCAGAGACATAACTCTTATGCTTATCAGATTATTCTACTACCAAAAACTATATCATTCATACATAATTCTTAAAACTAGAGGCATAACTTTACCACATACCAGAACAAGGATAATACCTTTCTCATTACTGCATATCCTTTTATTGATTGTCCCAAAGCAAAGAACACATATTTGAATTTGTTTTCATTATCCAATTGCAGTGCTACAATAGTGTTCGGATTTGCCTCTTGCAGTCGATGTAAGTACACTGGCACACCCTTATAGTACTCTTCATTTGTTCCTCTTATATTGTCCTTTACAGCCTCTTGTACCATCCAACATTTCCAGTAACTAGCTTCTAAACAATGTTCATTTATCAAAATTCTAATAATTGTCTTAAGTTCGAGGAGTTTGTGTGTATTAGCATACCTAAATCACACAAAAAATATGATTTTAATGGAATTCATACCAGAATCAAAGAAAACAATGTACAATTGAATATTATATGTTATAATAAGCAACGAACTTACATTTTTGCAACTATTTCAGCAATGACAGGATATGACACCTTTTTGCGATAATTTCTTCTTGTATGGAATCAACAACTGTGCCCTCTGATATACTTTGTTCGTGTAAACACTTTCTGTAACACCCCAAGTTTTTAGAACTCGGGGAGTTACTGGTTAGGACCTCACAGTGGGTCCCGACCTTAGTTTGACAACAACTTAGCTAGATCTTACAACAAGGCACAAATAAGGAAAAACCAGAAATCATAAATTTAGTTTTAACAACGTTATGAATGTGACCAGAAGTACTAACAGCCGGAAAACACAAGGTATCAACAACAGATAAAAAGAAACCAAGGTCCTAACTAGAAAACCAACAAAAAGGAAACTGCAACACGCCCTAATGAGTATAACATCCCGGCTGACCACTACCATCTGGATCACTCGGCATCTACTCTAACCTGTGGTACGTCTACACAACACAACAACTGTTAGCTAACTATCCAAATATAAGCAGAAATAATAACAGCACAAACACACTCAAGATAATATAAACAAACATCATGCTGGCACACAATTGATTATTATCTATTACTTAGGTGATTCATCTTATTCAATTTTACAATTGTGGCACGAGAACTCTTAACAGTTCTCGCCTCCGTTCCTTATTCCACTTGGTGTAGGTCTAGCTTACCCTTGCCGGTAGCATCACTACAAACCGAGTGTGGACTAGTCCCTAAAGAAACCCCCAGCGCCCTCAGGCTAACTGAGCAAAATGCAACCGCCCGTTACTCTTAGGGCCAAGTATAGGTTGGTAAATATTTATTACAAAAATATTATTCTAAACATCTCCATCACACATCACTATCATTATTCATACTCATATTCAGAAGTTAGCTAAGTAAGCCCAAAGGACTTACCTGTTACAAGTCTCGACTCTCTGTAAACCCAACTTGCTCTGTAATTGTAGCAACTCAGTTGCTTGTCAAAGGAGGTAAGTGCATCAACACACTTTCTAGGTAAGTAGAAGTCTAAAACTTCTAAGCTAGTAGATCTTATTAGAATAGAACCGATTATAATACTAATTTATGGTAAAAAGACTATTTTATCCTTAGTCCCGAAACTTCCAGAAATTCTATAGTTTATGTCTAAACTCTTCTTAGAGACCAAAAAGTCATATTCTAACTCCTAAAGATGAGTTTGGTTATAAACTAGCAACTTACACCTTTTCCTATTTTCCGAAAGGTCATTAAGGTCTAACTTCGGCTTCAAATGACCTCATATATATATATATATATATAGGTATTAGTGATTGGATATTCAACTTGTTGAATTATCTTCTTTACGATCTTAGGATGATCTTCGAGTTTAGAGATTGGACCTAGCATGCTAGAGTTATGACCTCATATATAAATATATGTTGGAGACTAGAAGTCCGAGGACTTCTAGCGTTTTAGTTAGTTATTGATAGTGTGCCTCGTTTGGCCAGGCTTCGAGCGTTTTCCTACGGGAAGTTGAGAGTGATTTATTCGAGTTACCTTGAGGGAGGTAAGTCTCCGGACTTACTTAGCTCGTATTCTACGTATTAGACTCGATGTGTGTTTGGTGGTGTATGTTTTATTTCTTTCATTATAACTTATAAAACCGGAAATAGGATTACCGACCTTTATATATTATTTGGCCCAAGTGTATGATAACGGGCGGTGGCAACTTGCCTAGCTCTTGCGTAGAGTAAGGAGGTTCTTGGCGACTAGCCCGTGTGGTTAGACGGTCGGATGCATCCGTACCGTTCCATGCGGTAAGTGGGGACCGAGACGAGTTTCGGGAGATTCTCATCTCACAAAAGAAGTTGAATTAGAACGGAATATGACCTAATAATAAAAAGATAATAACCGGACTTGTGTGTTTTGAGCATGTTATGTGTTATGTTGATATATGTGTGTATGTGTCTTCACCTTGCTTCTAATGCTGCGAATATTAGCTAACGGTTTTATACCGATTGTTGTAGATTGCCTTGTAGGTTAGGAATGCGGCTGAGAGATCCGGAAGATTGGGCAGCCGGGGTTCCGTACATTTTAGGAGTGAGTTTTGATTGGAGTCGGGTTGTGTTTATTCTTCATTTATTGTGTTTGTATGCCGCGTGTATGACGTTTGATCTTTGTAGTTGTTTTCGGCTGAAGTCCGTGTTTGTTTTCTTTCGGGTTTTCTTACATTGCATAAAAATATATTTCGGTTTTGGCCTATATTTGTGCCTTGTTGTAAGATCCGGTGAAATTGTTGTCAATCTAAGGGTTGAGACCCATTGTGAGGTCCTAACCCGTAGCATCCCGAGTACCGCGGATTCGGGTTGTTACATACCTTCTCCCCTATATATCTCCAATCATTTTCCACAGATCTCCATTCTCCTCCATAATAAACCACAATTTATATATGAGTCATGCTTAACAAGTTCTGTCTATACCAGAAAAACTACTATAAGCATACCAAAAATGAGAAGAATGCAAAACACCACAGAGCATGTTACATTCCAGAAATGAGCATACCAGACATACAAGAAACATGATTATACCATCAACTGATCATGTATACATACCAGAAAGTCACATACCATAAACACAATTTTGAAACAATACTAGAAACACAATTACAATAAAATACCAAAGAAATGATGATACCAGAAATATTATTATTCAAATATAATTCACATACCAAAAATACAATTATCAAACAAATACCAGAAACATTGTTGTGACACCTTCAATACTAGAAGTAATTCAAAGGATTATACTAGAGAAATGATGATACTAGAAAGACAATTATCATACTAGAAAAAGGATTATACCAGAACTCATTCATTCATTCCAGAATTTAGAAAATAAACTAGACCCACAGTTCATACCAGAATCATTAATCAAATTGATACCAGCAACACAATCTCAATCATACCAAAATAGAGAAAATTCAAAGGTAATGCACAAAACCTAAAATTGAAAACATAACACTCACTCATTCATACCAGAAAGCTAACTGTCTTTGATTTGAAGTTCAAAGAAAACCAAATCTGATAATGCCTTATACCAGAATTACAAGAATCTGATCAAAATTTCAAAATGGTGAACATAATACCAAAATAAAAATGAAGAAGATGGCGAGAGAGAGATACGTGGTTAGATCGTTGGCGATTTATGGTGTTTAATGTGTTGAATCGCAATGTCGATTGTTTGGTATGAGTTTCTGGTTATTTGGATCTTCGATTGCACACCAGAGAATGTTCGATCGATGGAGATTGTGAGATAGAACAGAGATAATAGATCGGTTGTGATTCCAGAGAAGAAGAAGAAGATTGCGAGAATGAGAGGAGAAGAAGGTTGCGAGAATGAGAGGAGAAGAATATTGCGAGATCGATTTCTGTTTCAACGTAACGGAAAAGAGAGAGAAAAGGAAATTACCTAATTTTATGGTAATTAATTGCCTTTTCCACAGTAAATGTAATTTGGGGTATATTTTGTTAATGGAAAACATATAAAAGCCTAGTTAGTACTATGGTGTCTCAAAAAGGCCTATTAACCTAATTTGCCCTTTTTTTATAACATAAAGGGATAGGCTAGGTTACCTAGCTTACCTAGGAGAGGAGGTTCTATCTAATCTTGCTAATGATAACTCGAAGTTCGATATCATAAGAAAGTTCATGTTGGAGGTCGGACAAGATTATCTTGAGCTCTCAAAGGCACCTTTGTAAATTGAGTATCTTGATAACAAACAATTATCACCCTCGATAGCGATTTTCATAATCTTTAATCTGATCGCCTCTTTTAAACCAGATTTAAGAGAATAAGCTTCCACTTTTACTACTGAGTTAAAATTATTATTATTATTATTATTTACATCAAGGCTAATCAACTCACGATGATTTAGGATCACAAAACCAACAGATATTATGCCTAGTCGAGTTTTGATCCATCGAAAATTTATTTATCAAAACTAAGTTTTGGTTTATCCTATTTAATATTGTGTTTTTTCCTTTTGGTAGAATTAATGCTTGTTTGTGGTTGTTTGAAAACATAATTATCCTTGATAATAATGTTAGTTTTCCATTTATAGATTTGGTTTTTAATGAACAAGATTAACTTATTACCAGTCCCGATATTTTTATTGCAAAAAATTATTATGTTCCTGAAGAACTAGATTTTTCTTTTTTAGTTCATGTAGGAGGTCATGAGCTTTTTTTATTTCCGGTGGGGATCTTTTTGATTTCCAATAAAATTGAGTTGTCAATTTTGGCTATGGTTTGCTTAGTAAGTGGACAATCAAAAAGCAAGTGGACTAAATCTTCAAGATGATAGTTACATAATTCGCAATGTCTTTATTCTTCTTTCATCATGCTTTGTGTTTATAGAGATTCCGTTTTTTTAGATTTTTTAAATGAAGTTCTTAATTTTTGGTTGGGTATCAAGTTTTCAAATTCATTCACACGCATTATTCTAGGAGGTCATAGAAACTTATTCAATCAATTCCGAAGCCGATTTTGTGGAGAACCAATCATTTGTATTGCACCTCCAACAAATTCTATCTTGGATTCATTATTAGGTAAAATAACATCCAAATTTGTTTCCTCTAATATCCAAAATGATGATGTTTTGAAGCCCGTTCTCGATTTTGGTGACGTTTCATTCTTTTGAGTCGTTTATGAAGTGACTGACTTTGGAAGTTGTGTCAACTTGAGTGGTATTCTGTAACAATTTTATCAGTGGCACCTTAGTGATTCAATTATCATTCTAGAAGTTTATAGATTTCCCATTTCCATCCTACAAAATTAGACCTTTTTGAATTCTGTATTGAATTTCATAATGTTGTTCCATTGCCAAGAAACCAAACATTTCTTTTCGTAATGAAGAATGTTCTAGTTTTTCAAAAAAGAATCGTTAACCATTTTGACCCAAACATTGTTTGGTTCTGTCAAGATTTTTTATAGGAGCTTCATTTGTAAGGTTTTGTTTGTTATAACTGATTTTCTTAAACCGAGCCCCTTTTTTTTGTTTTGCATATTGTATCTCAATTAATGATAGGTCTATGATGGTCTCCTTTATTCCATAAGATTTTTTTTATTAGTTTTATCTAATTCCACTAAGTTGTGGGACGGAAGCATAAAACTTTACATGAAAAATTTTGGTTCAGCCGCCAAATTATATTTAATAAGGGTGATTCTGCCTTCTTGTGATAAGGAATACACTTTCCATTTAGCAAGTTGTTGTTTTGCTTTAAGGTTGTTCGCCCCTAAAGGTGTGTGCAAATAAGCTTTAAATTTATAAAACTAGAATCAAGCAGCGAACCCGCAGTGTACGGATCGACGTAGCTAAGCAAGAATTCCAGAGTATCGAACACAGGGATTTGGGTGGGAACAAATTCAATTCCAGATTATCAAGCGAGTAAATATGAGAGTTTTGCAAATATTGGGAAAACAACAATCCTAAAGATCCAAGTATCCAGCTGTGGCAATCGATTCAAGATATACTAATAATATAAAGACAGAGTTGAGATATGCAAAGGTATACTAATGTAAGGTAATCGTACGGTGAAGTTCCAAAAACCTTATGTAACTCACCTACAAGACACTCTCTATACAGGTTGTTGAGGCTCAATATAGAAAGATTCTAAAGGTGAGAATTAGTGTCAAATACCCAAACTTGTAACCCAAGGATCAAGACTAACTTAACCGATCACGGTTGTGACACTCACAATCGAGGTAGAGGTTGTTGAGGCTTCACTACCACCTAGAAAAGACAAGTCTAAACTATGTCAAAGCAAATCTTTAACTTTGAATTAAAGTAAAAGCAGGTTCGTAAACTTGAGGGAAATTACGGTTGGATCTTGAGATTCCACGGTCTTGGAACTCAAGAACAACCCGTAATTTAGGGTTCGTCGACGATTCTCTTAAACTCTCAGGGTCTAATCTGTTTGCGATCGATCTATCATCATCTAAGCCACAACTATCAACCCTTCACCTTAGAATTGTTAAGGGTTTCTAGCCAATAACCGTCATGTTGGTATCAAATTCAAGAATTAAAAGATAGAAAGATGAAAACTTTCAAGAACTTTCAATAAACCTCAACCAATCTCAAAGTCACAATCGAGAACGAGTATTGTCAAAGGATTCAGAATAAAGCAAACAATCACAACCTTAGGAAAGAAGGGAAAACGGGATGTCATTCCGTTTTCCAAATCAAACCTAAACAAGAAGAGAGGTCTTCTTGCAAAATCTTCCAAAAGCTTCGATCTTCCGCCAATCTGGAGATCTCAACAGCAATCTCCACCAAAAGTGCGAGATTAGGGCAAATCCTAGATGCGAACTTCGATCTCCAATGAGATGATCAATGCTTCCAAGCGAGGGCTAAACGGCGTTGAAATTCTCTAAGCGGAGATGAAGCGTGGATTGCCAAAATTCCCTCCTAAGCGACGATGACGGAATCTTGCTTCGTCCGTCTTTTTATAGGGCAAGATAAAATATCGGCCCGGCCCAATCTTCAAAAGATCGTGGCTTCAAAGTGTGGCGAAAAAGATCGCCAAGATCACGGTCGTGGAAGTTTCCACGACCGTAATTTAGGGCGTGGATTAGGTCACGGTTTGCACCATATGTTCCATGACCGTAATAGTTACTGGAATGCATCACGCTTCTCTTTGCATACTTCCACGGCCGTGGAACTGAACGTGGTTTGTAATACGGCCGTATTTTAGAGCGTGGTTTAGGGCAAGAACGTGATTCTTCCCTAGCCTCGTGCATTCCTCCAAGCTAAACTCCAATTTGCTCCTAAGAATGCCCTTGATCCATGGACATATCGAATCAACTCTTCTTTGCTCGATTCCGTTCGGAAATAGCTCTTAAGTACCTATAATCAACATAGAACTAGTGTAGACATCCATATCGACAATATAGGAAATACTAGCTCACATATGCAACAAAGCTCAATCAAAGACTATCAATATGAATCAAATACGTTTAGAAAATGTGCCTAAAATATCACAATATTTCATGCTAACAAATAACCCCATACTTAACACTTGCTTGTCCCTAAGCAAGGTCTTTCAAAAAGCTTTAAACAAGAGTTAGGATGAAATATGTGTACCTTCTTTTGGGTGAATGTGACTTCTAAAGATTAGATCATTCTCAAACCTTGCTTCAATCGTTTATCAAACTTTCACACACTCAATCAAAGAGTAAAAAGTAAAGAAAATTCATGAATCAATTTAACTTCTAAACAAGCATCATAACCTTCAAACATTATCAAAATCAATCATAAGAAACTTCAATTTAGATCACCAAGTCATATAACATTCTTTTGATCTTAAGGACTTTCAAAGAAAAGGTCTAGAATGTGGAAGAGAAGGAGACTTTAAGGGAATGTGGTGCATGAATCCGGGAAAGTGGACAACTACCTTCTTCTTCTTATGCGGTTCCCGCAACACTTCACTTAGAGCTTCGCCCTCTTCTCTTCATTTTTTCGACTTTACTTTTGGAGTTATGGATAGAGGTGCACAAAAACCGAAGCCTAGGAGATTGGCGTTTCTCAATTTTTATGAGATGCCTCAAACCCTTAGCGCACAGACCATAATCCGCTAGGAATATCGCTCAATCCGACTTTGGCAAGACACAAACACCCGGCTATGTGAATGTTGCCGAGTTACTCATCGTCATGATTGACTTCCCCAAACCTACAATTTCTTTCTATTCATTTGATTGCAAATAATTGCTCTCATGGCCCTCCCACATCAAACATGCCTTTTTCATTCACTTCTCCAAAATTCCCGGATAGGTAAAGGAGGTCAATATTTCAATGAGGAGCTAAAATGATCAAAGAAAGAAGAAAGAAAGTATCGAATTGCCTTAATCATCTCAACAAGAAGTATAGGAACTTATAACGTGATTTCAACTTCAATTTCTTAACATGATTTAGGTAACATAATCACATTATGAAACTTGCAAAAGAGGTATAATTCATTCATTCAAATCCTTTTCGATTCACCATTCTTTTAAGCATGCAATTGTTATCAAACTCCATTCACAAGTAATGATTATCATGGAAATCATCTCAATTCATTAGAAGCACAAAATTTTCAAAATTTTTCAATTTTATGGGTTTTTCAGGTTATTTTTCATGCAATGCAATAAGGAAACGTGCAACACATAATGAACATGCAATGATAGTCTCAAATGAAAGCGAACATAGTAAGTAGAGTTATTACAAACTTTTAGTACATCCCACCCCATACTTAGGACGAACATTGTCCCTAATGTTCATAAGAAAGAAAGAAAAGAAAGAAAAGAAAAAGAAACTCACAATGTGGTGGTGGAATGTCTAAAGCGAACGGTCATGCATCAAATCACTGCGGTGCCGGCGGAGGTGGGAATGGAGAGAAGCTGGAGTCGTAGGGCCGCCCAAACTGCTGGCGGTAGACGTCCCTCATCATGTGATCAAGATCGTCTAGGCGTCCGTCTCTAGCATCGGCTCGGATCTCCAATGCTCCAACTCTCTCTGAAAGTCCGGTAGCCCAATCCGGCATCTGCTCGTACCATCCTGGGGCGTGACTGTACCATGTTGGGGCGTCGGATGGTGCTGGTGCTGGTGGTGGTGCTGGATGCTCTGTAGACCAAGGAGGGGGAATGCCATACCATGTGGGAGGTGTGGTCATCCACGTAGGCCTCTCACTCACGCTAGCGCGGCGAGATGACGAGCCTGAGGCTCTAGCTGGACGTGGAGAGCACCTAGGTACATCTGAGGCCGCCTCCGGCTGGTCCGGAAACATGCCAAACTCCTGCTCCGCTCCTCCTCCACTCTCAAACTGATCTCCCATATCCTCCTCCTCGACAACCGGTGGTGGGACATAAGGGGGAGCTACTTTCCTGTTCGCATGCATCGCAGCGAACGTCTCCTTCCAATTATGGCGTCCCGCCATAATGGAATACTCTGGCAGCCACTCTATACCCTTGCCCGTCCTACTCTCCCAAGGCATGCCCGCATAAGGCGGACCTCTATGTGTGGGGAAGATGAGACCCCTAACCATGAAAGCATGTAACCTTAAAGGTACGGCCGGTATGCGGGTGCAGGCAGAAAAATCAACACCAAAACTCCTAGCAATGTGGGTAACTATCCCACCATATCCGATGTTTCCCTTCGCCTTGTTTTTGAGCTTGCTCATAGTAGCAGCCAAGAGAGTAGCACAATCAGCACGGCGTCCATAAAGCATGGAGTAAAGCAGGAATAACTCATCCGTCTTGATCTTTTGGGGCGTCTCCGTCCTAGGAAAGAGATACTCCAAAAGAACACGGTGAGCTATCTTCAAGGCTAGATGATACATCAATCTAGCCTTGGTATCAACGGGTTGCCAACGGTCCTCGTCGGCGTAAATCATTGCAACCTCCTTCCAAAAGTCCTTGGGGTAAACACCACTCGGAAATTGACCATTGAAGGTCTCCTGAAACCCAAAAATAGTCCCAAACTCAATGATACTCAAATGGTAGTCTCTTTCCATGAGACGGAAAGAGACGATCCTATCTACGTGGCTGTGCTCGAAAGACGTCACAACCTCCCGGGTGATCTCCTCATAGGCGTCTTCTCGGATAGCCGAGAAGATAACTAATCCGGCTCTATCCAAGAGCCAAGTAAGGTCATCAACTATGTTGAGAGGAGCTAGATCCTCCAACAACAAATATCTAGGGCCAATCACTGGCCTCTTCTGGATCTTCTCGAATGTAGCGAGATGGTTCTCATGTATGGTCGGGATTCTAGGGTGAGGGGGAAAAGATGGAGGTGAAGGTGAGGATGGAGGTGAAGGGGAAGAGGGTGGTGGTGCCCTAGAGGATGAGGAGGAGGAGGGATTACCCTTCCTCTTCTTATTCTGGCCACTCTTCTTCTCTTTTATCCTTCCCGAAACTCTTCTCACGAAATCCATTCTGCTCAAAAATTACGGTCTGTTCTTCAGGAATTACGGCCGTTGTTTACCCAGAGACCGTGATTCGTCTCAGAAAATCACAATCTCAGCAAATCAGCAATCAATCACCACAACAAGCAGTCCTAGTCTAATTCCTTCCAGTCTCTATCAGTTCTTCCTAAAAATCTATAGCAAAAACGAACCAAATTGGCGAGAATCAAGAAGAAAGAATAAACCTCTTTTTCGGATTGAAAAATCCGAATTGTGCGTTTGTTGATGGATTTCCGCTCGGTTTGTCGCTTGGATCTTGTTTGTGGTTGAATTTGCTGCGGTTTGGGAAGAAGAATCATTGAAAACGATTAGGAAACGAAGATTTGAGAGGGGTCGTGGGGTTTCGGCACTTAGGTCGTCGAAAGAGGGATTTTTGGGATGAATTTGTGAAGAATGTGGCTTATATAGTTGTAAGCAAAATTTTGAAAATCACGGTCTGTCGGGGTGTTCCACGGCCGTGGAAGTGTACGGAACCGTGGTTTTGGTGATTTTTCAAAGGCTTTTGGAAATTACGGGCACTGTAGCTATGACGACCGTAATTTAGACCGTGGAACCTTCTGTAAAGCTCCAAAGTCCGAATTTCGTCACTTTTCTTCGACATTATTCTTCCCTTTTCCTTTTCCATCGATCCTACAACCAAAAACACGAACATACCGGAAGAAATCGAGGCAAAATAAAGCGAAAACGTCTATACTAAGCTAATCTATGAATCGAAAGCAAAAGCAAAAATGCAATACCTTGGGTTGCCTCCCAAGAAGCGCTTTGTTTAAGGTCCGTAGCTAGACCAATCTCGCACTTATTCGAGTGCGGTAGGCGCAAACTCTTCAGCTTGGAGTTCCGGCGTATACTTCTTGAGTCGTTGGCCGTTCACCTTAAAACTTCCGCTCGCTTCACCCCATACTTCAACTGCACCATGGGGGAAAATACGCTTAATTAGAAAGGGTCCGGTCCAACGGGATTTAAGCTTACCTGGAAAGAGGCGAAGTCTTGAATTGAAGAGGAGAACTTGATCTCCTTCTTTGAAGTCCTTTGGAATGATGTGCTTATCATGCCAACGCTTTGCTCTTTCCTTGTAGATCTTGGCGTTTTCATAGGCGTTCAAACGGAGTTCATCCAGCTTATTGATGTCTAGGAGACGCTTCTCTCCCGCTTCCTTCATTCCGAAATTCAGCCACTTGATAGCCCAAAACGCTTTGTGCTCCAACTCTACCGGCAAGTGACAAGACTTCCCATACACAAGATTGTATGGCGTGGTTCCTATGGGAGTCTTGTACGCAGTCCGGTACGCCCATAATGCATCATCTAGCTTCAAGGACCAATCCTTCCTAGTCCTTGAAACCGTCTTCTCTAAGATTCCTTTGATCTCCCTATTTGAGATCTCAACTTGTCCACTCGTTTGTGGATGGTAAGGGGTAGCGACCTTGTGAGTAACCCCATACTTAGCTAGAAGAGCTTCAAAGCGACGGGCTATGAAGTGAGAGCCTCCATCACTAATGATCGTCCTTGGTGTCCCAAATCGCAAAAAGATGGTCTTGTTGAAGTTCTTAACCACCACCATGACATCATTTGTAGGAGAGGCAATTGCTTCCACCCATCTAGAAACGTAATCTACCGCCAATAGTATGTATTGGTTTCCACAAGAGGATGGGAATGGTCCCATGAAATCGACTCCTCAAACGTCGAAAATCTCCACCTCTTGGATGTTATTGAGGAGCATCTCGTTCCTTCTAGAAATATTGCCTGTTCTTTGACAAGCATCGCAGCAAGAAACAAAGGATTGCACATCTCTAAACAAAGTAGGCCAAAAGAATCCAGATTGCAATACCTTTACGCTAGTCTTGTTCGAACTAGCGTGTCCTCCACAAGGTAGTGAATGACAATGGCGGATGACACTTTGTATCTCGTCTTCCGGCCCACATCGCCGAATGATGCCATCCGGACCTCTCTTAAAGAGGAGAGGCTCGTTCCAATAGTATTCCCGGACGTCCTTAAAGAACTTCTTCCTTTGTGCGTAGGATAGTCCGGGCGGTATCTCTTGGCAAACCAAATAGTTAACAAAATCAGCAAACCATGGTTCGTTACCTTTGGAGATCACTTTGATGCACTCCTCTATGATATGTAGGTGTTCATCCGGAAAGGAGTCATCAATGGGTAGATGGTCGTCCTCTAGATGTGTTAGACGACTCAAATGATCCGCAACAGAATTTTCTGAACCTTTCTTGTCGCGGATCTCAAGATCGAATTCATGTAGGAGAAGAATCCATCTAATCAGCCTTGGTTTCTCATCTTTCTTCGCAAGGAGGTATCGGATCGCAGCATGATCCGTGTAGACAATCACCTTTGCACCTACAAGATAAGAGCGAAACTTGTCAATAGCATAGACAATAAGAACTCTTTTTCGGTAGTGGCGTAGTTGAGTTGCACTTCATCTAGCGTCTTGCTAGTATAGTATATGGCGTGGGTTCGCCCTTCCTTTCGTTGTCCAAGAACAGCTCCAATATCTACGTCACTAGCATCGCACATAATCTCAAAGGGAAGAGTCCAATCCGGAGGTTGGATAATAGGTGCTGAAATTAGAGCTTGCCGAATGGTGTTAAACGCCTCCAAACATTCCTGCGAAAACTCAAAAACCGCATCCTTCATCAATAGATTAGTGAGAGGTTTTGATATCTTAGAAAAGTCCTTAATGAAACGTCTATAAAATCCAGCATGTCCTAGGAAACTTCTTATCCCTTTCACCGAAATTGGAGGAGGAAGTTTCTCTATGGTCTCTATCTTAGCCTTGTCTACTTCTATCCCTCTACTAGAGACTAAGTGACCTAATACAATCCCTTCCTTAACCATGAATTGACACTTCTCCCAATTAAGAACTAGGTTAGTGTCTTCACATCTTTGCAAAACAAGAGAAAGGTTAGAAAGGCAATCGTTAAAAGAGGAACCGTATACGGAGAAGTCGTCCATGAAGACTTCCATGATTTCCTCTACGTATTCGGAAAAGATGGCCATCATGCACCGTTGGAAGGTGGCTGGGGCGTTGCAAAGCCCGAACGGCATTCTCCTATAAGCGAACGTACCCCAAGGGCACGTGAATGTGGTCTTCTCTTGATCATCCGGATGTATCGGAATCTGTGAAAGAAACCACTATAACCGTCAAGGTAGCAAAAATGTGAATGTTGTGCTAACCTTTCAAGCATTTGATCGATGAATGGCAATGGAAAGTGATCCTTCCGCGTTGCGTTGTTGAGCTTGCGGTAGTCTATGCACATCCGCCATCCAGTCACGGTTCGGGTAGGAATGAGTTCGTTGTTCTTGTTGGTGATGACCGTCATTCCTCCCTTCTTTGGAACTACTTGAACTGGACTCACCCACTTGCTATCGGAGATAGGATAGATGATACCTGCATCAAGAAGTTTAAGAATTTCCTTCTTGACAACCTCCTTCATGGTCGGGTTCAACCGCCTTTGAGGTTGTCTTGAAGTTCTAAAGTCTTCCTCCATTAATATCTTATGCATGCATAGGAAGGGTTTAATTCCTACTAAGTCCTCAATAGTATAGCCTATGGCTTTTCTATGTTTCCTAAGGACAATCATGAGCTGTTCATGTTCATCTATGCTTAGTTCGGAACTAACGATAACCGGAAAGGTAGATTTAGATCCTAGAAAAGCGTACCTTAGATGAGTAGGAAGTGGTTTGAGTTCCATTGCTTTCGGAGCTTCCAACGATCCTTGAGGAGCATCCGATATCTCCTTAGAAGTTTCTAAGGGTGATGAGTGTGTTGGAGAAGAATCAGAAGAAGTTGAAGAAGTGTCTCGACCACTCTCTTCCACGGCCAAAATTACGGGTGGATCTTGTCCTCCACGGCCGTGGTTTAGGGCGTGGAAGGGAAATACGGTTGTCACATCTTCTCCACGGCCGTATAATCCCCTGGAGTGAAGGACGTTTTTGGTTGTGAAATCCACGGCCGTGGAATACAATGTATGGCCGTGAATTCTCACATTTTCAGCTTCATCGTGGAGTTTCTCAAACTCCTCTTCATGCATCTCTTCTTGTGCTTCTAAGGCTTCAATTGCCTCATTGCACTCTTCTTCTTCCTCTACATTGGTTAGACTCATAGTGATAACTTTTTGTAAAGGATCGTTAAAGAGAATCGCACTTACCTCTTCTCTAGACAAACCTTCTTCATCTTGGATATCGTAAATATCTTCATCGAAGATCGGCTCCTTCACTAGAGTGGAAAGGGCGAACTCTACTTTCTCTTCTCCTATATCAAAAGCGAGTCTCCCATTCTTGCAATCGACCATGCAGCCGGAAGTTGCAAGAAACGGTCTTCCGAGTATGATCGGGACCGGACTATCTGCAGGAATGTCAAGCACGACAAAATCAATGGGAACAAAGAATTTACCTAGCTTGACCGGGACGTCTTCTACAATACCGACGGGGCGAGTGATGGATCGATCCGCCATGTATAACGTCATCTTCCCCGGTTTAGGGTCGCCTAAACCGATCTTCCTACACAATGCAAGTGGTATGATGCTCACACTTGCTCCTAAGTCACATAAAGCGTCATATGTGACATCTCCCACTCCTATGGGAATGCAAAATGACCCCGGATCCTTCAGCTTTGGGGGCATTTTCTCCTTCATGATCTTGATGAGATCCGAAGAATCCGAACTTATCTTGACCTCGCCGAAGTCTTCTAGCTTCCTCTTGTTAGAGAGGAGCTCCTTCAAGAACTTGCCATAAGCCGGCATACCTACAATAGCATCAATAAATGGTATATTAATATGCATCTTACTCATGAGTTCTATGAACTTACCGAATTGTTTATCTAGGCGCGCTCGCGCTCTAGATTGAGGGAATGGTAGGGGAGGTTTGTAAGCTGGAGGAGGAACATAGACATCTTCCTTCTCCTTCCCCTTCTCTTTCTCTATGAGGACTTCAACGAACGTAGGCTGCGGATCGGTAGTAGTCACTCCGCTCCTTGTCGTAATCGCCATCACCCTTCCCTTAGGGTTGTCCTCCGTCTTTCCTGGAAGTTTTCCTTGATTCCTAGGAACTTCCTGCGCGTGGTTGAACATTTGGTTTTCTAAAACCTTTTGAGCTTTATCAACCTTAGAGACTTGATCATCAACCTTGATGAGGCGGTTCTCCAACCCTTGAAGCTTTCCCAAGATCGTTTCCAATATGGGATCGGGCTTCTCCTTCCCCGAAGTGTTTCCTCCATTAGATGATTGCCCCTGGCTTTTCAAAGGAGTAGAGGACGAGGAAGGTGGAGTTAGTGACTTTGAGTTGGAAGGATAAGAGTTACCGGAATTTTGTTGATTGGAGCGCCAATTGTTGTTGTTTGAACCCCTATTGTTGTTCCAATCGTTGTTCCGGTTGTTGTTGTTTCCATTCCAATTGTTATTCCGGTTGTTGTTCCGGTTATTGTTGTTGCCGCCATTGTTGTTGCCCAAATAACCAACATCTTTCCCTTGTTGCTTTGGGAAGTTGGTCTTGATAGCCTCCTTCAACTCTTTGATCTCATTGTTGAGGGAGAAAATCTGATTTTGAGCTTCGTGTGTGAGCTTTGCTCCTTGCTCCACACGATTTCCCTCCACTTTTCGGTGGGAATACTTCTCTATGACTCTCGCTTGCTTCTCAATGAAGTCCCAAGCGTCATCTTCTCTCATGTCCATGAACGTTCCACATGAGAGGGATTGGAGGTTGAATTGCGTTCCCGCATCCAGCCCCTTGTAGTAGATCTCCAGCAAGGCAAGCTTGGATATGCCATGATGAGGGCAATCCAAGAGCAAATCCTGAAACCTCTCCCAAGATTGAAACAAACTTTCGTTAGGTCTCATGGAAAAAGCATTAATCTTACCTCTAAGTTCCGCCGTTTTGGAAGGCGGAAAGAATTTGGTGAGGAACTCCGCGGAAAGGTCTTCCCACGTATCTAGTTTCCCACTAGGAAGAGCTTGGTACCAAGACAACGCTTTCCCCTTCAAAGAGAAGAAGAAGGGTTTGAGCTTGTAGCTGTTGGTAGTAGCATTCTTCGGTCTCATTGTCTCCATCATACACTCAAAGTTTTGCAAGTGTTGGTGTGGAGATTCAGCGCTTGTACCGCCAAACTGGTTTTGGCAAACAAGAGTAATAACTTGAGGGTTGAAACTAAACCCTTGCACATCTTCAGCATCAAAATTCATGCCCAAGCGGCGTGGTTGTTGTGTTGGATCCATCCGCTGGCCAAGAGTTCTTGGCTCATTATCCACACGTTCGACCCTCACATTCCTAGGTGGAATGCGGCGATTAGCAGCTCCTTGTGGATGGAAAAGATTCATATTGATCGTGGGATCAATCTCCTCTAATGGTGGCATGGAAGAGTCACTATCATCAGCGGATGAGTGACTTCTTCTTCTAGTTCTTGATCCCCTCCTTGAGGATTTCTTGCTTCCTTTATTCTTAAGGTCGCTTAACTCTATCCTCATTTGGAACATCGTATCCTGTAGTTTGCTAATTTCGGATTGATGACGATCCGTTTCATCCCGGCGGAGATTCTCGTTCCATTGGAGTTGAGCTTCCTTCTCCGCCAACTCCGCTTGAAGATCACGTTCGTGTTCTTCAGCCATCTTCTTTTCCTTGCGCTTTTGCCTTAAAGTTTTCTCTAGCTCTTGATCAAGAGGTAAGAGATCTTCGGTGTTCCTAGACCTGCGCATGCACTCAAAAAGATATCAAACAACGAGAGCAAACTCCCAAGCTTGACAACCGGCTACCGAATTCGGCCGAAACCAAATCCCCGGCAACGGCGCCAAAAACTTGTTCGCCCCTAAAGGTGTGTGCAAATAAGCTTTAAATTTATAAAACTAGAATCAAGCAGCGAACCCGCAGTGTACGGATCGACGTAGCTAAGCAAGAATTCCAGAGTATCGAACACAAGGATTTGGGTGGGAACAAATTCAATTGCAGATTATCAAGCGAGTAAATATGAGAGTTTTGCAAATATTGGGAAAACAACAATCCTAAAGATCCAAGTATCCAGCTGTGGCAATCGATTCAAGATATACTAATGATATAAAGACAGAGTTGAGATATGCAAAGGTATACTAATGTAAGGTAATCGTACGGTGAAGTTCCAAAAACCTTATGTAACTCACCTACAAGACACTCTCTATACAGGTTGTTGAGGCTCAATATAGAAAGATTCTAAAGGTGAGAATTAGTGTCAAATACCCAAACTTGTAACCCAAGGATCAAGACTAACTTAACCGATCACGGTTGTGACACTCACAATCGAGGTAGAGGTTGTTGAGGCTTCACTACCACCTAGAAAAGACAAGTCTAAACTAAGTCAAAGCAAATCTTTAACTTTGAATTAAAGTAAAAGCAGGTTCGTAAACTTGAGGGAAATTACGGTTGGATCTTGAGATTCCACGGTCGTGGAACTCAAGAACAGCCCGTAATTTAGGGTTCGTCGACGATTCTCTTAAACTCTCAGGGTCTAATCTGTTTGCGATCAATCTATCATCATCTAAGCCACAACTATCAACCCTTCACCTTAGAATTGTTAAGGGTTTCTAGCTAATAACCGTCATGTTGGTATCAAATTCAAGAATTAAAAGATAGAAAGATGAAAACTTTCAAGAACTTTCAATAAGCCTCAACCAATCTCAAAGTCACAATCGAGAACGAGTATTGTCAAAGGATTCAGAATAAAGCAAACAATCACAACCTTAGGAAAGAAGGGAAAACGGGATGTCAATCCGTTTTCCAAATCAAACCTAAACAAGAAGAGAGGTCTTCTTGCAAAATCTTCCAAAAGCTTCGATCTTCCGCCAATCCAGAGATCTCAACAGCAATCTCCACCAAAAGTGCGAGATTAGGGCAAATCCTAGATGCGAACTTCGATCTCCAATGAGATGATCAATGCTTCCAAGCGAGGGCTAAACGGCGTTGAAATTCTCTAAGCGGAGATGAAGCGTGGATTGCCAAAATTCCCTCCTAAGCGACAATGACGGAATCTTGCTTCGTCCGTCTTTTTATAGGGCAAGATAAAAATATCAGCCCGGCCCAATCTTTAAAAGATCGTGGCTCTAAAGTGTGGCGAAAAAGATCGCCAAGATCACGGTCGTGGAAGTTTCCACGACCGTAATTTAGGGTGTGGATTAGATCACGGTTTGCACCATATGTTTCACGACCGTAATAGTTACTGGAATGCATCACGCTTCTCTTTGCATACTTCCACGGCCGTGGAACTGAACGTGGTTTGTAATACGGCCGTATTTTAGAGCGTGGTTTAGGGCAAGAACGTGATTCTTCCCTAGCCTCGTGCATTCCTCCAAGCTAAACTCCAATTTGCTCCTAAGAATGCCCTTGGTCCATGGACATATCGAATCAACTCTTCTTTGCTCGATTCCGTTCGGAAATAGCTCTTAAGTACCTATAATCAACATAGAACTAGTGTAGACATCCATATCGACAATATAGGAAATACTAGCTCACATATGCAACAAAGCTCAATCAAAGACTATCAATATGAATCAAATACGTTTAGAAAACGTGCCTAAAATATCACAATATTTCATGCTAACAAAGGTTAATGTCACCAAAAGTTTCTTTTATCACTCTTTCATTTATGACTGGGCAACAAAGATATTTGTCGAGTGATATAGTGTGGTTCATTGGCAATTCATTCTTTAATAGGGGAATGTTATTGTCACTCGTATTTTTTGTAGTTTGAAAAGCAGATTTTTGGAAATTTATCTTTTTCCCTGACAAGGAACAATACATATCTGAAATTTGTTTTGTTCTTTGACAAGAAGCTACATTTGCTTTAACAAAAACAATCATATCATCCGCAAAGGATAATAACGGAATCGGTGTAGCTTGTATGCAAATAGAAAAACCAATGTAGTTGTCATAGTTGTTACATTCCTCTTGTAGCATTTGGGTTAGGATTTTAGCTCCCAATATAAAAAAATACGGGAAAAGGGGGTCTCCTTGTCTGAGTCATTTTTCATGAAAGAATATTAATGATGTATTTTCAATTGACTTGATCATAAGCTTTTTCCATATCAAGTTTTATCACCACCCGCCCTTCCTTTTTTTTTTATCGAAAGAAGTGGAAGATCTCATGGGCAATTAGAATGTGATCGTGGATCGATCTATTTGTAACAAAAACACCTTGGAGAGGGTGGATAAGTTTAGGCATTATGGATTACACTTTGTTGCGGATTATTTTTGCAATAATTTTGTAGATTGTTGAGTAGAGGCTTATCGGTCAAAAGTGGTTAATTGTTGTAGGATTATCCGCTTTTGGATTAGGGTTATAAAAGTATGTTTATTTGTTTAAGCATTTTTCCACTCCTAAAAATTCTTTAACTGCTTTTGAGACGTCCTTCCCACAATATGCCAGTACTTTTTATAGAAACCAGCTAACATACCATCTGGTCTTGGTGATTTATCACATCCTATATCGAAAAAGAATTTTTAATATTTTTATTTATCGGAGGTTTTGTAAGGTTTGCGTTATCTACATTGTTGACTTTATTTTTAATAAGTTGAAGTTTCTCTTTCAAAAGGGATTCATCAAGTGGGATTTTAGAGAATTTTCTTATGAACTCTTATTTAACTTCCATTCGAATTTCATTTTCGGTGGTAATGGTAGTACCATTTATGATTCTTAGCTCCTTTAGTTGTTTTCGATTTCATCTACCGCTAGCAATCCGGTGAAAGTATTTTGTATATGTGTCCATATTTTTCAGATGGGTGTTTTTAGTTTGTTGTCTCCAATATCTTTGGTGAAAACATAGTAACCTATTTTGTTTATTTAAGAAATTCAGTTGGATGGTTTCATCCCTTTGATTTAATGTAATCGGGAGACTACCTTGGATTTCCTGGAGTTTTCCTCCAAGTAAACAAGTTACCTACAGTTTGAACTTCTTCAAGGTTATATACATTCTTAAAGTTGATCAATATATTAAATATATTGGGGTTAATTGGAGCTCCTCCTCGTTTTTCAAAGTGTTCCAGAAGATGAAGTGGAGAGCGTTATTAGGCATTGCCATTCATTGCCTTGTGGTGGACATGCTAGTTCCCACAAGACATGTGCTAAGATACTTCAATCCGGTTTCTTTTGGCCTACCTTATTTAAAGATGTGTAAAATTTTGTGGTTTCTTGTGATGCTTGTCAAAGAACAAGAAACATATCTAAGAGGAACGAGATGCCTCTAAACAACATCCAAGAGGTGGAAATCTTTGATGTATGGGAAGTTGATTTCATGGGACCATTCCCATCATCTTTTAAGAACTTATACATACTCTTGGCGGTAGACTACGTTTCGAGATGGGTGAAAGTCGTTGCTTCTCTTACTAATAATGCCATGGTGGTAGTGAAGTTCTTTAACAGGACAATTTTCCCAAGATTTGGGACGCCTTGAGTCATCATTAGTAACGGAGGGACACACTTCACCGCCGGAAAGTTTGAATCACTTTTGTCGAAGTATGGGGTCACTCACAAGGTAGCAACTCCTTACCATCTTCAAACTAGTGGACAAGTTTGAGATATCGAATAGAGAGATCAAGGGGATCCTAGAGAAACCCGTCTCTAGAACGAGGAAGGATACGCACTTTGGGCATACAGAACAGCTTTCAAGACTCCCATAGGTACAACACCTTACAATTTGGTTTAAGGGAAGTCTTGTCATCTTCCGGTGGAGTTAGAGCACAAAGCATATTGGGAAATCAAGTGGCTGAATTTTTGCATGAAAGAAGCTGGAGAAAAACGGCAATTAGACATCAATGAGTTAGAAGAAATATGCTTGAACGCATATGAGAATGCGAGGATCTACAAAGAACGGACCAAGAAGTGGCATGGCAAGCATATCATTCCAAAGGAGTTGAAAGAAAGAGACATTGTTCTTCTTTTCAACTCTAGACTCCGTCTCTTTCCATGTAAGCTCAAATCTAGATGGACATGACCTTACATTGTGAAACATATTTTCCCTATGGTGCAGTTGAAGTATGGGATGAGATTAGTAGAAGCTTTAAGGTGAACGAACATAGGTTGAAGAAATATACACCGGATGTAAGAGCCTAGTTGCTGAGAGCTGAGAGAGGGAGCAGAGAGGCCAGGTTGATGCCTGAGCTGCCCCTGCGTGACCCAGTGGGCACCCCTGCGCCTCACAGAGCCCGCCTCTGCGGCTCACAGAGCCCGTCCCTACAGCTCACAGAGCCCGCCCCTGCGGCTCTGTGTGCTGCAACCATCTTCTTTGACTACTTTGACTCGTGCTTTACCCTTTTACCGTCTTATTTATACTTCTTCTTCTCCTCTTTGATGAGGGTTTATATTTTCAGATCTCTCTCTCTCCTTACGCACTTCTCTTCTCTTCTTCTCCTTTGGATCCTTGGTTTATCTTTCTTAAATTTGTGTGAGTTTTGGAGAGCTTTTGCTTGGCTTTGATGATGATGATGATGGTTGCTGAGCTTTGTGAGCCAGCTTGAGGACGTCTTGGTTAGTTGGTGAGCTTCTGGTTCTTCAACTTGGTAAGCTTCCATGGCTTCCTTTCCGTTCTTCTTCTTCTTTTCATCTTTTGGTCCCTTTTTCCTCTTCTCCTTAGTATAGCATGGCTTTCCTTAGGTTTTGATCCTATTCCAGCCAAGTTTGGCTTATGATGATGTACATATGTGTATGTTATGTTTATATGTTGCTGTTGGAGTAAGAGAAGTAAAGGAACGAGAGTAGAAGTGAAGAAGGAGCTGAAGTGGTGTCCTCTGCACACCAGCTGCCCCTGCGCCTGCCTTGTAGCCGCCCCTGCGCCCGCCTATGCACCGCCCTTGCGCCACTAGTGAGCCGCCCCTGCGCCTACCTACACCAGCTTGGTGTTTCCTTTGGTTTTGCAGGTGTGTGTTGCTTCTAGGCCTTCCTTAGGGTACCTTTGTTCTCTCCTTTCCTAGTATGAGTGCTTAGGATCATGCTAGATGTGTAAGGTTGAGTTTGATGATGTTTATGATCGGTTTATGCCTTGTATGGCTTTTGAGGTTGTTAGGTTGTGAGTGAGGTTGAGGTTGATCCTTTGGATCCCTTTGGGTCTAGGTGTGACCCTTATATGGTTAGGAGTTTGATATATCTCCTTATGCCTTGTTTATAGGCTGTGCTATCTCTCTAGTGTAGAGGTGATCTTGGTTGAGTTGTGATCGAGGTTGAGGTAAGTCCGTAGGACTTACTTAGCTACCATCCTTATATTGGGTGTTTGCATGAGTGGTGTGTGCTTTGTATGTTGCTATGATAGCATGTGATGTCATATTTACCGACCTATGTTTTATTGATTGCCCCACTGCGTGGCTGTGATAACCTTTCCCTTTCATCCCGCCGTGGAGTCTGAGAGGTTCTTTGATGTCAGGCCAAACCAGTTTATAGGAAGGGCGCAATCCACTCTGTTACGCTAAGATCGTGATGCACAAATGGGTTTTAAATTTATATTCTCGTTATATTTATCCTAACTCCTAGCGAAACCCTCAGTGTACGGGACGTTTGTAGTAGGGATAGCATTCCGAGGTCCAACACAAAGACTAAGGTGAAATTGATTCGATTTGTGATTGAGTTTAGTAAAGACCTAGGTTGAAAGAAAAGAAAGAAATAAAGAAATGAAAATCTCAAATGTTTTTGGTTGTTTTTTGGTGATCAATCAAGGATCACAATTCATGCAAAGTAAACAATCAACTAAACTATGAATCAATGCAAATAAACAAGCTAAACAAGATATAGATCAAAGAAAGAAAAGACGGATTCTAGGGGTTGGAAGTTCCGGTTATGGCATAGGACTCAAGCTATCTATTCATTCTTTGGTTTAACTATGTTGGGGTTAAGTGTTTCTAGATTGTGATCAATCACCGGGTAAGTGATAGCATGAATTATAGTCTATATTTTGAGGTTTGTTTGGACGTTTTATCTTTCATAATCTGCATGTTTGTATGTACATTATGCGATTTTACTACCATTTCATCTACCTTTGCGAGAATCGAGGTCTACACCTAGTTTCGTTGTAATTGCAGGTAATATGGTACGTTTTGCATCAAAAAGGAGCAAAAGGAGTCAAGAGTCATTTGGAGCTACATCCAGGAAGCATAGCCATGAATTAAAGATTTACTTTGGACCAGTTTTGAGAGATTCTACATTCAGTTATGAGTCACCTCGGTTGACCAGAGATTCATCTCGACCGAGGCGATCCAGAGACGCCGACTCGACCGAGGCGAATACCTAGGACGCGGCGAGAATATTTTATTCTTGGCTGAGATCTTTTAAAATTGGAAAGTGATCTTATATTTTTGGGTTGAGCTTCTGGAAGGAAGGAGATATGCAGAATATATATTTTACCTATATTTATGGGATAATATCTTTCTAAGATTTATTATCTTTGGAGGGTTATTTTCCTATAAAAAGGGTTGGTTTTCCACAATTCCAACAACACGCTATACCACCGATCAGGGTTTACAAGCGCAGCAGCGGCATCCTACTCCAATTTGGGAGAGAGTTGAAGAACCTTTTTGAAGGTTAAAGGAAGATTGAAGACTATAGCTTTATAGCTTTTTGGAGGGTTTTGTAAGATTGTCTTCAATTCCTTTCCTTGTTGTCTTGTCTTGTTGGATTATTATCCAAGGAACGATTTTGTGTGATATTTGATTCAGTTATTGAAGTGTTTTCATTAAATTCTTCTTTGTTCAAATATTCACCTTCTTCCCATATATTTAATACTTTCATTATGATGATGAGTGGCTAATTTCCTTGTGTGATTCTAGGGTGATTGGCTGAAGGTTGTGGGAAAAACAATGATAGAATGATCTTAATCACAGTAGGACCCTGAAAGTTCGAGTCTTTACCTTAACCCTAAGCGTCTCGTTCAGTCGATGAACACCTCGGCCGGGGTGGGCACTGACTGACCGAGGTGACTTATCCGACCCTAAACTGAGAGTTAAGTGTTAGAGTTTGCCAAATCCTATTCTTATTACACCTTTCTGGTTCAATGCAAGCTTAGGATGAGACTTACCCGGTAATTCCTTAGTTTGTGTATTAACGATCATAAGTGTAGGTAATAAAGGTTTATCCTTTATTGGGGTTTGAGTGTGCTTCCATCCCATCTTTGTGAGTTAGCCTGAGACTTACCCGGTAAAGGTTGATTCTATTCCCTTAGATGGTGTGTTAGTTTGAAGTTATAGTTCTTTATCTTAATTCCTTGAGACTTACCCGGTAATAGGAGTTACGGTTTAGGATTAGTGTGTAGTGAGACTTACCCGGTGATCTACTCCACTTTAGTAACACCTTCCCCACGCAAAAATCTCAGCTTTGTCCGCTTATCTATAGATCTTGAGTTGGAACCACAACTAGATGCTTTAATCCCTAGAATTGCATGTTTGCTTTATTTGACATCTTATTCATCTTTGATTGTGTTACTTGCTCTTGTGGTTAGCATTAACATTAGCATACCGTATTGGACTTTGTTTCACTAAGTCCCTGTGATCGACCCCTGGAATTTTCTTGCTTTTACTACGATTGACCCGTACACTGCGGGTTCGCATCCTTGTTTTAAGCTTAAGTCTAGGGTTATAAATTTAAAGCTTGCACACACCGTTTGGAGCGAACAGTAAGTCTCATGATCCACTAGTCCATTCCCTAGGTCTCATCACCGGGTAAGTCTCTAAGAACCTAAGGGACGGAATTCTACACAAACCGGATTGTTACCTAGAGATCTTAACCTATCCTTACCGGGTAAGTCTTGGAAAGGGAAGTCCTAAACAACTATCCTAGCACACTTAATCCAATGGCGGCTTATTAGGCTCACCACTACCTAAGGTTTGTTATCTTTGGAATCTAAGAGTAAGGATTACCGGGTAAGTCTCTCCTAACACTTAGTTGCTAACACTAGGTCACCCTAGGATAGATTTAACTCAACAAACACTTAGGATTTCAACATTCTAACGATCTAAGACAAGATCCATCGAACTAGGGAAAATCACGGGTTGTTCTACCTAAACCACGGCCGTGGTTTGAAAAGAACCAACCGTGATTCCTAACAGAGGCTACGTTTATGCACACAAGTCATCCAAAGATAAATCTAAGTCCGTCCTATCCTAGCCCTAGCCATAACCATCCTTTCCTTACCCTAGAACCACATCTATTTAGCCTACAACATTCATCATAGAAACCGAAACGATCAAACACAAAATCATGGCATCTATTTGCAAGATAATAAAGAGAAAGAGATGAATAAGTGAAGTAAACAAAACCAAACTGAAAATGAGATTAGAATGACTCATAACCTTTCCAAAAGAAGGTATAAATGGTTCATACAACTCTAGAAATAGAATCCGGAATTCTTCAATACAAAAACTATCAAGGTGTGGTAATGGTGTGTGTTCTTCTTCTCCTCTTCAATGGAGCTCTTCTTCTTCCTTTTTGACACTTTAATTCCTAGAAAGACTTCTTGTTGAGAGAATATTTTTGTTAGAGGATAATGGATAATGGAGAGCTGCTCCCAGATACCCTCCTCAGCCAATGTAGGACCACTTTTATAACAAATTTTGCATGAGCTGGCCATGAGAGTCGTGGAACAGCTGTCACAAGAATCTGGCAAAATCCACGGGTAAAATCACGGCCGTGGAATGTGCCAGTAAACTGTGATTTGCTCCAGAAACTCCGCCTTGGATCATTAAGCTGTGATTTGGTGCATGGCTTATGTTGGCAAGGCTCCATGAGTCCTCCTTAGCCTTTAGCTTGTGTCTTAATGAGTCCGAGGGTGTGTCATCTAGATGAACGATTCCTCAAACGTATCGTTTTAGCTCCTAAATCTCCCGAAATACCTACAAAGCAACGCACAAGTCCGTGTAGACGTCTATCTCGACAAAGTACGTGAATTGAGTGCAAACGTCGTGAACTAGTGCTAAACCATGCGTGAATGAGCGAGAATTCTATCTAAATGATTACCTAAAACTAAGAAATAAATCGTGTTATCAAAATACCCCATACTTAAGGTTTGCTCGTCCCCGAGCAAATTCCCAACTATAGACTAAGAGATGACATGATTTATGTATGCAGAAAAATGGCAAAATCTTTTTGGGTTTGTGCTTCTATTATTGGATCACCTTCAAAGTCATGTTTCATGGCAAGGGATAAGCAATCATGCATCAAACAAATGAAGACATGGAAAGACAATTGTAATTAACTCAAAAGTATGCATGAAATGTAAAGATGAAGAAGTCAAGAAGATCAAGAGTACATCCAATCTAAATCACTAAGTCTTACAAACATGCAAACAGGTCATAAGGTCTTGTGAAATAAAAGGGTCAAGAAATGTAGTGATTGGGTGGGGATTTCTAGGTTATGTGATGCTAATCCGGGAACAGAACTAACTCCACAATTTTGTCCTCGATCAACTTCCCTCAAGTGTATATTTTCCTCTATCTTTTCTTTCTTTTCTTTTTCTTTGAATTATTTTTGAGACAATGGCATTGGTGTACAAAAGCCGAAACCTTGGTGATTAGCCATCCTCGGGCTTTTTCTATTTTTCGAGGTGCATCCACACCGGGCACACATACCAAAGCTCGCTAGAGCTATTGGTTTATTTGACTTTGACAAGGCACCAACACCCGATTATGTGAAGTGTACCGAGTTACTTGTCATTTAAACCAATGCCCCCAACCTATTTTTTTCGGCTACACTTTCACAACAATTTCAGCATTTACTCATGACATTCTTTTCATCAACAACTTCACCCCACACTTGCTTTTCACACACATCAACACACTAGCATGCTCCTATTCCCGGATGGGTCAAAGAGGTCAAATTTATCTCAATTGAGGTGCTCAAACAATCATGATCAAGATGAGAAGTAGAGAAAATGAATTGCCTCATTCATTCCTAGATGGTATGCAAGAACTATCATGTAATTTCGATCTTCAATACTCAATCATTTCTAGGCAAACATCATGATCACAAATCGTTCATAGAATTTCAAGAGAAGTACTTCAAGTCCACATATGCGTTCATCAATCCTAACACATGAGGCCATCCATAGCCAATTCACAAGACAAGATTCATCATTAGGATCATATCCAAGCCTAGAAAACACAAATTTTTTTTAAATTTTCTGATTTTTAGGGTATTTTCGAAATGAGTATGTACAATGCAAGACATGTGAAGATTTTAAACTATCCTAGATGCTCATCATGCAAAGGATCATGCAAACCCCACCCCATACTTAGAAACACATTGTCCCCAATGTGTAAATGAAGTAAAGAGGAGTGAAAGAAGGTTCTCACAATGTAAAAATGGTTTGGTATGGTATTTGGGATGACTCAAATGGATTGATGGCGGATGATCCTATCGAGAATGGTAGAGAGCTCTAAGTGTTCATCAAGGCGTCGGGACCCGCGCTAGGCACCGCTATCCGTCCAAGTTCCGCGTCCGCTCCACCCATAATTGATGAGGGGTTCATCATCATCATTCCTTTGTCAAGCAAGGCTTCCAATGCCACTAATGTTCTAGCACACACACAAAGTAGACAAAACACACACAAAGATAGAAAAATCTAGAACAAAAGCAAAAACAAGAAAGGAAAAACGTTACCAATGGGTTGCCTCCCACCAAGCGCTTCTTTAAGGTCATTAGCTTGATCAAACTCGGGGCGTCTACTCAAGGTAAAGTGGGGGAATCATGTCTACCGGAGCTCCCGGGATATACATTTTCAACCGGTGCCCATTCACCTTGAAGTTTTCACAATGCTCCCCTCCTATCTCAATAGCTCCATGGGGAAAGATCTTCTTCACCACATATGGCCCGGTCCATCTTGATTTGAGCTTTCCGGGAAAGAGCCTTAGTCTTGAGTTGAAGAGAAGGACAAGATCTCCTTCACTCAACTCCTTGGGGATGATCCTCTTGTCATGCCATCTTTTGGTTCTCTCCTTGTAAATCCGGGCATTCTCATAAGCATCCAACCGGATCTCCTCGAGGGCATTCAATTCAAGCAATCTCTTTTCTCCCGCTTCTTTGAGATCAAAATTTAGCCACTTAATGGCCCAATAAGCTCTATGCTCCATCTCTACCGGAAGGTGGCAAGACTTGCCATAGACCAACTTGTAAGGAGTGGTGCCAATCGGTGTCTTGAAGGCGGTTCTATATGCCCATAAGGCATCATTGAGCCTCATAGCCCAATCTTTTCTCGTCCTAGAGACCGTCTTCTCAAGAATGGCCTTGATCTCCCGGTTGGAGATCTCCACTTGGACACTAGTTTGGGGATGGTAAGGTGTCGCCACCTTATGAGTCACCCTATACTTAGCCAAAAGCGCTCCAAAGTTCCTATTTGTGAAGTGCTTCCCTACATCACTAATGATCACCCTTGGTGTACCAAACCTAGGGAAGATCACTCGGTTGAAGAACCGCAACACCACTTTGGCATCATTTGTAGGAGAGGCGATTGCCTCCACCCATCTTGACACATAGTCCACCGCCAATAGGATGTAGAGATTGCCACATGAAGAAGGGAATGGTCCCATGAAGTCCACACCCCACACATCAAATATTTCGACTTCTTGGATGTTGTTCAAGGGCATTTCATTCCTCCTTGAGATGTTCCCCGTCCTTTGGCAAGCATCACATGCCGCTACAAAACCTTGCACATCTCTAAACAAGTTAGGCCAATAAAACCGGATTGTAATACCTTTGTACACGTTTTGTGTGAGCTAGCATGGCCTCCACATGGTAAGGAGTGACAATGCCGGATCACACTCTCCACTTCATCTTCCGGTATGCATCTTCTAAACATTCCATCCGGCCCTCTCTTGAATAGAAGTGTTCACTCCAATAGTAGTGCCTCACATCGTTGAAGAACTTCTTCCTTTGTGCATATGTCAAACCGGGAGGCACTTCCTCACACACTAAGTAGTTCACAATGTCGGCATACCATGGCTCATTTCCTCTAGACACTTGGAACAAGCATTCCTCCATCATTTGCAACTGCTCATCTCGGAATGAGTCATCAATCGGGATGTCATCTCTCTCAATCTCTAAGGGAGGTAGTCTACTAAGGTGATCCGCCACCGAGTTCTCGGATCCCTTCTTGTCCCGGATTTCCAAATCAAATTCTTGTAGAAGAAGGATCCACCGAATCAACCTAGGCTTGGCATCCTTCTTGGTAAGTAGATAACGGATCGCAGCATGATCCGTATAAACTATGACCTTCGCTCCAACAAGATATGAGCGGAACTTCTCAAAAGCATAGACCACCGCTAGCAACTCCTTCTCGGTGGTAGCATAATTGAGTTGGGCGTTATCTAGCGTCTTGCTAGCATAATAAATGGCATGAGTGCGCCCATCTTTCCTTTGCCCCAAAACAGCCCCAACGGCTACATCGCTTGCATCACACATGATCTCAAATGGTAGACTCCAATCCGGAGGTTGCATGATAGGTGCGGAGATCAAGGCATTCTTCAACCTACAAAAAGCCTCAAGACAATCTTTGGAAAAGACAAAATCAACATCCTTCATTAGTAGGTTAGTGAGAGGTTTAGAAATTTTAGAGAAGTCTTGAATAAACCTCCGGTAAAAACCGGCATGCCCTATGAAACTCCTTACCCCCTTCACTGAGGTAGGTGGTGGCAACTTCTCTATCGTTTCAATCTTGGCCCTATCAACCTCAATGCCGCGGTTAGACACCAAGTGTCCTAACACAATTCCTTCACTTACCATGAAGTGGCATTTTTCCCAATTTAAGACAAGATTTGTCTCCTCACATCTTTGCAATACTAATGACAAGTTAGCCAAGCAATTATCGAAAGAAGAACCATAAACAAAGAAATCATCCATGAACACTTCCATGATATTTTCTATGTATTCCGAAAAGATAGCCATCATACACCTTTGGAAGGTGGCGGGTGCATTAAACAACCCAAATGCCATTCTCCTATATGCAAAAGTACCCCATGGACATGTAAAGGTTGTTTTCTCTTGGTCATCGGGGTGGATAGGGATTTGGAAGAATCCACTATAGCCATCTAGATAGCAAAAATGAGAGTGTTGAGCTAACCTTTCTAGCATTTGGTCAATGAAGGGGAGATGGAAGTGATCTTTCCTAGAGGCCATGTTCAATTTTCTATAATCAATGCACATCCTCCACCCCGTAACCGTCCTAGTCGGGATTAGTTCATTGTTCTCATTAGTCACTACGGTCATCCCACCCTTCTTAGGAACTACATGAACGGGACTAACCCACTTACTATCCGAGATAGGGTAGATAATTCCCGCATCTAGCAACTTAATGATTTCCTTTTTGACTACCTCTTTCATTATAGGATTCAATCTCCTTTGATGTTCAATAGAGGGTTTATGATTATCTTCCATCATTATCTTATGCATGCACAAAGAAGGTTTTATGCCAACCAAATCATCTATAGTATAGCCAATGGCTTTCCTATGCAATCTTAGTTCATGCAACAACTTAGCAAATTCATCATCACTCAAGCATGCATTCACAATTACCGGATATGTAGAATCAACACCAAGGAAAGCATATTTTAAATGAGAGGGGAGGGGTTTGAGTTCGAGTTTAGGAGGACCTTTGTCGAGTGTAGATGACCCAAACAAGGTTGGATGAGATGAATCCAAAGCAAATGAAGACACTCCAAGGCTTCTAGAAGCTTGTTCACCATCAAGGGCTGATCCAGGGAAAACCACGGCTGGAACCACGGTTTGCTCAACTTCCACGGCCGTGGTTCTTACCAAGCCTGCTTCCCGGAGTTGTCCAGAGAGTTTGACGGCCGTGGAACATAAATCTCGTCCGTGGAACTTGCAGCTGTTCAACACCTCTTCGTGGCCTTCAAATCCAACTCTTGACTCCTCTTCCAATGCTTCCAAGGCCTTGACCTCTTCATTGCAAGCCTCCTCAACGCCTTCCTCCATCATACTTAAGGTAAGAACCTTCTCCAAGGGATCCTTGATCAAGATTGAGCTCACAACTTCTCTAGATTCCTCTTGCTCAACTATGTTGAGGACATCCTCATCAAGGGTGGGCCCTTTCATCATTGTGGACAATTTGAACTTGATGTTCTCTTCTCCAATGTTGAAGGAGAGAGTTCCATTCTTGCAATCCACTAGGCATCAGGAGGTGGCTAGGAAAGGCCTTCCCAAGATGATGGGAACCGGATAGTCCGCCGGAATGTCCAAGACTACGAAATCAATTGGCACATGAAATCCTCCTAGTTGCACCGGAATGTCTTCTAAGATCCCAACCGGATGAGTGATAGAACGATCCGCCATATAGAGGGTCATCTTGACCGGTTTCGGCTCTCCTAGCCCAACCTTGTTGCAAAGTGCAAGCGGTATGATGCTTACACTCGCTCCAAGATCACAAAGGGCCTCGTACTTCACATCTCCCACTCCTATTGGGACACAAAAAGAACCCGGATCTCTTAGCTTGGGAGGCATCTCCTCCTTCATTGTTTGGATCAATTCCGAGGATCTCTTGGTCATTCTTATCTCCCCATACTCCTCCAACTTCCTTTTGTTGGAGAGTATCTCCTTTAAGAACTTGCCATATGCCGGCATTCCTAAAATGGCATCCATGAACGAAATGTTAATATGTAATTTTGACATTAGTTCAAGGAACTTACCAAAATGATTGTCTAAGCGAGCTCTTGCTCGTGATTGTGGGAATGGTAGTGGTGGCTTGTATGGAGGCGGTGCCACATACGTCGGCTCAACATCCTTACTCTTGCCTCCATCTTCTTGCAACTTTCCCTCTTCTACCACTACTTGCTTTCCCTTAGCATTGTCCTTGGGCGAAGGATCTTTCATACTCAACCCACTCCTCATTGTAATAGCCAACACTTGGCCTCTTGGGTTGTCTTCGGTTCTTCTAGGAAGCTTTCCCGGATCTCTATGGGCTTCACCCACCTTTTGGAAACCTTGTGCTTCCAAAACCTTTTGAGCTTTAGAAATTGAAGTCACGGTGCTCTCAAGATCACTCAACCTTCCAAGCAATTGCTCAAACATTATTTCGGTTCTATCCTTTGGAGGTTGAGTAAATCCGGGTGGAGGTTCTTGTGAAGCTCTTTGTGGTGGAGTTGTGCTTGTGGAAACGGGAGGGTTCAAGGCTCCATCCGGGTTAGAGTAAGAAAATCCGGGATGGTTGTGGTTGGGCCGGTAATTGTTGAATTGCCGGTTGTTGTTGAAATTCCTTGGGCCTTGATAATTGTTGAAGTTGCCCCTTCCCATGTAATTCACATCCTCCTCCTTGGAAGACAAATTGGCTTGTGGAAGCACTTGAGGAGTTGCTTGGTTCTTCAAAGTTGTAGCACACAACTCCCTCAAGGACTTCAATTCATTGTTGATGGCGTCAAGCTTGAAATTGCTCATGGTGACTTCACTCACCTCATAAGCTCCCGCCTTTCTCCCTTCACTTTTCCTATGAGAGTATTTCTCAATCACTAGAGCTTGCTTCTCAACAAACTCCCAAGCTTCATCTACATGCTTCTCCATAAAAGTCCCACCGGAAAGAGATTGGAGCTTGAATTGGCTATCTTCATCAAGTCCTTTGAAGTAGATCTCCAATAGCTCAATTTTCGGTAAGCCATGGTCTGGACAATCAAGGAGAAGATCTTTGAACCTCTCCCAAGACTTGAACAAGCTCTCTCTATCCTTCATCACGAAGGCATTGATCTTCCCTCTTAATTCGGTAGTCTTGGAAGGTGGGAAGAACTTAGTCAAAAACTCGGTTGTTATCTCCTCCCAAATACCAACTCGCCCTTGTGGAATAGATTGATACCAAGCCAAGGCTTTATCCTTAAGAGAGAAGGAAAAAGCCCTAAGCTTATGGTTGTTGCTCTCCAATCTTGGCGGTCTAAGAGTCTCCATCAAGATCTCGTAATTCATCAAGTGCTGATGAGGAGACTCTCCTTCCATCCCTCCAAATTTATTATGCCGGATCATTTGTAGAACTTGAGGGTGGAGCTCGTAATCATGGGCTGCGGGATCTCCTAAGTTCACACCCGGACGGTGTGCACTTTGTGCCGGATCCATACGTTGCCCCAACGTTTGTGGCTCTTCCATAGCAATGGGCACAACCATAATGTTGACCGCCGGCTGCGGTTGTGGTGGAGGTGGAGGAGGTTGTTGACGGTTAAGCTCTCTTTGCACAAGAGCTTGCCTAATCTCCTCAATTTCCCTCCTAGTTGCCTCTTGCCTCTCATTGGCAAATCTCCTCTCAGTCTCCAAAGCTTCGTCCCTTATCCTAATTTGCTCTAAAGCCTCATCCAACTCAGCTTGGAGATCTCTTCCGGCCATCTCCTTTCCCTTTTTAATGCTCTTGGATCTAGATCTAAGGGTTTTCTCCGGTTCGGGATCGAATGGAGCTAAATCCTTGCCACGAGATCTTCGCATACACCTAAAGAGTAAGAGATGTCCTGAAAAGCAAAGACACAAACCAAAAAGAGATCAAAAGCAACAAGAAAGATCTACACTAATATACAATCACAAAATAGACTCAATCTAGACCTAGTCCCCGGCAACGGCGCCAAAAATTTGTTACGTTAAGATCGTGATGCGCAAATGGGTTTTAAATTTATATTCTCGTTATATTTATCCTAACTCCTAGCGAAACCCGCAGTGTACGGGACGTTTGTAGTAGGGATAGCATTCCGAGGTCGAACACAAAGACTAAGGTGAAATTGATTCGATTTGTGATTGAGTTTAGTAAAGACCTAGGTTGATAGAAAAGAAAGAAATAAAGAAATGAAAATCTCAAATGTTTTTGGTTGGTTTTTGGTGATCAATCAAGGATCACAATTCATGCAAAGTAAACAATCAACTAAAATATGAATCAACGCAAATACACAAGCTAAACAAGATATAGATCAAAGAAAGAAAAGACGGATTCTAGGGGTTGGAAGTTCCGGTTATGGCATAGGACTCAAGCTATCTATTCATTCTTTGGATTAACTATGTTGGGGTTAAGTGTTTCTAGATTGGGATCAATCACCGGGTAAGTCTCATGATCCACTAGTCCATTCCCTAGGTCTCATCAACGGGTAAGTCTCTAAGAACCTAAGGGACGGAATTCTACACAAACCGGATTGTTACCTAGAGATCTTAACCTATCCTAACCGGGTAAGTCTTGGAAAGGGAAGTCCTAAACAACTATTTGTTACGCTAAGATTGTGTGATGTGCACGCAATAAGCTTTAAATTTATAAACTCGTTATATTTATCCTAACTCCTAGCGAACCCGCAGTGTACGGGACGTTTCTAGTAGGGATAGTATTCCGAGGTCGAACACAGAGAATAAGGTGAAATCGAGTCAAACAATGATCAAAGATAGTGTGAATCTAGACTAAGATAAGATGAGGAGCAAAGAAAATGGAAAACACAATGTTTTTGTTGGTTTTTGTGGTGATCAAACAAAGATCACAAGTCAAGCAAGGAAATAAAACAACTAACAACTCAAGCTAGCAAACGAACAAGTAACACAAAGCACAAGTATATGATCAAGGGAGAAAAGTAGATTCTAGAGGTCAAGATTTCCGGTTATGGCATTGGACTCAAGGTTCTAAGGATTCTAAGGACAAGTTGCGGTGTTGGGGAAGCGTGTTTCACTAAAGGAAGCAATTACCGGGTAGGTCTCTCACTTCACTAGTCCCGCATCTAACTCCTATTACCGGGTAGATCTCAAGGGGTTAGAATAAGGAATTCCACACAAACTAGATACTACTTAAAGGGTATCCCTCATCCTTACCGGGTAAGTCTCGGAATAGGGAAATCTCAAGCAATAACCCTAGCACACTCGATCCAATAGCGAGGCTAACTACTACCTAGCATTCATCTTCTAAGGTATCTAAGATCATAAATCATCGGGTAGATCTCTTCCCTCACTTAGGTTGATAGCGTTAGGGGATCCTAAGCTAAATTGGGCTTAATAAACACTAGGATTTAAACAACCAAGGACCCTAACATTCAGATTTATCATTTAAAGAGCAACAGGAGAATAAATCGGGCTGTTCTACAGATAAATCGGCCGATTAATCTGATGAACAGGCCGATTTTTCCTTCTGTTGTGAGTTTCGTGCATATAAATCATCCTAAACTAACATATAAGCCCATCCTATCATCACCCTAGCCATAACCATCAATCCATCACTCCAGAATCACAACAAACTAGCCAATTGTATGCATATTAAGATCCAAAATCATCACACAAGCATACATGGTGTTCATAGATGGATAATGAAAGATAAGCAAATAAAATCAACAAATCTCAACTGAATTCAAGTTGTAGCAAGACTTACAAACTCTTAAATGAAGATTCAAAACGTTCCTAACAATCCTTGCAATGGTTCTTCAAGCCAAGATTACAAAAATCACTCGAAAGTTACTCAAAACCTCACTATCACCCCTACAATGGTGTTCTTCTTCTTCCTTTTATCCTTGAGAGCTTTTCTTCTCCTCCAATCTTTTCCCCCAAATTGATGAGCTGTGAATGAGAGTGTGGGAGAGGAGAGATCCTCTGCAACCACCTGCAGGACCACTTATATTCTCCACCAAGAGCAAGGCCGGACAAGAGATCGTGGGACACGTGGCTTAAGCTGTCAAAGGCCCAAAAATCGACCCAGAGGAATAAATCGGCCGATTTAGCTGCTTGTTGGTCCGATTTTCTTCAGTAGAAGAATGCTATGATCGTCTAGCCTTGAGTTGATCCATTGCTTGCACCAATAGTGGTCTTTGTGTCCCTTGTTGCTCCAATTATGCTCCTCCAAAGCTTTGGATGTGTACCATCATGAGGATTGGTCCTCTAATGTATCGGTTAATGTCCGAAAGACCCCCGAAATACCTACAAAGCAACGCACAAGTCCGTGTAGACGTCTATCTCGACAAAATACGTGAATTGAGTGCAAACGTCGCGAATTTATGCTAAACCGTGCATGAATGAGTGATGAATCTATCTAAATGATTACCTAAATCTAAGTCATAAATCGTGTTATCAAAAATACCCCATACTTAAGGTTTGCTCGTTCCCGAGCAAATTCCCAACTATAGACTACAAGATGACATGATTTATGTATGCAGAAAAATGGCAAAATCTTTTTGGAGTTGTGCTTCTAATATTGGATCACCTTCATAGTCATGTTTCATGGCAATGGACAAGCAATTATGTATCAAATAAATGAAAGCATGGAAAGACAATTACACTTAACTTGATAGCATGCAATGAAATGTAAAGATGAAGATGTCAAGATGATCATGAGCATATCCAATCTAAATCACTTAGTCTTACACACATGCAAGCAGGTCATAAGGACTTGTAAAATAGAAGGCCAAGAAACGTTGTGATTAGGTGGGAATTTTCTAAGCTATGTGATGCTAATCCGGGAAAGGAACTAAACAACCACAACTTCAAATTTTCTTATCAACTTCCCTCAAGTGTATATTTTTCTTCATTTTCTTTTCTTTCTTTTATTTTTGAGACAATGACATTGGTGTACAAAAGCCGAAACCTTGGTGATTAGCCATTCTCGGGCTTTTTCTATTTTTCGAGATGCATCCACACCGGGCACACATACCAAAGCTCGTTAGGACTATCGGTTTATTTGACTTTGGCAAGGCACCAACACCCGATTATGTGAAGTGTACCGAGTTACTTGTCATCTAAACCAACGTCCCCAAACCTATATTTTTGTCTACACTTTCACAACAATTTCAGCATTTCATTCACAAGATTCTTTTCATCAACATCTTCACCCCACACTTTCTTTTCACACACATCAACACACTAGCATGCTCCTATTCCCGGAAGGGTCAAAAGAGGTCAATTTATATCAATTGAGGTGCTCAAGCAACATGATCAAGATGGGAAGTAGAGAAAGATGAATTGCCTTATTCATTCCTAAATGATGTGCAAGAACTAGCATGCAATTTCGACTTTCAATACTCAATTCAATCAAGGCAAACATTCATGATCACAAATCATTCATGGGATTCAAGATAAGTACTTCAAGTCCACATATGCATCATCTATTCAACGCATAAGGCCATTCATAGCCAATTCACAAGACAATTTTCATCATAAGGGTCATTCCCAAGCTTTAGAAGCACTAAAAATTTTAAAATTTTCTGATTTTTTTGGAATTTTCGAAATATGTATGTACAATGCAAGACATACTGAAACATGTGACAAAATTAAACTATCCTAGATGCTAATCATGCAAGTGATCATGAAAACCCCACCCCATACTTAGAAACACATTGTCCCTAATGTGTAAACTAAATAAAGAAGTGAAAGAGAGTCCTCACAATGTAAAATTGGTGATGCTTTGGTATTTCGGTTCACATTGGATGATGATGGTGGATGATTGATCAAGGATGGTAGAGAGCTCTTGATGTTCATTATGGCGTCGGAACCCGCGCTTGGCACCGCAAGCCGTCCAAGTTCCACGTCCTCTCCACCCATGCTTGATTGGGGATCATCACTTTCCTTTATACAGAGGAAAAATCGCCCCATAGCCCAGGAAAATCGGCCGATTTTGTGCATGAACAGTCCGAGTTTTCTGGGTGATTTCCTCCTCGTCCATGTGCTTGGATCTTGTACCTTCAACTGGTCCATGAGGCTTTCACATGTCCTCCAACATCTCATAACTCATGACAATCAACAAGATCTAGCACCCAAAAACACAAAAGAAAAACAAAGCACACCAAGAGTGAGATTAAACAAAAGCAAGAAAAAGAAAGGGAAAAATATATACCAATGGGTTGCCTCCCATTAAGCGCTTCTTTAAGGTCATTAGCTTGACCAAATAAAGGAGCGTTTCAATCAAGGTGAAGCGGGGCAATCACTTCCACCGGGGATTCCGGGATGTACTTCTTCAATCGATGCCCATTCACCTTGAAGTTACCACAATGATCTCCTCCTATCTCCACCGCTCCATGAGGAAAAACTTTCTTCACCACAAATGGCCCGGTCCATCTTGATTTGAGCTTTCCGGGGAAGAGCCGCAGCCTTGAGTTGAAGAGAAGGACAAGGTCGCCTTCACTCAACTCCTTCGGGATGAGGCGCTTGTCATGCCATCGTTTAGTCCTCTCCTTGTAGATCCGGGCGTTCTCATAAGCATCCAACCGGATCTCCTCAAGGGCGTTTATATCAAGCAACCTCTTCTCTCCCGTCTCCTTGAGATCAAAATTTAGCCACTTAATGGCTCAATAAGCTCTATGCTCCATCTCTACCGGAAGGTGGCAAGACTTGCCATAGACTAGCTTGTAAGGAGTGGTGCCAATTGGTGTTTTGAAGGCGGTCCTATATGCCCACAAGGCATCATTGAGCTTCATAGCCCAATCTTTTCTCATCCTTGATACCGTCTTCTCAAGAATGGCCTTGATCTCCCGGTTGGAGATCTCCACTTGACCACTTGTTTGGGGATGGTAAGGTGTTGCCACCTTATGAGTCACCCCATACTTAGCCAAAAGTGCTCCAAAGTTCCTATTAGTGAAGTGCTTCCCTCCATCACTTATGATCACCCTTGGTGTTCCAAACCTAGGGAAGATCACTCGGTTGAAGAACCGCACCACCACCTTGGCATCATTTGTGGGAGAGGCGATTGCCTCCATCCATCTTGAAACATAGTCAACCGCCAATAGGAAGTAGAGGTTGCCACATGAAGAAGGGAATGGTCCCATGAAGTCCACACCCCATACATCAAATATCTCCACCTCTTGTATGTTGTTCAAGGGCATCTCATTCCTCCTTGAGATGTTGCCCGTCCTTTGGCAAGCATCACAAGCTACCACAAAGCTTTGCACGCCCTTGAACAAGCTAGGCCAAAAGAAGCCCGATTGCAACACTTTAACACATGTCTTGTGTGAGCTAGCATGCCCTCCACATGGCAAGGAGTGGCAATGCCGGATCACACTCTCTGCTTCATTCTCCGGTATGCATCTTCTAAACATCCCATCCGGCCCTTTCTTGAACAAAAGTGGCTCACTCCAATAGTAATGCCTCACATCCTTGAAGAATTTCTTCCTTTGGGCATATGTCAAACCGGGAGGCACTTGCTCACACACTAAGTAGTTCACAATGTCGGCATACCATGGCTCACTTCCTCTAGACACTTGGAACAAGCACTCCTCCACCATTTGCAATTGCTCATCCCGGAATGAGTCATCAATCGGGATGTCATCTCTCTCAATCTCTAAGGGAGGTAGTCTACTAAGGTGATCCGCCACGGAGTTCTCGGATCCCTTCTTGTCCCGGATTTCCAAATCAAACTCTTGAAGGAGAAGGATCCACCGAATCAACCTAGGTTTGGCATCCTTCTTTGTAAGGAGGTAACGGATCGCAGCATGATCCGTATAGACAATGACCTTCGCTCCAACAAGATATGAGCGGAACTTCTCAAAAGCATACACCACCGCTAGCAACTCTTTCTCGGTTGTGGCATAGTTAAGTTGGGCGTCATCTAGCGTCTTGCTAGCATAATAAATGGCATGAGTGCTCCCATCTTTCCTTTGTCCCAAGACAGCCCCAACGGCTACATCGCTTGCATCACACATGATCTCAAACGGTAGACTCCAATCCGGAGGTTGCATGATGGGTGCGGAAATCAAAGCGTTCTTCAACCTACAAAAAGCCTCAAGGAAATGTTTGGAGAAAACAAATTCAACATCCTTCATTAGTAGGTTAGTAAGAGGCCTAGAAATTTTAGAGAAGTCTTGAATAAACCTCCGGTAAAAACCGGCATGCCCTAAGAAACTCCTTACCCCTTTCACCGAGGTAGGTGGTGGCAACTTCTCTATCGTTTCAATCTTGGCCCTATCAACCTCAATGCCACGGTTAGACACCAAGTGTCCTAACACAATGCCTTCACTTACCATGAAGTGGCATTTTTCCCAATTCAAGACAAGATTTGTCTCCTCACATCTTTGCAATACTAATGACAAGTTAGCCAAGCAATTATCAAAGGAAGAACCATAAACAGAGAAATCATCCATGAACACTTTCATGATATTTTCTATGTATTCCGAAAAGATAGCCATCATACACCTTTGGAAGGTGGCGGGTGCATTACACAACCCAAATGGCATCCTCCTAATAAGCTCTTTGTGATCAAAATTTGGCCACTTAATGGCCCAATAAGCTGTATGCTCCATCTCTACCGGAAGGTGGCAAGACTTGCCATAGACCAACTTGTAAGGAGTGGTGCCAATCGGTGTCTTGAAGGCGGTTCTATATGCCTAGAAGGCATCATTGAGCCTCATAGCCCAATCTTTTCTCGTCCTAGAGACCGTCTTCTCAAGAATGGCCTTGATCTCCCGGTTGGAGATCTCCACTTGACCACTTGTTTGGGGATGGTAAGGTGTTTCCCTCCATCACTAATGATCACCCTTGGTGTACCAAACCTAGGGAAGATCACTCGGTTAAAGAACAGCACCACCACCTTGGCATCATTTGTAGGAGAGGCGATTGCCTCCACCCATCTTGACACATAGTCCACCGCCAATAGGATGTAGAGATTGCCACATGAAGAAGGGAATGGTCCCATGAAGTCCACACCCCACACATCAAATATTTCGACTTCTTGGATGTTGTTCAAGGGCATTTCATTCCTCCTTGAGATGTTGCCCGTCCTTTGGCAAGCATCACATGCCGCTACAAAACCTTGCACATCTCTAAACAAGTTAGGCCAATAAAAACCGGATTGTAATACCTTTGCACACGTTTTGTGTGAGCTAGCAGGACCTCCACATGGTAAGGAGTGATAATGCCGGATCACACTCTCCACTTCATCTTCCGGTATGCATCTTCTAAACATTCCATCCGGCCCTCTCTTGAATAGAAGTGTTCACTCCAATAGTAGTGCCTCACATCGTTGAAGAACTTCTTCCTTTGTGCATATGTCAAACCGGGAGGCACTTCCTCACACACTAAGTAGTTCACAATGTCGGCATACCATGGCTCATTTCCTCTAGACACTTGGAACAAGCATTCCTCCATCATTTGCAACTGCTCATCTCGGAATGAGTCATCAATTGGGATGTCATCTCTTTCAAGCTCTAATGGTGGGAGTCTACTAAGGTGATCCGCCACCGAGTTCTCGGATCCCTTCTTGTCCCGAATTTCCAAATCAAATTCTTGTAGAAGAAGGATCCACCGAATCAACCTAGGCTTGGCATCCTTCTTGGTAAGTAGATAACGGATTGCAGCACGATCCGTATAAACTATGACCTTCGCTCCAACAAGATATGAGGAAAACTTCTCAAAAGCATAGACCACCGCTAGCAACTCCTTCTCGGTGGTAGCATAATTGAGTTGGGCGTCATCTAGCGTCTTGCTAGCATAATAAATGGCATGAGTGCGCCCATCTTTCCTTTGCCCCAAAACAGCCCCAACGGCTACATCGCTTGCATCACACATGATCTCAAATGGTAGACTACAATCCGGAGGTTGCATGATAGGTGCGGAGATCAAAGCGTTCTTCAACCTACAAAAAGCCTCAAGACAATCTTTGGAAAAGACAAAATCAACATCCTTCATTAGTAGGTTAGTGAGAGGCTTAGAAATTTTAGAGAAGTCTTGAATAAACCTCCGGTAAAAACTGGCATGCCCTACGAAACTCCTTACCCCCTTCACCGAGGTAGGTGGTGGCAACTTCTCTATCGTTTCAATCTTGGCCCTATCAACCTCAATGCCGCGGTTAGACACCAAGTGTCCTAACACAATTCCTTCACTTACCATGAAGTGGCATTTTTCCCAATTTAAGACAAGATTTGTCTCCTCACATCTTTGCAATACTAATGACAAGTTAGCCAAGCAATTATCGAAAGAAGAACCATAAACAGAGAAATCATCCATGAACACTTCCATGATATTTTCTATGTATTCCGAAAAGATAGCCATCATACACCTTTGGAAGGTGGCGGGTGCATTACACAACCCAAATGGCATTCTCCTATATGCAAAAGTACCCCATGGACATGTAAAGGTTGTTTTCTCTTGGTCATTGGGGTGTATAGGGATTTGGAAGAATCCACTATAGCCATCTAGATAGCAAAAATGAGAGTGTTGAGCTAACCTTTCTAGCATTTGGTCAATGAAGGGGAGAGGGAAATGATCTTTCCTAGAGGCCATGTTCAATTTCCTATAATCAATGCACATCCTCCACCCCGTAACCGTCCTAGTCGGGATTAGTTCATTGTTCTCATTAGTCACTATGGTCATCCCACCCTTCTTAGGAACTACATGAACGTGACTAACCCACTTACTATCCGAGATAGGGTAGATAACTCCCGCATCTAGCAACTTAATGATTTCCTTTTTGACTACCTCTTTCATTATAGGATTCAATCTCCTTTGATGTTCAATAGAGGGTTTATGATTATCTTCCATCATTATCTTATGCATGCACAAAGAAGGTTTTATGCCAACCAAATCATCTATAGTATAGCCAATGGCTTTCCTATGCAATCTTAGTGCATGCAACAACTTAGCAAGTTCATCATCACTCAAGCATGCATTCATAATTACCGGATATGTAGAATCAACACCAAGGAAAGCATACTTTAAATGAGAGGGGAGGGGTTTGAGTTCGAGTTTAGGAGGACCTTTGTCGAGTGTAGATGACCCAAACAAGGTTGGATGAGATGAATCCAAAGCAAATGAAGACACTCCAAGGCTTCTAGAAGCTTGTTCACCATCAAGGGCTGATCCAGGGAAAACCACGGCTGGAACCACGGTTTGCTCAACTTCCACGGCCATGGTTCTTGCCAAGCCTGCTTCCCGGAGTTGTCCAGAGAGTTTGACGGCCGTGGAACATAAATCTCGACCGTGGAACTTGCAGCTGTTCAACACCTCTTCGTGGCCTTCAAATCCAACTCTTGGCTCCTCTTCCAATGCTTCCAAGGCCTTGACCTCTTCATTGCAAGCCTCCTCAACGCCTTCCTCCATCATACTTAAGGTAAGAACCTTCTCCAAGGGATCCTTGATCAAGATCGAGCTCACAACTTCTCTAGATTCCTCTTGCTCAACTATGTTGAGGACATCCTCATCAAGGGTGGGCCCTTTCATCATTGTGGACAATTTGAATTTGATGTTCTCTTCTCCAATGTTGAAGGAGAGAGTTCCATTCTTGCAATCCACTAGGCATCCGGAGGTGGCTAGGAAAGGCCTTCCCAAGATGATGGGAACCGGATAGTCCGCCGGAATGTCCAAGACTACGAAATCAATTGGCACATTGAATCCTCCTAGTTGCACCGGAATGTCTTCTAAGATCCCAACCGGATGAGTGATAGAACGATCCGCCATATAGAGGGTCATCTTGACCGATTTCGGCTCTCCTAGCCCAACCTTGTTGCAAAGTGCAAGCGGTATGATGCTTAAACTCGCTCCAAGATCACGAAGGGCCTCGTACTTCACATCTCCCATTCCTATTGGGACACAAAAAGAACCCGGATCTATTAGCTTGGGAGGCATCTCCTCCTTCATTGTTTGGATCAATTCCGAGGATCTCTTGGTCATTCTTATCTCCCCCTACTCCTCCAACTTCCTTTTGTTGGAGAGTATCTCCTTTAAGAACTTGCCATATGCCGGCATTCCTAAAATGGCATCCATGAACGGAATGTTAATATGTTATTTTGACATTAGTTCAAGGAACTTACCAAAATAATTGTCTAAGCGAGCTCTTGCTCGTGATTGTGGGAATGGTAGTGGTGGCTTGTATGGAGGCGGTGCCACATACGTCGGCTCAACATCCTTGCTCTTGCCTCCATCTTCTTGCAACTTTCCCTCTTCTACCACTACTTGCTTTCCCTTAGCATTGTCCTTGGGCGAAGGATCTTTCATACTCAACCCACTCCTCGTTGTAATAGCCAACACTTGGCCTCTTGGGTTGTCTTCGGTTCTTCCGGGAAGCTTTCCCGGATCTCTATGGGCTTCACCCGCCTTTTGGAAACCTTGTGCTTCCAAAACCTTTTGAGCTTTAGAAATTGAAGTCACGGTGCTCTCAAGACCACTCAACCTTCCAAGCAATTGCTCAAACATTATTTCGGTTCTATCCTTTGGAGGTTGAGTAAATCCGGGTGGAGGTTCTTGTGAAGCTCTTTGTGGTGGAGTTGTGCTTGTGGAAGCGGGAGGGTTCAAGGCTCCATCCGGGTTAGAGTAAGAAAATCCGGGATGGTTGTGGTTGGGCCAGTAATTGTTGAATTGCCGGTTGTTGTTGAAATTCCTTGGGCCTTGATAATTGTTGAAGTTGCCCCTTCCCATGTAATTCACATCCTCCTCCTTGGAAGACAAATTGGCTTGTGGAAGCACTTGAGGAGTTGCTTGGTTCTTCAAAGTTGTAGCACACAACTCCCTCAAGGACTTCAATTCATTGTTGATGGCGTCAAGCTTGAAATTGCTCATGGTGACTTCACTCACCTCATAAGCTCCCGCCTTTCTCCCTTCAATTTTCCTATGGGAGTATTTCTTAATCACTAGAGCTTTCTTCTCCACAAACTCCCAAGCTTCATCTACATGCTTCTCCATAAAAGTCCCACCGGAAAGAGATTGGAGCTTGAATTGGCTATCTTCATCAAGTCCTTTGAAGTAGATCTCCAATAGCTCAATTTTCGGTATGCCATGGTGTGGACAATCAAGAAGGAGATCTTTGAACCTCTCCCAAGACTTGAACAAGCTCTCTCTATCCTTCATCACGAAGGCATTGATCTTCCCTCTTAATTCGGTAGTCTTGGAAGGTGGGAAGAACTTAGTCAAAAACTCGGTTGTCATCTCCACCCAAATACCAACTCGCCCTTGTGGAATAGATTGATACCAAGACAAGGCTTTATCCTTAAGAGAGAAGGAAAAAGCCCTAAGCTTATGGTTGTTGCTCTCCAATCTTGGCGGTCTAAGAGTCTCCATCAAGATCTCGTAATTCATCAAGTGTTGATGAGGAGACTCTCCTTCCATCCCTCCAAATTGATTATGCCGGATCATTTGTAGAACTTGAGGGCGGAGCTCATAATCATGGGCTGCGGGATCTCCTAAGTTCACACCCGGACGGTGTGCACTTTGTGCCGGATCCATACGTTGCCCCAACGTTTGTGGCTCTTCCATAGCAATGGGCACAACCCTAATGTTGACCGCCGGCTGCGGTTGTGGTGGAGGTGGAGGAGGTTGTTGACGGTTAAGCTCTCTTTGCACAAGAGCTTGCCTAATCTCCTCAATTTCCCTCCGAGTTGCCTCTTGCCTCTCATTGGCAAGTCTCCTCTCAGTCTCCAAAGCTTCGTCCCTTATCCTAATTTGCTCTAAAGCCTCATCCAACTCAGCTTGGAGATCTCTTCCGGCCATCCCCTTTCCCTTTTTAATGCTCTTGGATCTAGATCTAAGGGTTTTCTCCGGTTTGGGATCAAATGGAGCTAAATCCTTGCCACGAGATCTTCGCATACACCTAAAGAGTAAGAGATGTCCTGAAAAGCAAAGACACAAACCAAAAAGAGATCAAAAGCAACAAGAAAGATCTACACTAATAAACAATCACAAAATAGACTTAATCTAGACCTAGTCCCCGGCAACGGCGCCAAAAACTTGTTACGCTAAAATCGTGATGCGCAAATGGGTTTTAAATTTATATTCTCGTTATATTTATCCTAACTCCTAGCGAAACCCGCAGTGTACGGGACGTTTGTAGTAGGGATAGCATTCCGAGGTCGAACACAAAGACTAAGGTGAAATTGATTCGATTTGTTATTGAGTTTAGTAAAGACCTAGGTTGAAAGAAAAGAAAGAAATAAAGAAATGAAAATCTCAAATGTTTTTGGTTGGTTTTTGGTGATAAATCAAGGATCACAATTCATGCAAAGTAAACAATCAACTAAACTATGAATCAACGCATTTAAACAAGCTAAACAAGATATAGATCAAAGAAAGAAAAGACGGATTCTAGGGGTTGGAAGTTCCGGTTATGGCATAGGACTCAAGCTATCTATTCATTCTTTGGATTAACTATGTTGGGGTTAAGTGTTTCTAGATTGGGATCAATCACCGGGTAAGTCTCATGATCCACTAGTCCATTCCCTAGGTCTCATCAACGGGTAAGTCTCTAAGAACCTAAGGGACGGAATTCTACACAAACCGGATTGTTACCTAGAGATCTTAACCTATCCTAACCGGGTAAGTCTTGGAAAGGGAAGTCCTAAACAACTATTTGTTACGCTAAGATTGTGTGATGTGCACGCAATAAGCTTTAAATTTATAAACTCGTTATATTTATCCTAACTCCTAGCGAACCCGCAGTGTACGGGACGTTTCTAGTAGGGATAGTATTCCGAGGTCGAACACAGAGAATAAGGTGAAATCGAGTCAAACAATGATCAAAGATAGTGTGAATCTAGACTAAGATAAGATGAGGAGCAAAGAAAATGGAAAACACAATGTTTTTGTTGGTTTTTGTGGTGATCAAACAAAGATCACAAGTCAAGCAAGGAAATAAAACAACTAACAACTCAAGCTAGCAAACGAACAAGTAACACAAAGCACAAGTATATGATCAAGGGAGAAAAGTAGATTCTAGAGGTCAAGATTTCCGGTTATGGCATTGGACTCAAGGTTCTAAGGATTCTAAGGACAAGTTGCGGTGTTGGGGAAGCGTGTTTCACTAAAGGAAGCAATTACCGGGTAGGTCTCTCACTTCACTAGTCCCGCATCTAACTCCTATTACCGGGTAGATCTCAAGGGGTTAGAATAAGGAATTCCACACAAACTAGATACTACTTAAAGGGTATCCCTCATCCTTACCGGGTAAGTCTCGGAATAGGGAAATCTCAAGCAATAACCCTAGCACACTCGATCCAATAGCGAGGCTAACTACTACCTAGCATTCATCTTCTAAGGTATCTAAGATCAGAAATCATCGGGTAGATCTCTTCCCTCACTTAGGTTGATAGCGTTACGGGATCCTAAGCTAAATTGGGCTTAATAAACACTAGGATTTAAACAACCAAGGACCCTAACATTCAGATTTATCATTTAAAGAGCAACAGGAGAATAAATCGGGCTGTTCTACAGATAAATCGGCCGATTTATCTGATGAACTGGCCGATTTTTCCTTCTGTTGTGAGTTTCGTGCATATAAATCATCCTAAACTAACATATAAGCCCATCCTATCATCACCCTAGCCATAACCATCAATCCATCACTCCAGAATCACAACAAACTAGCCAATTGTATGCATATTAAGATCCAAAATCATCACACAAGCATACATGGTGTTCATAGATGGATAATGAAAGATAAGCAAATAAAATCAACAAATCTCAACTGAATTCAAGTTGTAGCAAGACTTACAAACTCTTAAATGAAGATTCAAAACGTTCCTAACAATCCTGGCAATGGTTCTTCAAGCTAAGATTACAAAAATCACTCGAAAGTTACTCAAAACCTCACTATCACCCCTACAATGGTGTTCTTCTTCTTCCTTTCATCCTTGAGAGCTTTTCTTCTCCTCCAATCTTTTCCCCCAAATTGATGAGCTGTGAATGAGAGTGTGGGAGAGGAGAGATCCACTACAACCACCTGCAGGACCACTTATATTCTCCACCAAGAGCAAGGCCGGACAAGAGATCGTGGGACACGTGGCTTAAGCTGTCAAAGGCCCAAAAACCGACCCAGAGGAATAAATTGGCCGATTTAGCTGCTTGTTGGTCCGATTTTCTTCAACAGAAGAATGCTATAATCATCTAGCCTTGAGTTGATCCATTGCTTGCACCAATAGTGGTCTTTGTGTCCCTTGTTGCTCCAATTATGCTCCTCCAAAGCTTTGGATGTGTACCATCATGAGGCTTGGTCCTCTAATGTATCGGTTAATGTCCGAAAGACCCCCGAAATACCTACAAAGCAACGCACAAGTCCGTGTAGACGTCTATCTCGACAAAATACGTGAATTGAGTGCAAACGTCGTGAATTTATGCTAAACCGTGCATGAATGAGTGATGAATCTATCTAAATGATTACCTAAACCTAAGTCATAAATTGTGTTATCAAAAATACCCCATACTTAAGGTTTGCTCGTCCCCGAGCCAATTCCCAACTATAGACTACAAGATGACATGATTTATGTATGCAGAAAAATGGCAAAATCTTTTTGGAGTTGTGCTTCTAATATTGGATCACCTTCATAGTCATGTTTCATGGCAATGGACAAGCAATTATGTATCAAATAAATGAAAGCATGGAAAGACAATTACACTTAACTTGATAGCATGCAATGAAATGTAAAGATGAAGATGTCAAGATGATCATGAGCATATCCAATCTAAATCACTTAGTCTTACACACATGCAAGTAGGTCATAAGGACTTGTAAAATAGAAGGCCAAGAAACGTTGTGATTAGGTGGGAATTTTCTAAGCTATGTGATGCTAATCCGGGAAAGGAACTAAACAACCACAACCTCAAATTTTCTTATCAACTTCCCTCAAGTGTATATTTTTCTTCATTTTCTTTTCTTTCTTTTATTTTTGAGACAATGGCATTGGTGTACAAAAGCCGAAACCTTGGTGATTAGCCATTCTCGGGCTTTTTCTATTTTTCGAGATGCATCCACACCGGGCACACATACCAAAGCTCGTTAGGACTATCGGTTTATTTGACTTTGGCAAGGCACCAACACCCGATTATGTGAAGTGTACCGAGTTACTTGTCATCTAAACCAACGTCCCCAAACCTATATTTTTTTCTACACTTTCACAACAATTTCAGCATTTCATTCACAACATTCTTTTCATCAACATCTTCACCCCACACTTGCTTTTCACACACATCAACACACTAGCATGCTCCTATTCCTGGAAGGGTCAAAAGAGGTCAATTTATATCAATTGAGGTGCTCAAGCAACATGATCAAGATGGGAAGTAGAGAAAGATGAATTGCCTTATTCATTCCTAAATGATGTGCAAGAACTAGCATGCAATTTCGACTTTCAATACTCAATTCAATCAAGGCAAACATCCATGATCACAAATCATTCATGGGATTCAAGATAAGTACTTCAAGTCCACATATGCATCATCTATTCAACGCATAAGGCCATTCATAGCCAATTCACAAGACAATTTTCATCATAAGGGTCATTCCCAAGCTTTAGAAGCACTAAAAATTTTAAAATTTTCTGATTTTTTTGGAATTTTCGAAATATGTATGTACAATGCAAGACATAATGAAACATGTGACAAAATTAAACTATCCTAGATGCTAATCATGCAAGTGATCATGAAAACCCCACCCCATACTTAGAAACACATTGTCCCTAATGTGTAAACTAAATAAAGAAGTGAAAGAGAGTCCTCACAATGTAAAATTGGTGATGCTTTGGTATTTCGGTTCACATTGGATGATGATGGTGGATGATTGATCAAGGATAGTAGAGAGCTCTTGATGTTCATTATGGCGTCGGAACCCGCGCTTGGCACCGCAAGCCGTCCAAGTTCCACGTCCGCTCCACCCATGCTTGATTGGAGATCATCACTTTCCTTTATACAGAGGAAAAATCGCCCCATAGCCCAGGAAAATCGGCCAATTTTGTGCATGAATAGTCCGATTTTTCTGGGTGATTTCCTCCTCGTCCATGTGCTTGGATCTTGTACCTTCAACTGGTCCATGAGGCTTTCACATGTGTTCCAACATCTCATAACTCATGACAATCAACAAGATCTAGCACCCAAAAACACAAAAGAAAAACAAAGCACACCAAGAGTGAGATTAAACAAAAGCAAGAAAAAGAAAGGGAAAAATATATACCAATGGGCCGCCTCCCATTAAGCGCTTCTTTAAGGTCATTAGCTTGACCAAATTCAGGAGCGTTTCAATCAAGGTGAAGCGGGGCAATCACTTCCACCGGGGCTTCCGGGATGTACTTTTTCAATCGATGCCCATTCACCTTGAAGTTACCACAATGATCTCCTCCTATCTCCACCGCTCCATGAGGAAAAACTTTCTTCACCGCATATGGCCCGGTCCATCTTGATTTGAGCTTTCCGGGGAAGAGCCGCAACCTGGAGTTGAAGAGAAGGACAAGGTCGCCTTCACTCAACTCCTTCGGGATGAGGCGCTTGTCATGCCATCGTTTAGTCCTCTCCTTGTAGATCCGGGCGTTCTCATAAGCATCCAACCGGATCTCCTCAAGGGCGTTTATATCAAGCAACCTCTTCTCTCCCGCCTCCTTGAGATCAAAATTTAGCCACTTAATGGCCCAATAAGCTCTATGCTCCATCTCTACCGGAAGGTGGCAAGACTTGCCATAGACTAGCTTCTAAGGAGTGGTGCCAATTGGTGTTTTGAAGGCGGTCCTATATGCCCACAAGGCATCATTGAGCTTCATAGCCCAATCTTTTCTCGTCCTTGATACCGTCTTCTCAAGAATGGCCTTGATCTCCCGGTTGGAGATCTCCACTTGACCACTTGTTTAGGGATGGTAAGGTGTTGCCACCTTATGAGTCACCCCATACTTAGCCAAAAGTGCTCCAAAGTTCCTATTAGTGAAGTGCTTCCCACCATCACTTATGATCACCCTTGGTGTTCCAAACCTAGGGAAGATCACTCGGTTGAAGAACCGCACCACCACCTTGGCATCATTTGTGGGAGAGGCGATTGCCTCCACCCATCTTGAAACATAGTCAACCGCCAATAGGATGTAGAGGTCGCCACATGAAGAAGGGAATGGTCCCATGAAGTCCATACCCCATACATCAAATATCTCCACCTCTTGTATGTTGTTCAAGGGCATCTCATTCCTCCTTGAGATGTTGCCCGTCCTTTGGCAAGCATCACAAGCTACCACAAAGCTTTGCACGTCCTTGAACAAGCTAGGCCAAAAGAAGCCCGATTGCAACACTTTAGCACATGTCTTGTGTGAGCTAGCATGTCCTCCACGTGGCAAGGAGTGGCAATGCCGGATCACACTCTCTACTTCATCCTCCGGTATGCATCTTCTACACATCCCATCCGGCCCTTTCTTGAACAAAAGTGGCTCACTCCAATAGTAATGCCTCACATCCTTGAAGAATTTCTTCCTTTGGGCATATGTCAAACCGTGAGGCACTTCCTCACACACTAAGTAGTTCACAATGTCGGCATACCATGGCTCACTTCCTCTAGACACTTGGAACAAGCACTCCTCCACCATTTGCAATTGCTCATCCCGGAATGAGTCATCAATCGGAATGTCATCTCTCTCAATCTCTAAGGGAGGTAGTCTACTAAGGTGATCCGCCACGGAGTTCTCGGATCCCTTCTTGTCCCGGATTTCCAAATCAAACTCTTGAAGGAGAAGGATTCACCGAATCAACCTAGGTTTGGCATCCTTCTTTGTAAGGAGGTAACGGATCGCAGCATGATCCGTATAGACAATGACCTTCACTCCAACAAGATATGAGCGGAACTTCTCAAAAGCATACACCACCGCTAGCAACTCTTTCTCGGTTGTGGCATAGTTATGTTGGGCGTCATCTAGCGTCTTGCTAGCATAATAAATGGCATGAGTGCGCCCATCTTTCCTTTGCCCCAAGACAGCCCCAACGGCTACATCGCTTGCATCGCACATGATCTCAAACGGTAGACTCCAATCCGGAGGTTGCATGATGGGTGCGGAAATCAAAGCGTTCTTCAACCTACAAAAAGCCTCAAGGCAATCTTTGGAGAAAACAAATTCAACACCCTTCATTAGTAGGTTAGTAAGAGGCTTAGAAATTTTAGAGAAGTCTTGAATAAACCTCCGGTAAGAACCGGCATGCCCTAAGAAACTCCTTACCCCTTTCACCGAGGTAGGTGGTGGCAACTTCTCTATCGTTTCAATCTTGGCCCTATCAACCTCAACTAGTTTAGTGCCCGCACCTTGTGCGGGTTTGTTTAAACAAAAAAAATATATTTTCAATTTTCATTATATATTGATATTAATCTATAAAAACAATTATTTTTCATTAATCAATATAACTAAGATTTGAGGATTAATTATATTTTTAATAAATAAAAGAACATAATTAAAAATTTATTACAAAGATTATTGTTCGAGTATTATATTTACTTAATATATTATCAATTTTACTTATATAAAGTTAGAGGTGCAAAATTTGATTTAGTTTTAAATCTAAAAAATGTGTCAAATTTTAATAAAAGATTTGCATGAGATTTTCTCAACAAAATCGAATTATAATAAATTAGTTTATAAATTTTTATTGGTAGATGAGTAGATTTAGTTTTTATTTTAATAAAATTGACGTGGTGTTTAAAAATTCTAATAAAAAAATTTATTATAAAATAATTAATGGCAAATCTGTAAATATATTGTGGTAAATCTGTAAATAAATTGAAAAAATGCTGACGTGGACGGCCTTAGAGGTTGACACAAAATGGGTGCTGCTTTAGTAATATATATAGATGCCACGGTTAGACACCAAGTGTCCTAACACAATGCCTTCACTTACCATGAAGTGGCATTTTTCCCAATTCAAGACAAGATTTGTGTCCTCACATCTTTGCAATACTAATGACAAGTTAGCCAAGCAATTATCAAAGGAAGAACCATAAATAGAGAAATCATCCATGAACACTTCCATGATATTTTCTATGTATTCCGAAAAGATAGCCATCATACACCTTTGGAAGGTGGTGGGTGCATTACACAACCCAAATGGCATCCTCCTATATGCAAAAGTACCCCATGGACATGTAAAGGTTGTTTTCTCTTGGTCATCGGGGTGGATGGGGATTTGGAAGAATCCACTATAGCCATATCTAGGTAGCAAAAATGAGAATGTTGAGCTAACCTTTCTAGCATTTGGTCAATGAAAGGGAGAGGGAAGTGATCTTTCCTAGAGGCCATGTTCAACTTCCTATAATCAATGCACATCCTCCATCCCGTAACCGTCCTAGTTGGGATTAGTTCATTGTTCTCATTGGTTACTACGGTCATCCCACCCTTCTTAAGTACTACATGAACGGGACTAACCCACTTACTATCCGAGATAGGGTAGATAATCCCCGCATCTAGCAACTTAATGATTTCCTTTTTGACTACCTCTTTCATTATAGGATTCAATCTCCTTTGATGTTCAATAGAGGGTTTATGATTATCTTCCATCATTATCCTATGCATGCACAAAGAGGGCTTGATGCCAACAAGATCATCAATGGTGTATCCTATTGCCTTTCTATGCAGTTTCAATTCATTCAGCAGTCTATCAAGTTCATCATCATTCAAATATGCATTCACAATCACCGGATAAGTAGAATTTGAACCAAGGAAAGCATACTTTAAATGAGAAGGAAGAGGTTTAAGATCAAGTTGAGGAGGACCTTTTTCGGTTGGAGACGATCCATACAATGTAGGTTGAGATGATTGCAAAGCCATGAAAGCCTCCTTGAAGTCCCTTGATGATTGCTCACATTCAAGTTGTTGGTGCTGAAAAGACTCAGGAAAATCGACCCAGGAGAAAAAATCGGACGATTTTTCCGGCAGTGGGTCGATCTGAGTTTCTGTTTTTGCTGAATTGGCTGAAATTTCAGCACAAGGACAAAAATCGGCCGATTTTTGCCCTCGAGTCCGATTTTTCTGTCTGTTTTCCTCTTCTTCTAGCACTTCAAACCCAACACTTGGTAGCTCGTCCAATGCATTCAAGGCCTTGATTACTTCATTGCTACTCTCCTCAACTCCTTCCTCCATCAAGCTTGAGCTAAGAACCCTCTCAAGTGGATCTTTGAGCAAGATTGAGCTCACAACCTCTCTAGACTCTTCCTCTTCAACTATGTTGAATACATCTTCATCAAGGGTTGGCCCTTTCATCATTGTGGACAGCTTGAACTTGATGTTTTCTTCTCCAATGTTGAAGGAAAGGGTTCCATTCTTGCAATCTACTAGACATCCGGAAGTAGCTAGGAAAGGTCTCCCCAAGATGATAGGAACCGGATAGTCCGCCGGGATGTCCAAAACAACAAAGTCTATGGGCACATAGAACTTTCCTAGTTGCACCGTAATGTCCTCCAAGATTCCAACCGGATGAGTGATCGAGCGGTCCGCCATGTAAAGGGTCATCTTGACCGGCTTTGGCTCTCCTAGCCCAACCTTGTTGCAAAGTGCAAGCGGAATGATGCTAACACTTGCCCCAAGATCACATAGGGCGTCATACTTCACTTCTCTTACTCCGATTGACATACAAAAGGATCCTGGATCCCTTAGCTTAGGAGGCATCTCCTCCTTCATCGTTTGAATCAACTCCGAGGATCTCTTAGTCATCCTTATCTCACCATACTCCTCCAACTTCCTTTTGTTGGAGAGTATCTCTTTCAAGAACTTGCCATATGCCGGCATTCCTAAAATGGCATCCATGAACGGAATGTTAATATGCAATTTAGACATTAGTTCAAGGAACTTACCAAAGTGATTGTCCAAGCGAGCTCTTGCTCGTGATTGAGGGAACGGTAGTGGTGGTTTGTATGGAGGCGGTGCCACATATGTTGGCTCGACATCCTTGCTCTTGCCTCCATCTCCTTGCAATGGCTCTTCTTCATTCACCACTTGCTTCCCTTTAGCATTCTCCTTAGGCAAAGGATCCTTCATACTTAACCCACTTCTCATTGTAATAGCCAACACTTGGCCTCTTGGGTTTTCTTCGGTTCTTCCGGGAAGCTTCCCCGGATCTCTATGGGCTTCACCCGCCTTTTGGAACACTTGTGCTTCCAAAACCTTTTGAGCCTTGGAAATAGAAGTCACGGTGCTCTTAAGACCACTCAACCTTCCAAGCAATTGCTCAAACATCATTTCGGTTCTATCCTTTGGAGGTTGAGTAAATCCGGGTGGAGGTTCTTGTGAAGCTTTTGGTGGAGGGGTTGTGCTTCTAGAAGCGGGAGGGTTCAAGGCTCCATCCGGGTTAGAGTAAGAAAAACCGGGATGGTTATGGTTGGGCCGGTAATTGTTGAATTGCCGGTTGTTGTTGAAGTTTCTTGGGCCTTGGTAGTTGTTGTAATTGCCCCTTCCCATATAGTTCACTTCCTCCTCCTTGGAAGACAAGTTCGCTTGTGGAAGCACTTGAGGGGTTGCTTGGTTCTTCAAGGTTGTAGCACACAACTCCCTGAAGGACTTTAGCTCGTTGTTGATGGCGTCAAGCTTGAAATTGCTCATGGTGACCTCACTCACCTCATATGCTCCCGCCTTTCTCCCTTCACTCTTCCTACGGGAGTATTTCTCAATCACTAGAGCTTGTTTCTCTACAAACTCCCAAGCATCATCCACATGCTTCTCCATGAAAGTCCCACCGGAAAGGGATTGAAGCTTGAATTGGCTATCTTCATCAAGTCCCTTGAAGTAGATCTCCAATAGCTCAATTTTCGGTATGCCATGGTGTGGACAATCTAGGAGAAGGTCTTTGAATCTCTCCCAAGACTTGAACAAACTCTCTCTATCCTTCATCACGAAGGCATTGATCTTCCCTCTTAACTCGGTAGTCTTGGAAGGTGGGAAGAACTTAGTAAAAAACTCGGTTGACATCTCCTCCCAAGTACCAACTCGCCCTTGTGGAATAGATTGATACCAAGCTAAGGCTTTGTCCTTAAGAGAGAAGGAAAAAGCCCTAAGCTTATGGTTGTTGCTCTCCAATCTTGGCGGTCTAAGAGTCTCCATCAAAATCTCATAGTTCATCAAGTGTTGATGAGGAGACTCTCCTTCCATCCCTCCAAATTGATTATGCCGGATCATTTGTAGAACTTGAGGGCGGAGCTCATAGTTGTGGGCTGCGGGATCTCCTAAGTTCACACCCGGACGGTGTGCTCTTTGTGCCGGATCCATACGTCTCCCCAAAGTTTGTGGCTCTTCAATAGCAATGGGTACAACCCTAACATTCGCCGCCGGCTGCGGTTGTAGTGGAGGAGGTGGAGGTTGTTGACGATTAAGCTCTCCTTGTACAAGGGCTTGCCTAATCTCATCAATCTCCCTCCTAGTTGCTTCTTGCCTCTCATTGGCAAGTCTCCTTTCTTCCTCCAAGAGCTCGTCTCTTAGCCTTATTTGCTCTAAGGCTTCATCCAATTCAGCTTGGAGATCTCTTCCGGCCATCTCTTTCCCTTTTTTAATGCTCTTGGATCTAGATCTAGGGGTTTTCTCCGGTTCGGGATCGAATGGAGCTAAATTCTTGCCACGAGATCTTCGCATACACCTAAAGAGTAAGAGACGTCCTGAAAAGCAAAGACACTAACCAAAGAGAGATCAAAAGCAACAAGAAAGATCTACACTATAAACAATCACAAAAATGACTCAATCTAGACCTAGTCCCCGGCAACGACGCCAAAAACTTGTTACGCTAAGATCGTGTGATGTGCATGCAATAAGCTTTAAATTTATAAACTCGTTATATTTATCCTAACTCCTAGCGAACCCGCAGTGTACGGGACGTTTGTAGTAGGGATAGTATTCCGAGGTCGAACACAAAGACTAAGGTGAAATCGAGTCAAACAATGATCAAACATAGTGTGAATCTAGACTAAGATAAGATGAGGAGCAAAGAAAATGGAAAACACAATGTTTTTGTTGGTTTTTGTGGTGATCAAACAAAGATCACAAGTCAAGCAAGGAAATAAAACAACTAACAACTCAAGCTAGCAAACGAACCAGTAACACAAAGCACAAGTATATGATCAAGGGAGAAAAGTAGATTCTAGAGGTCAAGATTTCCGGTTATGGCATTGGACTCAAGGTTCTAAGGATTCTAAGGACAAGTTGCGGTGTTGGGAAAGGGTGTTTCACTAAAGGAAGCAATTACCGGGTAGGTCTCTCACTTCACTAATCCCGAATCTAACTCCTATTACCGGGTAGATCTCAAGGGGTTAGAATAAGGAATTCCACACAAACTAGATACTACTTAAAGGGTATCCCTCATCATTACCGGGTAAGTCTCGGAATAGGGAAATCTCAAGCAATAACCCTAGCACACTCAATCCAATAGCGAGGCTAACTACTACCTAGCATTCATCTTCTAAGGTATCTAAGATCATAAATCATCGGGTAGATCTCTTCCCTCACTTAGGTTGATAGCGTTAGGGGATCCTAAGCTAAATTGGGCTTAATAAACACTAGGATTTAAACAACCAAGGACCCTAACATTCAAATTTATCATTTAAAGAGCAACAGGAGAATAAATCGGGCTGTTCTACAGATAAATCGGCCGATTTATCTGATGAACAGGCCGATTTTTCCTTCTGTTGTGAGTTTCGTGCATATAAATCATCCTAAACTAACATATAAGCCCATCCTATCATCACCCTAGCCATAACCATCAATCCATCACTCCAGAATCACAACAAACTAGCCAATTGTATGCATATTAAGATCCAAAATCATCACACAAGCATACATGGTGTTCATAGATGGATAATGAAAGATAAGCAAATAAAATCAACAAATCTCAACTGAATTCAAGTTGTAGCAAGACTTACAAACTCTTAAATGAAGATTCAAAACGTTCCTAACAATCCTTGCAATGGTTCTTCAAGCCAAGATTACAAAAATCACTCGAAAGTTACTCAAAACCTCACTATCACCCATACAATGGTGTTCTTCTTCTTCCTTTCATCCTTGAGAGCTTTTCTTCTCCTCCAATCTTTTCCCCCAAATTGATGAGCTGTGAATGAGAGTGTGGGAGAGGAGAGATCCTCTGCAACCACCTGCAGGACCACTTATATTCTCCACCAAGAGCAAGGCCGGACAAGAGATCGTGGGACACGTGGCTTAAGCTGTCAAAGGCCCAAAAATCGACCCAGAGGAATAAATCGGCCGATTTAGCTGCTTGTTGGTCCGATTTTCTTCAGCAGAAGAATGCTATGATCGTCTAGCCTTGAGTTGATCCATTGCTTGCACCAATAGTGGTCTTTGTGTCCCTTGTTGCTCCAATTATGCTCCTCCAAAGCTTTGGATGTGTACCATCATGAGGCTTGGTCCTCTAATGTATCGGTTAATGTCCGAAAGACCCTCGAAATACCTACAAAGCAACGCACAAGTCCGTGTAGACGTCTATCTCGACAAAATACGTGAATTGAGTGCAAACGTCGCGAATTTATGCTAAACCATGCATGAATGAGTGATGAATCTATCTAAATGATTACCTAAACCTAAGTCATAAATCGTGTTATCACTATCCTAGCACACTTAATCCAATGGCGGCTTATTAGGCTCACCACTACCTAAGGTTTGTTATCTTTGGAATCTAAGAGTAAGGATTACCGGGTAAGTCTCTCCTAACACTTAGTTGCTAACACTAGGTCACCCTAGGATAGATTTAACTCAACAAACACTTAGGATTTCAACATTATAACGATCTAAGACAAGATCCATCAAACCAGGGAAAATCACGGGTTGTTCTACCTAAACCACGGCCGTGGTTTGACAAGAACCAACCGTGATTCCTAACAGAGGCTACGTTTATGCACACAAGTCATCCAAAGATAAATCTAAGTCCGTCCTATCCTAGCCCTAGCCATAACCATCCTTTCCTTACCCTAGAACCACATCTATTTAGCCTACAACATTCATCATAGAAACCGAAACGATCAAACACAAAATCATGGCATCCATTTGCAAGATAATAAAGAGAAAGAGATGAATAAGTGAAGTAAACAAAACCAAACTGAAAATGAGATTAGAATGACTCACAACCCTTCCAAAAGAAGGTTCAAATGGTTCATACAACTCAAGAAATAGAATCCGGAATTCTTCAATACAAAAACTATCAAGGTGTGGTAATGGTGTGTGTTCTTCTTCTCCTCTTCAATGGAGCTCTTCTTCTTCCCTTTTGACACTTTCCTTCCTAGAAAGACTTCTTGTTGAGAGAATATTTTTGTTAGAGGATAATGGATAATGGAGAGCTGCTCCCAAATACCCTCCTCAACCAATGTAGGACCACTTTTATAACAAATTTTGCATGAGCTGGCCATGAGAGTCGTGGCATAGCTGTCACAAGAATCTGGCAAAATCCACGGGTAAAATCACGGCCATGGAATGTGCCAGTAAACCGTGATTTGCTCCAGAAACTCCGCCTTGGATCATTAAGCTGTGATTTGGTGCATGGCTTGTGTTGGCAAGGCTCCATGAGTCCTCCTTAGCCTTTAGCTTGTGTCCTAATGAGTCCGAGGGTGTGTCATCTAGATGAACGATTCCTCAAACGTATCGTTTTAGCTCCTAAATCTCCCGAAATACCTACAAAGCAACGCACAAGTCCGTGTAGACGTCTATCTCGACAAAGTACGTGAATTGAGTGCAAACATCGTGAACTAGTGCTAAACCATGCGTGAATGAGCGAGAATTCTATCTAAATGATTACCTAAAACTAAGAAATAAATCGTGTTATCACACTCCCATAGGGTACACGGATTGTGTGACCGATACTAGTACGGTGAGCTAGCAGGCTCAGAGGCAAGGATGTATCGGTCCTCATGTCACATAGTTTCATATATATTATATCTATACAATTTGAGTGAATGACCATTATTGAGATAATAAAATGGGTAAATGAGTGAAAGCATGCTGATGTGTTTATCTTTCTTTACATATGTCTATGCTTATGCATTGCTCTATATATGTGTATGGATAGCTTATGGTTTATTACCATGTTGTAGATGTCCTACAGGATAGGCATGCTGCTGGGTGATCTAGCAGAGTGGCAGGCCGAGGACGTCTCGTACATTAGGATGTGTGGGCTTTTGAGTCTGTTATCTTTCCCTCCTGCGTGAGGATGGTCTTTTGTTACCTCTTGTGTGAGGTTGTTATGTTTCTTACTCGGCTATGATGTCTTATCTTTTGGGTTGTACAGTTTTATGTACAACCCAAAATATAAGACCTTAAAAACTACCCTAAACGATAGTGATTCCATAGAAATACCTTGTTAACTCTCTTCGGTTCGACCCTTACTTAATCACTATACTTGTTCTTAGTGTTAAGTAAGGGTCGAACCCTCAAGGGCGGTGGCAAGGCTCCGCAGGGGCGGTGAGGAAACAGAAGATTTGCTTCGTGATCGATCTTCACTCCTAAGTGCTTATAACTCCTTCCTTAGCTTATTTTAGTCTTCTTCTTCTGGACCAAGGAGTTAGTAGCATAAACCGACACAAATGCAATAAAAAGACCCTAAAAACTACCCTAAATGATAGTGATTCCATCACCTATCAAACTCCCCCATACTTAGGCCTTTTACTCGTCCCGAGTAAAACAAATGACAACAACTAGACTCAAAGGCCTCAGGAAGCATGGGTAAGCAAGAAAGACAATGAAAACAAGAGAAAAGCCAAGAAAGAAAGAAGGAAAAGAGAGGGAATGTGAGGAAAAGGAAGAAACTACCATCCTTATTGCTCCAAGAGTGGCCTACCCGGACAACCTCCTTATGACTCCCCTTCTTATGTCGCCAAACTCCGGAAGGGAAACCTACACTCGGTGTCGCTCATTTTGCCAAGGCGCCCTTTTGGGTTTTCACCTTGCCACTCTTCTTCTTTTCTCACTTGAACTTACATCCCTCAAGTCCAATTTTTCACCAACCTAAGGTTGGTCAGACTACCTTCTTTTTGCCTAAACCCCCCTTTTGGATTTTCGGTTTATCCAAGGATTTTCATGCCTTTTTTCGATTTCTTTGGCTTTTTCTTTTTTTTTTGTGAATTTCAAACTGAATTCAAAGATGCCAAACAAAACAAATAAAAACTCAAATGAAGTGTACAAGCAATGATATGTCATTCCCCCATACTTGAAGTACACTTTGTCCTCAAAGTGGAAATGAGGCAAAGATAAATGTGGGAGAAGGGAAAAGAAATATACCCCTCAGTGGGGTGGTCCGGATGGACCACCAGGACCCTCCTCCGGTGGGTAAGGAAAATGGCGGAAGAAATGCTCCTGCCGGCGGTGGAGCGTGTCGATACGGCCCTCATGAGTCTCCATCCTCTCTCTAAATGATGTCTCGTAGCTAGCTTGCCAGGCTAGCTGCTGAGTCTCCAACTGCTGCTGATGAGCCGCCTGCCAAGCATCTTGACGACGGTCAAAGTGAGTGGTCATGGAGGAGGCGAAACTGGACTGCCACGCCTACTACTGCTCAAGCATGGACCGCTGGTACTCGGTCTGCCATGCCTGGTACTGTGTAGTCAAGGCCGCCATCTGAGCCTGCAGACTCTCCATGGCCTGACTGTCGTGTGCTGTCGTCGGCATCTCCTCATCAGTGGCGGGGCTCGGCTGGAGCCAGCTGCGTATCTCCCAACAATATCCGCCTGAGGTCGTCTCGGAGGAACTAGGTCAGCCGGTACATACAAATTGGAGAGCTCGTCTCCCAATGGAAGTCGTCGGGGGAGGTAGGTGATGTGACTCCCATCTACTAACGAGTTCCAAAAGCGGTGCTCCCTATCTCTCTTGAGAAGCCTGCACCTCCTCAACATACCTTCCGTATAAAGAGGGACCTCTAATCTGTCCTCCAGGGTAGAAAGATCCATCACCCGTGCATCCAACAAGGAGATGATCCCACCTCCCACGATATCTCGTGGCTCATTCTTCCTAATCCGCTTCAAAGCGGTAAGGAAGAGGTATGGCCAATCCGGTACCCGTCGTTTGTGGAGAGGCAGACGTATAGCAGTGGAAGGTCCTTAAGAGCAACCTTATTCTCCTCCTTGTGTCCACAGAAGACACTGATGAATACCTTCGAGATGAGCCTCAAACAGGGGTGAGTGAATTTGTTGGAGTACTCGCCCCCTGTATGAAACTCGGACTTGGTGGCGGCCTACCAAAACTCCATCAAATCAGGTGTCGGAATAGGTTCCCACCAATCGTCGGAAGCGGCTATAGTCACCCCTAATGCCTCCTGCAGCTGGGTGTAGTCCAATGTGTACTTCCTTTTGTTGAACTTGAATGTAAGTCCAACACACCCATGGTCCACTGTTTCCATTTTGAAGGTGGAAATGAACTCGCGGCTGAGCTCGGGGTATGTTGGGGCGGTTATTATCAGAAAATCCCCGAGCCCAGCGTTGTTGAGAAGTTCCTACATGCTCTCCAACATACCCAATTGTTCCAAAGTAGGAACGTCCAGAAATCGGGTTGCACACAAATCCCGACTTTGTGCAATCCTATACTGCATCATCTCGTCTTCTGAAAACTTAGACTTCTTCTGATTCTCCATCTCTTGCAGTTTGAACAATCAAAGGAATTAGAAATTTTAGAAAATTGAGTAAGAAACAACCCTCTGTTGTGTTTTCCGTAGGGGCGGCTGCAACAGGCGCAGGGGTGGCACGATGCAGGGGCGGGAGTTTGCAGGCGCAGGGGCGGGCGAAGAGCAGAAGGCGATTTGGGCGTTCGGCGAAGGTGGTGGCGATGGGGCTTTTCCGGCGTCTTCTTTCCTTTTCAAACGTCGCCGGAGGTGGGGCAGTGGAGTTTTGATCGTGAGAGTGTTGAGGTGGTGTTTGTGAGTGGTGGTGGAGAGGGTTGGTGTCGCAAAGGGGGCGGCGACACTAAGTTGCCGGAGGCAGCGCAACAGCGTCTGGACAGGGCGGCGTGAGATCCTCCAGAGGGCGCGAGGGCGTGGGAGGCGAGTCGGCTAGGTTTTAGAGGATGAATGGAGAGGGATTAAAGAGGGCGGTAGATGTAGGTTATTTTTGGGAAGTGTATTTTTTTTTCTTTCCTTAACAGAACCGCAGGGGCGACATTTGTCAACGCGAGGGCGGTGACAAGGAAGAGGGGGTATGCAGCCTCAACGCCGGGGACGGAGCTGAGGATGTGTGTCAAGGGTGGCCGCCGCAGGGGCGTCGGGTGTCACAGCGGGGGTGGTGGCCAACGTGAGCAGACGCTGGCCAGCGCTGGGGGCGTCGCTGGCCATGGGTGTCACCACAAGGGCGGGGACTTTGAGCCGCAGGGGCGGTTTTCTTGACAGAAACTCCTCTTCTTATTCCTTCGGGTTGCCTCCCGAGCAGCGCCTTTGTTTTACGTCGTTGGCTCGACGTAAGGACTCTTTCTCTATGATTGAGCCTCTTCCAGCATCACCTTCGGGTTTATAACCGTTTGTGAAGGTAATCCTCTGGAGGACCTAGTTTCGATCCTTGTAATGGCTTCCGTCATTTGACCAACCTGTTTTTCAAGGTTCTTGATGCTAGATTCTGTTGTTTGGACATGAGTAGCAAAGTGTTTAGTTAAAACCTGCAACATATCTTCAGTTGACTGATACTTACCTTGACGGGGCTGTTGTTGTTGGTTTTGTTGATCCCTCCAACGAAAATTCTGTTGGTCACGCCAGTTTGGCATGAAATTCTGTGCATAGGGATCGTTCGTAGGCCTTTGCTACTGTGGTTGTCCATAACCCATTGCGTTTACCTCAACATCGTCATCCTGGACTTGTGGACACATGTCCGTTGGATGGTATGGGTCAGCACAAACTCCGCAAGCTTTGAGCTGTTGTGCGTTCCCATAAGTGTTAGTCTCTTCACCCTTTCCTTCAACTCCGCAAGCTCGGTGGAAATCTCACTCTTCCCGGAACTCACAGCATGAACTCCTTTCTTAGCCGGGGTCCTTCCAAAGTTCCGAGTACCTTCCGCTAGTTCCTGTATCTTTTCCAAAGCAAGGTCAGGAGTAGAGTTAAGAATATTACCTCCACAAGCTACATCGACGATCCTCCTTTCATTGTCAAGCAAGCCATTGTACAAGTACAAGACTAGATCTTGAGTTGAATATCCGTGAAAAGGACAGCTGGATCGGAGGCGTGTAAACCTCTCGAAGTACTCGTAGAGAGTTTCATTCGCCTCTTGCTCGATGTTTCTTATAGCTTTCTTCAAGCTATTGGCCTTCTTAGCTGGAAAGTATTTCTCCAAAAACGCCTTGTGAAGGTTCTCCCAAGTGTCAATACTCCCGGATGGAAGGTGGTAATACCAATCATCCGCGGAATCTTTCAGTGTGAAACCAAATGCCCTCATCTTGATTTGTTCTTCGGTAATGTTGGCCGGCTTCATGCTCATACATACGGTATGGAACTTCCCAAGGTGCTTGATGGGGTCTTCACCACTTAGCCCATGGAAGGATGGGAGCAAGTGGATGAGGCCCGGCTTGAGCTCAAAGTTGACTCCTTCCCCTAATGCCGGTATAGTGACCGCAAGAGGGTTTTGAGCCAAGATGGGCTGCGTAAGTTTACGAAGAGTACGGTCAACCATCTCTTGTTGAAGTTGTTGTTGTCTTCGTTGCCGGATGTGCGTCCTCTCAATTTCTGGATCAAAAGAAGCAAAGCCGGAATTAGTAGCACGGGTTTGAACCATAAAAATGGTTTCAAACCAATAATCAATAATAACAATAAAACACTAAAACTCCCCGGCCACGGCGCCAAAATTTGACCAAAGGTATTTCTATGGTCGTCTATGCCCAATCAAAAGTAAATCCCGACTTAGCACTAAGAACAAGTATAGTGATTAAGTAAGGGTCGAACCCAAGAGAGTTAAGGTGTTTTAGATGCAATTATCGATTATAGTGACAAGTAACAAAAGGGGGGGGGGGTTGGTTGAATTGATGCACACGAAAACTTGTGAAAACGATTAATGCGACAAGTAAGACAAATGGTGGATGAATCTACACTAGGTTGATTCTAAGAATGTAATTGCTACTTTGGTGAGTTCCTTTTACAAGTTTTCAAGTAATCTCCCGTCTCGATCATATATATATGTGTTGAGCCAACCGGCATCAACACAACTTAACAAGTTAGTGTTCCGTAAACCTACAAGAACAAATAACAAGTTAGCTTTCAAACAAAGACTAAGGGATATAAAGAGAAGATTAAAACCGTTAAAATTATCTTTATATATGTGTTCCTTTTATTTAAGTAATTACAACCCGTTATTACTTAAAGTTGCTACTAGATTAAAGACCCGAACCCGGAACCTATTAATCCTAGTTGTTTACATGCACTTTAGAACCTAAGATGATCAATATCAAGCAATAGTAAACATGAAATTAGACAATGGAGATCAAGGAAGCTCAAAGTATTACTGAATGAAAACTTATATTAAACAGAACTTACAACCAAAGTAACAATGCAGCTTCAAACCAACCCAATGTAGCAAGGGAGTTAGCAACTCATTATAAAGGTAGCAAGACAATCTAAGTGGATAATTTGTTGGCTAAAAAGATGATAAGTTCCATGATTCTAGCAATCAACCCAAGACTATTTATACTACAAAAAACACTAAATAGGAGTAAATGGCCGGCCTAAAATAGCCACCTTTAATGCCATAAAGGTGGTGTAAACAGCCGGAGTAAAGCTTCTGGCGTTAAACCGCAGGGGCGGCCTTCAGGTCCGTAGGGGCGGTGAAGGCAAAAACCCTTGATCTTCTTCATGGCCGCAGGGGTGGCTAGGTAATTCCGTTGGGGCGGATCTTTAATGCTCTTCAAACGTCTGACCCTTCAACTTCTTGACGTTTCTGATGCCAAGTCACCGGGGCGTCTCTATGTCGACACAGGGGCGGTGACACAGCCTCTTCGTCTTCCAGCTCCCAGGTTAAGGCGCAGGCAGGAGCGTAGTGGGAGGTGCAGGGGAGCCGGTCTTTGTCTCTTCAACGCAGGTCACCGTAGGGGCGCCAAGGAGTGGCGCAGGGGCGGTGACTCACTTCATGACCGGCGCTGGCCAAGCCGCAGGGAGCGCTCCGGTGTAAGGCGTCACCCGCAGGGTCGGTGAGGCAACAGAAGATTTGCTTCGTGATCATTTTTCACTCCTAAGTGCTTATAACTCATTCCTTAGCTTCTTTTAGTCTTCTTTTTCTGGACCAAGGAGTTAGTAGCATAAACCGACACAAATGCAATAAAAAGACCCTAAAAACTACCCTAACGATAGTGATTCCATCACCTATCACCACCTCAGCAGAGTGTGGACTTCAGCATAGAGTTAGTGCCTGGCACGCAACCCATCTCGAAGGCCCCATACCGTATGGCACCTGTCGAGATGTTGGAGCTGAAGAAGCAACTCGAGGAGTTGGCTGAAAAGGGCTTCATACGCCCTAGTGTTTCACCATGGGGTGCACCTATCCTCTTCGTGCGGAAGAAGGACGGATCTTTGAGGCTATGCATAGATTATAAAGAGTTAAACAAGGTGACCGTCAAGAATAGGTATCCATTGCCTCGTATTGACGATCTACTTGACCAACTTCAGGGAGCTACATATTTCTCCCGGATTGATTTGCGCTCGGGATATCACCAACTGAGGGTGATAGAGCAGGACGTACACAGGACGGCATTTTGTACCCGCTATGGACACTACGAGTTTGTAGTGATGCCATTCGGGCTGATGAATGCCCCAACAGTCTTTATGGAGTTGATGAACAATATATTCATCGACTTCCTTGATCAGTTTATGGTGGTCTTTATTGATGATATTTTGGTGTACTCTCGTAGTAGAGAGGAGCATGCCAGTCATATAAGGACGGTTTTGCAGATTTTAAGGGATAGAGAGTTGTATGCTAAGCTCTCTAAGTGTGAGTTCTGGATGTATGAGGTTGCTTTCCTTGGGCACATTGTCTCCTCCAATGGGGTTATGGTTGACCCGGCAAAGATCGAGTCTGTTGCTGCATGGATGACACCGGTGAACGTCAAGGAAGTACGTAACTTTCTTGGCTTAGCGGTTATTATAGACACTTTGTGGAGGGTTTTTCTATGATTTCCCGTCCACTGACGAATCTTCTAAGGAAGACTACCCGGTTTGCGTGGACCGACCAGTGTGCTCAAAGCTTTGAGGAGTTGAAGAGGCGTTTGACTTCTGCTCCTGTCCAAGCACAACGAGAGGGATCTGATGATTTTATGGTCTATAGCGATGCATCCAAGCTAGGCTTGGGATGTGTGTTGATGCAGAGAGGTAGAGTGATTGCATATGCATCTCGATAGTTGAAGACATATGAGGAGAACTACCCGACTCATGATTTGGAGTTAGTAGCGGTAGTGCATGCTTTGAAGATCTGGAGACATTACTTGTATGGTGCTACATGTCAGATCTTCACAGACCATAAGAGTCTGAAGTATATTTTGACGCAGCGGGAGTTGAACAACCGCCAGCGTCGATGGCTTGAGTTGATCAAGGACTTTGACCTTGAGATTTTGTATCATCCTGGAAAGGCGAACGTGGTTGCTGACGCCTTGAGCAAGAAGACGCCTTTAGAGAAGGCGATTGCGAGATTGACTGTACAACCTCAGCTTCAGAGGGATCTAGCTTGGCTAGAGATGGACATCCAATTTCCTGATGAGGATGCGTAGTTGTGTGCTTTAGAGGTTTTAAAAAAGGTCTGGTGGATGAGATCCAAACAAAAGTAGGGGACCTGCCCGACCTTGATGAGGATTAGAGAAGGTTGTCTCGTGGAGAGGCACCACATTATTCTGTTGGAGCTGATGGAGTGATGAGGCGACGTGATCACGTCTGTGTTCCTACTGATGCAGAGTTGAGGTAGAGAATCTTACAGGAGGCTCACTGTACACCTTACTCTGTACATCCAGGTACGAGTAAGATGTACCATGATGTGAGACGTTCATATTGATGGGGAGGGCTGAAGCCCGATGTAGCCAGATTTGTGGCTCAGTGTGCGACCTATCAGCATGTCAAGATAGAGCATTGCAAACCTGGAGGTGAGCTCCATCCACTACCAGTGCCGCAGTAGAAGTGGGAGGACATCTTCATGGATATCGTGACTGGTTTGATACCCAGTAGGAGTTTTGATGCCATTTGGGTTGTGGTTGATAGATTGACGAAGACGGCACGTTTCATCCCTATCAAAGAGACGTGGCCGGTAAGTAGATTGGCTGAGGAGTACACTAGACAGATAGTGAGACTCCATGGTGTACCGAGGACGATCGTCTCTGATCGAGATGGATGATTCTCCTCGAGGTTTTGGCAGCACATTCAGATTGCTTTGGGGACGAGTCTACATTTTACGACTGCGTTTCACCCCCAAACTAACGGACAGTCAGAGAGGACCATTCAGACTTTGGAGGATATGCTGCGAGCTTGTGTGTTGGATTGGGTACAGGGATGGTCTGATTACCTCCCACTTCTTGAGTTCTCATACAACAATAGTTGGCATGCATCTATTGGGATGGCTCCCTATGAGGCATTGTATGGACGTAGGTGCCGTACACCTTTATGTTGGGATAAGTCTAGCAGTATCAGTGGGATAGTGCTAGAGCATATTCGTGATGATATGGCTCAAGTAGCGCTGATTAGAGAGAGGATGCTAGCTGCACAGAGTCACCAGAAGCCATATGCAGACAAAAGGTGTCGGCTTCTAGAGTTCAGTGTAGGAGATCATGTCTGGTTTAGAGTATCCCCGACGCGTGGCGTCAAACGTGTTGGCATAAAGGGGAAGTTGAGTCCCCGATATGTCGGCCCTTTTGAGATACTGGACAGAGTTGGGAGGGCAGCCTACAGATTAGCTTTGCCTCCGAGGTTAGAGGGTGTTCACCCTGTGTTCCATGTGTCTCAGCTGAGAGAGTACATACCAGATCCGAGGCACATCGTGAGTTATGATGATTTGGTGGTAGAGCCAGACCACACCTTTGTTGAGCATCCTATTACAGTCCTAGAAAGAGGTGTGAGACGCCTGCGTTCGAAGGACATACCTATGATGAAGATACAGTGGTCAAGACGTGGACTTGAGGAGGCTACATGGGAGACTGAGGATAGTATCCAGAGGAACTATCCAGAGTTTTATGCCGAGATAGATGCACCTAGGGTCGATTAGTAGATCTTAGTGCTATCTTGGTGAGTATGTGATTATGTGCTTATGTGCTTACATGCCTTGAGATGTTATTCCATGCTAGTGATGCGGTTCTTTATAATCTTATTAGATCTTGCTATACTAGCGTGATGTATGTATAGCTGGAGATGATTATTTCCTCCATGCTATTTGAGTATGACTTATGTTTATAGCTGGAGATGGTTCTTTCCTCCATGCTATCTTAGTGGATTAGGATTAAGTTGGAGATGGTTCTTTCCTCCATGCTACTTTGATGGACATAGTTCAGTAGAGATGTGATTCCTCCATACGATGTATATACTTATGGATCGGCTAGAGACGTATTTCCTCTATGCCTATGTTATGCTTGGCTAGAGATGTGCTTCCTCTATGCCCTGTGATGTGATATAGCGAGAGATGTGATTCCTCTCTGCCTTTGGGGTAGCGTTATGGCCCTGTTTTCTAGAGTGGATGATTCCTCCATGTTGATGTTTATGGTTATAGATTTGTTATAGTTATGACCTTCTGAGCAGAGATGTGATACCTCCAATAGAAAGAGTGAGTTATACCTCGGCTTGTGGGACCGAGAGGACTTGGGATTTTGCAAGTTTTGGGACGAAACTTTTTTTTAGGGGAGGTGAGATGTAAGAGCCTAGTTGCTGAGAGCTGAGAGAGGGAGCAGAGGGGACAGGTTTATGCTTGAGCCGCCCCTGCGTCACCTAGGGGGCGCCCCTACGCCTTACCTGGTCCGCCCCTGCGGCTCACAAAGCCCGCCCCTGCGGCTTTGTGTGCTGCAGCCGTCTTCTTTGACTACTTTGACTCGTGCTTTACCCTTTTACCGTCCTATTTATACTTCTTCTTCTCCTCTTTGATGAGGGTTTACAATTTCAGATCTCTCTCTCTCCTTATATACTTCTCTTCTCTTCTTCTCCTTTGGATCCTTGGTTGATCTTTCTTAAATTTGTGTGAGTTTTGGAGAGCTTTTGCTTGGCTTTGATGATGATGATGGTTGTGGAGCTTTGTGAGCCAGCTTGACGACGTCTTGGTTAGTTGGTGAGCTTTTGGTTCTTCAGGTTGGTAAGCTTCCATGGCTTCCTTTCCCTACTTTTTCTTCTTTTCATCTTTTGGTCCCTTTTTCCTCTTCTCCTTAGTATATCATGGCTTTCCTTAGGTTTTGATCCTATTCCAGCCAAGTTTGGCTTATGATGATGTACATATGTGTATGTTATGTTTTTATGTTGCTGTTGGAGTGAAGAGAAGTAAAGGAACGAGAGTAGAAGTGAAGAAGGAGCTGAAGTGGTATCCTCTGCACACCAGCTGCCCCTGCGCGTGCCTTGTAGCCGTCCCTGCGCCGGCCTGTGCACCGCCCTTGCGCCACCAGTGAGCCGCCCCTGCGCCTACCTGCACCAGCTTGGTGTTTCCTTTGGTTTTACAGGTGTGTGTTGCTTCTCGGCCTTCCTTAGGGTACCTTTGTTCTCTCCTTTCCTAGTATGAGTGCTTAGGATCATGCTAGATGTGTGAGGTTGAGTTTGATGATGTTTATGATCGGTTTATGCCTTGTATGGCTTTTGAGGTTGTTAGGTTGTGAGTGAGGTTGAGGTTGATCCTTTGGATCCCCTTGGGTCTAGGTGTGACCCTTATATGGTTAGAAGTCTGATATATCTCCTTGTGCCTTGTTTATAGGTTGTGTTCTCCCTCCAGTGTAGAGGTGATCTTAGTTGAGTTGTGATCGAGGTTGAGGTAAGTCCGTAGGACTTACTTAGCTGCCATCCTTATATTGGTTTTGCATGAGTGGTGTGTGCTTTGTATGTTGCTATGATAGCATGTGATGTCGTATTTACCGATCTATGTTTTATTGATTGCCCCACTGCGTGGTTGTGATAACCTTTCCCTTTCATCCCGCCGTGGAGTCTGGGAGGTTCTCTGATGTCAGGCCAGACTGGTTTACAAGAAGGGCGCAATCCACTTCCATAGGGTACACGGATTGTGTGACCGATACTAGTACGGCTGGCTAGCAGGCTCAGAGGCGAGGATGTATCGGTCCTCGTGTCACATAGTTTCATATATATTATATCTATTCGATTTGAGTGAATGACCATTATTGAGATAATAAAATGGGTAAATGAGTGAAAGCATGCTGATGTGTTTATCTTTCTTTACGTGTGTCTGTGCTTATGCATTACTTTATATATGTGTATGGATAGCTAATGGTTTATTACCATGTTGTAGATGCCCTACAGGATAGGCATGTTGCTGGGTGATCTAGCAGAGTGGCAGGCCGAGGACGTCTCATACATTAGGATGTGTGGGCTTTTGAGTCTGTTATCTTTCCCTCCTGCGTGAGGATGGTCTTTTGTTACCTCCTGTGTGAAGGTGTTATGTCTCTTACTCGGCTATGATGTCTTATCTTTTGGGATGTACAGTTTTATGTATTTGTTTTCATATTTGTCAGTGCCATGTTGTAAGGTCCAGTGAACTTGTTGTTAGGCTAGGGTCAGGATCCATTGTGAGATCCTAACCCAATGTGACATTCCAAGTCCCGCGGATTCGGGGTGTTACACCGGAAGCTCTGGTTGAGAGGATTGCTCCTCTTCACTTTACATGATCATGAAGATTGCGGTCAAGCTAACGACCCTAAATCAAGCGCTTCTTGAGAGGCAACCCAAGGTAATTCCTAGTTTTTGTTTTCTTAGATACATAGTTAGTTGTTTTTGGTGTGTTTTGTTTTTGTGTTTTTTATTGCATGATTTAGGTATCTTCCGACAAGAATGAACACATAAGATGCGTTGAGGTTGCTATAAGTTCGAGACTTTGAGAGAATAGGGACTTTGATACAATATAGAGAGGAAGTATAGACCGAGGAAAACAAATTTCGGACCAAGAGTATTCTTCACAAACGTTGATCCAACTGACACGAGGAAAATAGGGGGCAATTTCGGTTGACAATCTCGAATGGCTCAGGAATCTCGGCCGAGATTTTTTTGAGTTTTCTGTAGGGTATAAAAGATGAAAGCGACTGAAGCTTCTTCCCCAACCCTACCCTCCACACCACTTTCGGCCAATTCATCCCTAAATCCCCAAAAATCTTGTTTCTTAACTGATTTGCCTCATTCTTGCTCCCAAACTGAAGAGGAAGACATCACAAGCAAGTTTCTAGAGTCATTCAACACCACAATTCCTCCAATCACTTCGAATTCGGGTAATTTCGTTCCAAAACCCTCCTAATTTTGTCTTCCTTCGATTCAAGCGTTTCTGGGATATTTGGTTCGTGTGCTAGCACTCATCTAGCTCGAAAAAGGGTTAGGAAGCAGGTGGAAACATCGATTTGGCGAAATCTTTACACTTTCACCAATTTCAATCGAAGTTTTAAAAATCTCAGTTGACTGGAGTTATCTCGGCCGAGATTTTCGGAAGAACTACCCGAGATTTTCTGCTGCAATGGAACCCCTTCGTCGATCATCAAAGGCTATTATCTTAAGAAAAGGTTCTAGTTCTCAACAAGCTACTCCACCACCTCCACCACCTCCGGTACTCCCTATTATCCAAGACCGGCACCGTACGATGTATGATAAGATTTGTGAACATCCAATTGTTGCACCTAGATATCTTGTTATTGAGGATTTTGCCTGCTGGAATGTTATTGATGATTTGGGTTTGATGATTGAGCGTGCTGGGCTTGAAGCCTTTGTGGATATTAAGGAGCATGCTTATGTTGAGTTGACTTATGAATTTTTGAGCTCTTTTGTGCATGATCCTAAAGCTAGAGGAGTTAAGTTTAGGATTATGAACAAGAATTATGCTATGTCGATAGATTTATTTGGGGATATCTTTGGTTTTCCCACTTCCACTACAGGAACTTTTGTAAAAGAGATCAGGGCTTAAATATTTTGGGAGAATATTGCTTTTGATTGAAGGTAGAGTGGATAATTGGCATGCTGAAGATTCTAAGGAAAAGAATGTGTATAACCTTGCTTTTAAGATTGCTCACCGTATACTTAGTGAATCCCTCTTTGCTAGGACTGAAATCCCTCAGAAAATAAATGTTGATGACTTATTTATACTATGGTGTATGGTGACTGATACCATGTCAAACACCGCCACTATGCTTGCTGACAGCTTGGGCAAGATTGTCAACAAGAACAGGGGTGATATTTGTGTTGGTAGGTTGGTGACCCACATTACTAAGATTATAGGGTTGGACTTTTCTACTTGCACCTTAGTTGCTGAGGCTAAACCCTTAGGTCTCTACCACTTTATTTCTCGTAGGATTCTGATTCCTTGAGAGTGTGGCGCTCCTTATGTAGCCATGCCTTTGGAGAAGAAGAATCCTGGGGGAATCCCATGGACGATTGAGTACACCATCATTGACCCTAGGAATTAGAAGGAGGTTTTTAAGGGTATGCATGGGAGTTATGAGGATGATGACAATGATGCTGATGATGTTGTTGCTATGGACACTAGGATCGATATTGCGGGTCCTAGTGTTGTTGTTGATGACACAAATGATAAGGATACCGATGAGAATCCTATCATTAGGTCTGGTGACACGAGATCTGGACGGCAAGACGAGCTAGTGAGGAGGGCGGGACAACCGACCTCACATGCACCTCAGCTCGCACCTCGATGTTGATCAGGTACTTTTGAGCGCCTTGACATGATATCAAGTCTTGACTCCAAGATGGGAGCATTAGAGACTTCCGTTCTGAAATCTCCACCTTGAGTATATATTTTGAATATGTGATGATGGAAGACTTAACACAAATAAAGAGGTTATTATACTAACAAAATATCGATTGTATGTCTAGTTTGCTTGGTGTGTTTTGATGTTTGTCTAAAATGTATGCAGGCCTTGGAAAGCATTTCAAGGGATCGATAGAGGCCATGAAACCAGATACAAGGGACAAGCGCAAAGTTTAAAGAAGTCCAACACGGAGGCCTTGAAAGCCATTTCAAGGGATCAAAGGCCAAAGCCTTGAAACGAGTTTCAAAGGACAAAACGGTTGGAAGGAATTCAAATCTCTACCAACCAAATCAACCAAGGATCAAAAGAAGATATTCCAAGAAGATACACTCAACAAGAAGATCTGGACCTAGAGGATTCGGTTCAAATAGGATCTCGCAAAGATCCTCAAAAAAAGCGCAAGATTCCTTCTCAACAGATTTTGAAGATCTTCATCCAACAAAATCTGAAGATCTCGATGCTCAATGTTAGCATGAAATATTGTGATATTTTAGGCACGTTTTCTAAACGTATTTGATTCATATTGATAGTCTTTGATTAAGCTTTGTGCATATATGAGCTAGTATTGCCTATATTGTCGATATAGATGTCTACACGAGTTCTATGTTGATTATAGGTGATTTGGAGCTATTTCCGAACGAAATCGAGCAAAGGAAAGTTGAGTTGATGTACCTCTAGATCAAGGACACCTTTTGAAAGCAATTTGGAGTATTAGATTGAGGAATGCACGAATGAAGGCAAGAACCACGGTTTTACCCTAAATTACGGCCGTGGATTGTGAGTCAGAATTCGATGTTCATTCCAGGGGATATTACGGCCGTGGAAGCTATCCGTGTTTTGTTTCCACGCCTCAAAATTACGGTCGTGGAATCTTCCACGACCGTGATCTTGGCGAATCCTTTCGCCACGTTTCGAAGCCATGATCTTTTGAAGATTGGGCCGGGCCGACATTTTGCCCTGCATTATAAAAAGGACGGATGAAGCAAGATTCCGTCACCTCGCTTACGACCTTTCAACCCTAAGTTTAGCGGCAAAAACGCAAGCTTAGCAACACACAAACCCTCATTCTTGGAGGTGATTTTGGAGATCTCATTGAAGTTCCATAGTTCGTATTGGAGAATTGCGGTTTGTGATCTTCGTGTGGAAGATTGAAGTTCTTGGAGGATTTTGCAAGAAGATTCCTCTTCTTGCTTAGGTTTGATTTAGGATCGGATTGACATCCCGTTTCCTTTCTTTCCTAAGATTGTGATTGCTTATTCCGTTTTGAATCTTTTGATAAACACTTGTTCTTGACTGCGATTCTGAGATTCAATTGAAGATTGTTGATAGTTCTTGAAAGTTTCCATCTTTTATCTTTTAAATCTTGAATTAATATCAATATGACTGTTATTGGCTAAAAACCCTTAACAATTCTAAGGTGAAGGGTTGATAGTTGTGGCTTAGATGATGATAGATCGATCGCAAACAGATTAGACCCTGAGAGTTAGAGAATTGTCGCCGACAACCCTAAATTACGGGCTGTTCTTGAGTTCCACGACCGTGGAATCTCAAGATCCAACCGTAATTCCCTCATGTTTACGAGCTTGCTTTTACCTTAATCCAAAGTTAAAGATTTGCTTTAGCTTAGTTTAGACTTGTCTTTTCTAGGTGGTAGTGAAGCCTCAACAACCTCTACCTCGATTGTGAGCCTCAACAACCTCAATCGGATAAGTTAGTCTTGATCTTTAGATTATAGGTTTGGGTATTTGATACTAATCCTTGTCCTTAGAATCTTTCTATATTGAGCCTCATCAACCTGTATAGGAAGAGTCTTTTGGGCGAATTACATAAGGTTTTTGGAACCTCAACCGTACGATTACCTTACATTAGTGTACCTTTGCATATCTTAACTCTGTCTTTATATCATTTAGTATATCTTGAATCGATTGCCACAGCTGGACACCTGGATCTTTAGGATTGTTGTTTTCCCAATATTTGCAAAACTCTCACATTCACCGCTTGATAACCTGCAATCGAGTTCGTTCCACCCAAATCCCTGTGTTCGATACTCTGGAATTCTTGCTTAACTATATCGATCCGTACACTGCGGGTTCGCTTGCTTGATTCTAGTTTTATAAATTTAAAGCTTATTTGCACACACCTCTAGGGGCGAACAAGTTTTTGGCGCCGTTGCCGGGGATTTGGCTTCGTCCGAATCCGGTAGCCGGTTGTCAAGTTTGGGAGCTTGCTCTCGTTATTTGATTTTTCTTTGAGTGCATGCGCAGGTCTAGGAACACCGAAGATCTCTTACCTCTTGATCAAGAGCTAGAGAAAACCTTGAGGCAAAAGCGCAAGGAAAGGAAGATGGCTCAAGAGAACGAAATCGATCTTCAAACTAAGTTGGCGGAGAAGGAAGCTCAACTCCGATGGAATGAGACTCTCCTCCAGGATGAGATGGATCGTCATCAAACTCAAGTTAACGGTCTACAAGACATGATCGTCCAAATGAAGATAAAGATGAGCGATCTTGAAAATAAGGTGGGGAAGAAGTCCTCGAGAAGGAGGACAAGGTCTAGAAGAAGAAACTACTCATCCACCGATGATAGTGATTCTTCCATGCCTCCGCTAGAAGAGATTGATCCCACGATCAATATAAATCCTTTCAATCAACAAGGAGCTGCTAACCGCCGCATTCCACCTAGGAATGCGAGGGTCGAACGTGTGGATAATGAGCCGAGAACTCTTGGCCAGCGGATGGATCCAACACAACAACCACGCCGTTTAGGTGTGAACTTTGATGCTGAAGATGTACAAGGGTTTAGCTTCAACCCTCAAGTTATCACTCTTGTTCGCCAAAGCCAGTTTGGCGGTACAAGCACTGAATCTCCGCACCAACACTTGCAAAACTTTGAGTGTATGATGGAGACAATGAGACCAAAGAGCGCTACTACCAACAGCTATAAGCTCAAACCTTTCTTTTTCTCTTTGAAAGGGAAAGCGCTATCTTGGTACCAAGCTCTTCCTAGTGGGAAACTAGAGACGTGGGAAGACCTCTCCGCAGAGTTTCTCACCAAGTTCTTTCCGCCCTCCAAAACGGCGGAACTTCGAGGTAAGATTAATGCTTTTTCTATGAGACCTAACGAAAGTTTGTTTCAATCTTGGGAAAGGTTTCAGGATTTGCTCTTGGATTGCCCTCATCATGGCATATCCAAGCTTGCCTTGCTGGAAATTTACTACAAGGGGCTGGATGCGGGAACGCAATTCAACCTTCAATCCCTCTCATGCGGAACGTTCATGGACATGAGAGAAGATGACGCTTGGGACTTCATTGAGAAGCAAGCAAGAGTCATAGAAAAGTATTCCCACCAGAAAGTGGAGGGAAATCGTGTGGAGCAAGGAGCAAAGCTCACACATGAAGCTCAAAATCAGATTTTCTCCCTCAACAATGAGATCAAAGAGTTGAAGGAGACTATCAAGACCAACTTCCCAAAGCAACAAGAGAAGGATGTTGGCTATTTGGGCAACAACAACGGCGGTGATAACACCAACCGCAACAACAACAACCGGAACAATAACCGGAACAACAATTGGAATGGAAACAACAACAACCGGAATAACAACAATTGGAACAACAATCGGGGTTCGAACAACAACAATTGGCGCTCCAATCAACAAAATTCCGGTAACTCCTATCCTTCCAATTCCAATTCACTAACTCCACCCTCTTCTTCCTCTACTCCTTTGAAAAGCCAGGGGCAATCATCAAATGGAGGAAACAATACGGGAAAGGAAAAGCCGGATCCCATGTTGGAAACGATCTTGGGAAAGCTTCAAGGGTTGGAGAACCGCATCATCAAGGTTGATGATCAAATTTCTAAGGTTGACAAAGCTCAAAAGGTTTTGGAAAATCAAATGTTCAACCATGCGGAGGAAGTTCCTAGAAATCAAGGGAAACTTCCAGGAAAGACGGAGGACAACCCTAAAGGAAGGGTAATGGCGATTACAACTAGGAGCGGAGTGACTACCACCGATCCGCAGCCTACGTTTGTTGAAGTCCCCGTAGAGAAAGGCAAAGAAAAGGGGAAGGAGAAGGAGGACGTCTATGTTCCCCCTCCAGCTTTCAAACCTCCCCTACCGTTCCCTCAATCTAGAGCGCGAGCGCGCCTAGACAAGCAATTCGGTAAGTTCATAGAACTCATGAGCAAACTGCATATTAATATACCTTTCATTGATGCTATTGTAGGTATGCCGGCTTATGGAAAGTTCTTGAAGGAGCTCCTCTCTAACAAGAGGAAGCTAGAAGATTTTGGAGAGGTCAAGATGAGTTCGGATTCTTCGGACCTCATCAAGACTATGAAGGAGAAAATGCCCCCAAAGCTGAAAGATCCGGGGTCATTTTGCATTCCCATTGGAGTGGGAGGGGTCACATATGACGCTTTATGTGACTTGGGAGCAAGTGTGAGCATCATACCACTTGCATTGTGCAAGAAGATCGGTTTAGGCGACCCTAAACCAGTGAAGATGACGTTATACATGGCGGATCGATCCATTACTCGTCCCGTCGGCATTGTAGAGGACGTCCCGGTCAAGCTAGGCAAGTTCTTTGTCCCCATTGATTTTGTCGTGCTTGACATTCCTGCAGATAGTCCGGTCCCGATCATACTCGGAAGACCGTTTCTTGCAACTTCCGGCTGCATGGTCGATTGCAAGAATGGGAGACTCGCTTTTGACATTGGGGAAGAGAAAGTAGAGTTCGTTCTTTCCACTCTAGTGAAGGAGCCAATCTTTGATGAGGATATTTACAATGTCCAAGACGAAGAAGGTTTATCTAGGGAGGAGGTAAGTGCGATTCTCTTTAACGATCCTTTGCAAAAGGTTATTACTATGAGTCTAACCGATGTAGGAGAGGAAGAAGAGTGCAAAGAGGAAATTGAAGCCTTAGAAGCACAAGAAGAGATGCATGAAGTGGAGTTTGAGAAACTCCACGATGAGGCTGAGAATACAAGATTCCACGGTCATACTCTGTATTCCACGGCCGTGGATTCCACGACCAAATTCGACCTCCATTCCAGAGGATATTACGGCCGTGGAAAACCAGAGGAAACCGTGATTTTGACCGTGGAAAAGGGCGATCGGCACACTTCTTCAACTTCTCCTAATTCTTCTCCAAACCATTCAACATCCTTAGAAACTTCTAAGGAAACATCGGAAGCTCCTCAAGGATCATTGGAAGCTCCGAAAGCAATGGAACTTAAACCACTTCCTACTCATCTAAGGTACGCTTTTCTTGGATCTAATTCCACCTTCCCGGTTATCGTTAGTTCCGAATTAAGCATAGATGAACATGAACAGCTCATGATTGTCCTTAGGAAACATAGAAAAGCTATAGGCTATACTATTGAGGACTTAGTAGGAATTAAACCCTCCCTATGCATGCACAAAATACTAATGGAGGAGGACTTTAGAACTTCACGACAACCTCAAAGGCGGTTGAATCCGACCATGAAGGAGGTTGTCAAGAAGGAAATTCTTAAACTTCTTGATGCAGGTATCATCTATCCTATCTCCTAGCAAGTGGGTGAGCCCGGTTCAAGTAGTTCCAAAGAAGGGAGGAATGACGGTCATCACCAATAAGAACAACGAACTCATTCCTACCCGAACCGTGACTGGATGGCGAATGTGCATAGACTACCGCAAGCTCAACAATGCAACGCGGAAGGATCACTTTCCATTGCCATTCATCGATCAAATGCTTGAAAGGTTAGCACAACATTCATACTTTTGCTACCTTGACGGTTATAGTGGTTTCTTTCGGATCCCGATACATCCGGATGATCAAGAGAAGACCACATTCACGTGCCCTTGGGGTACATTCGCTTATAGGAGAATGCCGTTCGGGCTTTGCAACGCCCCAGCCACCTTTCAACGGTGCATGATGGCCATCTTCTCCGAATACGTAGAGGAAATCATGGAAGTCTTCATGGACGACTTCTCCGTTTACGGTTCCTCTTTTAACGATTGTCTTTCTAACCTTTCCCTTGTTTTGCAAAGATGTGAAGACACTAACCTAGTTCTTAATTGGGAGAAGTGTCAATTCATGGTTAAGGAAGGAATCGTTTTAGGACACTTAGTCTCTAGTAGAGGGATAGAGGTAGACAAAGCTAAAATAGAGACCATAGAGAAACTTCCTCCCCCAGTTTCGGTGAAGGGAATAAGAAGTTTCCTAGGACACGCTGGATTTTATAGACGTTTCATTCAGGACTTTTCTAAGATATCAAAACCTCTCACTAATCTATTGATGAAGGATGC